>JALPQD010000434.1:15591-635591 GCA_023101885.1 Typhlomys cinereus | reverse complement strand
AGGGTTCAGGACTCAGTGGCGTTGCCCAGAGCCTCTCCATGGGCTCAGCATTAGTGTGGGAACTCTATTGTAACTGTTAATCTCTTGCCTCTAAGAATCCTACTGCCCGGAACCTTCTCCCCTGTGATCTATGCTGGACTTTGGGGGTCGTTGACATGTCAGCCATTGTGCCAGTCAAGCACAGCCCAATTCTGGCTGTTGCATTCCTAACTTATGTGGAGTGTCTTGCGTATCGTTGGTCCTCCCCATCTTTAGGCTTACAAGGTTCCCTGAGCTTTAAGATGAGGAGACATTTGGCTGGTCTGGTTCCAGGTGGTTAATGTAGGGCTTTTGGTGTTCTGAATTATGGTTTGTTGTTGTTTTCAGTTTTGCTTTTCCTGTACCGCCCATGACTACATCCTGATTGGAATTGAAAGTCACCTCCTAACCAAAGATAAAAGGTTGTTTAAATGAAGATCTTAATATAAGAAGAGACTCAAATTCAGATGGAAGAATAGGAGTAGGACACAGCAGTATACTGCTGTGGAGTGGGAGTCAGTGTCCCATTTACAGGATGGTTACTGTCTATCTCCCAGTCTCTATACCTTCCCTGATTGGTGAGATAAAACCTGTCCAGTCCCAAGTGACCAGGAAGGGAAGTGAGAGTAAGCTGCACCAGATGTCTTGCCACTTACATGCAATACTCGATGGTGATCTATTTTTTCTACTGAAGCATAATCACCTATCTCCTTTTTGGGGGGCCCTCTTTCCCCTTCCCTCTGGTTTATAATCCATTGTTATTACAGTAAGTAATACAGAGATTTACCTTTGAATATGTCATTAAGTGGGTTTGGTACTAGGATCCACTTATTAGGAAGTACATATGGTGTCTAACTTTCTGTGTCTGAGATACTTTACTCAATATATTTTTTTTTCTAATTCTATCCATTTCCCGGCAAATTTCATTAATTTATCTTTTTTGGTGGCCAAGTAGTATTCCATTGTATAAATGTGCCACATTTTCATTATCCATTCAACAGTTGGGCATTTGGGTTGATTCCATGACTTTGCTGTTGTGAATAGTGTTGCAATGAACATGGTTGTGCTCCTGTCACTGCAGTGAATTTCTGCATTATGGGGGATTATTCCCAGAAGTGGTATAGAAGGGTCAAATGGTATCTCAATCTTTAAATTTTTTAGAAATTGCCATACTGATCGCCAGAATGGTTGAATAAGCCTGCATTGCCACCAGCCATGTATAAAAGTTCCCTTCTCTCCACATACTCTCCAGCATTTGGTGTTGTTTGTATTGTGGATTTTTGCCATCCTGACCAGGGTGAGATGATATCTCAGGGAAATTTTGATTTGCACTTCCCTGATGGCTAAGGATGTACAGCATTTTTAAAGATATTTGCTAAACATTTCAATTTCATCACTGGAAAAGTTTCTTTTGAGTTCTCAGGCCCATTTTTTAATTGGGACATTTATTTCCTTGGTGTTTAGTTTTCTAAGTTCTTTGTGCACTCTGGAGTAGAGCTCTATCAGATATGTAGTTAGTGAAGATTTTCTCCCATTCTGTGGGTTGCCTGTGTGCTCAAGTTACAATCTCTTTATCTGAACAGAAGCTCTTTAATTTCATAAGATCCCATTTGTTGAGTGTTGGTTCTAGTGACTGTGCTATTGGATTTCTGTTTAGGAACTGTTGGCCTAGCCAAATCAGCTCGAGGGAGTTTGCTACCCTTTCAACTAGGGTTTTTATAGTCTCTGGCCTAATATTAAGGTCCTTTATCCATTTGGAATTAATTTTTATGTATGGTGACAAGTACAGGATCAGTTTTAATCTTCTGCATGTGGATATCCAGTTTTGCCAGCTCCATTTGTTGAAGATGCTGTTCTTTTTCCATTGCATTTTTGGGCCACTTTTTCAAAGATCAAATGGCTGTAATTGTGTGGGCTTATATCTGGGTCTTCAACCTTTATCCATTGACCTATGAGTCTACTTTGGAACCAGTACAGGCTGTTTTTATTACTATGGATTTGTAGTATAGATTAAGGTTTGGTGTGGTGATGCCTCCAGCAGTGTTTTTGTTATTCAGGATTGTTTTTGCTATTCTGGGCCTTTTGCGCTTCTTTTGAATTTTGTTTGGTCAATTTCTTTAAAGAAATTGGATTTTTATTGGCATAGCATTGAATCTGCATACTGCTTTTGGTAGGATGGTCATTTTTATGATGGTGATTTTGCAGATCCAGCCACATGGGAGGTCTTCCTGCCTTCTAGTGTCTTCTGTGGTTTCTTTCTTTAGGGTTTTAAAGTTTTCATTATAAAGGTCTCTCACTTCTTTGGTTAGCTTTATATTTAGGTATTTCATTTTTTTTAGGAACTCTAGTAAATGGACTGTTTCTCTTAGGACTTTTTCATTTTTTTCATCTTTGGTGTATAGGAAGGCCACTGAATTTTATATGTCTATTTTGTAACCTACCACTCTGCTGAACTTATATATATTAGTTTCAGGAATTTCCTGGTGGAGTTTTTGAGATCACTCAGGTATACATATGTTCATGTTATCTTCTTCCTTGTCGATTTGAATCCTTTTAATCTCCCTTTCTTGTCTTATGGCTTCAGCTAAGACTTCAAGTACAATATTGAATAGAAGTGGTGAGAGTGGACAGCCTTGTCTAGTTCCTGATTGAAGCGGGAATGCGTCAAGTTTTTCTCCATTGAGTATAATCCTTGCTGTTGGCTTGTTGTATACAGCTTTTATTATATTGATAAAGGTTCCTTCCATTCCAACTGTCTCTAGAGTTTTGATCATAAAAGGCTGTTGGATCTTGTCAAAAGCTTTTTCTGCATCTATCGAGAGTATCATGTGGTCTTGAACTTTGGATTGGTTTATATGATGGATTACGTTTACTGATTTGCATATGATGAACCAATCTCGTGTGCCTGTGATAAAGCTTACTTGATCACAGTGAATGATCTTTTTGATATGTTTTTGAATCCGATTTGCTAAGATTTTGATGAAAATCTTAGCATCTGTGTTCATCAAAGAGATTGGCCTAGAGTTTTCTTTTTCAAGTGTATCCTTATTGGGTTTTGAATTTAGTATGATACAAACTTCATAGAAAGAATTTGAAGTGTTCATTCCTTTGCTATTTTATGAAACAGTTTAAGGAGTAGTGCTGTTACTTGCTCTTTAAATGTCTGGTAGAATTCTGTGCTGAGTCCATCTGGTCCAGGATATTTTTGGGGGGTGAAGATCCAAGATTACTTCATTAATTTCCTCATTTGATACAAAGCGATTTAAATAATTCAAAACTTCCTGATTCAATTTAGCTAAGTTGTGCTTACTCAGGAATTCATGCATTTCTTTTGTGTTGTCAAATTTCACGAAGTATAAGTTTTTGAAATATGACCTCGTAATTCTCTGAATTTTTTGGGTATCAGTTGTGACCAACTCCATTTTCATTTCTAATTTTGTTAATATGGGTTTTTTTCTCTTAATTTTGTTTAATTTAGCTGGGGTGTATCAATATTACTGACTTTTTCAAAGAACCAACTCTTCATCTGGTTGATTCTTTGTATTGTTTTCCTTATCTCCATTTTGGATATTTCTCCCCTGATTTTGCTAATTTCTTCTCTTCTACTGCTTGTGTCTCAAAAGTTTTAAGCTGTATTGTTAAGTTATTGTTAAGTTACTTGTGATGTTTCTATTATTTTGATATAGGCATTAAGAGTTATAAACCTACCTCTTAAGACAGTTTTCACTGGGTTCCAGAGATTTTGATATGTTATATTGTCATTATTGTTTGCTTCTAGAAAATCTTGAATTTCATTTTTGATTTCTATCTGAACCCATTTCTCATTTAGTATCATAGTGTTTAATTTCCAAGTATTAGTGTGTTTTCTGCTGTTTGTAGTGTTCTGGATGTCAAGCTTTAGACAGGGTACAGGCTATAATCTCAACTTTCCTGTATATGTGGAGATTTGTTTTGTGGCCCAATATGTGAGAACGTTGTGTGGGCTGCTTAAAAGAATGTGTATTCCTTGGTGCTTGGATGGAAAGTTCAATAGAGATCTGTAAAGTCCATTTCAGTAAGGGTTTGATTTAGTTCCAATATGTCTCTTTTGAGTTTTTGGCCTGTTGATCTATCCCATGTTGAGACTGCAGTATTGAAATCCCCAAGTACTATCATTTTGGGATTGATTTCTTGTTTTAGCCATTGTAGCATTTGCTTAATGAATGTGGAGGAGCCCATATTAGGTGCCTATGAATTGTTCTTGTGACTAAAATGTAGTATACTTCTGTATCTTTTATGATTTTCTTTGGTTCAAAGTCCACTTTGTCAGATAGCATAATTGTTACCCCTGCCTGTTTCCTTTTTCCATTACCTTGAAGAATTTCTGACCAGCCTTTGACTTTTAAAAAGTGCCTATCTTTTGTGGTGAGATGTGTTTCCTGAAGGCAGTAAATGGATGGGTTTTGATTTCTAATCCATGTTTCTAACACATGTCTGTTGATTGGGGAGTTAATTCCGCTGACATTTAGTGTTATAATGGAAAAATTACTCTTAATTCCTAACATTGTTGTATTTAGTAGTTTTAATAAGTGTATTATTTAGCTTGTAGGTTGTGATGGTATTATATTTCTATTCTGTCCTCCGGGATATGCTTGTTCTTTTCTTCTAACTTGAGTATCTTTTCTAGAATTTTTTTGAAGGCCTGGTTTGGTTGTCATATGAGTTTTCAAGATGTCTTTATGGTAGAAAATTTTTCTTTCACCCTTAATCATGACTTATAGCTTTGCTGGGTATATCAGCCTGGGTTGACATTTGTGCTCATTCAGTACTTGAAGCACATCTCTCCATTGTCTTCTGGCTTTTACTGTTTCCATTGAAAAATCCATTTGTTATTTTAATAGGTTTACCTTTAAAAGGGACTTTCTTTTTCTCTCTTGAAGCTCTCAGCACATTCTCTCTGTCTTGTATGTATAGTGCTTTGACTATTATTTGCCTTGGTGAGTTTCTATTTTGGTCATATCTGTTTGGGGTGCATAATGCCTCTTGTATTTGGATGGGCCTCTCTTTCTTTAGATATGGAAAGTTTTCCTTTATGATAATTTGAAAAGTTTCCTTGGGTGTGGTATTTTGGGATTCTTGTTCTGTTATTACATGAATGTGCATGTTTGGCTTCTTCAAGGTATCCCATAATTCTTGAATATTCCTCTTAAGTATCTTTTTGACTTTAACAACCTCTTCTATTGAACTCACTAGTTCTTCCACTTTGTTTTCAAGATCTAATATTCTATTTTCTGCTTCATTAGTTCTGCTGATAAGACTGCTGAGTTCTGGGATGAAGATAGCTTGTCTTTTAGTTTGAGTTTAAACTCTGCTTGAGATTGTTTTTACTGCTCTATGCCTATTTTTGTTTCTTAAACTGCTTTTCTCATCTCCTCCAAGTGCTTGTTGTGTTCCTGTTCAAAGTGGTTGATATGGTTATCTAATTCCTCCCAGTTTTCCTCTTTCATTGTTTTGATCATAGTAAAGATCAGTCTTTGAATATCATTATCTTGAGTATGGCTTTCTTGGCTATTTTCTGTGAGTTTGTTCTGGTTGATTTCCATCATAATGGGATTGATTCTTTTTGTAGGAGATTTTTTTTGTCCTGCTTTTTTTTTTTTTATGGATTTGAGTTGTGACCTAGGCATTTTTGTTTTATCTCTTATGTCCTTCTTTTTGTTTTTGTGTGTTTTTTGCTGAACTGAATTAGACAGTATTACTACAGTTGAGTAGTTATTGTTAGTGTTTGCCTTGGAGTTGGGTATTCCTGTCTGCTATTTGTGTTATTTCCTAGATGAGTCTATTGGACTGTTAGTACATCAATTAAGTCAGGTTTAGTAGACAGGGATTGAAGACTAGTATGGTAATGCACTTTTTACTTTACTTCCTTGGTGATATGTAAGGGTGAATGGTATAGTTGCTGATGTTTTATGGGTTTTTGGGTGACTATATGAAAATGTTAAACTACAGTGATTAATAATTAAAAGGACCAAAATGGTAAAAAGGGTTTACTTCTCTTAGAGCTGGATGTGAAGATTCTCTTCCATATGATGGGATGATTTTTGAAGACATCAGATGAATGGTGTTGGTCCCCTAACCCTTTACTTGAGTTTTCTCTAATTCTGTTGAATTCTGAGGAGCAGGGAGTCTGCACGGGGACTAGGGCAGAAAGGCAATGTGGCTATTGAGGCACACAGATGACCTAGGACCTGGGGTGTCGTCTTTTTTTTAATATGTCTTATGTTTTGGTTAATTCCTCCCCAACTACTTCTTCTATACTATCTCCCCATTCTACCCCTTCTTCAACATTTCACCGCCAGCATTTTTCCCTTAATTCAAGTCAAATTTTTTCAATTTTTAATATAGTCAATTCACTATATTTTTAATTTTTATCCCTTAGTCCCGAGTCCCATTTTCCCTCCTTTTCCCCCTACAATCCTTCATCTCCATACCAACTTTTCTCTTACTTTCAAATCTTTTCACTCATGTGTTTCATCTAGTTTGTCTTTGATGACATATGACTGACATGCTTTATGTTCTAGCAAGTACCATAGATCAGTGGGCATACTACTGAGGAAAACATCTTCCTTTTGGTCCTCATCATCATTAGTTCTCATCAGTATCTCAGGGAGAAATATCTTGAGATATTTCTGCTTTCATGGCGAGATGTTGAAACTGATCCCATGCAAGTCTTATGTCAAGATAGATAGATAGATAGATAGATAGATAGATAGATAGATAGATAGATGAAATCTTGTATATCACAACTCTGTCATGTCCAAGAGATAATATGTGGCCCACCACTGTTTCACTTCTTTCTCCTCCCTCTTCTGTGGTGTTTCGTGAGCCTTGGTGTAGAAGTGAGTGAGATATACATGTTCTGTTCAGGACAAGTGGTCCATAGTTATTTGTTTTCTGCATTTTGATAAGTTGTACTTTTCAGCAATAAACTCCTTTACTGTAGAAGGAGGCTTCTAGGTTGAGCATCGAGTGCTTTTCCAACCTATGTGTATAATAACAGGTCTTTACAAAGCAGTTTCGTGTATCCCTTCCTAGCTAAAGAATCATAGTCTGTTATTGCCCTGGAACATATGTCTTTCCATTTCACAAATTCTTTTTCTAGTTTACAGTAATAGGAATGTGCTCCATTCTGACAAGTAGGCCTTAAATCCAATCAGAAGCTGGTAATTGTGTCCTTTACATTCATGCCACTATTACACTGATGCTCACTTGTTATCATGGTGATTGTTATTGCAACTTGCAGATTTCATAGGTGGTACTTTGCTTGTTTTGCTCCCTTGGTAGCTTCTATAGAACTTTCTGATACTATATTGGTCCATGTCCTGTGATCCATGTGTGTTGACTCTTCTGTAATAGGATCTTACTGTCAATTTCTGGAGGGCAACCAAGAGCAGGGCAACCAAAAGCGTCTACTTGTTGCCGAATCCCCTCGGTGCCAGCCGAGGAAAGGAGGGGGAAAGTTGGCAGGAGCCTTGAGGCTCGAAGCGAGGGGATGAGCAGCGTGGAATCACCATACAGACTCCAGGAGTCAGATAAGAAGTGAGCAGAGATGAGCTGTCGCAGACTCTTTTATTTAAGGAAGTGTTTGAGCTTAGATAGGGTCAGGGGTCCAATCAGGTGTTGCCACCTCTTTGTTCTGGGGAGAAGCCACCAATCATTTAGCTATTTACCAAGTGTCCATTGCAGAGACAGGTTAGATGGCCACTTCCCATTGATTGTTCATCCCTCTGCCTGTATGGTTCCTCTATTGGGACATGTCCAGGGCATGTCAGTACTTGTTCAGGCTTGTCTGTAGCCGGACCTCCTGTATTCAGGAGCCCAGGCTAGGGCCTCCCTGAATTAATAGTGCCACATTTTCACCCTTTTATTCATTTATAATTTTTTTCAGTGGGGACCATGATAGCCGGGGTAACCCTGAGCCTCTTCAGCTGCATGAAATATAGGTAACTGTGCCTGTCTTAGATTGGACACCACTCTGGTGTGGAGCCTTACCCATCACTGACTACCAGTCATGAGACCTTTGCAAAGAAGGAATCATGGCCCCAAAGGGGAACTTGAGTACATGGCAGAGAAAAGGAGGTTGTTGTCAGGGCAGGAGCAGGTGGAGGGGCTGTAGGTGACATAGGCACAGAAATGATCCAGAAGAGCTGGTAAGACACAAATCAGAACCTAACAATTACAAATTATTAAGGCATAGCTTCAGTGGAGGACAGCCAGGCTTCCAACAGGCCTTTGGTGGCCTAAGGAATGTCGAAAGCCTAAATGGATGCCCTGAGGACCTGTAAAGCAAGTTTTTGTTGTAAACACTGAGTCTTTACCACTTGCCACATGCATCTAAGTAAGACAAACAGCACTAAAAGGGCAACTCCAAAAACTAACCAAGTCATCAAATTTATGGGTGAAAAGAAGGCAGATATCCTGTCCCATAATTGTTTGCCGAAGAACACAGCAGTAATAATTTGAACTTTAGTCTAAGTCTTTTGGTTTCACTTTGATCCTATGTGCGTCTAGTAGAGCCTTAAGAGCAGTCAGCTGGGATGCCTTCTAATGGAGCAGTAAGTTATCCATTATGGAGAGGAAAGGTTCCCTAATGGAGCAGAAGTGAGTGGAGAAGGCAAAAAAGCACAGAAAATGAAAAGCAATGACTAGAATCAAGGTGAAAGTGAAAGCAGTTCCTAAAAAGGATGACGGACATTCACGGGGAGGTCTAGTGAGGTACATATGCAGAGGTGTTTTGGATCCAAGCATCCTGTGCTTAGTGGGGGACTTCCAGGTTCGTTACTCCCCGGCTGTATGCCTACATGGTATCTCCAGGTCAGACTGATTCAATGTAATTGAAGCTGGGCTCTGAATTCTGAGGGGATCAATCTCTCATGTGAGAGATTGAATAAGGCACAGAAATGGATAGGCCTCAATTTAGAGGGGCTCGTTGATCAGGAAATTAAATGATCAATTGCATTCCTAACCTTAAGAGGGGCTCCTTGATCATCGGCAAATCAAATGAGCAATTGTGTTCCTAACCTTCTGAGGACAACAATGGACAAACAGGAAAAGGGGAAGAGGAGGGGGCCACCTGATCACCTTCAGGTGCTGTAAGCACACTGGAACACAAAACCTAGAGGAAGGGGCCAAACTCACCGAACTTACCAGATACGGTGTCTCAGTCTACATCAAAGGTGGTCCCATGTTCGGGTGCCAGTTGCTGCCGATTCACCACCAGGCCAGCTGGGGAAAGGAGGGGGAAAGTCAACAGGGGCCTTGGGGCTGGAGGCGAGGGGGTAAGTGGTGCAGGAGTCACCACACAGACCCAGGAGTCAAGTCAGAAGCAAGCAGAGACGAGCTGCCGCAAACTCATTTATTCAAGAAGTGTTTGAGCTTATATAGGATCAGGGGTCCAATCAGGTGTTGCCACCTCCGCTCTGGGGGGACAGCCACTAATCATTTAGCAGTTTACTAGGTGTCTATTGCAGAGGCAGGTTAGATGGCCACTTCCCATTGGTTGTTCATCCCTCTGCCTGAATGATTCCTCTATTGGGACATGTCTGGGACATGTCCATACTTGTCTGTAGCTGGACCTCCTGGATTCAGGAGCCTGGGCTAGAGTCTCCCTGAATCAGTAGTGCCACATTTACTGTTTTTCTTTGGAAGGGAGGGCTTTGAGAATTTGCCAACCAACTCATACCTCTTACTTCTGTTCTTGTTTAAATTGCCTCTGGGTTCTAGGTAGAGCAGTCCAGAACATTTTTCTTTTGTCCTGTCTTCCTCTCTCTGTGTTCTTCTGCATGGGACTGCATTTTGTTCCTTTCAAAAACTAAAATGCCTTTTTGACATATTAATATGATAGGAGGTTACTAAATGGTTGCATCTCACTTTTTTAATGTTTCTCTATTGGTCCCTCAGCCCCTACTATACTTCATCTCTTCATCCCCCTTAAGCATTTTCTCCTATTTTTCACTCCCTTGCTTTGCCACTCCTGGAATCATGTATCTCCATCTCTGAAATATTCACCCTAACTTTCGCACCTCACCCTCTCACTCATTAGTACCTTTCTAATATTCTGACTATTACCAGAATTCCAAGCCTACTACTTCAGTTGGGAGATCAATGCTAGAATCTGCACATAAGAAAGAACATGTGGAATTTGTTTTCATGTATTTGAATCTATCAAATTCCATAAACACATCCTTCCTAATGGTTGAATAGTACTCCATTTTATATATGTACCAATTTTCATTACCCATTTGTTTTGGTTTGACAATGTGTCTCCCACAATCTCATGTGTTTGAGAAGGTCATGGCACCAGTGAGAGGTGGGGCATTCCTAGAAGAAGATGGTCACAGGGGGTGGGCCTTTAAGTGGATTAGTCCCACCCTCATGGGAGTGACTTAGCCTCACTCCAGCATCCGCCAGCCATCCATGTGGCCGCCACCATGAAGGACTGTATCTCCTCTCTGGAACTTTAAACTGAATAAATCTCTCTTTATCCCTTAAATTGTTTGACTTTGGGTGTTTTCACTCAGCAGCAAACAAGAGTGACTAACATACTATTCCTCTGCTGATAGTTGATGATGTTAGTTGATTCCATTTTCTTTCTATTGTGAATAGAGCTGCAAAAAATATAGATGAATAACTGTCTTTATAATAACATGTAAAGTCTTTTAGGAATATTTTCAGAAGTAGTATAGTTGGACCATATGGTAGTTCCACTTTTAACTTTCTGAGTAACTTCCACACTGATCTCCAAAGTGACAATACTAGTTTGCACTCCCACCAGCAAAAAATTAGTGTTACCTTTTCTTTTTATCATTGGCAGCATTTGCTGTTGTTTGTATCCTTTATTTTAGACATTTTGACTGAAGTAAGATGGAATTGCAGGGTGATTTAAATTTGTGTTTCTCCGATGACCAGAGAAACTGAATATTTTTAAAGATATTTGTTTGACATTTGCATTTACTTTTGTGAAAAGTCCCTATTTAGTTCCAGGCCCCAGTTTTTAATTGGGCTGTTGGCTTTCACCATTGTCATGGTTATGTGCAGGTGTCAACTTGATAGTTGAGGGTTTGAGCTCTGGGCACATTTGTAGAAAATTAGTAGTTGAGTTAAGCCCAGAGCGAACTTGAAGGAGATTGTCTAGTTGATGGGGCAGACCCAGCTCATGATGGATGGGACTAGGCCCTGAACAGGTGAATAAAATGTAGAGAGTTGGTTGAGGAAGTTGGCATCCTTGTATGTATTTGCCTAGACATGCTGGTCTGGCAAGTAAGGATTGTCCCTCTCTCTGCCATTATGTGGTAATGGTGTGGCCAGTTCCCTTGGCCCTGGTGTTGGTGCATGCTTGCCCATCAAGCTGGACTATGAATTGTAATGAGCAGTCATAAGAGACAATAAAACCCTTGTTCCCTTAAGCAGTTTGATGGTGATTTATCAACAACCATGCAAGCGAACTGCAACAATCATGTTTAGTTTGGTTTTTTTTTAATCTTTTGTATGCTTTGGACTTTAATCCTTTGTCAGATTTATAGTTAGCAAAGATTTTCTCCCATTCTGTGGGTTGTCTTTTTTGTACAATCAATAGTTTGTTTTGGATAGCAGAAGCTTTTTAAGTCCCACTTGTTGTTTATGGTCTCATATGGAACTTTGTTCAGAAAATCTTTATCTGGGCCTATCAAATCAAGTGTAATCCTTACTCTTTTACCTAACTGTTTCAAAGTTTCAGACTTAGTATTGAGGTTTTTGATCCCTATGGAGTTGGTTTTTGTGTAAGGTGAGGGGTAACAGTCAATTTTCGTTTCTTCTGCATATAGATTTGTAAATACTCCAATGCCATTTGTTGAAGATACTGTCTTTTCCCCAGTGTGTATGTTTGATACCTTTGTCAAAAGTCAAGTGGCTGTACAAGAGGGACCTCCATTCTAATCCATTGATCTACACATCTGTTTTTGTGTCAGCACCATGCTTTTTTTCTGTTGATGTTGTTGTTGTTGTTTACTATGATTCTATAGTATACCTTGGAATCTGGTATACTGATACCTCCAGCAGTGTTTTTATGCTCAAGATTGTTTTTACTAATTTGGGGTTTTTGTCCTTCCATATGAATTTTGAGATTGTTTTCCAGTGCTATGAAGAATATGTTGGAATTTTGATTGGATTGTTTTAAATCTGTATATTGCCTTTGGTAGGATGGTCATTTTCACAATATTAATCCTACCAATTCATGATCAAGGAAAGTCTTTGTACCTTTTAGTATCATGTTTAATTTCTTTCAGCAGTGTTTTGTAATTTTTATTATAAAGATCATTTATTTCTTCAGCTAAGTTTATTCCAAGGTATTTTATTTTTTTGAGGCTATAGTAAATGGGATTGATTCCCTAATTTCTTTACTGCTTGTTTGTCTGTTATGTCATAAAGCTACTGATTTTTATATGTTGATATTGTAGCCTGATTCTTTACTGAAAATTTTAATTAATTCAACTAGTTTCTTGGCCAAGTCATATGAATCTGTCAAGTAAAGAATCATATCATCTATAAATAGGGATACTTTAAGTTCTTCCTTTCCTACCCGTATCCCCTTTATTACCTCTTTTCTCTTATTGTTCTGGCTAAGACTTCCAAGTAAAATATTGAATAGAAGTGATAAGAGTGAGTAGTTTTGTCTCATTCCTGATCTAAGTGGGACATTTTCCACATTTAGAATGATGTTTGCCGTAGGCTTGTTGTATATAGCATTTATTATATTGAGATATGACCCCTCCATTCCTGTTCTCTTCAAAACTGTTATCATGAAGGGAAGTTGAATTTTATCAAATGTCTTTTCTGCCTCTCTTGAGAGAATCATGTGATTCTTGTTTTTGCATCTATTAATAAGATGAATTTTATTTATTTATTTATTCATTCATTCATTTATTGTTTGTTTGTTTGTTTGTTGGTTGGTTGGTTGTTTGTTTGTTTATGTTAAGCTATTTTTGCATTTCTGGAATGACCTGACTTGATCTTCGGATATGTTCATGAGGGTATTCAGTTTGTAAATGTTTAATTGAGAATTTCTGTATGTTTTCCTTGTCCTATAATTCTCTTTCTCTGATGTGTCTTTGGTTTTGAAAACAAAGCAATACTAGCTTCATAGAAAGAATTTGAAAGTATTCCTTCTTCTCTGTTTTATGAAATAATTTGAGTAGTGGTATAAGTTCTATTAAAGTCTGATAGAAGTCTGTACTGAATCCATCCAGTCCTGGGATTTTTTTTTGGGGGGGGGAAGATTTGTAATTACTGTTTTAATTTTATCATGTGTTATTCATTCTGTTTAAATTGACTATTTTGTCTTGAGTCAATTTTATTAAATTACATATGTTTAGGAATTCATCCATTTCTTTAGAGTGTCCAATTAGAGGACTATAATTTTTAAATATGTCCTTATGATGCTCTGTATTTCCCCAGTATCTGTTGTAATCCCCCCCTTTTCATTTCTGATTTTGTTGATTTTGGTGTTTTCACTATTTTTTTCTTTTTGGTTAATGAATCTAAGGGTTTGTCAATCTTATCATCTCTAAGAACCATTATTAGATTGTCTTTTTCAATTCCAGTTCATTGATTCCTGCCCAGATCTTGGGTATTTATTCCCATGCACTGCTTTTAATATTGGTTTGTTCCTGTTTTTCTAAAGCTTTCAGTTTATTATTTATTTGTGATCTTTCTTTTTTGAGGTAGGCATTTAATGTTATAAACTTTCCTTTTAGGACTGCTTTTAATGTGTCCCATGGATTGTGGTAAATTGTGTCTTCATTTTCATTGGACTCAAAGAATGTTTTAATTTCTTGTTTTATTTCTTCCTTGACACATTCCTCATTCAAAACTGCGTTATTGCACTTCCATTAGTTTGTCTGCTTTCTGTTATTATTTGTAGATGTCTACCTCTATTCCATGATGGTCAGAGAGTATACAGTGCATCATTTCAATTTTTTCAATATTTATGGAGTTGTGTTTTCTGTCCTAGCATATGGTCTATTTTTGAGAATGTTCCATGGGCTGCTGAGAAGAATGTGTATTCTTTAGTACTTGGGTGAAATGTTCTGTAGGTATTTGTGAAGTCCATTTGATTTATGATTTCATTTAATTCTGATATATCTCTATTCAGATTGTGATTCATTGGCCTGCCCAATGGTGTGAGTCAGGTATTGAAGTCTTCTATTATCAATGTTTAGAGTGAATAGTTGTTTTGTCTCCTGTAGTATTTGTTTGATGAATGTGGGTCAGAGTCAAGGCCCCATAATCTAGTCTAATTCTAATCTTCCCTGCTGTACTTGCCCAAACTGAGGTAAAGTTGCCCTTAGCCTGCTAGGTGAGTCCTACTACTCTAACTCTGCTGTGCCTTACCTGCATACTACACAAAGAACTCGCTACCCCCACACACACACTAGTCACACACACACACACCTAGTCACACACACACACACACACACACACACACACAATGTAAGTCTGGGTAGAATATCCTATGTAACACCAAACCTCAAGAGTAAAGAGAGAAAAGGCATCCAGTTTACAAGAATAGCATGACAACAACTTCAGAAAACTCATGTGAAGACCATTTACACTCTCCTGCAGCTAAAGTGGATTCGCCAACACTTGATAAGTAACAGAAAAAAACATAGTCTTACAAATATCATTCGGGTGGTGAAATGCAACATCCCAGCTAGAAGAAAATCATATCACCGTAGAATCAGTTCCCACTGATCTAGGTTAGCACTTCAATCAGTATCTACCTATATAAAAAGCAGTATACACAAATAGAAACCCTTACTCACACAGTAGAGATAAGCAAAATAACAATATAAATCAAACAAAATAAGCAATAACCTAATTCCAGATGCCCGAATATGGAACACAGAAAAAACACAAGGTGCCAAGTAAAGATGTCTCCTCCCAAAATTGCCAATCCCAAATCCACAACTCCTACAAAAGACAGCCCAAAGGGAGGTATACAAAACAGGAATTATCAAGACAATGTATTCTTTTTTTAATTAATTAATTTATTTATTTCCGCTCATACAAACTTAATAGGTACACTGGTTCCCTCCCTCCCTCAAACCCTCCCTGGACCCCTAGCTTCCTCCCCCCTTTTCCTCTTCCTTCCCCCCCCCCTATCTCCCAGTGCCCCCCCCCATCCCTGGAGCGTCCTTTAATGTGTATGTCAAACTTTCCTCTGGGCCCTCCTCTCTGATGAGGTGTAAGGACTCAGTGGCATTTCCTAGAACTCTTTCTTGTGTTCTCCATAAGTATAGGAACACTAAGGACAATGTATTCTTAAGATTGATTATAGATGTGTTCAAATAGTTCCAAGAGAACATAAATAAATACCTGAACAAATATGAAGAAAAACAATAAAAAACTCAGAAATGAACACTGAGAAAACACAAACATCCAAGATGCAACTAGAAAGATAATTGAGGACCTGAAAAGAGATCTAGAAATACTGAAGAAAACCCAAAGTGATCTACCAACAAACATGGAAACACCAAAAAGAGACTAGGCTGAAATAACACTGGAAGTAAAAAATTCCAACAGTGCAATAAGAAATTCAATTGAGAGTCTCAGTAATAGAACTGATCACATAGAAGATGGAGTCTCAGAGGAGTCTCAGATCTGAAAGTCTCTTTACTCTTCAAGTTTGGTATTATGAAAGATCTTCTATCTAGATTTATTTCATGCACATGTTTGATTAGTGGGAGGGGTTTTTGCTGGAGCATGGTCAGGGCACAGCAGAGGGGAGCAGAGTGGATAGAATCTTGGGACCTCACCCAGCAGACAGAGGGCAGCCTTACCTCGTCTGTGGGGAAGTGAGCAGGGGAGGGCAGAGTCAAACTGGGCTCTAGGACCTTGGCTCTGATCTGGAAGACTGAAGGCATCCTTATCTTAGCTGTGGGCTAAGGCCCCGCAGGGGAAAGCAGAGTCAGGTGGGTCCTTGGACCTCACCTGTGACCTAGCAGGCTGAGGGCAACCTTAAGTAAGCTGTGAGAATCACACAGCAAGGGAGGCCAGAGTCAGGCAGGGTCCTGGATTCTGGGACCTCGGCTCTGATCTGGAAGGCTGAGGATAACCTTACCTGAGCTGTGAACAGCCGCAACCATATGTTTGATTTTTAAAAAGAAAGGCTACTCAGGTGTGATTTGTGCATAATGATTTAATGATGTAAATGTATGAATGATGAATTTTGACACATGTGTATGCACTATGGTATATATACAATATATATGGGCGTCAACTTTAAGATTCAGGTTGAGTTTTGGACACGTCTGTGAAAAATTGATAGTTAAGACAAGCCTTCAGCAAACCTGCAGGACATTGTCTAGTTGATGAGGAAAAACCCAGCCCTTGGTGAGTGGGACCATTTCCTGGACAGATGAATAAGATGAAGAGAACTGTTTCAATATGTTAACATTTTTAACATATTTTGACAGTCTTGCAGTCTGGTAAATGAGGTTTACCTCTGTCTCCGCACTCCCTGTCAATAAGGTGTGGCCAGTTTCCTCAGCACCTGGTGTTGATGTGAGTTCACCTATCAAACTAGACTGAGAGCTGTAACCAGATATTCGCAAGCTGGAAGTTTCATTCATTCATTTCTTGTTTCCATAAGTCAGTTTACCATAAACTTATTGGAAACAGCAGAGTAACTATGACATGTGACTATACACGCTTATTCAGCACCATCAGCAATGTGTTTCTGTCCTTTCAGAAAGTTCCCCTGTGTCTCTTTGTGGGAATGTCCTCCTCCTCGCGTCCTGCCTTTTAGCTCCCTGGCAACCACTGATTTACTTTACCTCAGTATGCATTGTTTGCCTTTGTGTATGGAGCCATTCAGTGTGTGTTTGCTTTTATGTGTCTGGCTTCTTTCATCCAAGATGGTATTATTGAGACTCAACCATGTAATTATGTGCAATACAGTTATTCCTTTTTGTTGCTGAGTGATATTCATTGTATTGTGGTTTGTTTATCCAGCCTTCTGTTGATAGACATTTGGCTTCTTCTATGAGAACAGTAATAATGATTAAGTAATGATTATAATTGGTGTATACTTGGTTTGTGCCAGAAACTTTGTTTTATGGGCAACTTCACTCATTCCACATAACATTTTCATTGGATTTTAAATTTTATTTTAACCAGTACCTCATAAGTATACAAGTTCATGAGGGTACAATGAGTTTCTTTCTTTCTTTCTTTCTTTCTTTCTTTCTTTCTTTCTTTCTTTCTTTCTTTCTTTCTTTCCTTCCTTCCTTCCTTCCTTTCTTCCTTATCTCTTTCTTTCTTCTTTAATTCTGTCACAGTTTGCTTGAATGGTTGCTGAAAAATTAACACCAAATGGTTTATAGAAGAACAGACAGCTTTATTTTGCCTTACATTCTTGGTTATACCTCATTGCCCAGCTTGACAGGAGAGCCCACACCAACTCCATGTGCTGAAGGAATTGGCCATGCAAAATCCACAAGATTGCCTAGATGGACATACTTCACTGGGCAGACTTTATGTACAACCAAGTATACAGAAAAATGTCAATTTCCTTGACCAGTTCCCTCCATCTTATCACCTTTCCAGTGATAGTCCCATCCACATCCACATGGGCTGGGCCTTCCCCATCAATTAGATAGGCCTCCTTCAGGCTTGCTTAAAGCTTAATCTGGCTAGTAATTCCTTACAAAAGCACCCAGAATTGAATCCTATAATTGTCAAGTTGACACCAGTAGCTATCCACTAATTTACTACACTTTTTTCCTTCCTTCCTTCCTTCCTTCCTTCTTTCCTTCTTTCCTTCTTTCCTTCTTTCCTTCCTTCCTTCCTTCCTTCCTTCCTTCCTTCCTTCCTTCCTTCTTTCCTTCCTTTCTTCTTTCCTTCTTTCCTTCTTTCCTTCCTTCCTTCCTTTCTTCTTTCCTTCTTTCCTTCTTTTCTTCCTTTTCGTATTTCTCTTGGAGAAGAAAGGTTTTTACTCTGTCCCACAATTCCAGATTACAGTTCATCACAGTAGGGGAGTCACAGTAACAGAAACCTGAAACAACTGGTCACGTCACATCCACAGCAAGAACACAGAGTAAATGCATGAATGCTCGCTTGCCTATCTATGCTCAGCTAGCTTGCTCCATTTTTTATAATCCTATAGCACCTGCCTAGAAAACAGCCCTGCCCACAACTGGAATGGACCTTCCCACATCAATTACAGAATCAAGACAGTCCCTTACAGGCATGCTCACAGACAGTTAGCAACCTAGAGGAGAATCTCTCTCAGGTACACCTGGAGTCCTGCCTCCTATGTTTAGATTGACAATTATTATTGACTATCATATTATTTCTACTCTCTCAACTGGCTTTGATGTCTGCTAGAATGTGAACCTCTACAAAGGCAAGGTTTTCATTTATTTGTTATTTTAGCTACGTTTCCAATTTTGCTTGCTAATCTAATGTAAGATCTTAGAACAATGTTTGGCACTCATACTGAATAGTTTCAATATAGGTTTAGTGTGTAAAATGATCAAATTATGGAATTTAGCCTATCTGTAACTTCCAATATCCACCATGTGCTAGTGATGAAAACATTCTAAGTCCTCTTTTCCAATTATTTTGAAAGATACTATATTGTTAACTCTAATCAACACACTATGAGATACAGACCCAGCATTTAGCTTTATTCCTTAATGTAATCTTATACTCAAATACCAATCCCACTCATCCTCATCTTCTGGTAAAGACTGTTCCTTCTACTTGGTATTTCTAGATCAACTCGGCATTCCTCAGATGAGTTATACTGAATAGTATTTGTGCCTTGCTTATTTCCCATAGCATAATTTCTACCTTCAAACATTCATTTACTACTCCCTAGATTTCAATAGCTTCCAATTATATCTATAATCAAATTTCAGTTCTCTTCTTTGCCTGCCAGCGTCTCCTCTGTGATCAGGATTCTGCCCATTTGATCTGACCACAGCTTCTCTTACACACAGTGTTCCATCCACTTATATTTCGTAGAAGTTCGCATTCTAGCAGACATCTATTATTTTATTTTCTCAAATGGACAATGACACCATCATGCCTCAGTTCAATCCTGTTGGCTGCAGACCAGCTGAGCACATCTGGCTCTTTGCCTGGGATGTGAATTAACCATCTGTAACCATTAAATCAAATTGATACTTGAATCATAATCTCCTGTGAAGCATTTTATTTTAATTTCCTAAGCACTTCAGCTCAACTTTTCCTCTGGGCCTGTTATTCTAGAAGAGCTCTGAAAGCTCATCCTGATTCTTTCTTATTGAAATATTCAAAGGCCAAGGAATGGAAATATTTCTAATGATTCTTTCCACTACATGGCAGGTCAATTTTTTAACTTCACAATGATTATCTGCAGCATAAACCCTGAGTAGAAAAATTAACTTTTCAGATTTTGCTAGGATCTTAGACCAAATTAAAACTATCCTTGAACTCCTGTGGAATTTATTTAACAATTTTGTGGGTTGTCTAATATAGTCGTAAAGTAAAGTCGTATGTCTAAGGTAGGCATACATTTTTATTTCTTTTATTCTCCTGAAAAGGAAAAATGGAATATTTGAAAGTTATGTCTTGGTCAGACATTTTTATATGACAATATGTCATTATTTTTCATTTGGAAATGGTTGTCCTAGGAATTTCACATGTATCTTCTAGTTTCTGATAATGGCAAGTTGAATTACTTAGATCAACCCTTCTGATGAAAAACAATGTTAAACACAGCATAGTTTCTTTTAAGAAAAAACTTCTTTTGAAATGCTAATAGACTGAAAAGCAACCAGACCATCTTTTTCTCCAAAGCTAACTCCAGCTACGCAAGTAGAAGAATCTGAAAGCATTATGTCAGTAATGCTTCCAGTAAACTTGAGACCTTATAAAGTGGTAATGAAGACTAAAGAAAGTAAAAGTTTCAAATATGTGGAAATAGGTCCCCAAAGAACTCTAACCTCAGATCAGGAAGCCAAATGGAAAGTATCACCCTTTTCCAGGGGGGGATTTAAGTGGAGACAAAGAAAAGTTGGGGAGGGGATAAAAGAGGAAAAATTGTTCTAGGAAACTGTGTGCAGATTAGTTTCCTTTCTATTTGCATCTTAGAAAGCCCAGAATCCTGAAAATTTGACAAGAAAGTGTTTCTACTGGAAGCAAAGGTGAGGGAATGGCTTTTGATGTGAGTCACTGAGACTTTCTCGCAAATAGTTATTCTATGTGTAATACACATATGAAAGTTATTTCATCCATTCCCTTTTGATCAGCAGAATCACTTGAGTGGTGGAAGAGCCTAAAACCAACTGAACCACATAGTTCCTTATTAAAGTTTTCTAGAGAGACCATCCCAGACATGCCCATCTAACCAAAGTTTAGTATGGCACTTGTAATCCCAATTAAGTAATCTGCTATCCTTAAAAAATGCTATATTTCCCTTGTAAAGTATCTGACTTTCATTGAGGTTGACGTTAGCATATAGTAAAGGCATAACGTATGGTGGGTAGCGTTACATAAAGTTCTATAAAAAGGACTCATCATCAACACTCCTGATTAGATGAGGTGTCAACTCTTGACATATTTGTAAAAAACAAAATAGTAATTGAGTTAAGGCTTGAGCAAGCTAAGCTAAGAGATTTTGTAATTGATAAGGAAGGCCCAGCTCATGGTGGGTGGGATTATTCCCTTGACAGATGAATAAGAAAGGGGAAGCTGGCTTAGTAAGATTTGGCATTCTTCAACACCAGCCTGGGACGGATGAAATGTTCAGCTCCTGAACTGAGTCGGTGAGATCAGTGAATTCATGGCCATGAGTCCACTGCCACACTTCTTTAGTTCATTCAGTGAGCCGCCATTCTTCAACATACTTGAACAGACATGTCTGCCGAGCGAGGTTTGTCTCTCAGCGGTGCTGTGGATGTAGTGTGGCCAGTTCCCTTGGTCCTGGTGTTGATAAAAACTCTCCTGCCAAGCTAGACTAAATAATTTAACTGGGCAATTGCAAGCCAGAATAAAATCCCTTGTTGGATCATGAATTTTTCTATAAATGTAGACAGAATATAACATTAACTAACAAATTCTTCATTGACAAAGTGACAAGTAGATTATCAAGGCCAATGAGACTGAGAAAGTGAGGGTCCACTAGGGACTGGCATCCCCTGAAGGTATACATGTAGACAAGAAAGGACATAGGCAGCTGTCTTCCTATAGCTCCCAGGTCCCAGGCACCTGTGTCTACAGATTACAAAAGCATGAGGGAATTATTGCATCTACAGACATGTACAGAATACAAATGAGAAAACAAGCATTTGAATCTCTGGAAATTTCCAAAATGTTCATTTCCTGCTCCTCACTTAGGTCAATTGTACTGCACAGTGTGTTGTGTGAACACTTTTCCTGAAGAGATGACACACAACCATCTTCCCACCTCCAGATCAAAGTTCCATGACCCACTAAAGTGACCACAAATCATCAGGTGTATTGGGGTTACTTACAGGAGTAAGGATGAAGATTACTTATAGGAACAGAGGCAATTCAAAGGCAGCTGCAGCACCAAATCACACAGCCCTCCATAAATGAGACCCACAGAGACTGCACCCTTGCTGGGTTGCTAGGAGTCTCCTCCAGGCTCTTCTGCTGCTATGAGGTCTTCCTCCAACCACTGGGCTTTCCCTAATCTTTCTCTCAGGCTTGGTGGCTGCCTGTTCAGCACTCTCCCGAGCTGCTGCCCTAGGGTCTTCTAACTACTCCAGGGCCTCTTTTCAACTATCCTGCTTGGTTGGCCTCTTCCAGACTGCTTGACTGTTTCAGCTTCTTCACTGATCTGGGGTCTCCGTCAGACCGCTCTGGCTGGCAAGAGCGTCCCCTCCCCCAGTTATCGTTGACTCTTTTTCCACATCCTGGAGGGAGCCCCGACCCCTAGCTTGTTATTCTCAAAAACTTTCTGAGAATAACAAGTTGATTATTTGCTGAGACTGAGGGAACAGTCAAGATGACTGTGCAAAGGAAAAAGAATTAATACAACAAAGTGACAGTTCCTGTTGTAATAAACTTGCTCATGAAGAAGCCAAGGGAAACAACTCACCCATTTCATAGATCTCTCTGCTTGATTCTCCAATGTTAAGACATGTGTGCGCTAGAGAGCTGATATTCTACCTCTTGGGATTGTTTCCATATCTCCAGTAAGCTCAGACGAACTTCTTTTTCTTTCACTATGAGACCTCTACGATCTCAAAACTGCCAATGGATGTATACCTCACTTAAAACTTTCCTTGTTTCTTGGAGTCATCAATAATTTAATGAATTGAGTTTTAACCAAAAAAATTGCTGTTGTACCTCTTTTGAAAGATACAGACATTGCAAAATGGCTAAGTCAAGCCACAGACTATGTATATATTCTCATATACTTATTATTTCTTGTGTTACATGTGTGTATTTTCACATACTTATTAATTTTGTGGTCTATGTGTGTGTTGTCACATAGTTATTATTTCTTGTAGACCACGTGTGTGTTCTCACACACTCATTATTTCTTGTGGCCCCCAACACTTAAGAGTTACTCCCTTCATAATTTTAAGGTATACAATGTATTGTAAGAGTAATCACTATGTACAATGGATGGCTTGATTCCTTTTTCTTGTCAAACTGATTTCATGATTTTTGACCAATAGCGAGCACCCTAATGCCCTCCACCAACCTCTATTAAAGCCCATTCTGTTCTCCATATCTAAGAATTTGACATTTTGGTTTCTGCCTATCAATGATAACCTTGACATCAGTTATGTCTTTTATTCCATTTAGCATAATACACTCCAGGTTCATCCATGCCATTATCAATGGCAGGATTTTCTTCTCACTTAAAGAGTGAATAGTATTTTGTTATGCATATATGCCACTTTTTATTAATTATTCCATTGGTGACTGTCTGGTTGATCTATATGTTCTCTATTAATAATAGTGATGCAATGAACACAAGATGCAGGCATATATCTCCTATGTGCTGATTTCAAATCTTTTAAATATAGTCTTTCATTTTAAAAGAGAAATCTCTAAATGTTTGCTTAGGGTCTAAACTTTGTTGACATCTACAGGCTATCCTTTGAGAATATATAATAAAAGTTAAACATGAAGAATAAAGTTCAGGAGATATACTGAACAGTATGGTCACTGTATTTAAAGAAGAAATATTGTGGTGATAGTGATAGCAAGAGGGATTGAACCAAAGGCCTCTTGTATGATAAGGAAACACTTAACCAGTGACCAGCCCTTGTTAGTGTCTTTCCACTTTTAGAGTTTTTAATTTAAGACAAGATCTCATTAAATTGCCAAAGTCTGCTTTGAACTCATTCTGTAGTCCAGGCAAGCTTTGAAATTGTGATCCTCCTGCTTCCGTCTCTCAGCTACTGGGATTACAAGTCTGTTAAACCAGGCTGAGCTGTAAATGTTATTTTGACGAACTATATAAAGGGTACTGAATGTTACATGTTATCATCACCAAAAATAATTATTTAAGGAAATGCATTTGCTAATTACTTCATGGAACTTTTAGACAGTGTTATAGTTAGATTCTAGTGTCAGCTTGACAGTTGCAGGCGCAATTATGAAGAATCAGTGGTTGGAATAGGTCCCTGGACAAGTCTGTAGGTACTTGTTTAATTGATGTGGAAAACCCAGCCCACAGTGGGTGGTACTTCCCAGTGGGGACCATATCATAGAAGTGCAAGCAGGAGGGACTTGCTCTTCCCTTATCCTGCGTCTACATACTGTTACTTTCACTCTTCAATCAAGCATCCTTGACTTTTTGGAGCTTCATTACTGTCTTTGCTGCTGCCGCCATTGCTGCCTCTGCCCTTAACTGACACAGCTTAGCCCTTTCCACCCTGCCACTGCTCTGCTGCCTTTGAAGCCTGGTTTCTAGGCCTTGCTGGTGTTTGCTATTCAGCCCTGACGTCTAAGCCCAGTGTTTTTAACTCTCCAGCAAGATAGAGATTTGAGACCTTCTCAGGATCCTTCAAATTGTGAGACGTTCCAGTCAAGAATGAGGCAGGTATGGGCAGCTTCTTTGAAGAATGTTATAGTTATTGTGATTATTTCATAAACTTACTTATATATATTGCATGTTAGCAATTCTGTTCATCCAAAAAATCCTAATACACATCAAACCATTATGCTGTGTCCAAAATCATAGAATGATATTATCAATTAAAGTAAAAAGAACCCTTTTCAATTTTGTTCTTTGAGCTTCCTTGGTTGCTAGTGATCAGCAAGTTTGGAACCAGCTCAGTACTTGTGATAACCCAGGTTTGGTGCAGGAGACATGGAAAAGAGAAACTATTTCTGGTCTTTCCCAGAGCGCCCTGAATCATACCACATTCTGGCATCAGATGTTCTTCTTAGTTTCTAAGCAGCTGGTTCAGGTGAGGCATAAACACGGAGCCCCATCCAACTCCCTTTTCTTTCTTTGCAGCCACGGCTGCTCTTCTCTCTTGCCACTCTTCTCGTGCCCAATCTCTCTTTTCTGCCTGGAAACCTCATGTTAGACGACAGTGATTGATTGTCAGCATTCTGTTTCTCCTTCTTGCCTGGGAAGACGTGACTGCCTTTCCTGGTATCCCTTGTGTACCTAGTGTATACTACTAGCAGGGAGTTCCTCTATTCTTTCTCATTCTTCTTTAGATAGGTTCTCTCTCTGCCTGGAACTTTCGGACCCATCTAAACTGGCTGGTCAAAAGCCTAAGGGATCTTCCCATGTCTACTGGGACTATAATGTGCGCTACCCCACTTGAATTTTTTCTTTATGTGAGTCCTGGGCTCAAACTCAGATATCCATGTTTGGCAGCACTTTGCCAACTGAGCCACCTGTCGAGCTGCTCCCGAGTTTCAGAGCAAGGTGTAGTAGTTGCCTTTCCTTTATCTCTGAGAAGATATCTGACAAGAATCAACTTATAGGAGGAAAAGTTTATTTTGGCCCATGGTTTGTGGGCATAATCCATCATGGTGAGAAGCAAAACAGGAGTTGACTAGTCACACTGTATCCACAATAAGAAAGCAAGGATAGGAGCCCCACGCGTCCCGACAGCGGCGAGCACCCAGGCCGACTGTGGCTTAGCCTGCATCCCCGGCCCGGACCGACCCCAGCCCCCTCCGTGCTGCCCCGCCCCCGCCCAAGGTGAGTGAGTGAGAGAGAGAGAGAGAGAGAGAGAGACAGAGAGAGCACAGCCCAGCCCCGCCCCCCACCCGGGAGCCGCCTGGCCAGCAGCATCACGCTGCGCAGCCACTGGCTTTGCCTCCGGGGCCCCGCCCCTCTCCGCGCCCACCTTCCCAGGTTGCAGGTGAAGAATTCTGCCATCAACATCAGACCCTCTGCCTCTCTGGCCCACCGGGGACCTACGCACGTGGTCCACGGAAGACACACTGCTACTCAGAATTCAATAGAGCCCAAAGGAAACTCAAGCAAAATTCTAAGGAACAAAGGGAAAGGGAGCACAGGCCATACATCTGGACTCCACTACAATCATTATATCACGTGGGCGAGTTTCTTCTCATCCAGCCCAAAGATAAGTAAACTTTTTCTTTTCACTTTACTGATCCTTTAAAGTATCAATGCTGTAGATCAACTTTCTCATACAGCCACCCCACAACATACAACTCCAGGGAGTACACCACTCACCCCCACATTTCAAGAAACCAAAGTTTTTACGATTGTAAAAGTGCACTACCAAACTAATACTCACCCCCTGGTAACGTAACCTGACTTAACTGACGTACTAACAGCCTAGTAGCCTCATCTAGGATATAATACTAACAATACACAAACATACCCAATCCAAGGTAAGCACTAGTAATAACTGGCAAGCGTAACAATACGAACTACGTCCATTCAGTGAAAAACACAGAAACTGAAAGGTCCTAAAAAACAAAACAACAATGTACAAGTCAAAGTGCAAATCCACCAGAAACAAAACCCAAGAAGCCCAATCTCCTGCCGAAAGAATCAATCCCATAATGAGGGATTCCGACCAGAACAAATCCACAGAAAATAGCCATGGACCAGACCCAACATAACGACTTTCAGAGTATGAACCTTACCATGATTAATACTATGAAAGAGGAAATCCGAGAAGAGTTAAACAACCTTATCAACCACTTCGAACAGGAACATAACAGGCACTTGGAGGAGTTGAGAAAAACAGTTCAAGAAACAAAAATAGGTATGGAGCAATTAAAACAGTCTCAGGCAGAGTTTAAAATTGAACTAAAAGACAAGTTATCTTCAACCCAAAACTCAACAGAGAGTCTTATCAGCAGAACAAATGAGGCAGAAAATAGAATTTCAGATCTTGAAGACAAAGTAGGAGAATTAACCAGCTCAATGGAAGAGATTGTTAAAGCCAAAAAGATACTGGAGAGGAACATTCAAGAAATATGGGACACCCTGAAGAAGCCTAACATGCGCATTTATGGAATACCAGAACAAGAATCCCAAAATACCACACCGGAGGAAATATTTCAATTCATCATAAATGAAAACTTCCCACAATTAAAGAATGAGAGGCCTATCCAAATACAAGAGGCATTTCGCACTCCAAACAGATACGACCAAAATAGAAAATCGCCACCGCAAATAATAGTCAAAACACTCCACATTCAAGACAAAGAAAAGGTGCTGAGGCTTCAAGAGAAAGAAAGCAACTCACTTTTAAAGGTAAACCTATTAGAATAACAAATGACTACTCAATGGAAACAGTAAAAGCAAGAAGAGCTTGGAGAGACATACTTCAAGTATTAAATGAGCAAAAATGCCAAGCCAGACTGATATACCCAGCAAAACTATTTGTCATGATGGAGGGAGAAAGAAAAGTTTTCCAGCACAAAGACAACTTGAAGGGATACATGTCTACCAAACCAGGCCTTCAAAAAATGCTAGAAATGATACTCAAGCTTGAAGAAAAGAACAAGCGTATCCAGGAGGACAGAAGGGAAGTATAATACCACCAAAACATAAATATCAAACAACATGCTTACAAAATCTACTAAACATAAAAAATGTCCAGAATTAAAAATAATTTCTCCATTATAACATTAAATGTCAATGGTATTAACTCGCCGATTAAGAGACACAGATTACAAACTTGGATTAAAAACCACAATTCAACAATCTGCTGCCTTCAGGAAACTCATCTCACCACAAAAGATAGCCACATCCTAAGAATGAAAGGCTGGTCCAAAATCTTGTAAGCTAATGGAACCAGGAAACAGGCAGGGGTAGCAATTATGCTTTCAGACAAAGTGGACTTCAAACCAAAGAAAATCATAAGAGACGCAGATGGATACTACATTTTAGTCACAGGTACAATTCACCAGGAAGATTTCACAATCCTGAACATTTATGCACCCAATACGGGCCCCTCCATATTCATTAAGAAAACCCTACAGCGTCTAAAGCAAGAAATCAACCCCCAAACATTAATTCTTGGGGACTTCAACACCACCCTCTCAACATGGGATAGATCAACAGGTCAAAAGCTTAACAGAGACACTTTGGAACTTAATCAAACCCTGAAAGAAATGGACCTCACAGATCTCTATCGAACTTTTCACCCACGCACCAAAGAATACACATTTTTCTCAGCAGCACACGGAACTTTTTCCAAAATAGATCACATATTGGGCCACAAAACGAATCTACACATATACAAAAAAGTTAAAATTCTAACCTATGCCCTATCAGACCACCACGGCCTAAAGCTGGACATCCACAACACAACAAACAAGAGAAAATACACTAACTTCTGGAAACTTAACAATATGATGCTGAATGAGAACTGGATTCAGGAAGAAATTAAAAAGGAAATTCAAGATTTCCTGAAAGTGAAACGATAATGAAAATACAACTTACCAAATCTCGGGACACAATGAAAGCTGTCCTAAGAGGTAAGTTCATAGCTCTTAATGCCTACATCAAAAAATGGAAACATCAGAAATAAATAACTTAACGATGCAGCTTAAGGCTTTAGAGAAACTTGAGCAATCTGATCCCAAAAGTAGTAGAAGAGAGGAAATTAGCAAAATAAGGGGAGAAATATCTGAAATCGAGACTAAGAAAACGATAGAATAAATCAACCAGTCAAGGGCTGGAGAGGTGGCTCAGAGGTTAAGCCTCCGCCTTGCAGGCGGAAGGTCCTGAGTTCGGATCCCAGATCCCACGTATAGACGCCGGGCGGAAGCGGGGGCGGCCTGCGCTTCTGGTCCTGGTAGGGCGGAGCCTGTGAATCCCGGGGCAGAAGGAGGTGGAGGCGTCCATGGTGGTTCACGAATTCGTCCGTGGTTCTACACATAGACACACTCGCGCGCGGGCACATACACACGCATATGAACACAGCTGAATAAATAATAATAAAAATTAAAAAAAAAAAAAGAAAAAATCAACCAGTCAAAAAGCTGGTTCTTTGAAAAAATCAATGAGATAGATACACCCCTAGCTAAATTAACCAAAGGCAAGAGAGAGAAAACCCAGATTAACAAAATTAGAAATGAACATGGAGTAATCACTACTGATACCCAAGAAATCCAGAGAATTATAACATCATATTTCAAAAACTTATACTCTGTGAAGTTTGACAACACACAAGAGATGGATGAATTTCTAAGTAAACACATCTTACCTAAATTGGATCAGGAAGTTGTGAATTACTTAAATGGCCCTATAACATATAAGGAAATTGAAGAAGTAATCTCGAATCTTCCCACCAAAAAATGTCCTGGACCAGATGGATTCAGCACAGAGTTCTACCAGACATTTAAGGAGTCAATAACACCAATACTCCTTAAACTGTTCCATCAAATAGCAAAGGAAGGAACACTACCAAATTCCTTCCATGAAGCTAATATCATCTTAATCCCAAAACCTAATAAAGATTCACTTAAAAAAGAAAACTATAGGCCGATCTCCCTGATGAACACAGACGCAAAGATTCTCAACAAAGTCTTAGCAAATCAGATTCAAAAACATATCAAAAAGATCATTCACAGGGACCAAGTAGGCTTCATCCCCGGCACGCAAGGTTGGTTCAACATACGAAAATCAATAAATGTAATTCATCATGTAAACCAGTCCAAAGTCCAAGACCACATGATACTCTCGATAGATGCAGAAAAAGCCTTTGACAAGATCCAACAGCCTTTTATGATCAAAACGCTAGAGACAGTAGGAATGGAAGGAACCTTTATCAATATAATAAAAGCTGTATACAACAAGCCCACAGCAAGGATTATGCTCAATGGGGAACAATTGGAAGCATTCCCACTTCGATCAGGAACTAGACAAGGCTGTCCACTCTCACCACTTCTATTCAATATTGTACTTGAAGTCTTCTTGAAGCCATAAGACAAGAAAGGGACATAAGAGGGATTCAAATCGGCAAGGAAGAAGTCAAGCTATCCCTATTTGCAGATGACATGATCTTATACCTGAGGGATCCCAAAAACTCCACCAGGAAGCTCCTGGAACTAATTGAGAAGTTCAGCAGGGTGGCAGGATACAAAATAAATGTGCAAAAATCAGAGGCCTTCCTATATGCCCAGAATGAAAGAAGTGAAAAAGCCCTGAGAGAAACAATCCCATTTACTATAGCCCCTAAAAAAATGAAATACCTTGGTATAAACCTAACCAAGGAGGTAAAAGACCTTTACAATGAAAACTTTAAAACCCTAAAGAAAGAAATTGCTGAAGACATCAGAAGGTGGAAAGACCTCCCATGCTCCTGGATTGGCAGAATCAACATCAGTAAAAATGACCATCCTACCAAAGGCAATATACAAATTCAATGCTATACCAATTAAAATCCCAAAGCAATTCTTTAAAGAAGTTGACCAATTAATCTCAAAATTCATATGGAGGCACAAAAGTCCTAGGATAGCAAAGACAATCCTGAGTAACAAAACACTGCTAGAGGTATTACCATACTGAACCTTAGTCTATACTACAAATCCATAGTTATAAAAACAGCCTAGTACTGGCTCCAAAATAGACACACAGATCAATGGATAAGGGTTGAGGACCCAGATATAAGCCCACAAAAATACAGCCATTTGATCTTCGACAAAGGGGCCCAAAGAATCCAATGGAAAAAGAACAGAATCTTCAACAAATGGTACTGGCAAAATTGGATCTCCACATGCAGAAGATTAAAGCTGGACCCGTACTTGTCACCATGTACAAGACTTAATTCCAAATGGATCAAGGACCTTGATATCAGGCCAGAGACTATAAAAACTATAGTTGAAAGGATAGGGAACTCCCTCGAGCTGATTGGGCTAGGCCAACATTTCCTAAACAGACATCCAATGGCACAGTCACTGCTACCAACTCTCAACAGTTGGGATCTTGTGAAATTAAAGAGCTTCTGTTCAGATAAAGAGATTGTCACACGAGCTCAAAGGCAACCCACAGAATGGGAGAAAATCTTCACTAACCACATATCTGATAGAGCTCTCCTGTCCAGAGTGCACAAAGAACTTAGAAAATTAAACACCAAGGAAACCAATGGTCCAATTAAAAAATGGGCCCTGGAACTTAAAAGACATTTTACCAGAGATGAAATTAAAATGTATAACAAATATCTTAAAAAATGCTCCACTTCTTTAGCCATCAGGGAAATGCAAATCAAAACTTCCCTGAGATATCATCTCACCCCGGTCAGGATGGCAAAAATCCACAATACAAACAACAACAAATGCTGGAGAGGATGTGGAGAGAGTGGAACTCTCCTACATTGTTGGTGGGAATGCAGGCTTATACAGCCATTCTGACGAGCCATCTGGAGATTCTTAAAGAAATTAAAGATTGAAATGCCATATGACCCTGCTATTGCACTTTTGGGAATAACCCCCCATGCAGCAGAGGTTCACCTCAATAGCACAAGCACGACTATGTTCATAGCAGCACTGTTTACAATAGCAAAGTCATGGAATCAACCTAAATGCCCAACAGTTGACGAGTGGATAAGGAAACTGTGGTACATCTATACAATGGAGTACTACTCAGCCATCAAAAATGATGAATTACTGGAATTTGCTGGGAAATGGATGTCATTAGAAACAATTATATTAAGTGAAGTATCCCAAACCCAGAAAGTTAAGCGCCGTATGTACTCCCTAATAGGTGGCTCCTAGTACCAAACTCACCCAGCCCACATTGAGACACTCAAGGGTAAACCTATGTAATATGGTAATTGCAAGGATTGTGAGCAGGAGGGATGGGGTTGGAGGGCCACACCAGACACAAAGAGAGAGGGGACCATGTTACAGCAGAGAAAATCGACCTCCAAGGAATGCAAGTAAGTAATGTGACACCTGATTAAGTTGACAGACGTTCGTTCCTGATCATGTACAACTAAGGGGGTATGATCTCACCAGAAGGGGAGGGCATATAGTCTGGCAGATGAAAAGAGATCATATTGCAAATGGGTGACTGATCCCTCCCTCACCGAGGTTTCCTGCTTTTATTACATCTACCCTTGAATGTGCTATTATAACAAGACTCCAGTTTAACAGTTTTTTGTCTCTGAGCAGGGGGTGATATACAGTGCCCATCAGGATGGAGTGAAGGGCATTGCAGGAGCAGCAAAACTGCAAAAGAAAATCAACAAACCACAATCCAGAACTTCAGAGACTCTATATCATCCACATAGAACTAAGCCAGCCTAATCTCCCCCCATCCTGAAACTCAGGGACATCTGCGGAAGAGGGGGCGGTAAGATTGTAAGAGCAAAAGGATGGGGGGAGCAATGATTTGAAGTCTCCACACTAGATAGGGCTGAAGCAATCATAATAGGACTTTGCATGCCCTGCGCCATGTCCATCACACTATTGACCTCACAAAGTCTAACATCGGCTAAAGGCATCAAGATCCTTGGAGGCAAGGGATTGATGGCCACAGAAGTGTTCCTATGCTTAAGGGGAACACAGGAAAGGGTTCAGGGAAATGCTACTGGGTCCTTTTATGTCATCGGAAAAGAGGACCAAGAGGAGAGTTAGGCATACACAATAAAGGACTCTGGGAATTGGGGGGGAGGCACTGGGAGATGGGGAGGGAGGGAGAGGGAGCAGGGGGTTCGGGGGGGGAGGAGGGGAGGAGGAAACTGGTCTACCTATTAAGTTTGTATGAGCGGCAATAATAATAAAAAATGTTAAAAAAAGAAATTCACATGCAAAAAAAAAAAGATGTGAAAATACCATGAATTCACTGCATTCATGTATGAAATAGAAGAGAGAAAGAAAGAAAGAAAGAAAGAAAGAAAGAAAGAAAGAAAGAAAGAAAGAAAGAAAGAAAGAAAGAAAGAAAGGAAAGAAAGAAAGAAAGAAAGAAAGAAAGAAAGAAAGAAAGAAAGAAAGAAAGAAAGAAAGAAAGAAAGGAGAAAGAAAGAAAGATTTTGAAAAGAAATGTTTTAGGAAAAAAAAATTATGAGCCAATCAGAGAAAGGAAAGCTCCTACCTTAATAACATTAAGGATTTTTAATTGCTTAGGTATTCTCATCCTGTCGTGACTTAGGTATTCTCATCCTGTCGTGACTGCTACTGGATTGGTTAGTTTGGGCTTTTTGACACAGATTCTTCTCTCTGAGATTCTCTTAACTCAGCTTCCTAGGTTCTGGGATTACCAGATGTGAGCTCTACACATGGTTTGTACTATTTAAAGAAGTATTTCCCATTAAAATAACGAGCCAAGTGGAGAGGAGTGCACGTATCTTCCTGGGAATGTAAGTTCTGGGCACATGATAATGTCCTATCTTGAAAACTAAAACAAAAACAATAAAATAATTCAGGCAAGATGTGATTTATAAATAGTAAATAAAAATCATAAAATAATTCATAGCAAGATGGTTCAGTAAGAAAGGAGCCTGCATGCAGATGTGGCAACCTGAGTTCCATCCCTGCAGCCCACATGGTGGAAGGAGAGAACCAACTTCTGAAAGCTGTCTTCTGCCCTTTACATGTACACATAGCACATGAGTATCCTTTGTCTCTCCTCCTTCTCCTTCTCCTTTTTTTTCTTGTTCTTCTCCTCCTCCTCCTTCCTTCCTTCCTTCTTCCTCTCTCCCTCTCTTTCTATCTCTATCTATCTCAAATAAGTAAATAAAATTATTATTGAAAATTCAGGGGACAGGTGGAGCTGATGTGGATATAGCTAAAAGCAATTTGAAAATGTATTAATAATTGTCAGATTTGGTGAGCAGAGGTGCTGATGATTGTAACATTATAGGTTGAACGTGTCTTATCTAAAAGCTGATATGTTCTGAAATCCAGAACTTTTATAATGTCAACACAAGGCCACAAGAGGAAAATTCCACTCTGTCTCATGTGTGAAATTATTTAAATATTTTGTAAATGATCCCCAAGTTTTGTGTAGAAGATATGTATGAAACATTATAAATTTTGTACATAGACTTGGTTTGCGTCATTAAGACATTTCATTATAGATCTGTGACTATCCCCAAATCTAAAAAAAGAAATCCAGAGCGCTTTAGATTATAGACTTTTCAAATAAAGGATAGTCAGCTTGCATATGCTGTAGTTTTGATTACCATTGAAATTTTCCAAAATAAAAGCTACAACTGGTGACCAAATGATGGGCGAAGCTCCCAGCAGATTTAACAACAACCGCCTTCAAAGATTCTTCCCGGCTCACATGCTTGGGGGGGGGGGGGAGAGCTCTTCATACAGGAGAACTCTTTCCCCTTGAAGGTTATGTCCTGGGAGCTGAGAAACCAGAGTGTGTCTTAGATCCTGAAGCTGCAGGATCCCCTGATCCCAGCAGGGGGCGCAACCAGGTCTTACCTAGAGATGGTGAAAGCAGAATCTTCAACCTGCCTATCCCCCCCCACCAGGTAGCCCAGGTTAAATCCCACTTAACCAGTGCTTTGCTGCCTCCTTACACTTCCTCAGCACCCCGTTAAGATTACCTAGTTCTCCTTCATTTGGTTGACCAGGAAATGGAGGCTCATAGGGATGAGACTGTGACCTACCCAGCTTGCATGAAGATGGGAGGAGGGCGGGGGGTTGAACCCCAGTCTTGCTCATTGAACCCTTGTCTCCTCATTCACTGTGAACTGCTGGAGAGTAGAGACTAATTTTTTTAAATCTTTGGTTCCTAAGTACAAAATTCATTCTGGAACTAACAGCTTGGTAAATGTCTGCAGAATGAGTACAAGGGTGTGAGCGGTGTCCCACGTTCATTGCAGATACTCCTCGCGCGATCATCCACCGCTGCCCGGTGTTACAAGCATAGGGGCATGCCTGCCTCTTGGGGAACTGAATTCTCCCCAGTGATAGTGGGTGTGTTGATGGGGCTTGTGACCTAAGCCAAGAGGCAGCCTGGAAAAAATGGTTGGAAAAAGAGAAAGATTTCTTCGCCTAACAGTGCTAAGTGTCCCTATAAGAAAACATGGAGTATAAGCTAGCTACATAGCTCAGTGGTAAGGCACCTGCCAAAGACCTAGGGACCTGAGTTCTATTCCCAGAAGCCTACATAGTAGAATAGAACTGACTCCCAAATGTTGTCTTCTGACCTCCACCCATACACTATGGCATGCATAAGTATGCTAGACTCTTGTCTGTCTGTTTCTCTCTCTCTCTCTCTCTCTCTCTCTCTCTCTCTCTCTTTCTCTCTCTCTCTCTCTCTCTCCCCTTCTCTCTCTGTCAAAGAGAAAAATAAAACAGAACATTTCTTATATTCTCTCTCAACTGAAAGATACCATTTTATTATCATGGAATAAATAACAGCTCTAACTTATGACTCACATGCTGATTTCTTAAACTGTTAGCATATGTCTCTTTTACAACTCTTACAAATTATTTTCTCTGTGTCATTGAAAAGTTTCATGGGGATGTTTGCAACCACACCCGTTTTCCATCTCTCCATAGGCTCCACTCGCTCTGGGGGCTCCCACACTGGGCAGGCTGGCCTCTTTCTCCATGGGGTAACAGACTTCCCAGGGTCCGTCAGTGAGTTGGCAGAAGTTCTCTAGATTCACTGAGCACTCCGAGTGCCTTGGTCCTGGAAATGGCAAGACTTGACACTCTCAGGCACACTGAGCAGAATCGATTGGTTAACAGGAGGTAGAGAGGGCTGGGGAAATGCAAAGTTTAATTTCCTTCTCTGGCTTCCTGCCAGCTGGATATGACAGCAGCTGCTAATATATTTCAAACAGCCAGTTTCACACACCGCTTGTAGTGTAAAAGCTGGGTTTCTATCAAACCCTGGGAAGCTAAAATGGTGATTGTGAATGCCTGGGGCTGGCATAGACCAGAGAGGCCTGTTCATAGACCCCAACCCCGGCAGCTCCCGCAGACAGCTCTTCACTTAGCCTGGTCTAATGTCCTCCCACCCGGAGTGATGGGTCAGCAGTGTGTCACCAAAACCACGGTGCATTTTGAGTTAGGTTGGAAATTTCCAAGGGATTTCGGAACCAGAAGAGAGCAGGAGGACTTCTATGCCAGTCGAGCACAAAGCAATTGGGTTTTTCCCAAACAACAATATGTCTGTGTGCTTCTGACCATTCTAGGCATAGCCACTTCTCACAGAACAAGGACTAGATCAGCTGTAGTTTGGGTGAGTTGATTGACATAATGGCCAAAAATTTAACCATATCAATCTAAGACATTTCTCCTTTACCAAGGGGCTGGGGAGATGCACCCTCCCCTACCCCTCAGCATCATTAACTGAGGAAGGAACTTAGAAGACCCAGGCAGAATGACTTGGAGAATCTCTCAAATTAGCTTCTAGCCCAGCCCTTGCAGGAAACCGTGCCAGGTTCCTGCCAAGAGATTGGCTGTGATTAAAAGGGACTTTCAGCCCTTGAGGCCCTGAGAGGTCTGTGGACACCGACAGGAAAATGACATCTTCCCATCCCCTTCCCCCTGTGCGAGCAGCAGAACAGCAAAAGGAAAGACTAATGACGGAGCGGGGGAAGCTTGTGCTGTGGCAGCTTCCCCAACCCTGGGCCTCCCCTCGCCTTCCCAGTGGAATAACCCTGGTGGCGGTCTGAGGCAGAGAGTTGAGACGAAACTTCGGCCTGGATTAAAGAGATCCTCAAGGTCACTCCACAACTAAGTCCAACTACAATTTAGTAAACACATCAGAAAATGTTGGTGATTCATGATGGATAAGAAGCCTCCTCTCGGGCGGTGAGATTGTAAGAGCCTAAAGATGGGGAGGAGCAATGATATGCAAGATACTCCACACAAGTTAGGGCCGAAGTAATCATAATAGGACTTTGCATGACCTGCGCAATGACCAACATATCATTGAACCCCCAAAGTCTAGCATGGATCACAGGCACTAGGATTTTTAGAGGCAAGAGATTAACAGTCACAATAGTGTTCCTATACTAAAGAGAAACACAAAAAAGAGCTCTAGGCAATGCCACTGAGTCCTTACACCTCATCAGAGAGGAGGACCCAGAGGGAAATTTGACATGCGCACTAAAGGATGCTCCAGGAATGGGGGGAAGGAGCACTGGAAGAAAGGGAGAGAGGGGGGAAAGGAAAGGGAAAAGGGGGGGAGGGAGCAAGGGGATCCAGGGAGAGGTGGAGGGAGGGAGGGGAATGGGGTACTTATCAACTTTGTATGAGTGGAAGAAATAAATAAAATAAGGAAAAGAAAGAAAGAAAGAAAGAAAGAAAGAGAGAGAGAGAGAGAGAGAGAGAGAGAGAGAGAGAGAAAGAAAGAAAGAAAGAAAGAAAGAAAGAAAGAAAGAAAGAAAGAAAGAAAGAAAGAAAGAAAGAGAAAGAAAGACAAGCCTCCTCTCCCATAAGGGGGAGGAGTCTCTCAAATCCTCCAGAAACTGAACTAACAAGTGCCCAAAAGTGTCCCGGCACATGCTCCCATTAGAGTAGTTCACATGGCACAAATTCTATACCAAGAAGAATAAAAATAATTTGGTGAGGGTCACTTTGGGAATCAGACATGTTGACCACTCCAGAGTCCTCGCCCTGACTTGGCGCTCCCAGGGAAGTCGGTCCAGCCCATGACTGCATGAACGCATGCTGGGCCTACATGTCGTTCATTGCTTTGAGCAGATTCTCCTCCAAAAAGGAACAGATCCCATAAAGGCAAAAAAAAAAAAAAGTCACTGATGTACAGGCAGAAACTGGTTGGTTTACACGCAGACCAGTGACCAGTCAGCTCTGCCCAGCTACAGGTCGAGACTGTTCACCTTTCATGTAGAAGATAAACAGATCAGTTCTCCGCTCTCAGTTTCATAAGTCATCAAGACCACCAGACCTCATGTTCCCGGAGAAGCCCCCGTGGTTTGTTTCCTTTGCTGGTTTATTACAAAGGCTGGTGGCTTCCTATTTGCATTGCAAATAACTCTTTTGTGTTGACATTTCATTTGGACTTGAAGGGCCCATAATATTTTTCCACAGTTTAGGCGGGGTTAGTGGCTCCCATCCAGAAACCCGTACTTATTCATGTACTCAAAATATAACAGATGCTCAATAACTATAATTTGAATGAATGAATAAATGAATGAATGAATCTGAAGATAGGTTTTCCAACTTCACGGAAGCAGCACACATTCAGCTGTCTCTAAACAATCAGAAAGTTAAAATGCTTTGATTGTTTTAAGATTAAATTCTCCTATTCATTATTTATTCACCCATTTAATAAATGTTTGCTTGATACCTCACCTAATTCCTGACTGAAAATTCTCTTAACAAAGAAGAAGCCCGGGACCATGTAACATTCAACCTTGCTTCTTCAGTATCTCCTGATACAAAATACTCAATAAATATTTGTTTGATGGAAATAGGAATTCTGAATGTTGGGTTTTGCCAAACACACTCAGGCTAAGAATTTGATTTATGCACCGTAGAGTAAAATACTAGGACAGGCACAGCTTGCGTGGCCCTTTGGATATTCACAGCACATAGACTTAAGAAATTGTACAAGCCATTCATATATTAATTCAGCACCAAGGATACAAATCCTGACCTCTGTCAGATGACAAGTCATTTTAACAAAACCTTACTGACTGGGAGAGAAATCAAAGGGAGATTGACAGCAAAGCTAAGGGAAGAAGGGAGGTGGAGAAACTGCCGGTGCCCAGTAGCTCTCCAAGTGTGCAGAGGGACAGAACTTCTTAAAACCTCATTAAACCTGAAACACCATCCATGCAGAGCTGGCCACATACTAAGAAGCCTAGAAATCCAATGTCAACTCCATCCTTGGGTTCACTGAAGGGTGAAAAGACATGTGAAAGGAACAGATGAAACATCCTGACCCACTGTTACCTCTATTTATGTCTCTTCTCCCTTCTCAAAAAATTCATTGCAGACACTGAGAAGGGGTTCGGGGGGGGGGGGAATTTTCATTGAAAAAGGAAAATCACATACAAAGCCTAAAGGTAAGAGGCAACGTGGTCCATCAAAGGAACTGAAAAAGGCTCAGAGGAAGAATAAAGGGAGAGATACAGTCGGAGAGAAAACTGGATCAAAGCATCCAGAGCCCCTTTGGTTCACGGACAGAATTCATTGCAATTCCTAAGAACAAGTGGATATGGGGATTGCTAAGCTGGGACGTAATGTCACTCATGTTTATACTTTTGGAATGTTTCTATAGCTTTGGTAAGCCTTATCAGGTAGCACTTGTAACTCAAGATGGTGGAATGTGGCCAATGTAAAGAAATTAATGGATTCAGGAAATGATAGGAGAGAAAATCCAGAGTCTAGCAAGTCTTGGAGCATTTCTTGATTTCTTGTCCTATGTCATCCCTGAACTGTCTTATTTAATTCTGCCCACCCTCTGAGGTTGTTTCTATTCTTTTTTATTCTACATCATCAAAAATTAGAAACTGTGACATCAAGCAGAGCCACTTTCCAAAGACCACCCAGCTTGTAAGTGGCAGAGCTGAGTTCAGGCCTGGCACTTGAGCACCAGTTCCCTTGACCACCATGTCACACTGCCGGGGCTTCTGCCTTGGACAGCAGTAAATGAAGTGTTATTAACGTAGGGGCAACACAAAGGAGAACCATGCATTTGCGTGTGATGATGCAGACAAGCAGTGAACTCGTCCAGAACTCAGGAGACTAACCTGGAGAGCGGAGACAAAGCAGACTCACAGATTTGAAAAATCATCTGCAAATCAGCCTCAGTCACAGTTCATGCTGCCTCCTCGTTCAGAAGGATGCGGGATCGGAAGCAGCTTTAGAGCTCCCAGAGTGAAGAGAGGTGAGAAGATGTGTGTGGGAATGAGACTGCCTGGGCCGGGGTACTGGGAGCAAAGTCCCAAACCAACCCTATTGTGTCTGATCCCAGCACATACTCTGCAGCCACTCAGAAAGCACCGTGCCAGGGCCCTGGTGTTCTGACAGAGCCCAGCCTATCCCCAGCCATCTGGGTACTGACGCCTCATGCCCGTGACACAGAAGCAGACTCGGTGCTGTTTTCATACCTATTAGCTCCTCTTTAAGAAGCGCACGTCTCCACGGCGCCTGCCAAAATGGTAACAGACAGATAATGTACTGTGTCATTAACACATCCCTGTCTATTTAAAAACCTCCAGAGAAGCAAGCAGATGAGCCTTGGAGTTAGCTCGGCAGTGGGGATTATTGTTTGCCTAATTATAAAGAGCACTGTGAGACTCTAGCAGATACTGAGGGGGCATGGGCCCCCCTCCTCTTCCTTGAAGATCTAGGAGAGGGGGGCTGGGGAGATGCCTCAAGTGTTAAGCTTTGCCTCATAAGCAAAGGGACCTTTGTTCAGATCCCCAGAACCCATATTTTAAAAAATGCTTGGTGAATATAACAGCAGTCTATAACTCCAGTCCCCAAAGGCAGAGCCTGGAAATCCCCGGAGCAAACAATAAAAAGATAGAGCAATCCAGAGACCCAGTGTCAACCTTGGGCCTCCACAGATATGCGTGCGTGCACACGCACGCACACAACCGCACGCACACTCACACACACACTCAATGTACTTTTATATACACACCTGCACACATACATATACCCACCCTCATGCAAAACACACATACACATTCACACACCCCATATACACAAACATGAAGAAAAGAAGATTCAGGAGTGACTGTTGGAAACCATCAACACAGCCCTCAAGACACAGGAAATCAGCCCTCAGAATGCTGAGGCAGGAGGATCGGCACACATCTGGGTCTGGCCTGGGCTGCACAGGCAATCCCAATCTCAAAACCATTTTTAAAGAAGATACAAGAGCTTAGAGGAAGACATGACTCCCTAGTACCAGTCAGCCTCACCCAGTGCAGTGGCCCCCATTTCCCCACAGTGGTCCTCATTTCCTGCCTATGTACCCTTCTAAATTTCCCTCCACATGTGAATCAGGATTGGCCCTATTTTATAATAGTGCACACATGACATGTGTGCAGTAACTTATTTTTCTTCCTTTTTATTTTTTTTATTTTTTTACCTAGTTATATAAGTTCATTGAGTGGTGGGTATCCTCTCCCCTCTCCTTCTCCCTTTCCCTCTTCCCTCCCTTCCCCTTTCTGTCTCCTCATCCTGCCCTCTCCCCCATCCCTCCCTCTCTCCCCCCTTTCCTCCCTCTTTACTTTTTTTGGTATTTCCCACCTGCCCCCTCCCACCCTCGTGTCCATCTGTGTGCAGTAACTTTTAAGAATAGACCACCAATAGCATTGCAGATTCCATATGTGTCTTCTGGATGGCTCATGGGGAGAGCTAGACTGAGCAATGTCATGTTGCAAGCACACTCGGACAGCCATGTGAAGGGACCCAGCAAACTGCCCCTTCCGCTTCACCAGCACTTCATGACTTTTCCCGGGGGGACCTAACAAACGGCTATTATGTCCAATTATGGCATCAACAGCACACCTAAGAAATGATTCCACCCAGCCCTAGCTTGGTGAACCAGTCAGTTTGCCTGGGCTCATACAGGAGCATGAGTAAGCAAAGGCAGCTGCAATACAAAAAGTTCAACTCGGCATAGGGGGACATGCACAAAAAGCCACATCAGGGTTGGAGAGATGGCTCAGGGATTAAGACTCTGCCTCCCAAACAGAAGGTTCTGAGTTCAGATCCCAGGTACCACATTAAAAAAATGCCAGGTGGCCTGCACTTCTGGTCCTGGTGGGCAAAGCTTGGGAAATTCCAGAGCAAAGCAAAAAAGGAGGTAGAAGCAATCCAGGATGATTCTTGAAGTCACTCTTGGTCCACAGGGACATACACAGTGTCCTCTGAAACACAGAGAGAGAGATAATAGATAAAAGATAGATAGATAAATAGATAGATAGATAGATAGATAGATAGATAGATAGATAGATAGATAGATAGATAGATAGATAGATTAGATAGATAGATAGATAAAAGCTCTATCCCCAAAGCCCCTTGCCCACTTTTCAGGCAGTATACCAGAAAGTCTCCTCCTCTCCCAAGCAAAATCTTACTCTGTTTGTGTAACCCCAGACAGGGTCCTGTGAGACTTCTCATTTGCTCACCTTCCTGCGTCTTGTAAGTTATCTGCAGTTCCAGACCTTCTCCCACTTAGGTGGCCTCCTGGGCCTCATGAGTATCCTTCTTCCTCAATTGAAGAAATATAAACTGCACAACAGAGTCCTGCGCATGAGATCCCTTAAAGGGCATCACACAAGCCTTGGTCAAGCCATGCTTCACATCTTACTCAGCTTTGTAAAGAGATGCCCCTCAAGCCAGAATCACCCAGCCAAGCTGCTTTCAAATTCCTGACTACAATGCTGCAAATATCCAATGAAGATTGCCATATTCCAAACCACTGTGATTTCAGTGGGATTTGTTGCTTTAACTAATACAGTGGGTAAGAAGACTAGGCCCTGGGATTGGAAAAGGAACAGTATTGATTGGGTATCCAGAATACTCTAATCCCACAGCTGGGACATGTGTAGTCAGGGTCTCACTCCTTACGTACCTGCCTTCAAAGCTCAAACTTTCTCTTCCACAGCTCTTTGCCTCCCTTCGGAAATAACGCTAGACTCTTTCTAGCTCTTGCTACTAAATGGCTCTGTGATCCTGAGAAACGACTGTTACTCCTAGGCTCATTTTCTCTACTGGAAATTCATTGACCTCTAAGGTCCCATTATTTCCAATATTCTTTGACACTGAAACTCCATTTCACTACCAATAACACCTACCTTCTATCAAGAACAGGTTATTTCCAGAGAGTTCCCTCTGGCTTTGACTAGTCCCAGCTCTCATGAAGAAATGATTCCCATTGTAGCAAGATGTCCTTAAGAAATTCCTAGAAGATCTGAGAAATTCAACTTACCAAGAAAAATCTGAGAAGTTTTCTTCTCAGAGGATTTCCAAAATAACAGTGTTATCTATGGCCATACCGCCCTGAAAGCACCCAATCTCGTCAAAATAACATTACCAACATGATGTTTCAGGGCCTCTTTTGCTAGCTTAGACATTCAGAGTGGTGACAGTGCTTCTGAAGAGGAGGTGGCGAGTTTCTAGTGACATCTGTCTAGTATGTAGTATTTCAAGGAGAATTCACGAGAAGAGTAAGTGAATAACGGGCCTTTTTCTTCATGTCAGTGGAAATGAGACATGAATGTGGACTAAGCCATTCTGAGTCCGTGTCCTTATCTGTAAATATAATTAACTCAGGGGATTATAATAAATGCAAAGGATAATAATCCACACATAGAATCTTTAGCAGAATGTCTGGAAGGTTGAAGGTGCTTGATAAAAATAAGTCATTGTTCTGTCAAAAAATGATGGTATTGAGTCAACAGAGATACAGGACATTGCAAGGACCATTGGCAGAATGCAAGCTCCTTTTGTGCCTCCAAACCCTCACAAAGCATTGGCATCTGTAGGAAGAGAGTGAATTTGGGGGTGAGGGGGAAGGCAGATGTTAGAGTTAACAAACCCATCACCCTCCAGCTGTCTAGCAGCCCCTCTCCAATGGGACTGTCCCTGCCCACTCCCAGAATCCACCTATGACCCCTCAACCAGTGCACTTAAATGTACTGTTAGGCTTTCTTGTCATTTTGATGAAATATCTGACAGAATAACATCAGCTGGGAGAGCAGACCTCTCCTGGAAGTAGGATGGGGTTAACCACCTCAAGGCCCACCCCCCTGTGACTGACTTCCTCCAGCAAGGCTCCATCTCTTAAAGGTGCCATGACCTTCCCAATTAACTAAAGCTTCCACACAGGAGCCTGTGGGGGACAACTCACATTTTAAACTGTAACAGAGCCTGACCAGTGGGTGGGGACCACTTCATCTGAAGACCCCAGAATTGTTAGTCGCTCCCCCACTGACTTGTCCTTCTGCTCCCTGAGGTTTTTAAAAAGTCTGAGATTAGCAAATCTCCTCAAAGAAACATGTTGGTCTCACTTCTTTATATTTCCAAACTTCTAGATCTTGGAGATTCTTTACTATCTTGTTATTGACTCCTTATTGACTCCTTAGTGTTTTCAGAGTACTTCCTTCTCTCTCTCTCTCTCTCCCCCCCTCCCTTCTCAATCGTTCTTTCTCCATACTCTTGTTGTTTACATACTCTGTTCCAGGACATACAAGAGACACTGGAGGCTCACCATTTAGTGAGACAGACACAAAAATGATTGAGCATCAAGAATCTCATGTCAGCCAGTGGCAGTATTACACTGAGGGTGAAGATAGAATGGCTGGGAGCAGAGCGAAAGGGAGTTAAAAAGGGAGCACCATCAGAGAAATCTTTGTGAACAATTTGAGTATAGAAAATAGTATCTCCAAGTCAACTGAAAAATTCTCTCCAATGTAAAAAAAAAAAAAAAAAAACAATTTCCCAAAAGTGTTCTATAATTGAAGCGCAACTAAAACACAGATGTTTGGGTAGAGATACTTTCAGTTTATTACCACTGGCTAAGTAAAATATTCCTCAGGCACTGTGCTAGGCCCAACTGTTGCCCTAAAGAACATCATGTGAATTTGAAACAAACCCACAGGAAATCCACATATACAGCAATGGTTGTTGACAAGATAATAGATTTTGTTGTATTAAAGCATTCTTTATGGAGAAATATCGGTCCCCCAAGCAGAACATTCCAGGCACTGAAAACCATTTAGAACAGATACCAGATAGCCTTACCATGCAGAACATGATGAGGCTTTTTTTTGATCTTCTTTAAGAACATCCCCATTCATCTTTCTAGGGATCTATCCTTCTTAGGAGAGAGACAGGCGAGCAGGCAGGCAGGCAGGCAGAGAGAGAAAAAAAGGGAGAGAGAGAAAAGGAGGAAGGGGGAGAAAGAGAGGGTGAGAGAGAGATCTTATTTTAAAATTTATTTCATTTAAATATTTTAAGATTTTTTTCAATCTGAATCATAGGGTGACAAATATGTAACAAATATATATATGTGTGTGTGTGTGTGTGTGTGTGTGTGTGTGTGTGTGTGTGTGTATTTCCCTTAGCCAAAGGGACTGATTCCCTGGCCCCACTTGAAGGCCACAATCAGACACAGACCAAGGGGGTGAAGAGCAAGTTGCAAGTCCTAATCATGATATTTCCTGCCTCCCCCACCTGATACATCGTCTAACACATATTACACTCTCAGTAAATGTCGAACCGCCTGATTTTCCACGCCTGAAAACAAGTGACTGAGTGCTGTTGCAAGGATAAATTAGGTGGGCTAATTCAGGTGACCCAGGTTTGTAAGTGGTAAAAGGGGACACGGGTTGCAAAGGCCAAGGGGACTTAAGACTTGAATCTGTATTGTATTGTGGCAATTAAAAATTCATGGTTGAAGTCAGACTGCTTATTTGGGGGCTTTTTGTTTGGGGGAATACAACCTCAGTAAGTTTTATGGAGTTTTATATTGTCAGATGCTGAACATAATAACACAGTCTTCAGAATCAAATAAGAGTAATAGAATGCAAGCCATCTCCCCTGGCAGCATTAGGGAGCACTAATGAGAAACAAGGGCCATCTTTGATAAGATGATCACATTTTTTTTTCAGACTGGACCTACCCTGATTGCATTATCGAATATTCTGGAGCCTTCTGTACTTATTCAACTCTCATGACCCTTCACTTATGGGCTTTAAGATATTATGGCCTCCTCCTTTCATGAAATGAGTGCTTTTAACTCAGTTAACCCATCAGCAGTCCCTGATGAGGTCCAAAACATCTTGCTGAGAATTTGACAGGCTTGGCCACAGCAGAGTCGGGACCACTTCCTTCCTCCACACTCATTTGCCCATGCCTGTGCATCTTAAGAAGTCACTTACAAGGCTGGAGAGGTGGCTCAGGGGTTAAGTCTCTGCCTTGCAGGCAGAAGGTCCTGAGTTCGGATCCTAGACCCCACATATAGACGCTGGGCAGAAGCGGGGGCGACTTGAGTTTCTGGTCCTGGTAGGGTGGAGCTTGTGAATCCCGGGGCAGAGTAAACAAGGAGGTGGAGGCGTCCATGGTGGTTCCCGAATTTGCCTGTGGTTCTACACACACACACACACACACACACACACACACACACACACACAATTGAATAAATAATAAAAAAAATTTTTAAAAAAAGAAGTCGCTTACCGTAGTGTCAGCCTTAGCAGGAATGCAGCGCCATGTGTGAAGTTCCTCTTGGAGACCTAATTGGGACTCAATGCTCAGAGCATCTCTTCCATGGAATCATCCTCTGGATGGTGTGTACAAGAGTCTGAGCTGGAGAGGTAATTGTTACATGCTGCAGTTACCGGAGATCAATGTTATTTTTGTTAAAGAAAGACCCTGATTTTGATCACCTGCTTGGATCTCTGGCTGACACGGCCACTCATACTTTCGTTTAGAACCCTGTAGAGCAGGAAGGATGAACCAGGGGTGTTCCAGTCTGATGGGCCTCCAATTTTCCCAGCCAAAAAGTGACCTCGGACTGCCCAGGTGTACATCCAAGGAAAAATGATGAGTCTCAGTAGAGGCAGAAAACAGAACTGAAGTCAGAAAATAAAAGGCATTTTGAAATACACAAAACCAGGAGAATTTGTTATGAGCTGACGTGGATTAAAGGAAATTGTAGAGAGTTTCAAGTTGAAAAGAAATTATTCCAGATGAAATGACATAGATGTAGCAAGAAGAGGAATGAAAAGGTAAAATATGTGTGTAATATTCTCTATATAAGCCAATAATAAATATGTCTCATGGAGTTTAAAATATACATAAGCCAGAAGCGTGGCAAGATGATATCAAGCCAGAAGGGCATAAACGGAGCTAAAGCACCACAGAGCTTTGCATTTTCTGAGAAGGGGGCACATGTAACATGAATAATAGACTATAAGAAGTCAACGTTGGGGGCTGGGGAGATGGCTCAGGGGTGAAGAGCAGTGGTTTCACAATCATGATAGCCGGCGTTCAAAGCCCAGCACCCACATAATAAGCCAGGGGCAGGGATGTTCCGGATCCCCCACAAATACCTGTCATCCCAGATTTGAAGACGAGGTGATAGTTGGGGCCTGCTGGCTTCCGGTGTAGCTATGATGTGAGTCCCGTGTTCGGGAAGAAGCTCTGCCTCAGAGAAGCAGGTGGAGGGTGATGGGAAAGGACACCTGATGTCCTCTTCTGACCGCATGCACATGCAGGCCCATGCATTTGCACACATTATGCACGTGCGCGCGCACACACACACATACACACACACACACACACACACACACACACACACATGCAAAGAAATAAAAACAAATTTTAAAAAGACAAAGTTGTCATCTTTTAAATAATGACATAATAAACATGCTTAACTTCAAAAGGAATGGAGGTGGGCAATACTTTTAAAAATCAGTCTGTGGGGAGGGAGGGGAGAGGGGAGAGGGGAACAGGGGGGTCAGGGGGAGGTGGAGGGAGGGAGGGGACCGGTGTACCTGTTAAGCTTGTATGAGCAGAAATAATAATAATAATAAAAGAAAGAAAAAAAAAAAGAAAAGATGTTTATGTAAGAAACTTTTTGGAAAAGATTTTTATGAATTAAAGTCTTAAAGGACAGGGAAGAACAGGAATAAGACAAAGTGGAGAGTGTACCCAACCATCCACTTGCTACCCTCTATACCCTCCATGACAGAGAACACACGCCCAGCACTGTAAACCTGTCCAAACAACGGTACATGGGAAAACTGACAGTAGACAGGATCAGATGTCTCAATACTAACCACAAACATCCCAGAGTAAACTTCCTCTAAACACTTCTCATTTTATCTTTAGATAAGAAACACTTTCAACACCCAAAAAAGGAACAGCCTAGTGCAGTGGAGAAGCAGTGAAATAGACAGCAGCAACCAATCAGAATGCAGAGTGCCAGCAACTGTGAAACACACAGCAGGAATCAAAGGCCAACCAGCTCTCTTCCCATCCTGGGGCTCCGGGAATCTTGCAGAAGAGGGGACGGTAAGATTGTAAGAGTCTAAAGATGCGGAGGGCCACCGTGGCCAAGACTGCTGCATCCCGAAACACACTTCAGTAAGACTTGTCCTCACCAGACCTGCACTGTGACACCTCTCATAGACTAGAGAGGACCGCAGAAGAAATAACTACAGGAACCTCAGGGGTTAGGATTAGACAGGTGAAGGGGAGCGCCCCTATCAGTGGGTCTACCGGAGGAAGCGCCACTTGATCTGCCATAGAGGCCTGGGCCCCTACTGGAGCAGACAATCCAAAGGGAACCCCGGGGCCCACTGAAGGAGGCAGACAGGAAGGTATGAGGGAGTGGTGAATAGGGGGATAGGGTAGGAGAAGCTGGGGAGAGGAGAGAAAAGGGGGGATGGAGAGAGGGCAGAGACAATCACTCATTGTGCTTATAAAATTAGAAAAAGGAAGATGGACACTTTTCTTACTCAATCCACAAAAATTAAATGAAATTCAATCAAAAATAAAATTTGAAAGCCAAAAAAAACTACATTCCATCCTGAAAGAAAGGCCCAGAAAGTAAACAGCTGTTCAGTCTCTCAAAGTTCCTGAAGCAGACAGGATTCAGTGGTGAAGACTTTCCCAAGGTTAAAAAAAAAAAAAAAAAAAAAACTGCTAGGGGAAGAGACTTACGGAGCTGCCCAGAAGTCTGAAGGAGACTCTCCCAGGCAAGTCAGGTCAACAGGGAGCCTCAGGGCAGCAGCTTCCGGAGCCTCATCAGGCTGGGGGGAGCTCTGTGGTGCTGTGGCTGCCTTGGAGTCTCCCCTGCTCCCACAAGTGACTCTCACCCATACTCCTGCAAGTGACTCCAGTGAACTCTTCACCAAGTGGCGTTTGATGTTACCCTACTTGGGTCTGTTGTTGAGTTCCCTCTGGGGTTAATAAATGTGGTTCCCCCGCTGGAAAAATGTCATACGATGCCTCCACATGCTTTTCATGGTATTCTCTCTCTCTCTCTCTCTCTCTCTCTCTCTCTCTCTCTCTTTCTTTCTCTCTCTCTCTCCTTCTTCCTTCCCTCCCTCTCTCCAAACAAACAAATACAATAAATGTCAGTCTAAATGAAAGGAAGAAAAGGAGAAAGAAAGAATTTGAACAAAGTAGGACAAAGAAAGACTCAGATGATAAAACTGTCACAAAAAGGATTGATAATGGGGCTGGAGAGGTGGCTCGGGGTTAAGCCTCTGCCTTGTAGGAGGAAGGTCCTGAGTTCGGATCCTAGACCCCACGTATAGACCCCGGGCGGGAGCGGGGGTGGCCTGCGTTTCTGGTCCTGGTGGGGCAGAGCCTGTGAATCCCGGGGCAGAGTGAACAAGGAGGAGGTGGAGACGGTTCATGGTAGTTCCCGAATTCGTCCGTGGTTCTACACACACACACACACACACACACACACACACACACACATATACACACACATACACACATGTGCACACACACATACATGCACAATTGAATAAATAATAAATAATTTTTAAAAATTAAAAAAGGGTTGATAATGATATATTAAAAATACAGATTGATGATAATATTAAATGTATGTATGCTCAATCTCCTGATTGACAAGATGGTCCATGTCCTTCTCCTTGGAGCTGCGGGAAGAGTTTGGGGAAAACAGAGGGGCGGATGGCAAAATAATAGAAAAATGCATGCTATTCCTCACAAATGCTGAACGGGCTCCTCAGCTCCAACACAAGACTGAAGAGAAAAGGCATCACTAAAGATTAAGGGGATACTTCATTATGATAAAAAGCTTCATTTACCTAGGAAGACATAACATGTTTATATTTTTATGCACTTAATAATTTAGTCTCAAAATAAATGAAGTAAAATCTGACTCAACTACTGGGAGAATAAACAAATCTATAAAAACAGTGGGAGATTTAAATACACCTCTCTCAGAAACTGATAGAACAAGCAGAAAAAGATCAGTATGGATACAGCACATCTGAACAACGTGTGTAACAAGCCTAACCTAATTGACGTATTTAGAATGCCGCGCCCAGCAACTGCAAATTACACATTCATTCAAAGCACACTCAGAACACTTTTCAAAAAACTAACCATATGCTGTGCCGTAAAGCAAGTCTCAACAAATTCCAACGGATAGAAATCAAACTGAGCATCTTTAACCACCATGCAATTAAGCCAGAAATCAATAACAAAAAGATTACGAGAAGCCCCATATGTTTGGAAATTAGGAAATGTGCCATCTAAATACTCAATGAAGAAATGAAAATGAGACAGTTTTTCCTATCTATGAACTTCACATCTGCAGATTTAAGCAACCACAAGCTAATGTGTAAGTTAGATCTGCAGTGGTTCCATCCATACTGAACATGGATAGACAACTTTTTTGGTCATTATTCACTAAACACTGGCATTTGCATTATTACTATTATGTATTATAAGTAATCTATAAATTAACACATACGAGGTGATGTACATATATTATATACCATACCATGCCATTTTAGGTAAGGGAATTAAGCCTCCACAGTGGGTTCTATAATTGATTCCCAAGGACCACTGAGGGACTAAGAGTAGAGTTTAAATACTATAAAAATACTATTACATTAAAGCCAAGATCTAGATTCATATAAACTACTGATTGTCAATCATGCCTTATAATTTCAACTTTTCCCTTCAAAAGGCCTGTCCCAGTCCAAACATCTAAGCCAATCTCAAAGCCTGATGAAGGGGCCTTACCAGGCTCCAAGGTCAGCTCTTTCCTCTCCTGGAACTCAAGTTTCTCTTTTACTTTAATCCTTTCGTCTAGTGAATTCATCAGAACATTCTGAGGGAAAGAAACTAAATGAGAGATACAACTTTGTAGTCTCTACTATATCTAAAAGTAATTCCATCTTTGGGTTTGACTATTAGTTCACGTGTGCTGCAGTTCGCCCACAGAGTTGCTGATAAATGACCATCAAACGGCTTAAGGGAAAAAGGAGTTTATTTCCTTATAACAGTCTGGTTACAGTCCAGCTTGACAGGCGAGCAGGCACAAACAGAACTGACCACACCATCACTGCATAACGGCTGAGAGATGGACAATCCTTATTTGCCAGACCAGCATGTCTGGACAAGTGAACACAAGGATGCCAACTCTCTCAACCAGCTCTCTGTGATTTATCCAGGGCCTAATCCCGCCCACCATGGGCTGGGTCTTCCCCATCAGCTAGACAATCTCCTTCAGGTTTGCTCTGGGCTTAACTCAACCATCAACTCTCTACACCTGTGCCCAGAGCTCAAACCCTCAACAGTCAAGTTGACACCAGTGCTTAACTATGACAATGTGTATATAGAAATTTAAGTTAAAATTCTTTTCCCCTCAAAATCTGGAAGATACATAAATGCAAGAAGCTTATGAGAGGTGGATAATTTACTTCTCCCCGCCCCACAACAAAGGGCAGAAACAAGGGAAAACACAGCGTGAGAATGCAGTGGGAATATAGCAGACACTGCAGATCTCAACTGCCTTACAGAGAAGGAACTGACCACACCACACAGCACACCAGTCCACCTCTGAAGATCAGCCTGCACTAAGAAGGACATCACTTCGAGGGACAATTGAAAAAGGATCAAACAGGATGAAATGGCAGCTAAAGTTCTATTTTTTTGACTTTTCTGGGGTTTCTCTTTCGTTTCCCTTGAGTCAGTAATTTAAACAGTTCCTCTTTTCTTACATCTCGCAGTCATTTGCTGTACAATTCTATATGAAAGTATAGAATTCAAATTCTACAAATTATATAAAAGTATAGAATTCAACGAAGAATGACTTCTTCAAAGCCAACAATTCCCTGTTATCAAAACCAAACAAGAATAAACAAAAAGGAAAATACAGATTAATATCTTTGAAGAATACAGATGTAAAAAGTTTTCAACAAAATACTACATGTTACCACTGATGTATCATCTATGCTGCAGCAAGTACCTAGGCACTTGCAAAGGCAGGCATCCCTTATTAAACTCAGTGGGGTCTCACACACACACACACACACACACACACACACACACACACACACAACATATAAGTAGAAGGGAAACTTACTGGGAAGAAGCAGTTGGAAGTTCAGCCTTCATTTCTTCATCTACTCACTCGCTATAGGCAATGAGCACCAATGTGTTTTTTCTTCACAATGTAAGTACAATGTATAATACACACTTGGCTAACCATGATCCCACAAGCATTTGTTGAATTTTAAAAAATAAAGTATCGAACTGATTCTATTATTTTGGGGGTTCTGAGAATAGAATGCATAGCCTTGTGCAAGCTAGGTATACGCTCTACCACTTAACTATACCCTAAAGAAAACTTTTACTGACAGTCCTAGAATAACCAGTTTTCAAACCAAAATTGAAATAAGCTTTTCAACAAGTTCTAGTCCATTGATGAAGACTACATAAGTCTGAGAACTCCAGACTGAAACTTGCTGAATCCCCAGCACTTAAACAGATGAATTTATGTAAGAAAGTCTGTGATATGGCATCATTATAAAAAAAATAGAATAAATGTCACTGACCTTAGCTCAGAAAATATCGGTCATTGTGTAAATTGTGCTTTTTCTTTTACCACGAATTCTGCCGAGCATGGCCCAAGACGTTGCTGCTTTCATTTCATATTGATAAACTCTAAGACATTGGTCAATGACTCAGAGTCCAGCTAATAGCGGATGAAAGAGCGCAATTCATGGAAGATTGATTTTTCCAGGGATTTACAAAGACGCGGCCATCCAGTTCCCAGGAAGAACAGAACCTCATTTCTCTCCCTTTGTCTGAGCAGACCAGGAACCTGCGAGAATCACAGAGTAGCCTGGATCGAGAGGTCAGGCTGGCGCGTACACTTAGCTCTGGGAGCGGTCACATAGATCTTTGAATTTCCTGAGGTAACAAAAATTCTGTGAAAATGCAAGTGAAGTCACATGATTGGTATTGAATTTGCTAGTTGTCTGGATGCTCTGTTACAAAACACACACATGCACGCACGCACGTGCACACACACACACACACACACACACGCACGCACGCACGCACGCACGCACGCACACACGCACGCACGCACGCACGCACAGCACCAGGAACAAGACAAGGCTCTGAAGTTTCCCAGATTCAGCTGCTTCTGTTTCTTTACTGGACAACCTCTTGCCCTCTCTGAGCTTCAACAGCCTGATGTGAAGAAAAAAATTACCGAAGGAAATTAAACAAATAAGTGTCAATCCTACATTCTTGTCTTAGGAAAGACAGCTATGTCACTCAGTCACCTGCCTGTGAAGCTGTTCCCGTCAACCCGCCTCTGCGCTCATGAGCACAGCTGGGTCCTCTGTAAGCAGATTAACAGGGTTTCTTCGAGTTAACACACCCTGCACACTACTCTTCCCCCTGTGCTTTTCCGTGTTTTCTCCTCTTTATAGACACCTGCATAGCAGGGGAGGGTTTATACCAACATCAGGAACCAAAGAACTAGCCACATCACAGCCACACAAAAGCTGAGAGAGGACCATACTTTCTCACTTGCCAGAATGCCCGCATGCCAATATGCCAAAGCTCCATCTTACCCACCTGCCCAGGAAGTGGTCGCACTCACTAAAGGCTGGGGCTTCTCACTCCAATCAGATCATCTCCTGCAGGCTTGCTCAGGTCTTGCCTTAACTTCTGACTCTTCACAAATGTGCCTAAACACTCAGCCCTCATTTGCCAGTTGGATTCAATTTTTATCTAGTTGTCACACTGTGTTTACACTGGAATGAGTGTCTAAAGAGGCAAGAAAGCAAGAAAAGATCCACAAGAGGTAAGAGAGCAAAATATATGTGATATGAAACTATAAAGGGGGGAAATGCTAGGAATGGAGAAGTTTAGATGGGATTGGGAAAGAAGAGACAGTGGAAAAGACAGGGGAGAGGGAGAGTCAATCGATACTGAAGTGTGAAAAAAAATAGAAACCCACTGGTTTAAAAGAGAACTAAGACCTTGTCTGCGCCCGCCAGAGCCCAGCGCATCTCCACTCATCCAGTATCCTGAGAGTCGCAGCGCGCGTCGACGGAGCAGACATGGGCAGAGCGATGGTGGCGAGACTGGGGCTGGAGTTGCTGCTTCTGGCACTGATCCTACCCACGTGGATTTATTCCAATCAAACATCTGCCATACCACCTTCAAGTAACTCGTCCCAGAATACCTCTACTGCCTGAGTCCAGCTAATGCCACCACCAAGGCAGGAACAATGCCCTGCAGTCAACAGCCAGTCTCCTTGTGGTCTCGCTTTCTCTTCTACATCTCTACTGTTAGAGACTCAGGCCAAGATAGCTCTCTATTTCCTCATCTTCTAAACCCGACCAAATGGCAACGACAAGTCCAGCACAGCAAGGAAGAAATAGGTCTGTGTCAAATCTACTCATTCCGTACCTTATCGTGCTGAAATGGAAAACACAGACAATTCCAAATTTGATTGGTTTGAAGGACATGTGAAGGGTTTGGCAGATGATGAATGCCAATATCAAGTCTGCTGGAGTTTCACGTACAAGATGGAGAGAGAGAGCATCCAAAATTGACAAGATTTCCTTGAATGTGGCTTATGAAATATGGACACTTGAAATTATCTTGAAATCAGGAAAGTTTTATCTAGGGATCAGGATGGAAGTTCAGTTTTCTTTTGGTTTGTTCATCCTATAAAGGCCATCAACAGTTAGGTAATACTAAAAAAGCTTCCACAATCCTATTTGGTGTGTACATTTGAAGGAAATACCAGGTGTCCCTATAAATTCTCAATGTGTGTTTCAGCATTACTAATTTACCATGATAAACTTTAAAGTGTCACATTGTTAAGCTATCACTGTTGTCTTTGGAACTAAACTCCCTTCCCTCTGGGGCTCTTTGTTTAACATTGTTATTTAACCTTTATATAATAATTGACATGTGCCAGGCCATGGTGGACTGGAACTCCCCTCCCACGTCCAGCCATCATGACTATATCTTTACAAAGTCACATACATGATGGGCAGTTCCCATCACTTGTTTTCATTCAAGATTGCCGAATTTATTTGGCCAAACTGATTCTAGGGAGTAGAATTGAATTGTCCTCAAGGAATTTCAAAATGCTGCTTTTTTTAATTTCTGCATATATTGATTACTTTTCACAATTTAATATAATGGTCTATTATGAAAGTAAAATTACAAATCTTAAAATTAGAAAGGCAAATATATGAAGGAGCCCAACTGTAAATCAAGCACTTGGGAAGTGAAGACTGAAAGCTAGCTTGCATTTGATTGACAAAATCTTTTATACTCTTTCTGTAAATACTTATTTTTAAAGAGAAGAAAACAAAATAATGGATCAGAATAGCCACATTTGAAATACTTTGTGTTACCAGTTATAATATTTTTAGATATCTTGAAGTTGGTCCTAACCCTGAGAATGGGCTTGATTCCACAGTAACTTTTTTCCCCTGGCTGCCTTGATCCACAGAAACTTCTTAAGACGCAGACACTCCCTGAAGAAAAATCTTTTGTTCGCATGGTCACACACTGATGCTTAGATATTCCAGGATCTGATATGGTCATGGTAGTCTCGATAACAATAATTTTTTTTTCCATCCTTAGAAACCTACATGGGAACAACCAGGTCTCACAGATCTGAAGCTACTGTGTGTGCGAATGAACACTCCCTCTTGCTTCATACCTAAATGTTGTTTACCTATTTGGATTGTATATTGTGTTTGTGTATTTATGCTTTGATCATAGTAACTTCTCATGTTATGGAATTGATTTGCATTGAACACAAACTGTAAATAAAAAAAATGAAAAAAAATTAAAAAAATAAAAGAGAACTAAATGTGTGTGTGTGTGTGTGTGTGTGTGTGTGTGTGTGTGCATAATTAAAGAAAATAAAGCATGTGAATGGAGGTGGCCTTAATGGAAGGTTAATGCTGCTCCCAGAAGCCACATGTTTTTAAGCAAAAATCCCTGTATCATTTCAGGATACCACCAATGAGCTACTGGTAAGGAAGCCCCAAGAAGATCTGAAAACAATACAGACTATTACCATTGCCACCCGCTATCCATCAGAACAAGATGGTAAAACTCTATTGCTGAAGACAATGCGCACTTTGGATACAGGATGCAGAGAAACTGAGCTGGAAATAAACTAGATATTTCTTCCCTGTTGCACGTATTCATAGTTTCAGAAAGTGCTATGCTATCCTGTGCTATGTGCTATGCTGGCTACTGGCGGTGGGGGGGGGAAGACATCAATGGTCTTATCCAGATGTGGACCCTCATGCTAAAGAGTGACCTTTCAGGCAACATATGTCCACTGGTGCAATAGTGGTGTGACTGCCACAGAGATAACCAAGTGTTTGCAGTTAGAAATGAGGTCCACTCCACTGGCAGAAATGCATGCTTGGAACTGTGAACCTTATCAATATCCTGTAGCTCGCAAGACCACAAGTCCTAGGAATGAATTTACTACTGATGTTCTGCTAAATGGATAAATGGGCAAATTGCTTTCTAAATATTTATGATTGTATCCATAAACCAGTGCTGCTCTCAGCCTAGTTCAGAGAAATTTCTTTGCACAATGAGTGACAGTTAAAGCAGAGACTCACATCTGGTCCAAGTGCTGAGAACAAGTAACTGTGGAGTGTTCAGTCCTAAACAGGACAGCTACGTCACCCCCCAGGAAACATCACAGAATTAGGAATACAGACAGATCGTCAGAGCCAGAGATTGGTGAGGAGTGCTGGGAAATGCTGTCTTCTGTGTGGCTGCTCAAGGTTATAGGAATAGGCGATGGGTGGGCACTCAGCCCTAAACAGGATAGTTCTACGCCCCCCTCTAAGATTCAGGGAACATCTCAGAAGAAAGGGCAGAAAGAATATAAGAGCAGAAGGTAGAGAGAAGGGCTATGAGGCGCTGTCTTCTGAACATGGCACAACCAATACAATCATGATTTCATAACAGTTGCAGCCATCTACAGTGGACCTACACAAGATTAGGCCTGTCAACAGTCAACCACGGCTCAGAGAAGGGTTCACAGGACCCTACCCCTCCCTGCTGAAGAATTGTCCAGTGATAGATTCTGGGAGAAGAGCTGCTATTTATTATCAATGTTCCCATTGATAAGCCACTAGCTCCAATGGATATATCCAAACTCGCAGTTGACAGACAACCCTGAATAAACCCAGGAGGTCTTGAGACAAAACAAAAAAGCATGAATGTTGGAAAGGAACTGATAGGAAAGGGGGAAAGTGTCTATTGAGGGAGAGAAGGACGTAGAAGTAGGAGTGGCTACAATGATCAGAATGTACTGCATGTATGTATGAAATTATCAAAGAACAAATTCAACAAAGTTATTAAAAGTATATTTTGAAAAAATACTGACCTCTAAATATGATGTGGTCACTGGAATAATGAACTACCTACCTCCATATGCACACACACACATACACACACATGCACACACACTTATACACACATACACACTCGCATGCATGCACACACACAGGTAGGGGATAAGAGAGAGTAAATGGGAATAAATATGATCACAACACAATATATACATGTTAACTTGTTAATCTCAAAAAAATTGAATTTTTAAAAAGCTAAAAAATGTGTACTTAAATCTTGGCCACTGGTTGGCTTTTCTTCTGGATCCAGATCATGTACATGTTTTATAAGTTAAGATCGATGTCTGTCTCCTTTAGTAGTTATCACTAAAGGGGTTTCAACTCTGTGCTCTCTGTGGGTATTAAAAATATCTGTGCACTTCGAAGTTTCCTTGTGAGCTCTTGGCTCAGCTCCTTATTGGAACCCAGATCTGACTATCAAGAACAGCAATGACTTCGGGAGCCCTGGGAAGCTCGGCAGCCTCTTGGCCAAGGAGCCAGTCAGGTGACAAGTTGCCTCTTCAATGAAGCCTTGGCAGGAGGTCTGTCTGCTCTCTATCTGCTCAGCAGTAGGAATACAGCTCTCAGAGGTGAAGTAGCCTAATCCACCAAGCATGTTTACCTAGGGCATAGAGGCCAGCAGGCATCCTGTGACCCCACAGAGCTATGACCTCTGGAGCTGGTGGGGTTATGAACAAGGGAAACATGTATGAAGGAGTCTCTTTCTTTCTCAGAAAGAAGGGCAGTGACTCCCGAGTCAGAATGCCTGAATTTAGGTCCTGCCTCCTTCACTCACCAGCTGAGCCTCAGCAACTTGGTTCGTTTCACTTCACAGCTGCCTCCTCAATGGAAAGATGTGCATAAAGTCTACCCTACCTACCTACTTCACTTCATGACCCTGGTAAGAAAAGTCTTTCAATATATATTTTGCAAACTAGAAAGTAGTATCAAATGGCCCCACTGTGTTATTATTTAGGGGATCTGTAAACATAAGGTATCAGCTTGTCATGGAGACTTATAACTTCTACCACGAGAGTTTCTCCTTTGGTCTCATTATAATCCCGGGAAGTCACCCTTAAAATGCACATGATACTGAAAAAGAAAAGGAAATGGATAGAACATAAAATGAAGACTCATTGCTAAGGAAGATTTTCCTGGAGTTACTGTTCTCATTAGTGAGTTTTAGAGTTTAGGTCACACTTTCTAGAAGAGAGAAGGAACATATGACTAGGTACCCATAGATCAATGCAGGATCAGCATTCCCTGGCCACTGGCCCTGTGTCCTTCAACAGGGCTGTTCTCTTCGTTTTGCATGGGGAGGTATTTCTTTCTTCCACATGATTACTTCCTCCTCCTTTTTTGAAAGAAAGAAATGAGAAAAACCTATTCCAACTCCTTGCTTCTCCTTGACCAAAAAGCTATGTAACATTTTGCTCTCGTATTTTATCTAACCAAAGATGCCATCAATTTTAAGAGATCATAATTGTACATACTAAGTGAAAAAAAGCATTCCAAGTACTAAGGAAAAATACATTCCCTGTATTTCAGGGGCTGGAGAGATGGCTCAGGGGCTAAAACTCTGCCTTACAAGCAAAAGGTCCTAAGTTCGGATCCCAGATCCCTTATAACTTCAGGCAGAGATAGCAGTGGCCCATACTTCCTGCTCTAGAAGGCAGAGTCTGGGAAATCCTAGAGAAAGCAAAAAGGAAATAGAACAATCCAGGATGATTCCCAAAGTCACCCTTGATCCTCCACAAGGACATGCAATCCCCTCTGATACACACACACACACACACACACACACACACACACACACACAAGAAAAATTTAAAAGATGTATTTCAAGGTGATAAATATGAAAACTTATGAATCTTTAAACCTTGAGATACAGCATCTTCACATTGATTGGTTTGGTGTCTAGACTGCCACTATCATGGTACCGTCTCTCTGCTGGGGTGGGAGGCAGTACGTGACAGAATCTTTATAACTCAACAGAGTAAATAATCCCTTGCTACCAAAGACTTTTTGGTAATGATCACCTCAAGCTCCTAATTCCCTAAAAGCAGCCACCCTTTTACTACCCGCCCTTCTACTTTCTTGTCACTCGTGTGTGTTTATAAAACCCCAATGAGTTTCACTAGGGTAATTTACTAGATTGTATGTGAGAGTTTGTGTACAGAAGCTGGGACACCTTACCAATGGCTACACCACAGAAGAAAATTCCTCTCCCTCCCTAGCAACCATTAACTGTGTATAAATCCCCAGGGAGGGGTGGAGTCCCATGGTCCCTTCCCCTTTCTTTGAGGTGCTAATGGGTGCAATTGTGTGATCATGTGCAGGTAATTACAGATGCCATGAGTTCAAGAGTGAAGCAGCCAAGTCATGCCAGAAAGTCAAAGGGCTGTCTTTCCAACACCACTCACCCCCTTCCCCAGACATTCCTCCAACATTCCTCCTTTCATCCCTGCCTCGCTTGACATGTTGAATGACTCACAAAGCTACTGATTTCTTAGCTCAGACATTTATGATAAGACTTTGCCTAAGCAGGAGGTGAACTAATGCCGAATTAAAGATTTAACTTTATAAAACAAAGATCAATCTATTATTTATAACTGAGATGAAACCTATTGATCCCCTGTCTTCAATTTGCTATGGAGTATACCTATACCTTAAATACGTTGATTCTTTTAACTAATAGTCGTTAAAGATTGGCTCACCACACGCGGCACTAATGCACATTAGCAGACTGTGTACATTACTTCTTCAACCAATGAACTTCTTTCATGGGTCAGCTGGCAACATATGAAGACATAATGTCCATTTAGCAGGTGTGTACCTGCATCAAATATTTATTCACAATAGTAAATTTGCTTTACAAAAAGGCAACTGCCCCCCTGCTGGTAAGTAATTCTAGACCAGCAGCAGCAACTCTTAGTTTCTCTTGGTCAAGCCATCCAAGGAACTCCCCCACACGGACTGTTCCTAATGGTGATGGTAGCCAGCCTTTGTTCCATCAACAGACATGCAAAAGGCATATATGCTCTATGGTTAGACTGGACATGAGCATGGACACAATCAGAGACAGTAGATCACAGGCATCTAGATCCCCAACTCTAATGACCACCCCACTTCAATCTCTAGCAAGCTGGATGAACTTTGGCAAAAGCCTTCACTTCTCTGAATAGTCCCTTCACCTGCAGAATGGGACACAGCACTGTCATGATGATCGGGCCACTTGGCTTTAGTGGCCAACTTGACTTGAGATATGGGTCTCGGAACACACCTGAGAGGAACTGTTTAGTTAAGCCAGGATTCTGGCAAGCCTCAAAAAGCATGGTCTCAGCCAAATCTCTCCCCATCCTAAAGCTCAGGAAACATTGCGGAAGAGGCAGCAGCAAGATCGTAAGAGCCTAAAGATGAGGAGGACCAACGATGTGCAAGATACTCCACACAAGTTAGGGCCACAGCAGCCAGGATTGGACTTTGCCTGACCTGCAAAATGGCTGACATGTCAACAACCCCCCCAAAGTCTAGCATGGATCATAGGGGAGAAGGCTTCGGCAGTAGGATCCTTAGAGGAAAAGGATTAAACAGTCATAATAGAGTTCCCATACTGAAAAGGAGCCCAAGAAAGGGTCCCAGGCTATGCTACTGAGTCCTGAAGCTTCACTAGGGTAAATGACTCAAAGGGTGGTTTGGCACCCACATAAATGGATGCTCCTGGGGATAGGAGGAAGGGAGGGAGGGGGAGGCACTGGGAGAAGGGGAGGAAGGGAGGGAAGTGAAAGGAAATGGGGAAGGGGAGAGAGTGCAATAGGGGACCATGTAGGAGGGTAGGAGGAAAGGAGAGGACAGGATACCTATTGAGCTTATATGATTAGAAAAAAATTAAACATAGGAGAAAAAAAAAGAGAAAAAGAATTTAAAAAAAAAGATGGTCTCAACTGAATAGTTGATGTGGGAAGAGCTGCCTACCAAGAGTGGAACCATTCTCCAAGCAGGTGGTGAAGGTGGAGAACTAGTTCGCTTTGGTAAGCGGGAAAGCAGCATTTGTCCCTGACTCCTCTGCTCTTGCGGTGGGTGTGGTCTGTTTCCTCAGCCCCTGCTGATAACTCTCCTTCCATAATGTACTGTCACCTGAAATCGGCCAGAATAAGAATCCCCTTGCTCCCCTGAATTGATTGGGTCAGTACTTTATCACAGCAACAGAAGACTAAGAACAAGCAGCCACGCAGGGAAGCACCATGCACGTGCTCAGTAAAACCTAGAAGACTTCACCCGACAGCCGCTGTCATAAGAGACAGGACAACCTCGCTCTTTCAGTTCCTATTTTTGATTTTATTAAGTTTCTCCATGAAAGAGAAAATACCATCTCATTCACCTTGTAGCTTCAGGGCCTGATACAATTCCCTTGCACATCTTTGACATTCGATAAACACTGACATTCGATAAACACTGAGTGAACAAATGTCTGCATTACTGGTGATAACTTAGCTTTTGATTTTGATTCTAAGTTTCACATAAAACAGTTAAAATTCAAAAAATACTTTATCTTATTTTTAGATGTAAGCAGTGTCTCATGTATCCCAAGCTAGTCTCAAATTGACTACATAGCCTCTGATTCTCCTACCTCTCCTTCCTGAAAATTGGATTACAGCTATAAAGAGAGAGAGAGAGAAAAGAGAGGGAGAAAGAGAGGGGGAGAGAGAGAGAGGGAGAGGGGGGAGAGAGAGAGGGAGAGAGAGGGAGAAAGAGAGGGAGAGAGAAAGAGAGAGAGAGGGAGAGGGAGGGAGTTTTATGCTGTTTTCTATCTTGCTTGGATTGAACCCAGAACCTTGTGCATGCTATCCAAGCATCCAACCACCTGAATTATACCCCTAGCCACAAGTGATAGTTTTTAAAGGCTAGAACATTATTTGACAGAAGGTAAGTGAAATATTATACTTAATACTCAATTAACATACACCAAGACCCTGCTAAATGCTAAGAGTTGTTCTAGGTCCTAGGACAAAAAGAGAACAAGCTATCTGAGGTCCCTGTTCTAATAGCAGGTGCCAACTGGAGGGAAGACAATAAACTCACACACAGACAGCAAGATGTTCCCAGGAGCTGCGGTGCAGGAAGTCGCAGATGCTGCACAGTGACTTCTCAGAGGAGGTGATATTCGATCTGGGACTGGAGTTTGAAAAAGGCACTCAGCCCCGAAATTCTGGAGTCAGAGCATTCTGTGCAGAAGACATAAGTACAAATTGCTTTAGACTGGAACAAGCTGGTAAGTTCAAGTTGCAGGCAGTGATTTGGTGTCTCTGCAGTGACATGAAAGAACGGTGTAAGACAAGGCCAGAGTCCACGCCATGTTGAGCTATATTAGGAATTAGGATATTAAGTGGAGTGAGATGTGAGTAGAAGCTTAGAAGCTGAGACGACATGATCTACTTTACATTTTTAGAATTTCAGACTGGCTGAGGTACAGATTTGTACAAAGGGGGGGAGCTATTTTAAAAGCCAGAGTCTTAGTTTGGATTCCACACAAAACAAACCCTAAAGCGAAGATGCAAGTGCAGTCAATGCCCTTAGAAAATGCAGAGACATCCTCGGTTAGAACAGGGAGAGGCAGGCTGGGGAGATGATTTAGTGGGCAAAGTCAGACACAGTAGTACAAGCACCTGTGATCCCAGCAGGAAATGGGAGGCACAGACAGGAGAAGCTCCAGAAACTCAAGGGTCAGCCAGTCTGGACTGGGTAGTGGAGAAGAGACCATCTCAGACAAGGTGGTCAAGCAAAGACCAAATCCAAGGGCTGTCCTCTGACCAACACACACATATATACATACACACATCACACACACAAGCATACACATACATACACACATCACACACACAAGCATACACATACATACACATCACACACATCATAAACACATCAAACACACACACACACACAGGCATCACGAACACCACACATGCAAACATACACATACTTACATACATCACAATCACATACACGACATGTACATAAACATATACTCACATATACATACAAACACTCATACAGTGTAGAAGGAGCAGGTAAGGGAAAGCAAGCCATAAATGGTGTATTATTAACCACACCAAACTACAAGGAGTAACCACGGCTGAACCCTACAGAGAGAAATTCAGGAAAACAGTTCAAAATAAACTTCAGACTCATTCCACTTGAGAGCAAGGGAACTTGGGTAGTTATCCACAGATTCCCAAAAGGCTTTGGTTGAAGCTCCTAATAGAAGAGAAGAGATACTCATTCCCCAGTGTTTCCAGCCTCTAGTCAGCAGGCGGGGGGATCGAGGAGGAGGGCAGTCATTCAAGATTGGAGGAGAATAGCTTCTAGCACTGACACTGGGGCACCACAGAAAAGGTCTTGGGATGTAGGTACTGACATGCCCTGCCTCGGCAGGTCAGATCCGATAGCAGCTTGCACCAGGAGGTGCAGTGCTGCTGACAGACTCAAGGTGGAGCTAACCAGGGTTTCTGGATGAATGGCTACAGTGATGGAAAGAGGAATCAAGGATGACTAGGGGCTGGCACTACTGGGTAAATGGGGGTACACTCTTATGAAATGGAAAGTACTGAAGGAGAAATCGCCTCTCAGGATCTGTTGGGATTGTTGTCACTCTATTTATACTGTCACATAAACAGCTTGAAGGACAAGCTCAGTTGTTTGGCTCACCATTTCAGAGGTTTTGGTCCATGGCGGGCTGGTTCTGTGTTTCTGGGCCTGTGGGGAGGGGCAGTCCATCATGGCAGACCAATGTGATGGAGCAAAGTTGTTCAGGAAGCCTAGCAAGTGTATTTATGTTGGTGGTTTCCTCCTTCCCCAGTACTCCATTTGGGCCCATAGCTCATGGGATAACACCATCATATGCAGGCTGAGTCTTGCCCTCAGTGCTTCTCTCTGAAAATGCCCTCCTCTCACACCCAAACTTGCTTCACTATTCCTCCATCTAATCAACTCGAAGATTAAGATAAGCCACTATAGAGGACAATGAATCCAGGGATCTTTGAGATGGCTATTAGAACTCCAAATAGAACTATCAAGCAGATGTAGATGGCTGGATTTAAATGTCAACTCAGAGAAGGTTTTTGTGCAGAATGAATAAATTCTAGGATCTGCTGCAAGGAAGTGCGGCTGTAGTTACTATTCTATTGCCCACTTAAAAATCTTAAGAGAGTAGGTTTCATGTTAAGCGTTCCTACTACAGTAAGATAAAATTTTAAAGTTGAGCTCATAAAAAAATGCCCGTGTTCTTAGCCTCCAACCCCACTGCAATCAGAATAGCGGAGTTTATACCTATTTTATGAGTTGGCTTCCTTGAAATATGTCATCTGAATATGCTACTTTCCAACAGGCCAATGGAAGAAATTTGAGATGTGACCCTTTTTGAGAAGCCATTAACACTACCTGACTCAGTTTATACCTACACACATTTTCTTACTTAAGCCTCAGTGTAAAAACTTCCCCAGTAATCCTCAGGTCTCATTATTGCCATCTCTAAACTGGGCACATTGGCTCACAGGGACCAGCTGACCTATTGCTATCACACAGCTCTCCCCAAGCCCCAAATCCATGCACATTGTTTTGCACCACGGGGCCAGCTCAGTAGTTAAAAACTGGCCTCACACTCCAACGGGGAAAGACTGGTCCTGAAGGATGTGGACATCACTTTCTTCATTCACATATTTATTTGAAAGATTCTTTATAAAAAGATAGCATTAAGCAACTCAACTGCTATCAGATATTTGCAAAAATAAATAGTAAGATTAGTCCCATGGCTCAAGAAGCACGCCACTAAGCCTGACAATCTGAGTTTGATGCCAGGAACCCACAAGATGAGAGAATTGACTTCTGCAGATTGTCCTCTGACCTCCACGTAGGTGCTGTGGCATGTGCATCCTGCACATACAAGGTAATAAATGCAAAAATACTATTTTTATATTCCAGAAAATATTTCAAAGGATAACAAAGTCATCAGTCATATTTTTGATTTAAATCCATTTCTGTGCAATATCATACATGTATGTAATATATTCTGGCTGCTCTCACTACCTGACTGCTCTTATCCCCCTTCCTACCAATGTCCCCTTTCCAACAGCTCTCACACACACTTTAATGTCTTTTTGTTCGGTTTTGTGACCCACTAAGTTTAACCAAGGCTCCCTGCATGGACACGGGTGGGGCATGAGCAATTCACCAGTGTTTATAGCGTTGGCAGCCACCAACTGCTAATGAGCCCTCCCCCATCCCTGGATGAACATAATGGGGCCCAGTTTAGTGTGGACCTCCCGCAGGCAGCCATAGCTGCTGTGGCTTTGTGGCTGCAACATTTTCAGTCATCAGCGAGAGACTCTCCTCACTCAGAAGAAATTAGCAAGAACAGTAGCAAGTGAGAGTTTCTCAGGCTGTCGTTCCAAAATCAGCATCCTCCCAAATAAACACCCCTAATCGCCAACCTAAAGATATGCTGCATGGCATATAACCCTCTTGGAGAGTCACAAGACACATCGAACTTCATAGATGTGACCACTTTCTTTATTGCGGTGATGGCTTCGTGAAAGTAAAGATTTGTCAAGGCATCAAAATGTACACTGTGAATCAATGGGCTACAAATTACACCTCACGTAATATAACTCAATAAAATATAAAAAATTAAGTAAAATGGAATGAAAGGAAAGGGTCGCTGGCCAAATCATTTTGATTCCTGTAGTTCCGTAACATATTTTGAATTCAAGTAGTTTAGGGCCTCCTGCCTTATTTTTTTCCTCACAAGACTGCATTGCCTTCTTTTTTGTGGTTCCATATAAATTTTGTGAGGATTTTTAGTTGCTCATCTGTGACTTTGGTACCAAGACAACTCCATGATTTATTGTTAGAGTCTCATTTGAAGAATTGTCTTGGACCATGTTGGGAGATACTCTGGACGTACAAGCACGCACCAAGGCTATATCAGCATGTTGGCATCTGTAGCTAATTATATCACTTCCAGGTCTATACCCGAAAGAATCAAAGTGGGTGTACTATGTGGCTGTCTGCATACCCATGTTTATCACAAGTGTATATAACAGCCAAGTTACAGAACCAGTTTATGTGTCCATCAACAGATGAAAAAAATGTGATTTATAGATGATAGAAACATGATAGATAGATAGACAGACACACACACAGATAGATAGATGATTGATAGATAGATAGACAAACACAGATAGATACATGATTGATAGATAGATAGATAGATAGATAGATGGATGGATGGATGGATGGATGGATGGATGGATGGATGGATGGATAGATAGATAGATAGATAGATAGATAGATAGATAGATAGATAGATAGATAGATAGATAGATAGATAGATTTTCTGTCATGAAGAAGAATGAAATGTCATCTGCAAAATTTAATGGAACTAAAACCATGTTAAATGAAATCAATCTCACAAGGATAAATACTGAGCATTTTTCTCGTATGTGGGAGTTAGTGAGACAGAAAAAACATGAAACCAAAAGGAGACTTTTAGGCATGTGGAAGAGGAAGGGCAAAAGCAGAAGATAAGAAAGAGCAATAGAGGGACTATGATCAAGGTATGTTTTATGCATGTATGGAAATGTAACACTGACTTTCTTTGCATGATTAACAAATGATAATTAGAATGAACAAAATTTGTCTATTTTGTTAATCTGTCACTTTCCAAACTCCTATAACTTTACCCAAGTTTTATGGGAACTCCATGTGCACTTCAGCTAAGTGGCCTGAGGGACCGTGACAAGTCCAGCATGTCCCTCAGTCAGCATGCTGCGTGCCAGCGGTCTGGGCACCTCAGCCTGCACTAGCTCTGTGCCTTGAATAACGTGCATGTGCATCCCTGCTTGGGAGGCCTCTGCTGCGCCCGCATTCCACGCATGCACTGAGCGGGTGTCAGGACCGTGTTTGGATCTGAGGCTCAACAGGACAAACTGGCTCATGACTCCCCGGCTCTCGCTCCTCACACCACGGAGGTAGAAGTCACAAGTGTGTCGCTCACACAGTCCCTGGAGCTTTGTCTTACGTGAGAATCCACTCAAGGGCTTTACCAAAATAGGAAAAAATCGTCATCACTTGTCTGTGAAGTAGCCCTGAGGAGAGAGCTAACTATACATTTTGAGAGGACAGTATGAAGTAAAAATAAATACTAAAGAAAGAAAAGAAAGCCAGGACCCTTATTCAAAAAGCAAGAAGGTTCTGGAGACGACTTGGCTGGTAAGGTGCTTGCCACACAGTCTGGACACAAGTTGATGCCCAGCACCCGTGTGGTGGCATACGCCTAAAATCCAACTGTCGGGAAGACTGGCCAACCAGTCCAGCTGCACTGGCAACTTCTGGATGTCACAGACCCCGTCTCAAAAAATGAGAGGGTTCAGCAGGTAGAAGTGCTATGCTTGCCCCCCTGACTTTGATCCCGAAAAGAAAGGACTGACTCCCACAAGATGTCCTCTGACGCACGCACACGCACGCACACACAAGTACACACAAAAAAAGCAGGGGGGATGTGCAACTGAGGTTGCTAACATATCATGTGCTAAATTACAATAAAACTATTACTTATGAGGCATTCTAGGGTGATAGTAATCTCTGGATAAATAAATTTATAAAATTACAAAGGATTTGGGTATTGTAACTTTGAAGACCACAATAAATACTTTATTGAGATATTATTACTGAATGTTATTACTGATCACAAGTTTTTTCCTACTTACTTTTCTGGAAATCCTTTTATTAAGTTATCAAAATTTATATAAATATTCACTTCCATTTTTAGTGCAAAAGAGAGCTTTTTAATAATAATAATTATTATTATTATTCTAATCGTACATACTTATGGGATAAAATATTTTGATGTATGTATTCAATACACAATGTTCAAATCAAGGTAGTTTGCATTTCCTTCTCCTTGTTATTACTTTACACTTCGCACCCTCAAGCTCTTTCTAGCTATTCATAAGTATATATGACAAGTCAGGACTTATTTCTCTCTTTATTTTGCTGTTATCCATCCTCCATCTGGTTCTCTCTCCCCTCACATCCTTTTCTGCCTCTAGAAGTCACAATTCTGTATGCAGATTGGCCTTGTAGCTTACACATGTGAACAGGAACATGTAATGTGCGTCTGAATCTCATTTAATACCACACACCCCAGCCCACCTATTCTGCTGGAAGTGGTAGAATATTATTTTATGGCTGAATAACCTTCCATTGTATATACAACCTAGACATTCATCCTGATTCGAAGGGCATCTGGGTTAATTCCGTAGCCTCACTATTGTGAATTATGCAGCAAATAAATATGGGTGTGCAAGTATCCTTTTAATATGCTGATCTCATGTCCTCTGGATATACAGCCAGAAGCTGGAGCGCTGGTTCACACAGTTGATCTAGTAGAGAATAGACATTTGCATATTTGCATCCCATGGCACACACCTTGTTTTTTGAGGTAGAGGCTCTCATTACTTTTGCGGCTGCTCTGGCTACCTGAGCTTCTGGCCCATAATCCTGTCTTCGCCTCCCTTATGCCATAGGAGTGCTGGGACTCCAGATGCAAGCCACACATCCTGCTTTTTTATGTGGGTCTGAGTTTGAAATCAGGCCATCTGAGTTATGCAGCAAGCATGATTACGCATTGAGCAATCTGACTGGCCCTTCCTTCCTTGTTTGTTTGCTTTGGTTTCAGATTTGGGTTTGGGTTTTTATAAAACAGGATTGTATGTAGCCCAAACTGGCCTCGAATCCACTGGGTAGCCAAAGATAACCTTTGAACGTCCTCCATCTCCCAAGTGCTGGGATTACAGGTGTGTGCTACCACACCTGACTTCAACATGATGATTATTAAACATAATTTTGTTTTCTGAGCCTATGGAATTCACACTGCAATGTTGCTGTAGTATTCAACCCCAGAAGTCCTCCACTCTGTGTAGGACTGCGGTAATTCTCCAGCATGTTTTATTGCAGTGTCCATGTGTGCACTTTATTTTGTAATAACTTGCCGTCAAACTATACGATGTGTCGCCCACAGTTCCTGCCCTGTGCCCAGGCTGCAGAGTTACTGTCTGTGCGAGGCTACGAAGACAAACTATGAGGAAGGACAGGCAAGCCAGCCTCCCGCCCAAACACAGTCGCTGCCTCCTGCGGAACTGTTCCTCTCTCCCAGGGCCGTGCAGAGATGCCACCACCACTATCGCCAACCTGAGTCCAGTCCTGGTCATTCAGCCCCTAGGACTCTGCAGTATCCTGTGCCTGGGAGATCTGACAGCTCAGCATGCAGCTGCTGTGGCGCAGGGCCCGCGCCTATGCTGGCACACAGGGCTCCCGCACAGCCGCTTTGCTCACACACGTTTCATTGAACTGTGAGTCTAAGTTACAAAGGAGAAGTCAAAGATAAAAGCATTCTCAGTGTGCTGCGTGCTTGTATGTGTGTGTGTGTACATTATGTGCCTACATGTGTGTGTGTGTTACTATGTGCCTACATGTACATGTGTGTTACTGTGTGCTTACATGTGTATTGTGTTACTGTGTGCCTACATGTACATGTGTGTTACTGTGTGCCTACATGTACATGTGTGTTACTGTGTGCCTACATGTGTGTGTGTTACTGTGTGCCTACATGTGCGTGTGTGTTATTGTGTGCCTACATGTGCGTGTGTGTTACGGTGTGCCTACATGTGCGTGTGTGTTACGGTGTGCCTACATGTGCGTGTGTGTTACTGTGTGCCTACACGTGTATGTGTGTTACTGTGTGCCTACATGTGCATGTGTGTTACTGTGTGCCTACATGTGCATGTGTGTTACTGTGTGCCTACATGTGTGTGTTACTGTGTGCCTACATGTGCATGTGTGTTACTGTGTGCCTACATGTGTATGTGTGTTACTGTGTGCCTACATGTGCATGTGTGTTACTGTGTGCCTACATGTGCATGTGTGTTACTGTGTGCCTACATGTGTGTGTTACTGTGTGCCTACATGTGCATGTGTGTTACTGTGTGCCTACATGTGCATGTGTGTTACTGTGTGCCTACATGTGCATGTGTGTTACTGTGTGCCTACATGTGCATGTGTGTTACTGTGTGCCTACATGTGCATGTGTGTTACTGTGTGCCTACATGTGCATGTGTGTTACTGTGTGCCTACATGTGCATGTGTGTTACTGTGTGCCTACATGTGCATGTGTGTTACTGTGTGCCTACATGTGTGTGTTACTGTGTGCCTACATGTGTATGTGTTACTGTGTGCCTACATGTGTATGTGTGTTACTGTGTGCCTACATGTGCATGTGTGTTACTGTGTGCCTACATGTGTATGTGTGTTACTGTGTGCCTACATATGTATGTGTTACTGTGTGCCTACATGTGCATGTGTGTACTGTGTGCCTACATGTGCATGTGTGTGTACTGTGTGCCTACATGTGTGTGTTACTGTGTGCCTACATGTGTATGTGTGTTACTGTGTGCCTACATGTGCATGTGTGTTACTGTGTGCCTACATGTGCATGTGTGTTACTGTGTGCCTACATGTGCATGTGTGTTACTGTGTGCCTACATGTGCATGTGTGTTACTGTGTGCCTACATGTGTATGTGTGTTACTGTGTGCCTACATGTGCATGTGTGTTACTGTGTGCCTACATGTGCATGTGTGTACTGTGTGCCTACATGTGCATGTGTGTACTGTGTGCCTACATGTGCATGTGTGTTACTGTGTGCCTACATGTGCATGTGTGTACTGTGTGCCTACATGTGCATGTGTGTACTGTGTGCCTACATGTGTATGTGTGTACTGTGTGCCTACATGTGTATGTGTGTACATTATGTGCCTACATGTGCATGTGTGTTACTGTGTGCCTACATGTGCATGTGTGTTACTGTGTGCCTACATGTGTATGTGTGTACTGTGTGCCTACATGTGCATGTGTGTGTACTGTGTGCCTACATGTGTATGTGTGTTACTGTGTGCCTACATGTGTATGTGTGTACTGTGTGCCTACATGTGCATGTGTGTGTACTGTGTGCCTACATGTGTATGTGTGTTACTGTGTGCCTACATGTGCATGTGTGTTACTGTGTGCCTACATGTGCATGTGTGTTACTGTGTGCCTACATGTGCATGTGTGTTACTGTATGCCTACATGTGTATGTGTGTGTGTACTGTGTGCCTACATGTGTATGTGTGTACTGTGTGCCTACATGTGCATGTGTGTTACTGTGTGCCTACATGTGCATGTGTGTGCTGTGTGCCTACATGTGTATGTGTGTGTACTGTGTGCCTACATGTGTATGTGTGTATGTGGAGGCCAAAAGTCGCATCAGGTGTCTCCCTCTATCTTTTCACCTGTTTGATATTTTTATTAAGTCACCGACAATTTTTTATACACACGTGTCTTGCTGTCCGCCCACTTCTCTTTTCCCTGTTCCTTGAGTGTCCCCACAACATGCTCTTCTTCCCATATTCATGTCTTCCTTTTATTTCCTCTAACAGCCCTGAGTCCACTAGTGCTGCCTGTGAGCATGGGAGTGGCCAGCCACTGGAGCATCAGCACCTACCAGCAACCACGCCCTCTCCGCAGCCATCAGCTACCACCAGCTCCTCAGCTCAGGCCGCACTTTGTGAGCCCCTCCCATCCCTGCTGGATGCGACCGGCTGACCTTGTGTAGGTCTTATGCAGGTTATCACAGCTGCTGTGAGGTCATCAAAGCAAGGGCCATGTCATGCCCCGAAGACAGTGTTTCACCACATCCTTCCCCATTTTCTGGCTCTTATGTTCTTTCTGCCCCCTCTTCCTCAATGTTGGGTTCTTTCTGCCCCCTCTTCCTCCCTGAGCTTTGGGTTGTGGGGGATGTTGACATAGATGTCCCATTTAGAGCTGAGCACTCGCCTCCACTGTATTTCTTTTATTTTATATTGCTTTGATTTTTAATTTTTTATTTAGCGTGTGTGTGCGTGCACGTGTGTGTGTGTGTGTGTGTGTGTGTGTGTGTGTGTATCAGAGGGCACTATGTGCCCCTGTGGAAGACCAGGGTGACTTCGGGAATCATCCTGGATTGCTTCTATCTCCTTGCTTCACTCTGGGATTTTCCAGACTCCACCCACCAGGGCCGGAAGTACAGGCCACCACTGTTACTGCCTGACAATTTTATATGGGACCTGGGATCCAAACTCAGGACCTTCTGCTTGCAAGACAAAGTCTTAACCCCTGAGCCATCTCTCCAGCCCCTGCTTTGCTTTTTAAGATGAGATCTGTCACTGATTGGCTCGTCAGCAGCAGCCCCAGGGATCGTCCAGTCTCCCCTCCCCAACACTGGGATACAATGTCCATTGTCAGGCTTGTCACATGGGTTCTGGGACCTGAACACAGGTCCTCGGGCTTGCACAGCAAACACTTTACTGACTGACCCATCTCCCCATCCCCCCAGATCACTAAACCAAAATCCTGAAATCATGAAACCAAAATCATAAAAACAAAAGCCTGATATCATTTAAAAGAAATTCTTTGGACTTGGAGAGATGACCTTAAGGGCTAAAGCCTTTCCCTTGCAAACAAAAGGACCTAGATCCCTAGATCCCATGTAAAAAATGTCTGATGGAAATGGAGGCAGCCTACACTTCCAGCTGAGGAAGGCAGAGCTTGGGAAACCCCAGGACAAAGCAATAAGGGGAGCAGGACAATCCAGGATGATTCCAGATGTCACCCTTGGGCCTCCATGGGCACACACACTCGAGTGCCCTTTGGCACACACATAGGAATAAAAATATAAATAAAATAAGAGTAAAATCATGTACAACAGCACCATTAGGAGAGGGAAAAAAAAGCTACAAAGCCAGCCCTGCTGAGAGAAATCAGCCTCAGCACATCGCTTCATGTATACTAGAAGCCATCTGACATCCTCAGACATCCATTTTGGAGGCCGCTGTGTGAGTCTGCATTGCAGATCTGCACCAACACACTTAGCCTGCCCGTGTCGAACAAGCTTCCACCGCGGCCTTCTTCAGGACCAACGCTCAGCCTGTCTTCCTGTGATTCCTAACGCATCCTTGCCCAAAAGGGCTCCTGCGTTCCTTCCAGAGACCTGTGCTGACAGGCTGCCTGCTCCCCTGCGGCTCTGCTCACTTCACTTTGTTGGGTTCCAACTTTGAGTTTTCCAATGGCAATAGGTTTGGGTTTAAAAATAGAGTAAAGGAATCACAATAGCGATAAGAATTAGCCAGCAGCAGTGACTAATGGAGGTGACTGTGGATGGCGTGAGTAAGCGGAGAGTGGGCCAAGTCGCTATTGTGAGGTAAAGTTCACTGCGATAAAGAGAGAAGCACCCCACTTCTCTGGCCCGGTTCCTGCCACGGCTCTCACAGCTCTCCACGTCCCTGGAAATGTCAAATTATAAATAAGAAGAACTTTGGAGATGGCCCTTTGAAATGTGCCATGAGAAGATGGGAGCAACACTCTTCAGCGCCCACTGTATGCTGAGCACAGCGCGGGGCCCTTCACCAAATCCCACAGCAGCCCGGTAAACCAGCTGAGCCCCTCCCTGAAAGGTGGAGGTTAGGAAACGCAGAAAGCCTGGGCCACGGAGACCCGGGCTGGCTCTGGGCCTGCTGATTAGGCAGCTAGGAGGATGCATGCTCACAACCAAAGGGTTAGCTTTAACAAAGGTCTTCAAGAGCCACTAAACTGACCTAGAAGAGCAAACTATCAGCCAGCAGGGAGAGTGGCTCAGCGTGGACTCTACGGACCACATGAAGAGGATGGAGGTACGCAGCTGGGTGTCCATGGTGGTCATGGTTCCGATGCCAGCAATTGAAGGAAGCCAGGATTGTATTCACTTAAGATAGTCATTATAACAAAGATTGATAATAGTTATACAGGGGACTCCCAAGGTGATACAAGAAGCCTGGATTGCACCCCAGATCTGGTGAGCAAGGCTCCCACCCTTAACAGGGCCTGGTGCATGAGTCTCCCACTCTTAACTGAACCTGAAGCATGAAAATTTTCACTGGGTATGATACAGGGCTGGAATTACAGGCTGCCACCATATCTACTTGGCTTTTTTTTTTAATTTTTTATCCTTCATCAATCCATCCCATTCCCTCTCACCCTCCTGTCTATATGCTTCTATGGGTTCCAGGGTTCCCTCTGGATTGTCTGCTCTAGTGAGGGTGCAGCTCTGTGGCAAACCAAATAGCTCTTCCTTAAGCCAACCCACTGATAGGAGTACCCCTATCAGGGGAGGGGACCACCTGTCAGTTTTTACATGGAATCTAGGGATCTGAACCCAGGTCCTTTTCCTTACAAGGCAAAGGCTTTAACTTGTGAGCCATCTCTCCAAATGGCAATTTTTTTTAAAATCAAGCATTCTACTATAATAATATCCAAAGACGGAATAATTTTATATTTACAGGCTAAGATGGCAAGAAAGTATCAAAAGTGTTTTCTCTAACTAAATAATTGTTTCTGTAAGAGTTAAAAGCTTTGTCTGGATCATTGAAACATAGTAATTCACAGCATGAGATGGTCTCCAGTCTGAGCCAGGATGCCATGTGATATGACATTATGTGCAGTGCAAAGCGCACATATTGTATGCTCAGGACCAAAGTTACAGTGAAGTCCAGGAGTGCTACACAGCACATCAGATTCAGTGCACATTTGAGTAGGGATCAACTTTTTAGTCACTGTGTATTAAGACATACTTTACTGTTGTCAAAATTGTCTAAAACCCCATATTCAATTACATAATCCTGTGTGGGTATCCTAGGAGGGGTCTGGGCTCAGTCTAACTACAGGAGGTCAAAAGTGAAAGCAAGAATTGATGATGGACTGTATCAAACTGAAAAGCTTCTGCACAGCAAAGGAAGTGGTCTGCAGGGCAAAGAGCATACACAATGGAAGAAGGGAGTGCTCTACTCTGCTTGTGGGATTGTAAGCTAGTCCAGCCAGTACTGAAATCAAGATGGAGGCTACTCAAAACTAAAAATAGAACTACCATTTGGCTCAGCTATCCCACTGTGGATAGACCCAGAGGACTTTAAATCGAGCTACCACAGAGATGTGGGCACTTTTACGTTATCTCGGCTCTAACGCTCAAGAACCAGACTGAGGAATCAGCATAGGTACCCATCAACAGATGGAAAGATAAAGAAAAGCGTTCTCTCTCTCTCTCTCTCTCTCTCTCTCTCTCTCTCTCTCTCTCTCTCTCCCTCGCATACAGACACACACATACATAGAGACACACACACATTTTCTGCTCCCTCTCACACTTAGTTTTGCTTTTTCTGTCTCTCTCTCCCTCTCTCTCTCTCTCTCTCTCACACACACACACACACACACATACACACACACACACACACACACACACACACACACACACAATGGAGCTTATTAAGTCATAAAGAATGAAGTTACATTGTTTGCAGAAAAATGGATGCAACTGGAGACCATCATACTAAGACAAATAAGTCAGACTTAGAAAGACAAATATTGCATATTTTCTCTCATTTGTAGATCCTGAATTTTTAAAGATACATAAAATCATTGCATATAATCATTTATATATATGTATATGAAACATGAAAGTAGATGCAGGACTGCAGAATGAAGGAGAATCATGATGATGAGAAAAGGGAGGTTGAGGTGCATACTGTCAAAGCATACGATATACTTACATGAAATTTTCTTTATAAAAGCCATCGCTGTGCATAATTAATATATACTAATAAAAATTATACTCTGAAGCAAAAGGACTAAAGTCTTTGTCAACCATTCATCTCACAGAGACTAATTTAGAATATACAAAGAATTAAAAAAAAAACTAACCAAAGAATCACTGTGATAGTTAATCTTAGTTGTCAATTTGAATACACCAGGGATTAACTAACAGGTTAACTTTCAGACCACCTGGAGCGATTGTCTGGATTAAGATATTTGCAGCACACAGATCAATTCTAAGTCTGGATTGAACTTCCCAGGCAAAGCAGATAAAAGGAAACACAAGAAAGAAGAGTTTACTGACTCTCTTGCCTTGTGCTAGAAAGTTCATTTTAACCTCCTGACACTATCAGAACCAGCTTCTTCAACCTCCCACATGACTGGAGTCCAGAGACTCTCCAGGATCCTCTGCTCTTCAAGCAGCAGGTGGGGACTGCTGAGATATTCGGCTTCCAAACTTTGAAGCAAGCTACTGGCAGCCATTATTGGACCTGAACTTTATCTCAAAAAGTCAATCTAGCAAATTCCCTTTTTGTATATATTCATTCCATCATTTCTATTCCTCTAAAGAAGCCTGACTAATACAATAACCCAATCAGTAAATGAATATATGTTCTCAGCAGGCACTTCTCAAAAGAAGTACAAAATTATCAATAAATACATGAAAATATATTCAGCATCTTTAGCCACTAGAGAAATGCAAATCAAAATCCTATTGAGATTCCAACTCACTAAAATCATAATGGCTACTATAAGAAAATGTTGACAAGGATGATACTGGAACTATAGAAATACCTGCATGTCCATGTTTATGGCAGCACTATTCTCAGTAGACAAGCTGTAGTATCAATCAAGGTGCTCATTAGCAGGTGAAAGGCTAATGAAAATAAGATATATGCACTATGATGCTGCATTTCTGTTTATAGCTTGGGAATTTTGTCTCCTATACAATTTTATCAAGTCTACTTCTATTTTAATTTTTTTCATAATAAAGTTTGCAAAAAAAAGAAAGTATGCTGTATTAAATGCTGGGGTATCATTCAACTCTGAAGAACAAAGTCAAGTCATTTTTAGGAAAATGGATCAGAGTGGGAGGTCACATTAACCTAGCAAAAGAAGTCATATATGGCAGTAGAAGAGCAGTAAAGTGGAAAAAAACAACCAACCAGAGTACCGGTGACCCTGCAATGCTCACCCAGAATCAGGCTACCCCAATCTCTCCCCATCCTAAGGTTCAGAAAAGGGGGTGGTAAGATTGTAAGATGGGAAGGTCCGCCATTGCACAAAACATTCCACTCAAGGCAGGGCTGCTACATCCAGAAACTCACTGTAGAGACTTGTCCTTTCCAGACCTGCATAAAGACTGACATACCAACATGCCCCCATAGACTGGTGAAGATCTCAGAAGAGATAATTACATACAGTGGAAACCTTGGGGACTAGGGCTGGATAGATGAGAAAGAGGATTGCCCCCATTAGTGGGGTGATTCAAGTAGAGGCCACTTGGTATGCCACGGAGGCTTGAACCCCCACAAGAGTAGACAAGCCAGAGGGAACCATGGGGCCCATACAAGTGGACAGGCAGGAGGATGGGAGGGAGCGGGATGTACTGATGAAGGTAGGGGAGGGGGAATGGAAGGAGGTGGGAAGGAGAGAGGCAGAGATAAGTACTCAATATACTTGTAAAACTAGGGAAATTATTATAAAAAAGAAGTCATGTATACATTTCTTCTCTCATATGTGGGTTCTGGAGCTATAATAGAAAAAAGACACCCTGAAAGTAGAACAACTATGAAGAAAGATTTAGTGGATCGTGAGGGAGAAGAAAGAGAAAGGAAGCGACATTACAGAAAAGAGAGGTTTGTCAGAGCATAGTATACATGTGTTTGGAACTATGAATTTATCTTTGTATTGAATACTCATTAATACTTATGAGTTTTAAAAATAAATTCAACGTGAATTTTTTAAATGACTCATGAATTCACTGCAGCTACATACATTTCTATTACACCTGAACGGGATTTGACCTATGGTGAACAACATTTCGCCATAGAAGGAGAAAGATCTCAAGAGACCCCCCACACCCCTTGAGAGACTGATGAGGGTTAATGCTGAATTGGGGGAGGTCGAGAAAATGCTTTCCTCAATGCTGTACCTACTGATACATGATTCATCTCCAGCAAGCACTCAGCCACATGCTTCCAAAGGTAACCCAGTCTCAGTGGGCCACCCAAGCAAAAATACATGAAAATGGGAAGGAGACTGGAAGGGAAGAAGAAAGGTTGTAATGGGAAGCCCATGGGGAGGGGCATTGGAGATTAAGATATGAAAAATATCATAAATTCTTCACTGTATCCATGTATAAAACTATAAAAGAACCAAAAAAAAAAAAGCTCAAACTAGAGTAATGTCAAAAATTAAAAAGACTGCATGCCCTGTTTATAGAGAGTTGTCTATGTGCTAGAAGTGACTGGTGACGTAATAAGATGCAGTTGGTTCTGCAAGAAAAGCTAGCATTGTTGCTTGGCTCCTTCCTGCCACTGTACTTGTGACATTCCTGGCATCTCACACCCTCGACTACTCTGCCTCAAAAAAAAAAAAAATAGTGACTTAAACTGACTTGGATTTTAGAGAATTCTTTTATCTTGGGTGAGAGGGTGTAACTCGCAAAGAAAAGGACTCTACTCTTCTTCCCAAAGCCCTTCTCCCACTGCCTGCGACTAGACAGACAAGTCTTACCTTGTTTAGGGGCCAGCAGGTCTCACACTAAGCCATGTCTTCCAACTTGGCTTTTATTAGTAAGAAAGAGGAATTTAAGCTCACCTCTGCTTATTCTTTGGTTTTTACACTTAATTTCTTTAGCATGCATGTGCATGGAGAAGATGGGTGGTAGTCCCAGAACCTCCTCAGAGACTCCCCAGTTCTGTCAGATCATTTACCAAGACACTGGAAATTCACATGGGCATGATTCTTGAGCTATCAAGTGGGTATCATCCTTCCCCACTCTGAGGAATAGGGTCAACCTCCTGACATGGGTCACTTGTCTCTTCTTCCAGTCTAGCTGGCCCTCCTAAGGTAAAGATCATGGGCCGGGGTTAGTAACGTGCTTATCAGGTGGAGACAAAGCCCTGGGTTCTCCAGCACCTTGTAAACATGACACGATTTCTACAGTTAGCCTGCATGTGGCCAGTAAACTCATGTTCAAATGACTTCGGAGAACAAGGGATTCTATTTTTGGTTTACTATTCTTGGTTATGGTTCCTTGTCGTCTTGGCAGGATAGATCATCCCAACACAGGGATAGTGAGAACTCACTTACACCGTATCCATAGAACCACTGAGAGAGGGACTGTTGCAGTTCACCCGCATGGTTGCTGATAAAATCACCATCAAAAGGCTTAAGGGAACAAGGGGTTTATTTTCTTACAATTAGTTTATAATTACAATTGTTTGTCCATCTTAGCAGGAGAGTTCACACCAACACCAGGGCTGAGGAAACTGGCCACACCATTGCTACACAGTAGTTGAGAGGGGGACAATCCTTACTTGCCAGACCAGCATGTCTGGCCAAGTGTACACAAGGATGCCAACTTTCTCAACCAGCTCTCTGTATTTTATTCCAGGCCTAGTCCCACCCACCAAGGGCTGGGCCTTCCCCATCAGCTAGACAATCTCCTGCAGGTTTGCTTTCGGCCCAACTCAACCACTAATTCTCTACAAATGTACCCAGAGCTCAAACTTTCAACTGTCAAGTTGATACCTGTGCCCAACTATGACAGGGACAATCTTCACTTGCCAGACCAGCATGTTTGACCAAGTATACAGAAAAACGCCAACTTTCTTTGCCAGCTTCCTCTATCTTATTCACCTGCCCAGAGACTAACCCCACCCATTATGGACTGGGCCTCCCCATCCCCCAATCTGCCAATCTCCTGCAGGAGTGCTCAGGGCTTATCTCAACTACTAATTCTTTACAGACATGCCCAGAGCTCCAAGCCTTTAACTATCAAATTGACACCCGCATGTAACTACGACAGTGGTAATCTGACTCTGGAGTCCCACCCACCCACCACTCAAGAAGCACAGGTGGGGGAATCAAGAATACAAGTTCCTATGAGTTTGAGGCCAGAGGGGAAAAAAGGAAAGCAAAGAGAAAGTGGTTTCCTTGCCCTGGCTTCTTTTTAATGAGCACATGTCACTTACAAAAGGATGCATTCCTGCCCTGCACAATGTCCAACACACTATTGACCTCACAAAGTCTAGCATTTGCTAAAGGCACCAAGATCTTTGGAGGCAAGGGATTGACAGCCACAGTAGTGTTCCTATGCTTAAGGGGAACACGGGAAAGGGTTCAGGGAAATGCCACTGGGTCTTTGTACGTCATCGGAGAGGAGGGCCCAGAGGAGAGTCAGGCATGCACAAGAAAGGACTCTCTGGGGATTGGGGTGGGAGGCACTGGGGGATGGGGATGGAGGGGTGAGGGGAGGGGGAGCAGGGGGTTCGGGGAGAGGAGAAGGGAGGGAAGTGGTGTACCTATTAAGTTTGTATGAGCAGAAATAATAATAAAAAATGTTAAAAATGTTAAAAAAAAAAAAAAAAAGGATGCATTCTTCCGCTCGGCCTGATTCAAATAGCACTCTCTGGAATTTTGCAGGCATCAATGTCACAACTTGGAGTCTCGTCTGTTACTTGGGCAGCGTGACCCCTTCCGTCTTGGCAATTCTTTGGAGGGAGGGGCAGCATTTCTGTCATCGCATCTGCAGTTTCTCTCAGCTCCTTGGAAATAATCCATTTGGGCTTGAACTCAGCCGGTGTCTCTCTGCACTGCTGCCTCCCGCCCCTTAGACTTCAATTCCTTCTTAATCGTGTTTCTTCTACCCCTGCTGGTTTGAAGGTCATTCTGTTTGATAGAGAATGCAGAGGCAAAATAGGACTTCCCCTCTCCACTGTCTGTTACCATTATCTCATCTGCCCCAAGCCCTGGGCCTATCATCGAATCCTCATTGTAGCTTCTTGTCTCAAAAATAACCTCAGACCCAATTTCTTTCTTTTGTTCAAAACAATCTTTTGCAAGCTGCAGCTCATCTGGGCTTTCTATATTCTGACACTCTTTTGTTCATCTGTGTCTCAGGTTTCCCTGATTGCAAGCTGTCTTTCCATCTCTTATTCATGGCTTTTAAACGCCTAAGCTAGGGGATGGGTTGCCGCTCTGTTGGTAGAGTGCTTGCCTAGCATGCACAAAGCCCCGAGTTCAATCCCCAGAAGCACATAAGAACACACGCCTATCACCCCGCACTTGAGAGGTAGAAACAGAATGAGGAATCCACGATCAGTGTCAGCTACATAGAGAGTCCGAGATAGCCTGACTCACGTGAGTAAGCTTATGACTCACACACACACACACACACACACACACACACACACACACACACACCTATGCCTACTTAGGACCCCTTTCTGGTTACGTAGCTCTCCTGGACATCTCCTGCCTCTACTGTACACTTCTGCTTCTTCGTATAGGATCTTCATGCTCACACATTCTCAGAATCCTTCTCCCATATCCCTCCGTGTTAAAATGTCAGCATTTCTTTATTTGTCCTCCATGTTGCTGAGCAGCTATCTAAGGCTGTACTATTTAGTTGTACTCCTCTTTTTATTCTTCTTTATTCACCACTTTTCTTTCAGTATCAGTACTTCTTATCCATAGCTAATGTTTGTTTGATGGTCTCTTTTTTCCCCTTATTCCTGAATTCTTGTTAAAGCCACCTCAGCCAGATGAACATTATTACCTTGCTAAACACATTGGTCCCCACGTCCCACGCATTAATTGTTGCCAAGATATTCAGAGGATCAGCACCGGGTTGAGCGCCCATGTGAACCATCCTTGTAAAGTCCGTTTACCATTCCAAAAACATCAGTTTCTTCGTCTGTGACATGAATAATCACCTACTTCCCACCTCTTCTCATTTTGTGACAATTGGATCAGGAGAGCTCTACAGCAGTCTGCGCACATGTTCTCACAAGTCCATCTGTCTGTGTCATCCGCCCGTCAGGCGCCCTCAGCAGTAGGCTGGTTGGTCCTTGTTTCACTCTGTTGTGTATGTTCCTAAACCACACTCCACTCTCTGCCACTGTCTACACAGCCAGAACCCCACGCAGATCTGGGAAGCCAGTCTCTGTCTTTACTGTGGGACAAGGGGGGGGAAGTTGGGACTATGGGGCTGCCTCAAGGGCTAGTTCCCAGGACTAACATCAATTGCAAGGACCTCCCCCCCACCCCGTTACTCTACTCATGGAAAAATGGGAGAGCACATTCCCCCCTATATTTGTGTACCACCTCCCTAGGGTTGTAAAAAGCCTCCCTAAGGCAACTATCAAAGTTGGCTGCCTGACTTTTCTGAGAATCTTATTAGCCCACATTCCTGTAAAAACCTAGGGAAATGATATAAGGAGACAAATATCACAGAGACCATCATGTCTCTCCTGCAGAAACTGATGGAAAGGTACAGTTCATCATTGATCACGTGTTATATTTTTCCTATGGGCAACTTGATGCCCTTTGGGGCTTTGCCCCCAGTCCGACCTAAGGGAGTATGGTTAGCTTCTGTCTCTGTTCCACAGCAATTGGAAACATTTCATCTCAGAGACTTAATAAGGGATGGAGAGTGCTAAAGTGAAACTTCTACCTTGGAGAGAGAGACTCGAGCCTCAACCAACTCTTGAGACTAACACAAGTCAAGAGCCCATCCAAGGAAAAGAAAAGCCATGAGCACCAGCTGGGGCAGGAGACGCTCCTGACAGACAAGAAGCCCAGCGAGACTTGAAGAGGCCCGGCAGCATGGACGAGACTCCCGTCAGCAGAGCTGGCTTTGAGTCACACAGAGAACTCCAGGGCTGCAGCTCCCGTCAGTCTCACCCAGGCTGGACTGAGTTTTTCTGTGATGCCTTTGAGTTGACCCTGTTCCTGTAATTAACCCCACATTGTATGTTGCCCATAAATCCATGACCAAATGGTTTATATGGGAAAAGGGGACTTCATTCTTGGCTGACAAAAGTCTGCCAAGTTACTTGTCCAACTTGGCAGAAGAACTCACCAACACCAAGGGCTGAGAGAAATGATCATACTAGATCCATATATCCGTAGGATTTCTAAGACAGTCCTTACTGGACAAACCAACATATCTGGCTAAGTATACCAGAGGACACCAGTTCCCTTCATCCTATCCGTCTGCCCAAGGACCAGTTGTACTACCATGGACTGGGCCTCCCCATCAGTCAGCTAATCTCCTGCAGTCTTGCTCAGAGTTTAACTCAACTATAATTTATCACAACTGTGCCCAGAACTCGATCCCTCAACTATCAGTTGACACCTGTATCTAACTATGACACCCCAGTAATCAGACTTTTCTGTAATCGTTACTTTGGTCTGTCATTGAATCCATATCTGTGTAACATCTCCCCAGGAAAAGTTTTACACAAAAAAGTTCTAAGAGAAAGAGAGAGAGAGACTTTTCAGTCTTCTGTACTATTTTAATTTTGCCTGCTTCAGGCCATTGTGTATAGGCCCATATATGGCCACTCAGCATTATGAGCATTTCTGGAGGGAAAAGTCAGCAGAACTCATATGCTGGAGCCTGTCTTCAGTTTGGACAGTTCACACTGTCCTATGATAACAAAGCTTAGAACTCTCTCTACAAAATCTTTTCCTGAGATTTTGGGCTGAGAGTCTTACCTATTGCAGTGCTTTTCTCTGGCTGTCAGAATAAAATGCCATAAACTAGTTGGCTTAAACAAAATAAAACTACTTTTTCACAATCCTGGAGGCCAGAGTCCAAGATGAAAGTCCTGGGTGATTTTAACCCCTGGATATTTTCTCGACAGGAGCCCATTAAAAACTAGCAGTGTCTCTTCCATGAGCACAGCCCAAACCCTGCGCTTCTGCAGCAGCATGGTTACAGGAATGGCCTTTGGAGTCACAACAGTTTGGTATCCAGTTCCATACTGCGTGTCCCTATCTTTTTTTAATTTGCGTGTGTGTGTGTGTGTGTGTGTGTGAGCATGTTCAGAGGCCACTATGTGCCCCCTTTGGAGGACCAAGAGTGACTTTGGCAATCATCCTGGATTGCTTCTATCTGCTTTCTGCTTGGTTCTGGGATTTCCCAGGCTCTGCCCACCAAGGCCGGACATTCAGGCCTCTGCCGTTTCTACTTGGCATTTTTTACATGGGACCTGGGTTCTGAACTCAGCTCCTTCTGCTTGTGAGGCAGAGTCTTAACCTCTGAGCCACCTCTCCAGCCCTGCCTGTTCCTGTCTAAATGATCTTGATCTTGAACACATTCACCTTCTTCACCAGTAACAATCACTACTTGTGAAGGTTAAATAAGAGTGAACAAAGCCAGTAAAGTGGAAGTAGGAGATGCTTGGGAGGTAGAAATGTGAAGGTCAGAAATTCAAAGTCATCCTCAGCTATATAGTGAGTTTGAGGCCAGCATAGGATACATGATACTCTGTCTTAATCAATCAAATAAAACATATATGAAGTGCTTAAGCCCTGCATATGTATACACACACACACACACACACACACACACACACACACACATGCACACACACCAAAAGGTTGATAGCTACTATTAGTCCTCACACTGCCTAGCTATAAGCATGGCACAGAGTAGGTGTTTAATACATTTTATGGTTCTTTGATTCATTGTTGTATATCCAAAGAGCCAAGAGAGGAAGAAATGTCATGAAATACCCCTTACCAGTTATGCAATGCCCCTGCAACATGGCCAGCATTGAATGTAGAGAATGGGAAGGTGGAAATGATAAAAAGGAAAGAGTCTCTAACTAGTCACTGGCATCTCTCAGAGACAAAGACTTCCTCAAAAGGCAGAAATGGTCGTTTTAGAAACTTGAGTGCTGGGTACCAGAAAGATAGATTACTCAGCAAGTCAAATGGGTGAAGAACCTTAACACATTCCAGAGCCTTTGGAGTCTCCACTAAACCATTGTTCCCCCAGCACAGGGACACGACATAGATCTTAGGGCTAGGAAGGGCTCCATTTGCTTGCATGGACTGAAAGGAAGGTTCAGTGCACCCCATGGGCTGTTCTCTGCCTGCACAGAGGCCACTTTGCGGGCCCATATTTCACAGTTTCCTCCAATTTATGAGACAAGCTTTGGCCCTAAAATCAGTGAGAGTGAGAAATGACTCCACTGAGAAATATGTTGTTTGAATCCAGCTGTTGAAATCTGCAGATTTGTGAGTAATTAGTTGATTTGCTCCAGAAGTTGGACTGAAAATGCCCAAGGTTAAAGCCCAGATTTCGCCATTCATCATGGAGCTCAAATTTCCTCTTTTCAAGTCCTAGTCAATGTCATGACTAATTTCTTTTTTTTTACAAAGCATTACCTTATCTCTCTCCCGTATTATTTGATACCTATGAACATTTTAATTTTTATATTTATTTACTTATTTTGCGTGCGTGTGCTAGGGAGAAGGCACATGCCCCAGCACATGTGTGCAGGCCAGAAGACAACATACAGGATTCATGTCTGTCCTTCTATCACATGGTTTCAGGAATTGAACTCAGGTTGTCAGGTCCACTGAACCATCTGGCTAGTCCATCTATTTAAAAAAAAAATCATCAATTAAAAGATAAACTACACTCCGTTCATTCCTGTTTCTCTTTTTTGAGCTCTCAAATATTCAGTCAGGTGATAAATACTTGCATTTGTTGAGAATTTATCACCTACAAGGCAGTGTTTTAAGTAACTAATCCTTAAAATAATATATAAATATTATTAATAATCATATTTGACATATGAGGAAACCAAAACACCTAAGATAAATAGATCAGGCAAGGTTTTAGGATGAAGAGTTATAGACTTTGAGGACAGACTAACTCCAGAGCCCACACCCTGTGTCTAGCACACTATGTGCCTCCCAGCACATTGTAGGATGCCGTGTGTGCCTCACTCATATCTTGGCCTCTCTCTGCAAATCCCTTCTGTCCCCTGAGTCATCTCTTACAAATCTACTACTCATTCTGCAAGATTATGAATTTTTCCCCAGACTCCCTAGAAAAATTAGACCTCTATTCCCAAGGAACATTATAGACAACACAGTCACGTTTCTTCTGCACAACTGAGACCGTGGTTCACATATCTGCCTCCACCACATCAGACATGCCCAAAGACCCTCAGAGAAAAGTCCGCATGGTCCTTATCTTTGTAATCCCAATGCCAAGCATACATGCGAGTTATCAAATTGCTGTCAATGAAAAACAATTTTTGGGCCAAGGGGATGATTGAGAAGGTAAAAGTACTTGCTGGGCAAATCTGTTGACTAGAGTTCAACCCCCCCCCCAGAATGCATGTGGAAAGCCAGATGAAGTGACTTGCATCTGCAATCCTAGCACTCCTGTGGAGAGATGAGAGGAAGAAACAAGAGAAGTGACTGGTAGCTTCTAGGCAGGGTACCCTAGAGTGTACCGCCCAGAGGCAGACTCAAGAAAGACTCTGCCTTAACAGGGTGGGGGGAGAGAACTGACTCCTAAATTTTGTCCTCTGACCTCCAAACATGTACTGCGGTGCACAAACATACACACGCATGAGCACACACAGTCAGTCTAAGCAATTAAAACAAAAATAAACAATTCTTCTGAAACCTAAATTAGGCAGGGCAGGACTTGGTAGTATCCTGGTGCGCTCAGCAAACATAGTAAACTAGTGGAGGTAAAGATCTGAACCTTACAATGAAACAGTTGGCATCTAATGTTTGTGCTGTGTTTTGCTTGCCAAAAATAAAGAAGATTCCAGTCCTATCCATTTCTCCTTAGAAATATTTCTGCTTGTCTCCCTCCTCAATTAGTGCATGGACAATTACAATGGACCCTTCCCAGCCCCCCAGTCTCTTGTCTTCCCATTCTACCTGATCTAAACGGCATAGCTGGAAAGAAATGATCCCCCTAAAGACCTAGCCCCTTATGTCCCAGTTTTCCTGTCTCCCCACACACACCTTTACTTAACATAGCCAAATGTGACCATTGCACTCTTTATTGGTGGATGCAACCCCATTTATCCAGCCCATGTTTCGCCTTTTAAATATTTAAGTAATATCACATTTCGACATCAGAATGCATGGTTGAGAGAAGACGCTGAAATCACCTTGCAGAGAAATTTTTAAGCTCATTGGTTTTCCATGCTGACCAAGTTGTATTTGGCTGGAAGCAAACAAATCAATCGCATCATTTTTCACTTAATTAGGCTTGAAGCTGCTGGCTTGGGCATTCTCACTGCTAAGCCTGCACAAGCCACGTCTTCGTTCCCATCCCCCAGCTCCATTCCATTAGTTACTAAAAGGCGCCACTCCTCCACAGTAAGTCCAACAGCAACAGTTCCCAGAGCCCTCTGTTCCCACTGAAAACAGAAGTTTCTCTCAATCCTACCTGAAGGATTATCTAGATTATATTAATTGATATGGGAAGACCTGAATGTGAGTGTCACCATTCCGTGGACTGCAGTCCCAGACTATACACAGATGAGAAGGCTGAGCACAAGTATTCCTCACTCCTCCCTGTGGGTGCGGTGTGGCCAGTCGCTATCTCCACCTGCCACCAGGCCTCTCTGCTAGGCTGTTGAACCCGCAAGCCAAAGAACCAGCAAGCCCAAATAAATTTTTTATTCTTTAAATCACCAGGTATTACGTTGCAGCAAAGAGACAAGTAACCAACTTACCCTTTTTTATGAAAGCACATTACTCTATCACCTTTCCTTATTTTATTTTCACCATTTAGCGTTTCTTTCTTTATTGGCTCATTCAACACCATTAGACAAAAATGCTGTAAAAACTCCTGTCATATATATATATATATATATATATATATATATATATATGATTCCTCTCTTAATTCCTTGATTTCTTCCAGAAAACAAAATCTTTACAATCTCCTATACTTGCTGTCTCTACTTACACCTTCTGTCTTGTGTGTGTGTGTGTGTGTGTGTGTGTGTGTGTGTGTGTGTGTATACGCAAGTACACATGTGCATGTGTACAAAAAGGCACTTGAGTGTGTGTGCCTGTGGAGGCCCAAGAATAACACCAGGAAACATGCTAGATTGTTCTACCTCCTCATTGCTTTGCTTTGAGGTTTCCTAAGCTCTGCCTTTCAGGGCTCAAATAACAGGCTGCAGCCATATCAACCAGTATATTTACAATCTAGGGATTCAAACTCAGGTCTTTTTGCTTGTGAGGAAAGGACTTTAATCCCTGAGTCATCTTCCTAGCTCCTGCCTTCTCTTTTGAATGCATTCTAATTATGCCAGTATTATACCTATCATTTCACCAAAATTATGTGAATCAAAGTCACTACTGACCTCCAAGTGGTTAAAGCCAGTACCACTTCTTGAACACATCTTATTCATGCTATAAGCTATATTTAGTATAATTGACCATGTTCTTCCTCCCTCGCTCCAGTTCAGGAACTTCATTGTCTTGGTTTCCCTTTTGCTTACAAGCTGCTGCATTCAGTTTCGGTTCCTGGTTCCTCCTCACCTCCCACGTGCACATGTTGAGTCCCAGAACCAGCTCTCGGGCATCACATTCCTCACCTACATACAGTTCCTAGGTTATTTCATGCATCTTCTATTGTCCAATGCCTCTGTTAAAGCCTCAGACTCATACAACAACTAGATACTCTAACTATGTGTCTGCTGGTAACTGACCTAAATAAACCACTTGGAGCATGCACAAGGATTTATAAGTAATTGTAGCTGCCATTGAGGATATCTGACAAATGGAGGCAAAAATATTCTCCTGTAACTCACTGTACACTATTGTCCATCAATATTAAGATTGATCTCCATGTTCTTCACAGTATTCATTGGGTTACATGATTGTGTTTAACTTATGGATAATATCGCTTACACAGCAACTCCTCACTCTCAGTTTACACTCAGTAGAATACATTCTGAGTATTTGGGAGAGATCTACATTCTAGACTCACCATTGAAAGCTTATGTGACTTCCAGTTCCTAAAACAAAGCTTCGAGACTGAGGTTCCGTATAAAACACGATGTGATGAGAAACGGTAAGACTACCTTAGCAACAAGGCAGGCTGAGCTAATTCAGCCTCCTCCTGTCTTCTACATGGAGAGATGCCAGATAAAATAAAACTGAGGACAATCTGTACAGATCACCACCTAGAAAGAGTGAAAACAAGGAGAAATACAGAACCAAAGCAGTACACTCATAAAAGGACCATAGGCTTAGATATGGGTTTCGGGGACTGGAATATGGAGATGAAGATGTACTGTATCTGTATGTGACTGTATACTCAGCCAAGATAGGAAAATGCAATCAATACCTACAAAATCTTGGAGCCCAGAAGAGTCATGAATATTGTTAAGAAAGCTCTCACTTTGACCCCATTCTTCTGGTCTAGACAAGTCTTCAGAAAGATAACTGTTTGTCTCAAACTCTTCCAGGAAAAGAAAAGGCCATTTAAATATTAAAACCCAAAGTATTTGAGCTGTAAAATCCAAAACATAGTGAATAGATTAGAATACTTAACGACAAAATATCAAAAACTTCAGCACATCCAACTAGAGACAATTAAACAACATGCCAAGTACCAGATATGTGATATCCCCTATTAAGTTGTTGGTCAGAGAGGTTTGATCCCTCCCCTTAAACAGTATAAACCTTTATCATTGCTCTTGGTTGCCTTCCAGAAACCAACAGTAAGACCCTGTTACTGAAGACATAACACATGTTCATGACAGGACACAGATAAAAAAACACCTGCTGAAATTGGTCTGAAAACTGTCTCGTTGATGGACAGCTTTCATAGAACCAGAAACCACTATGCAAGTTGCTGGGGTAGAAAAACAACCAAAAGTTTCATCAATCTATGACAGCGACAAGTTGCAATAGCAACCACTCTGGCAAAAGATGACCGTCAGTGTATAGCGGCATGAATGTCAAGAAGGCAACAAACCGCTTTCTGATTGGATTTAAGGCCCACTTTTCAGCAGGGCTCACATTCCTAGTAATGGAAACCAGAACAAGAACCTATGAAAGGTCAGGACAGAGGTTCTGGGAGGAAGTGTGTAAATCATTAAGGTTTAGCTGTAAAAACACTGTATCACACTACCTATTAAATATTTGTCATCATTCCCAAAGATTGGAGGAATGCTCAACACTTGACCTAGAAGTTTCCTTCTGCAATGGAAGTTGTTAATTACAGAAAATCTCAACTGGTAAAAGTGCATAAAATAAAAAAATTAGCAGAGCATTTGGCCTTAAACAGAACATCTAAGCCACTCATCCACCCCAAAGCTCAAGAAACATTTTAGAAGAGGGAGTAGTAAAATTGCAACAGCCTGAGGGGTAGAAGAAGTACAGTCAGACATTATCTTCTGGACATGAAAGGGAGGTTAAATCCAGGAATTCAGTGTAGCTGTGAATCTCCATACAATCTGCATGGGATTTGTCCTATCGATATTTTACTATGAAAGGGAAAAAAACCCTCAAGCAATCCCATACTTCCTTTAAAGACTGATGAGAGTTTACCCTAATGGAGGAAGGCAGGAAGATGCTAACTTCAATGGTATATCCAATGATTTATGATTCATGCTCCATCACATGCCATCAAAGACAATTCAGATGAAACTCAGTGGGCCACTCATGCAAAAAGATAGAAAATGGGGGGGGGGGCAAAGACTAGGAGGGAAGAAGTAGGTTTTTAACAAGAAGAGAAGGGATGGGATTGCAGATTAAGATGTGAAATACCATAAATTCAATATATATTTGTGTATAAATATTAAAAGAATGAAAAAATTAAAATGCAGCACAAATGAGCTTTAAAATTAGGAAATTGGGCCAATGAGATGGCTCAACATGTAAGGACACCTGTGTGCAAACCTGGTGACCTGAGTTCTATCCCTGGTACCAATGTGGTAGAAGGAGAGAACCAACTTGAAAGCTGTCCTCTGACCTCTGATCTCTCTCTCTCTCTCTCTAACAAACAAATAAAATATTTTAAAATTAGGAAATTTATCATCACTAACAACCACAGATTTAGACAGAAGAGGAGGTTCACAATAATATGATCAGCTGTTCAGTGACATCAAGTTGCTTTTATTAAAGCTCAAATTTTCTGTAACCTTAAAGAATCTCTGGTGCTTTAATTGTCCATTTTTTCTGTAACTATGTCAATTTTTGCTTCATCTAGAAAACAAGTTCAGGATTATTATACTTTCTTATAAACTGTTCCTTTAATTAGTTTGTAATGATGCTTAGAATTCCTCAATGTGCTCTTTTTGTTTTAATGTCTATTTTATCTCATTGTGATATTGCTAAACCAGCTTTACTTTAGCTATTGCTTTCCTGGTAGAACTTTTTCAATCCATTTGCTTGCAAACTTTTGGTGTCATTATATTTAAAAAAGTTTGTGTTTTACAAATAGCTCCTATCTCCATATTTTAAAACATAAGGGTTTGGGTGGGGGTTGTGGTTTGAGTTTTGTTTTCTTTCTTTTTTGAGATGGAATTTTGCTATGTTGCCAGGATAGCCTCAAAATCTGAATCTCTCTTCTATTTCCATCTCTCAAGTAGCTAGGATTACACACATGTGCCATTATGCTCTAATATGTAAGCTCCACAGGAGGAAGGAACTAGACCTGTCTTGTTAACAGTCAAATGCCTACCAGAATGCCCAGATAGAGTAGATCTTGGGAAAATATTAGTCAAAGATTAAATGAGGAATAGAAATTCACAAATGGAGGTCATCACAGTGTGAGTCCATTGCTAAGTTATCTTCCAGGGGCCCCTTTCCAGCCTGCACTACTTAGGCTTCCAAGGCAGTCAAGTCACTCTTGAGACCAACTCAACCCCAGCATCTTGCACATACACACACACACACACACACACACACACACACACACACACACACTTGACACATGACTGAGGCATCTTTGTCCCCTATTTAGACAGACTGGCATTCAAAAAGTGGTAGAAACTCAAAAAAAATCTCAGAACCTTTGACCCTACCAAAAAAATTTTTTTACTCTCTCTTAAGAAGCAGGAACCAGGCCAGCCTAATCTCTCCCCATCCTAAAGCTCAGGGAAATTTGCAGAAGAGGGGGCGGTAAGATTGTAAGAGCCTAAAGATGGGGAGGAGCAACAATATGCAAGATACTCCACACAAGTTAGGGCCGAAGTAATCATCATAGGACTTTGCATGACCTGTGCAATGACCAACATATCATTGACCCCCTCAAAGTCCAGCATGAATCACAGGCACTAGGATCCTTAAAGGCAAGGGATTAACAGCCACAATAGTGTTCCTATACTAAAGAGGAACACAAGAAAGAGCTCTAGGCAATACTACTGAGTGGTTATACCTCATCAGAAAGGAGGACCCAGAGGGAAGTTTGACATGCATAGTAAAGGATGCTCCAGGAACTGGGGGGGAGCGGGGCCACTGGGAGAAAGGGGGGGAAAGGAAGAGGAAAAGTGGGGAGGGAGCAAGGGGATTCAGGGAGGGGTAGAAGGAGGGAGGGGAATGGGGTATCTATCAAGTTTCTATGAGTGGAAAAAAATACACTATAAATAAAAAAAGCAGATGAAATTGAAGATGACCATAAATATCTGGGGTTCTTTTTTTGTGAACATGTGTGTGTACACAAGAGGGTGCTCGAGTGTGTGTGCCTATGGAGGCCTTAGGGTAATCAGAAATCATCCTGGATTACTGCTCCACAGTATTGCTTTGCTCCGGGGGTTTCCTACACTCCACCCTCCAAGGATGACATTATTACCTGCTGCTATAATTACACTGGCATTCTTGCAAAGTATTTGGGATCCCAGCTCAGGTCCTTTTGCTTTCAACATTATCTCTCTAGTCCTATCTGGGTCTTCAATGAAGCTAGCATCAGGTGTCCCTTTCCTTGAAGAGAGACCTCTGAAATGAACAAAAAGCCACTTGTGACTGAATTTCTTCTAAACCTCTCTGCATAGAAATCAGGCTGGATCTGTGTTTCTATCCATACTCAATACACAGTAAGAGCATGTGCTTTGATGATGTGACAGATTCCTCACTTCTGCACCAGAGAAGATAATGAGAGGTCACGGCCCCCGTCTTCCTCTTACCTCCCCACTTCCACTGCCAGAACCCACTGTGCTTACAAAGCTCCTTGAGACTGTGGAGCAAGCCTGTCTGGACCTGCCTTGCAGGGGCCTAGGCTGTTCAAACCCTTGAAAAAAAGCCACCTTTGACAGAAGCCTGGGACAAGTGCAGACAGGATCCAACTACGGCTCAGCATTGGGTTGGATAAGAAATAAAGGAGCAGTAAGAACTCTCCAGCAGTCATCTGGCTTCCTGAAATATGTGTCTTATTGCAGTTAAAAGAATTAATTAAGGAGTCATCTTTAGTTTTGACAAGTTCTAGAATAGCAATATGCAGAAAGACAAGCATATTCACATGCACACAGCCCACAGCTCCAGCAAGACTTAGCAGGCTTGACTAATCAACATTGCTCATCATCAGGACAGTAAGAAAATCTTCATGTCCATATGGGGTGGACAGGATTGTGTCTCTTATGCCACGATGATTCTCCTTGCTGTTGCCCTCCCCTGAAACATGCATTCTCCGCTTCTCTCACTCCTTCCTTGAAGCCCTCTGCAATTCTCCAAGCCTTCTGTGAGCATGTAAGCAAGCCCTCTATCTCTAAACCGCACCTCCATCCCTCTTTCTGAACATCTCCACTATGACGATTGACTAACACCATATCTTTATACTATTTCTTCAACTCATATAAATCTTTTTCCCCTTTTATGGGCTTAAGAATTTTTACTTTACCTGCCCAACAAAATAACTTTTACATATTATATATCACAAAATCCCAGTGCTAGGAACACTCAATATATACTTTAATGGGTATATTAAATCGCATATCAATAACAATGATAATAGCCAATGTATTTGAACATTCACTATTAGAATAGGTATTGTGCTGAGCACCTTGTTAGCACTGAATTTTTTAAATATCTCAACAACACTATGAATTAGGTATTCGTAATTCTCACTTTATAGATGAGGAAATGGAACCTTAAGTCAAATATGTATTTTAACCTGTATACTGAGATATATGTGTGTATACATAAATGCAGTTGCACGTGTGAATATACACATGTATACATATATAGTTGCCTAAGAAGCAGAAGTAAACCTACAGGTATGAAGCCCTTATTTATAGGATACGTGATTCCCGACCTTCTCAACCTAACCCTCCTCCACACAAGGATCTTCAGATTCTTTATCTGTTAGATTTAGTTCAGGGCTCTCAGATCCAGAGATGCTTATTAACTTTTCTTACTAAAATGAGATAGATTCTCTTCGATCCTCCTTTCCTGTTAACTCTTCCTTGTCTTCTCCTTCTTTGTCCACCCTCTGCCCAATCAGGATCTTGATACCAGCGTGTGCTATTCCCCACCAAGAGGAACAATTTAAATGCTGCATATACAGCCATGAAATAGTCACCCAAGCTACAACACACACAACCCAAGCAAGGCTGGAACCAAATTATCCTCTGTGTGAGACAAAGAACTTTACCCTCCCTCCCTTTGCCCCTTTCCTACCCCCCTACCCTCTCCTCCTCACCCCCTCCCACCTGCACAGCGGCCTCTGCCCACTCTGGAGAGAGAAGCAAGAGAAGCAGCTAATGACATCAGAGACTCTAATCCAGTCACAATCTAATCAAGCTCTCAGCAGTCAGTAGCATACAGTTTTCAAGACACTGTTGTCACTACCACCAGTCTTCCTAGAAGAAAAACACCAGACTTATAAACATCAAATCACAGCTAGCAAAATAAATAGATAGAAGATAGATAGATAGATAGATAGATAGATAGATAGATAGATAGATAGATAACAAGACTAGAGAACTCCCCCCCCATAGTTCATTTGATAGGAAAATTGGGTGTCCCTTACAGAAAGTCACTTATTTCTGTCTGAGAAGTAAGCATTTTTTTTTCTTTCTAATCATCAACACTGATAGTGGGCTGGAGAGATGGCTCAGGGGTTAAGCCTCCGCCTCAGAAGCAGAAGGACCTGAGTTCAGCTCCTGGAACCCACATAAAAATGCCAGGCAGAAATGGTAGGACTCTGAAATTCCAGCTTTGGAAGATGGAGTCTGGAAAATCCCAGAGCAAAGCAAAAAGGAGGTAGAAACAATCTAGGATGATTTCCAAAGTCAACCTTGGGCCTCCACAGACATACACATTACCTTCTGATACACACACACACACACACACACACACACACACACACACACACTAAATAAACAAACGAACGAACATTGATAATGTTGTGTGAACACTGTCCCTTGGGAGACACTACTCTCTCCACCTCAGGAGTTTGACAACAAAGTAATGATTACATCAAGATCTAATGAGTTTATTGGGGTTACTCAACAGGATTTAGGGGTAAGGGTTACCTACAGAATCAGGGACAACTCTAAGGCAGTTACATCACCAGAAAGTCCACCCCAGCTTGGCTGGTGGCTTTCCCATGGCTTCACAGAGGGAATCTCTTTCAACTGAACTTTCTCAGCCTACATGCCTTATGGCCTCTCCCGGACCCCAAGTCCCTAAGGGTGAAGAAGGCACCTGTGAGGTCACATGGAGAGGCACCTGCATCCTAGCGCCTCCCAAACCCCCATGTCTCTGAAGGAGCATCAACAGTCGATGGGTTTGAGCTTAGTATCTCAGCCAAAAATGGCAGCTGTTTGGAGGAATACGCCATGCAATGGAACCACATACATATAAACACACACACCACACTAAAAATGACAAAATGCTCCGAATAAAAAGACCGAAACAACTCTGAAGAAAGCGTCTTTCTTTGTCCAAAATTAACTTGGGCAAATACAATAATAGATCTCCCCCAGGCTCCAGTCTGCCCTCTTCCTGATCCATCCTTCAACAAGACAACCACAGTTGTCTATCTAACAAATCCTTCTGAAAAGCAAAGATGGCGAAGACCTAAGCCCTGGGAGACCAGCATGGAGTGGACCATGTCAGTTGCCACTAGGAATTATTGGACTCTGAGGGCCATGTCATCACCCCATACTAAAGTCTATGCATACACCTAACTCCTACTGTGGCAATCCACAGTTCTCTCCACCACTGTTCCCGTTGTTTTCTTTCCAGTTCTACACTGGAACCAGCTTTGCTGAATAAAAGGTGAGATGTAGACTGGAGATATGGCTTAGGGGTTAAGCCTTTGCCTCGCCAGCAAAAGGATCTGCGTTCAGATGCCAGATTCCACTTAAGGATGCTGCATGGAAATGGGGATGGTCTGCACTGATGGCCCTGAAAGGTGGGAGTTTCAGAAATCCCAAGGAAGCTATAAGAAGATAGAACAAACCAGGATGATTTTCCAGGTCAGGTGGAATTCTATAGGCACACACAGTGTCTTCTTCTACACCCATACATACCTGCACTTACTCACATACATATACACCCTCACACTTACCCAGGCCAATAAAAAAGTGAGATATGAAACTCTGCTTTTTAATGAAGGTCCTTAAATACTATTGTACATGTTTCCAAGTATTATCCCTCCAACCATAGCATGTTCCAATGGTGGGTATTCCGTTTATATAGACATACATGTGCCCTAACATAATAACCAGGAGGAAATCGAAGAACCAGCCTGCACACTTACTTCTCACTACACCCTGATGCTCTGATTCACTCACACCCAGTCTGAGGGATGAAGAGCTCATGGTTAGCAAGTATAAGGGTGTAGGTGCACAGAATAAAGACCGACAGTAGGTGCCCCGCTGCCCTGAGACAGACTTATAGCATAAGAACAATTCACCTGTGTTGTCTAAGATCAAATCACCCCTGTGACTTGAGACTTGGTTCTTGCAACATATTGAACATGTTCAGACTCCACAGGGTACCTCTCATGGACTTGCCAAATGCCAGAGCATCTAGTCTTCAAAGCTTTCCTTTCACCATATTTACATAAATGTCATACTCCAGTCAGATTACATCCAGCACCATTGGATAGGCAAGTCTTCTCTCAAGCTGGTGCCTTTGTCCACAGTGCCCTCCTCCTAGCCAAATCCGCTAACCTTACAGCATTCAGCTTGTCCAGTCCCTCTTATAAGATACCTTCCTGACTGACCACTACATGTGTCAGAAATAAATCCTACTGGAAGTGCCAACAGTCATACCCCATTTGTAGATACTCATCTTTTTAGAAATTAGATGAATTTTCTAAAGTATATGGCCATTTACTTGTTTCTGTTCTCACTAGGCTGTGAACTCCCTAAGAAGAATTTACCAGCTCTTGCAAACTACATTCCATGTAAATCACACTAATAACACTTAATAGTTGAAGAATATCGTTTTCACTGGCTGACACACTCCTGAAAGCAACTTCTACAGATCATTTGTCCTATTTCTATATGAAAAAAAATGTGAGCTTCCTCACATTATGAATCTGAACCACTGCTAAATTCAACCACCAGTTTTCATTTCGATTTTCTATTTCGGGATCACTTTCTTAACCCTTTTCATTTTCTTTTCACCCACATCCTCAATCCTAGTTGTTGGCTTTCTTTCAGAAGTCCCTTGTCACCAAGAAAGTAAGCTGTGAGCACTGAGTGACTGAGTTATGACTCCTAAGGGGGTGAATTGCAGGCATGGGGCAGCCAGCAAGCCCCCTTCTCCAGCTCACGGGCTCTCATGGCAGCAGCCTTGCAGCCCATGATGCAATTCAAGTTCCACGACCCTGCCCACTGTTGCACACCAGGTAGCTTGAGAACAGCTGAAGTGGTAAGCTCTAAATATTGCAGTTCCGGTTGTGTAGGATTCCCAGGAGGCTTAGAGACTGGCATAAATAATGCCTGGTGTACACAACAGGTGTTCAGTTGTTAAAATAGCCAATCAGATCACACATGTGCCCTAACATGATGACCATGGGGAAATTGAAGAGCCAGCTTGCATAGTCTCTTCTGTCTCACCACACCTATACCTCTGGCTCATTCATACCCAGTTTGAGGGAGAGAGACATCATGGCTATGATATAGGTATAGGGATGTAGGAGCATAGAACAAAGTGTTTCTAAAGCTCCGTAGCATAGCAACTGATATGGTTGACAATATTTAATTATATACTTCAAAAAATAGCTAACAGAGGTTTTTGAATATTCACTAAACAAAGAAATGGGATATGTTAATATTTAAGATGATGGCCATACCAATTAACCAGATATCATGATATGTATGTATCTATCTATATATGTGTTGAAATAATCACACTATATCTTATCAATATGTGCAACTATTGTGCACCAAAGTAACCTTTAAAAAGAAATCCCTTTATGCTTAAAGATGTTATTCTATTTCCAGAAGGCCCCTGAGACAAAGAAAATAAGTTTATGTGACACCTTAGGCCTCTGTCAACCAACATTTCATAGAGGATTCTAAAACCAAGGACCAAAAAATGGATAGGGCTTAGGATCAGAGGCACTGTCCTGTGCTGGAGGTGATATGAAGAGAGACCCAGAGGCATAGAAAGACAACTATAGACTTTAGAACAGAAAGCACCTTGGGCTTAGACTAACCAACCCCTCACCATACACCTGAGGGTCCTGAGTCCCATGGGATAGGAGGTGACTGGCTATAACCTGAGTCACTGGCAAGGGTGCTGGCTCCTGGTTCCTGACTCCCAGCTCCCTGTTCACTCGTCACTCTGTATCGTGCATCTCCAGAAAACAGGTTGCTGGGCCCCTAAGCTCATTTTGCTAGGCATACTGTCTCACCACCACATCCGCTCCCTGTGACCTGGGTGCCCTCACGCCTCATTCCACACAGGTCTGCACAGCAGTCCCCTTTCCTCTATCACTACCATGGTCAGAAAATCCCATCAATTTCTTTTCTAAATTTGTAGAGAAGAACGAGCAGGGGCTTCCCACATGCATAAACCCTGACAGGCCCCAAGGAAATATGCAGCTGTCTAGGTTTCTGATTCCGGCTGTGAGCAGAAATTCCAGATATTCGGCTGCTAACAGCAGCCAGGAAGTCTCGCCTGCTCAGCCTTCCACATCTGCTCTTGGGATCCAGGAGGGGGAGGGAGGGCCAGCTCGGGAGGCCTCAGAGCAGATGGCAGTCCCGCTCCCTGTGGATGACTTCACTTGGGTAATTACGCCTGATGAGGAGGCAGGGAGACCCCCTTGCCGAAGGTAATTATCCAGGATAAATAAACTGAGCCCTGCTTGGAGGTCTGGGAGAAGATGAAAGATTAATATCAGAGGCTGCTGGCCACAGGACACTACTGAGTGAAGCCCTTTTACAAACCATTTTTCATTAACTCTCCCTACAAACATGTGAGATGTGTATTTTCTGATCTTTGTTTTTACATGGAAGAAAAATCCCTAACATTCAGAAAACATGAAAAGCAATATATCCAAGATCACACAGGCAATGGGGAACAGTTTCAAGTTTCGAATCTTAGTTTGACTTAAGAACTGTGTCTTTTCTGGGGTGCAACACATACCCAGGATATCACTGTTGATCCCACAATGTAGGGATATCTCTTTGACAATATGAGACTTGGAATACTATTCAGTTGTCAAGAAAAATGAATTAATGAAATTTGTTGGTAAATGGCTGGAAGAAATTATAGTGAATGAAGTATCCCAGACACAGAAAGACAGGTGCTGTGTGTTCTCCCTTATAAGTGGATCCTAGCATTAAACTCTCAAAATGATATACTCAAAGGGAAATTTCTATAACACCCATAAACTACAAAGTCATGTAAGGAGACAGAGTGTAAGAAGACCCCAAAGGAGTGGAAGCAAAAGAACACAGGGAAATAGATGAACAAGGCCATTATGAAAGAGAAGCCCAAAAAGGAGGGAGTAGGGTTATAGATCTTAATAAGGGGTAAAGTTAAAAAAAAAAAAAAAGAGGCAAGAGGCTCAAACATAAAGAGAAATCAAGGGCCTCACCCAGTTGGAGATGTTGCAAGCTACTACAACTCTGGCAAAAGAATCTAGGAGAGCAACAGCGATATGTAAAGCCCATGGGTAAACAACTACTCTCTGAATGGGGTCTAAACCCCTTATTGTCAGGGAACTCATGCCTGATACTGTAAGCCTATCCAAGTAACAGTAGAAGGAAGGAAAACAAACAGCAACAGTTATCTTAGCGTTAAATTTTAAAATGTGATGATAAAATACCATCTAAACACTTATTTAACCCTCAGAAAAGAAAATCTCTCTGAGCTCAAGTAAGATGTACCTGTTACAATGAAAGACTAGTGAAGCAAACACACACATCTGACTAGAGTACTGAATATTGGTGATCCTGGAATACTTAGCCCTAATCAGTGCATCAAAATCTTTCCCCACCCCAAGGCTCAGGGAACTTTGCAGAAGAGGTGGCAGTAAGATTGTTAGAAGTGGGGTGAGGTACTTTTGACCAACACAGTCTAGCCATGACAGGGTTGCTGTACCCAGGAGCTCACTGCAGCGAGAGCTTCTACCACCAGAGCTACACAATGACTGACATATCAACGTTTCCACAAGGACTAGTGACAACCTCAGAAGAAACAACTGCACTCAGAGAATGTCTCTGGGGCAAATACTAGACAAGAAAAGAGGACTCTTCCTTCTCATGACTTTGTCCACTGAAGAGCCACATACACTGCAGAAAACATCTAACCTATTTACCAACACAGGCAACACCCCAAGGAAAGCCCTGTGATCCCCACATTGCAGAGGGACAGGAGAGTGAGAGGACTGAAGAGGGGAAGGAGGATGAAAGAGGAGGAATGTGGCTGGGGAGGGTGGGGAGGAGGAGGTGGGTTGGTGGGGAGGGAGTCAGGGTAATGACATAGACCCATTTCGTTTTTAAATAAAAAATGAAAATTCTCAATTAAAAAAATGATTCTGTCTTGAAGAAAAAGCCAATATGAGTGCTACCCCTGACATGTGACACACACTGAGCTGGCCCTAGGCATCTGAAAAAAAATAAGACTCCATTCTTCACCCAGAACTTGCAGTTGGGCGAAACAAAAGCAGACATTAATACCATCAAGTAGCAAGTCCTTTCAGAGGTGACATCGCCTGCGTGGCTTTTCTTGCTTTTGTGGCTTCCTTCCTTTCTAGTGTTCACAGGCCCTCAAGGGCCTCAGAGAAATAATGAAATGTTTTTAAGAGAAAGGAAGAAAGGCATAATAAGCATAGGAAAGAAAAGGGAAAGTAGGCTGGAAAGACAGCTCAGGGGTTAAGACTTTCTCACAAGCAGAAGATCCTCAGTTCATATCCCAGATCCTATGTAAAAACGAAAAGCAAGGAGGTAGAAGCAACCCAGGATGATTCCTGAAGTCACCCTTAGTCTTCCACAGGGATACACAGTACCCTCTAATACACATACACATAAAATAAATGTTTAAACTTTTTTTAAAAAGGAAAGAAAGAAGAAGGGAAAGGACAGTCCTCTATAATTTCTGGTTCTGTATTTTTGGATTCAACCAAGCATTGACAGAATCCCAGGTGGGAGGGTTGTATTTGCACTAAACATATGCCATTGCTACCTAAGCAATAAGTATAATATTTATGTAATATTTATTTTTGCATTAGGTATATGCAATCTACAGATGATCTAAGTTACATGGGAGATATACATAAACCAGATGCACATACTATGCCATTTTATGAAGGACTTTTAAGCATCTGTGGAGCTGGGTGTTTGTGGAGGATGCTGGAATTATTCCCTTGCAGATGGATGCCAAGGGATGACTGTATCCACATGCCAGAACAGGAATCTCCTCACTGAGCTCAGAGTACACGGCACAGAGCCTATCAGAGCCACTCTGGGAGCCACTCTTGGCTACCAATGGCCAGAACTTCCTTCTGTAGCTCAGAGACACATGTAGGAGCTAAGAGATTTCACTCAAGTCAAAGGGGAAGCCCTGTTACTTGACAGGAGACCTTACGGCTTACTGACTGTATGCCCCCACCTTGGTCTCAAAAGCATCATCAGGCCTTTTCCAATTGCTATCATCTTTCCTCCTGAAAAAAAGATAAGGCCTTAGGGTTAAGAATAGAAGTAGAGCATTTCCACACTCACATCAATTTCTAGAAGAATTTGAAGATACCAGGAAGTCACCTTCAGGTTTGGACAGGAGGCTTCCCCATGATCTATAAGGTCTCCTCCTTTTGCTGTGCATTGTAAGTTAATCCCAGATACAGAAAAGGAAAGAAGATAATTGATGCTTTGAAGCTGTTGAACTGGTCAAAGACTACACTGGGACAATCTGACTCCATATTCACTAGACAGTGCCTTTTTGAGCAGTGAATAAGACAGACCAAAAATCCACAATGTCAAGTCACCTATATTTTAATGGGGGGAGATGATGCTCAGCTCATAAACAAAGAAATGGAGCTGGCAAGGTAGCTCAGTGGGTAAAGACTCTGGCCACCAAGACCGATGACCTGCATTTGCTCCATGGAATTCACATGGCAGAAGGAGAGAACTGACTGCCGCAGTTGTCCTCCAACTTCTATGTATCTCATGGCATATTCATAGCCACATACATATGCTAAAAAAATTAGTTAATATGAAAATGCAGTAAAGCAAAATCAGGTATTGGCAAATTCTAAAAAGAAAACATTATGCAAGGTATTGCAAAGCTATTCAGCTAGAAAGCTTGAGAACAGCCTCTCTAAGCTGCAGTAGAATTGGGTTATGAATAATAAGAAAAGATCTGAAAAAGAACATTATCCAATGACATAGACAGGTTGGCATGTTCAAACCCAATTCCAATAGGTCAAGAGAAAGAGAGCAAGGCAAGAGTCAGACAGGAAAAGGTCTCGTGGGTCCTGGTAAGGAGTTTTAATCTACTCTCATTTTACAATGGTAAATAATGGAAGGTTATTGAGCAGAGAATGATAACCTGATTTGTACTTTAAAAAGAAGGTTCTGGATGCCATATGGAATTTAGATGAAGAATGAAGACAGGAGAGTATGTTAAGACATTATAACTGGGACTTAATACATTAATAAACCATCTCCAAGGAATGGAAAGATGACTAAGGAATTAAACCTCTGCCTTTCAAACAGAAGGTCCTGAGTTCAGATCCTAGATCCCATGCAAAAACGCCAGGTGGAAATGGCAGTGTTCTATTACTTCTGGCCCTGAAAGGAAGAGCCTATGAAACTCCAGAGCAAAAGCAAAGAGAAGGTAGTACAATCCAGGGTGATTCCAGAAGTCATTCTTGGATCTCCACAGGCACACACAATGCCCTCTGATACACAAACACACACACACACACACACACACACACACACACACACACACACACACAGTAAAATAAAAAATAAAAAACCATCTCCAATGATGAAGCAAAGTTTATCCCATAAAATATGCCTATGATTCCAATATAAGGAATCCATGGACATATTTTATCACAGTTTATGAATGACAAAAGCATATGACTCTCTTGATGGGGCAAAAAAGGCATTTAATAAAATTGGAATGCATTCCAAATAAATGACATTTTAAGATGTGAAAATAGACAAGTTGTTTCTCAACATGATAAAGAGATTGTGTTTCCTTCTGACATTATTTCTGTCTGTCAAGTCTATAAAACCTAAAACAAAGATGCCTGTCATTTCTCCTGTGGCTTATTACTTTGTTTATATAAAGTTCCAGACAATACAATGATGCAAGAACATAAATGAGGAGTATCAAATTTGGAGAGAAGATCACCAGTACTGATAGAAGAGTTGGAGAATCTTAACTCTTAACATGAATCTCCTTGGTGTCAAATGTCTCCTATTCACTACAACACTGATTCCAGAAAACACTAGAAGGGTCACATTTCTGATGGATAAAGACAGTAACTTTCCTAACTATTAAGCTAGGAAGGTGAGGAGTGAAGACAAGTAAGTGATTAAAAAGTCTGTGCATCGACACAATGTTGCCAAAGCACAGAGAGGTAGAACCATTAGCTGCCAGTGCTTTCTCTATTACGGTCTCAGAGATGGAAACTCTAGCCCATATCTGGGATCAAGACTTAGAGCTCACCAGCATCTCAAAGGTCTTGATGTGCCAGAGGAAGGGAATGTCGCTAGTAGCTGCCTCTGTGTCTGTTGGGCTGTTCCCACTGGGAAGAAGCCCTGGAGATTCAGATGCCCTCCTCAATCGAGTTCAGAAACTTTGCCTTTAGTGTGAATCTCAGACCTTACAGGAAATGCTTATATTTCAAACTAAACTGTCCAGCAGTTCTGGAAGCCCTAAATTCAACCCTGAGCTCTACAATACACACAGACACACACACACACACACACACACACACACACACACACACACACACACACACACAATCAGTTAAATCTCAGTTTGAAGCTCAATTAAATCTACAATTAGTTGAATTTTGTAAAGAGGGGTGTGTGTGTGTGTGTGTGTGTGTGTGTGTGTGTGTGTGTGTGTCTCAGAGGGCACTGTGTGTGCCTGCGCAGACTCAATCCAATCATCCTGGATTGTTCCATCTCCTTATTGCTTTGTTCAGGGATTTCCCAGGCTCTACCGTCCAGGACCAGAAGTGCATGCAGGCCACTGCATTTTCTACCTGGCATTTCTATGTGGAATCTGGGATCCAAACTCAGGTCCTTCTGCTTTCGAGGCAGAGATTTAACCCTGGATTCATCTCTCCAGCCCAATGTCAGCCTGCTTTTAAATGAATTCCTCAACCCAAGTAACTGAGGCCTATGGCTTCTCCAAAGTAAAGTAGACTGACATCTCCCTACATTTTCCTCATTACTCTTGAAGTGCCAGCATCTTGAGTAACGGACAGTTCGCCAGCTGTCTCATATCCACTGACTCCAGAGCCAGCAAGCCCACACTGGCCTCTCCCCAGTTGCCAGTCATGTTGAAGCTTTTCACTTGTCTTAAGAGGTTTCTTTCCTCCCACTCCAAAGAACACAATGGCTCCTTACTCCCACCTCAGTCCTGCACCTCGGGAGCAGGTGTGAAACTTGTGTGTGGGAGGAAAGAAAATGGAGTCATGGGAGAAAGGCAAGGAGAGGAGGACTAGGGGGAGGAAGACAAAAGAGGAACAGGACCATAGGTCAAGAGGTCCGCAGGAGTCTGTGATCCCACAGAGTTCTTGGAGCCAGCTGTGCCCCCTCAGTGTGCTCAGTGTGGGTAAAGGCAGAAGGTCTCTCCCTTGGTGCCAGAAGCACCTTCGTAGCACAGGGAGGACAAAGCTTTTCCACGTTATCTCAGCTCATATTCCTACCACGAACTGGGCCCTGGGCTTTCCATTATTCTGGTAACTAGAAATCTGCCCTCCAGAGGTCAGCCTTTCCTCATGACCAAGTTTGCCAAGCTGCCCAAAGACTGCATCACCCTCTAGCCAGAACCTTGGACAGCTCTCTGTAGCACAGAGTGGCCCATTCCTTCAAGCGATTCCCAACCATCCTGCAGTCTGTGGCTCTTACACTTCAGACACCTCAACCACAAACATAGAGTTTTTTAAAAAAATGAAGGCTATCTAACGCACAGGCAGGACTGGGCATTTTCCAAAACAACAAAGCTCTTTAAACATGGCTCCTACGTCCCCCTGGGGTGGCCCCGTTTATCATTTATGACAAGATGTTTATTAGCAGCACAGTAGTAAATGGTGAGTGAACATCTGAAAACAGGGCTATAAAACCCTGCAAATCACGACTCAGCACGGGCAGCCACCAGGGCCTGAACGGCCCTCCCCTCATGGCTCTGAGAACATGGTCAGGCTCCATCTGCAGCAGAGGTGTTTACTCTGCTGTGCTCCTAAGGAGGGTTTTTAGTGGGGAGGCTTCCTTACTCTGCCCTTTCAACACTTTTTTTGTGGGGGGAAGCTCCTACTCTGTGTGAGAAGTCGCACTCACCATCAAGGTCTGAAACAGCCCCAGGTTTCAAGAAGGTCCTCATTGCACCTTGAACTAAGCTCATGGCTAGGACCCAGCTGTGTGTGAGTCAGTGTTACAACGACGTGGCCTCCGTAGCATCAGTTCTGAAACTCAGTGACTCTTTCTCCAAGCAGCTCCAGATCCTGTTCTCTACGGCCTCCTGTGATTTTCTTGGAAGATCATGGTTAACAACATGACGGCCGACGGCCAGCCTCATCTTGGAACACATGCACACTGGGCTACGTGCAAGAGTTCAGAGAAAAGAAAATAAAACACTGGCTGGAGCTGGAGTTCTGGGAAAGAGCATTTGCCCAGCATTTCTGGAGGCCCTAAATTCAATCCCAAGCTCTACAATACACACACACAAACACACACACACACACACACACCAAGGTCAGAAGTAAAGGTCACTGCCATTTCTGCCTGGCATTTTTACATGGGACCTGAGTTCCAAACTCATGACCTTCTGCTTGTGAGGCACAGTCTGAACCCGTGACCCATGTCTCCACTCCCATGGAAGAGCACTTTGGCAAAGCAGAGCAGAAGGACAGGAAGCAGTCTGTGCTCAACACTGTTTCTTCCTTCCTCCTCCCCACATTCCGGGCACCTTCTGTCCCTAGCAGGGTTCACAGTGCTGACCAGCTCTAGGGAGTCACATCCAGCCCCTAAAGAACCCAGGAATAGGGGCTGGAGAGGTGGCTCAGGGGTTAAGCCTCCGCCTTGCAGGCGGAAGGTCCCGAGTTCGGATCCCAGATCCCACGTATAGACGCCAGGTGGAAGCGGGGGCAGCCTGCGCTTCTGGTCCTGGTAGGGCGGAGCCTGTGAATCCCGGGGCAGAAGGAGGTGGAGGCGTCCATGGTGGTTCGCGAATTCGTCCGTGGTTCTACACACACATACACACACACACAGACACGCGCGCGCACATACACACAGTTGAATAAATAATAATAAAAAAAAGAAAGAAAATATAGTCTTCTTAAAAAAAAAAAAAAAAAAAAGAACCCAGGAATAATGAAGTATCACCTACAGTCATCGAGACCTAGTGATTGGGTGTTGGTTTTCCTTCCTTCTCAATTCTAACCACACCCCTGCAGTCTTTCTGTCTTTACATCATTTATCTTTTCAGAACAAGTGACACATAGAAAGAAAAATATGAACATCACAATAACAGAAGCACATATCCAATCTCAAGGATTTATTCATTGCCAAATGTGGTTGGGTTTTGTGTTTGTTTTGCTGAGATTTTAATTAGCATGTCACTTACTCCCACTTCCCAGAATCTCCACCAGACCCTCATCAAATAAGCCCCAAAAGAATTAGGGATTAAGTTCTTCCCCTCCTGAACTTTTGCGAGCAGCTACAATACATCTACCTCCCTTCCTCCTCCCAACACTGTTATCAGACAGTACTTCTATACAGCCCCTCCAAGACCCTCCACTTCATGGAACAATAGCTATGCTTTTGAGTTATATGAAGTCAGTTGGGCAGCACATATCCTTGATTTGCTCTTATTTTAAGGAAGGGTTTGCTTTGGTTCACGGTTGGAGAGTATAACCCTCCCCCTTCTTACTACTCTTCCTCCCCTCCCCACTCTCTGCTCCCTCCATCCCTCTCTTCCTCACTTCCTTCTCTTCCTCTTTCTATTTTAGGGACTATGTCTGGCCACCTAGAGGGTATTCTAAGCAGCAAACAGCTCCAGGTGGCTGTTTTTCCTAAACCAGATGTACACAGCACCTGGCAACTGAACGATTTGGGGGAAACAGCTTCTCGTCACACCTCTCTGCACTCAGCCAACCCAGGAAATCACTGGAGATTTCAGACAGCACGGTGTGGGCTTCTTCCTTTCCGCAGAAAATGGGGAGAATGGGACTCTATATCCTTTTCTTCCCTCTTGTGCAGCATCTCGATTTCAACTCAGCACGAGAGAGGAATGCATTGTTCATACGGCACCATACGGCATTTCACTTCATGTGAAGAGAAAAAGCTCAGGTGTCTCCTTACTGACAACTCACTTCAAGTCTCAAACAAGCTCACCTGATCTCTTTCTCTAATTCTATTACATATTGCACAAGGTGTTACTAGGGTCTAGGCAAAAATCAGTCGATAACTATCTTCTGCACTTGCCCCTGGCTGCCCTCTTCTGTAATGCTGACCGTGCCACTATCCCCTCCTCTGAACCCCCATATACTGTCAGGGTCCCTTGATTCAGTTACTCTGCATTGCTGCTGAATTTATCAACCTAGGGGGGAACAAAGGGCTTCATTCTGGCTTGTGATGGTCACTTACAGTTCTTAGCGCAGCCTGGCAGGAAGAGTCCACACCAATACCCGGAGTCAAGGGAACTGGCCATAGCATAGCCATATAACCGCAGGAATACTGAGAGAGTAATAATCCTTACTTGCCAGACCAACATGTCTGGCCAGGTTTACCAAAGGATGTCAACTTCCTTAGCCAGTTCCTTCCACCTTATTTATCTGCCCAGGGACAGGCCCCGCCCACTATGGTCGGGGTCTTCCTCATCAATTAGACAATCTCCTGCAGACTTGCTCCAGGGTCTAACTCAACCCCTGATTCTTTACAAATGTGCGCAGAGTTTGGGGCTAGAGAGGTAGGTGGCTCAGGGGTTAAGTCTCTGCCTTGCAGGAGGAAGGTCCTGAGTTCGGATCCTAGACCCCATGTATAGACACAGGGTGGAAGCGGGGGGGGGGGCAGCCTGCGTTTCTGGTTCTGGTAGGGAGGATCCTGTGAATCCTGGGGCAGATTAAACAAGGAGGAGGTGGAGGCAGTCCATGGTGGTTCCCGAATTTGCTCGTGATTCTACACACACACACACACACACACACACACACACACACACACACACACATACACACACGCACACGGACAATTGAATAAATAAAAAAAATGTGCCCAGAGTTTGAACCTTTGCCATCAGGTTGACACCTATATCTGTGATAATCCCCATGGTTGCACGTTTTCTTTCACATTGCAGTTGCTGATCACTGTTTCTCCTCCACTGCATTTGAAGTTTCTTGAAGGTAGGAAGGAGGCACAGCCACTTTTGTAACTAACACTCTCTCGCCTGTCTTAGATACCCACACGTTTCCCTGGAGCTAATGCAACGTGACACACCATTCATTTCTCTCCAGCATCAGGCAGCACCTGAGGAAACCCAAACCAAATCTGTGTTCTTGTGAGCACCCTGTAAAGCGCTGGGTTCACTGTTTAGTCTAAGTCCTGACCAGTCAGTAGAGTGTCATGACTTGACTGATCAATGCCCAAGAGATTAGAGAAACTCCATTCCGGAAACACTGCTTCTCCCGCTAATTACCTTCAGTGTCTCCTGAACAAATCGCTCTGAAGTCGGCGTCTCATCCTCTGCAAAGCCTGGATTTCACTTAAGATGTTTGGAAAGTGGCTCAGTCTTCTGCCACCTCCACACTGATGAGGGCAAGGCACTGGCCACTTGGTGGGTTTAACACAGGTTCCAAGAGCTCAGAGGATGCTGTGTCTATTCATCCCAGAACTCTCATGTGCACACAAGAAAAATAAAGAGCAAAGAAGTGGGATGCTTCTCCAAGGTCATCGGAAAAGTCGTGTGTTCCTTAAAGTTATGGAGTTCCTTGGAACTCCAGCATCCTGGTGCCCCTAGTGCCATTCTTCATGGAGGGTTTTCCCAAATCTACCCCAAGCACCCTCAAATTACCTGGTGTTTTTGTCAAGGCAAATCACCAAGATTTTGTTACTATTGGATTGTGCCAGACTGTAGTTCATACAATAAGGGACGAGCGAGGGTTAGAACTTTATATAGGAAATTTAGGTTGTGGCTAGAATTATAGATGTGATGGTGAGTTCTGTGTGAAAACAGCCCTGTGAGCTACACAGACGCGCAACGAGTGGAGCTGGACACGTAGTTCTGAACTACATGGGGTAGAGCGCTTCCCTTGTATGCCTCAGTACTAGAAAACAAAAGAAAAAGAGTCGGAGCCAGCAAGGTGGCCAACAGGTAAAGCCACTTGCCTGACAAGCTGAGTTCAATCCCCAGAATCCATGCAAATGTGAAAGGAGAGAGCTTGCTCCCACAAAGCTGTCCTCTGACCTCCACATACATACCATGGCACCTGCTTTCCCACGTCAAACACACACGAAACAATATTTTAAAAAATAAAATCAATTTCAGGCTGGGGAGATGGCTCAGTGGTTAAAGCTTTTGCCTTGCAAGCATAAGGACTTGCATTCAGACTCCCACAGTCCCACATAGAAATGCCAGGTGGATATAACAGCAGATTGTGATTTCTACCCTGGAAGGCAGAGCCTGGGGAACCCAGACACTCTGCATCTGGCATACATGCATTAAATAAATAAATAAAATGTAAAAATAGAGTTAAGTTCCACGACCCAGTGGGCAACTGCACTGGGGCATGCTCAGAATTCAGAAGAAATGTCAGTCAGTGATTTCTAGATGATTAGTAAAGGCTTCCTGGAGGTGCATCTTTTTTTAATATTTTTAATAATTTATTCAATTGTGCGTGTGTGCGTGTGTAGAACCACGGAGGAATTCGGGAACCACCATGGACCGCTTCCACCTCCTCGTTTACTCTGCCCCGGGATTCACAGGCTCCGCCCTACCAGGACCAGAAATGCAGGCTTCCACCTGTTGTCTATACATGGGGTCTAGGATTTGAACTCAGGACCTTCCACCTGCAAGGCAGAAGCTTAACCCCTGAGCCACCTCTCTAGCCCCCGAGGTGCATCTCGAAGGAAGAGCAATAAAGGAAGTAGCTCAAAGGCTGAAAGTGCTCAAAGAGGAGCGCTGCGCCCTAACCCAACATTCTGGTGGATAAGGTCCCAGCATGGCAGAACATTGTTCTATGGAAACAATTTCTGGAAAAGGACATGGCATTAAAATATGGGAACTGTCAGGCCTTGGTGTGTCTCTGCCCAGTTGGGGACCTAAAGCCTGCTTCCTGGGGAATATCACAGTAACGCCCATGGGCAGGTGCTAGGATTTCCTCCCTAGATAATTTAAGTTTTGTCTCTGGCAGAAGGAATTCTTCTGGGAATTGGGTGTGCCTTTTACCTGTTCTTAGGTCTAGAGAAAAAGCTTGCTTTTAACTTTAAATCAAATTGTAAATAGAGATTTGACTCACAATAAGTAGACTTGCTAGCCAGAATGTGTGCACTGATCTTAAAGAAATTAGAGAACAACTTCTAGAATCTTAAAACATAGGTAGGTAAAATTCCCACCTATGAACTAACTCAGAAATTCCAGAAGTATATGACTTTGTTATCTGTTCAGTAGAATTTTAAAAGAAACTATGATACCCTCTTAACCTGGCTGAAGGCCAAGGAAGAGACCATCATGCCAGAAAGTCTATATGCCAAGACTGCCCCTGGAGATGGTATTTGCAATCCAAACTGTGAGAACCCATGTCAGAAGCAAAGGGGACTGTGTCTTTCCTATCCCAAACAGCACTCTTATGGGAAATCACAGAGATGGACCATTCGAGTGCATTCCCACCAATGATCACCTTTGCCCTGAAAGAGACACCCATGGCAGGCATATGGGGCCTGACAGATTGGACCCCAGGTTTGGAGAATGCGTGGTTCACAGATGGCTCATCAACAACTGATGGCAATATACTTCTGGAATTCCTCAAAGGAAGACATAAGCAACCTTACTGTTAAAGGCGCTCAGTCCTCCTCTGTGTATTTTAAAAATACAGTCTCTGTTAAAACAATGTGGGCTCAGCCCCATGGCTATCCGATGAAGCATTATAGATTAGATAGAATTGAAAAAACTGGGAGAATAGAATTGTTTGTGTCTTTTCCCTCAAACAATGGGTTAGCTACTTAGAAAAAAAAAACTGTTTATTCTTGCTGAGCATAGGAGACTGGGAGGGTCTGTGTTTGTTTTCTCTGTTTGCAGGTGCAGGGACACATTCTTTGCTCTAAAGTTTTCTAGTATAAAGCTGTCACTAAGTTTCAATAAAGTGGGTTCAAATTCACTCAGCCTAAAGAGAGTTGCGTGTTTCTGTTCTCCACCTGGTCCTGGGGAGCCCTGGTCTCAAGGCTTGACTCTGCTCTGCGGCAGAGGAGCAATGTGAAAAGGCACTGAGACAAGCCATCACTAACTGGAGGATTAAGACCAGGGAGACATCAGTTCTCTCCATTTTCCTCCTCCTGAGACTATCTCCCTCTATGCATTTACCATCTCTGTTGATGTTGCTCTGCACCTGTTCATGGTAGCATAGCAGTTATTTCCGATTTCCTCCCAGCCACTCCAGATGATTGGCTGGCAAAATGAATCTTAAATGGTAATGATAGAGACTAACTGAATATATTATTCCAATATTAAGTTGTTAAAAAAAGTATTTTGGCTTAGTATGTGCCAGACAAATGACATACAAAGTTGCAAGTGCTCAATTAGATGCTGTATTTATGTTAGGTATTGCTATTATCTGCATTTAATGGAAGAGTAAATTGAGTGTGATGAGCCAAATAATGCTCCTCCCTCCCTCCTTGTGAAAATTAATGTCTTAATGCTTGAAATGTATGAATAGGTTAGCTTTAACAGGTTAAAATATGCTACCAAGAGACTTTGCCAATGTAATTAAAGATCTTGAGATGGGAAGTTACCCTAGACACACTGTGTAGCACAACATGATCCAATGGTAGAAAAGCCAAAGTCAAAGAGAAGTAGAAACCAAATGTGGTGAATCGCAGAACTCAGGATGCAGAGGCAGGAGGATCACTACAAGTTCAAGGCACCCTGGTTTGCACAGTGAGTTATGGGGGATCTTAGGATATATAGCAAGGGAGAAGGAGGAGAATAAGGAAGAGGAGGAACAGGATGAAGAAGAGAGTTGTGTGATGGAAGGAAAGGTTAGAATCATGCAGCTCGAGGATGGAAGAGGTCAGGAACCAAGGACACAGATAGTCTCTAGAAACTGGATAAGACAGGGAAACTGACTATCCTGGAACCTGCCAATGCTTTGCTCTTACCGATGAACCCCGTGAGGCTAGAACTCGCTGTGGACTTGACAGGCTCTAGAGTCACCTAGGACCAAACCTTTGAGCATGCCTAGAGTTTCTAAATCGGGTTCATTGAGGTGAGGAAACCCTTGCCCTAACTGTAGGTGGCACTGTTTCATGGAACCGAGGTGCCAGACGGAAAAAAAGGAGAAAGTGACGTGAACACAGGTGTTCACAGCTCTGGGCTTCCTCGTAGGTGCAGCGTGACCAGCGTGCCTTCCCCGCCATGATGAACTGAATCCTCTTGAACTAGGAGCCAAAACAAACTTTTCTTCCTTGAAGATGACGCTTGTCAGTTTGTTTTTTTGTTTTTTTTTTTTTTGTTTTTTTTTTCACAGCAAGGAGAAAGTAGCTAATACAAGCCCCATTCAGGACTCCTAATCTCTAGACTGCAAGACAATAGTTTTGCATAATATTAAGCTGTAGGATAACAAATGTCATAGCGTGAAGCTGCCAAGCTTGCGGGCACTCAAAACAGCACTCAGATCTTGCCTATCTAACTCAGTGGCATTTCTTCAAGCCAAAGAAACTGTGACAAGCAGCAGGGCGAGAGGAGACATGCGTGTCTGTCCATCTTGCAGGGTCTGAGCAGCACCCCCTAGATACGCGTTCAGTCAAGTCTGCCGTGAGGCCCGAGGCTTGCAAAGGCAGAATGTGCCCAAGTGATTGCTACTGCCGCTGGTTCCCGGATAAGTTCTGTGAACCACTAATGCAAGAAGTTGCACTTATAGTACTTGGAAATTCATTAAAATAGCAAAATGTTCTCCCTGAGTCAAAGTTATACTTTGAATGAGATTCTGACCAGGTGCCTAAAGAGTCCTGGTCAGAAAAGACCATGTCGAGCCTCCCTCCCTCCCTCTCTCTCTCCCTCCCTCCTGGTTCCTCATCCTTCCTGCAGCCTTTCCTCTGACATGGGTGGCTGCAGTCTTTGTTCTGCAGGAGCCTGCTGTCAAGCTGACTAATTAGGGTGGTGCAATGATCAGAAATGGGAACCATAAAGGGAAAATTGCTGAGCAGTGGCTGCCCATTAGAGAAAGACTAGGCCTGCCCTTCCCCATTAATAAGAGGAAGGTGGGACGATGTATCAGATCTCAGCCCTAATATTGCCTGGATTTTTTTTTTATCAGCCATGGGAGACTGTGGGCAGAAGATACTAGAACGGTTCAAATGTCCTTTATTGTACAGGATTTACTTTGCATTCCATGAGACAAAGCAAACTTGTTCTGCGGCTGGTTAGCCAGTAGCAGTGTAGCTGAGCATTTTATCACCAAGAAAATACAGCCAGCCAGTTAATTGGGAAGCAAACATAAAGATTACCCTCCGATGTGAAGAAAATTTACACTAGATCTGCAATCTTCTCAAAAGCCTACATGGATGGGGCTGGAGAGATGACTCAGGTGTTAAGCCTCTGCTTCACAAGCAGAAGGATCTGAGTTAGGGTCCTAGATCCCATGTAAAAACACCAGGCAGAAATGGCAGTGGCCTGCATTTTTGGCCCTGGAAGACAGAACCTGGGAAAACCCAGAGCAATGCAAAAAGGATAGAGCAACCCAGGATGATTCCCTAAGTCACCCTTGGGCCTCCATAGGCACATGCACACACACGCACACACACACACACACACACACACACACACACACACACGCGCGCGCCCATAGCCCATTGTGATAAACAGAGAAACATCAGACAAATCCAAACTGAGGGACAGTCTACAAGGTAATTGACCAGCTCTCCTCCAAATTACATACACACCATCTTGGCAGCTGCCAAGATTACCATTTCCCTTGTGCTTCGAGACTTCTGGCTCCGAGAGCCCCCTCCCGATCCTTACCTCAGAGGTGCTCGGAAATGCCCCACCTCAAGATCCAAGCAAGCAGCTGTGCTAATTCCAGAAATATTCACCATTAGTAAACACCAAATGCCGTGAAAGGCTCGGGAAACAAGGAGACATGAGTTTAGACATGTCTTCTTCTCTTTTGTCAATGAAAGAAGCCAATTTACAGCCAGGTATGTCAAACCTAACTGCATTGGAATCACCTGCAGACTTCATTAAGACTCATGCTTTTTGACCAGTATATTTAGGGTAGGCTCCAAGAGTTACCTAACAAATTCCCAGATAAAGCTGGTGCTGCTAGACCATGGTGGTGTTTAGAAGGAAGGGTCTGGATTGATAGTTTTGAAACAGGATGATTTTGTTTCACATTTGACAGTGACTGGAGGTGGCTTTGGTTGTCCCCGCTGGAAGATGGATACTGCTGCCTGCTGCTAGCAGAGGTGCCTGCAGAGCAGATGCTCTGAGGAACCCAGCGAAGCACAGGACGGCTGCCCATGACAGGCGTCAGTATCACCATTGGGAAGAAATCGTGGTGTAGCTCAGTGGATCTCAAGCTTCAGCACGACCAGAATCACGTGGAAGACTCTTTAAAGCCTTTTTAAAGTCAGGGCCCCACCCTCCAGATTCCAGTTCTGCCAGCCCACAGAGAAGACGGAGACCCGCAACCACAGAATGTGCCTGACCGACGACTCTCGCTCAGGTCCCACTGGGATCTGCTCTTCTTGCTGACACTCAGGATCCTTGGGGATCCCACTAACCCTGCTTTTTTCCACTGCTACACGCAGGAGGCTGTGACTCCTCATCACAAGACATCCAGTGTCGTCAGAGCTTCCTGGGCTCAAGTAGCAGCTGTCATAGCTCCTCCGTGACACCTAGCTCCAGGGATAAGAGAGAGTGCAAGTGGAAGGGACCATCTGTACTTTAAAGACCACTCATGTACATTTTGTCCCATATTGAGGTGAATCCACTTTTTCTTTTTGAAATCAGGTCTCACCTGCCCAAGCTGACCTTAAACTCACTATGTAGCTGAGAATGACCTTGGATTTCTACTGATCCTCCTCCCTCGACTTCCCAAGTGCTAGAGATTCCGGCATGCTGCCCCCACACCCAGTTCAAGTGATACTAGGCATGAAACCCAGGGCTTCATGGCATGCTAAGCGAGCACACCACCAACTGAGCTACATCTCCAGGCCAGGAGATCCATTTCTAAAAGAAACCGTCCTCCCCAGAGGCTGAAACAGTTTCGTGAAGACATTCTACCCTCAGTTTCACTACTACTTCCCTATCCTGTTCCTCACGTGTGATCCACTGATGCCTGAACTATGTAGAGAGCTATCGCTGATAAGCAAAGAAAACATGAGGCAGTGGTAGTGTCACTGACCACCTCAACCCTTCCCTTCTCCTCATAAGAACTGGCCCAGAAAAACTGCGCCAGTGGATCAAGACGCCCTTAGGAACAAGAGGATCACCCTCTCCGCTCCCGCAGTGCTCCCCATTCTCTGTGGTCTTGCACAAGTCATTTGGACTCTCCAAGCCTCGGTGGACAATGTGCGGGTGAAAGTGATCCGCATGCTTCACAGGATCACTGGGAGGATCTGTGCAAGAGGAAACACATGCTGTGGAACCCCTACAACGTGCAGCGCCCACCATAAGCACCTGCATGACGCCGTGATTCAGACTGACATCCCTGCCTGGAGTCCTCTCATGAGCCCATCACAATTTTTTTTTTTAATTTATCCAAGGAAAACTAACGAGGCTACCCCTCCCTAAGAAATCTGACGGTAATCCACTCAGGAAGGAAAGACCCATCAGGCCAAGCCGATGAAGCAAGGCAAACAGAGCCTAGTGAGGCGATCTCCAGAATGAATCATTATTAGCTTGGTGTGGTAGAAGGTTGCAGCTCCCTGAACTTAAAGTATTCAGTTTCATTATGACTATTTCATCATCATTCATAAGCCACAGTTACCTAGGGCGACTGGACAAGGCAAGAGGTGACGTTCATGGGGCTCAGAAGCCCAGTCCTCTTGCGTAGGGACCTGGGGACAGGCAAACCTCAGTCGATGGAGAACATTCAGAGCGTGGGATGAGAGCCCCACTGTGGGTCTCGAAGACCTCTGATGTCTGAATACATGGTTCTTCAGGCGGCCCACAGCCCTATTGAGATCCGAGGCCCAAGAACCGTTCTACATGAAATCATTGTCCAACAGATGTTTTCAGCTGCAGGCCATGAGTTGCATGCATCCCAGGCTGTGAATGAAACCTGACACACTTGTGAGCCACAACGTCATGTCAATGGTTGGACGCCCTTGGCAGAGAATGGCTGAGAACACTGATTTGCTGCGACTGCATCTCTCCCAAAGCACTAATTAGGGTAGAATCACATGATGACTCGAAGGTGCTCCAAGCAAGGCACGACTCCCAGGTGAGGGTCCAGTGGCCCACTCCACCCCACTCCGTCTCTGAGGGAGTGTCAAAGGACAGCAGGTGTGATCTCGATGCTCTTATACAAAGATGGCGGCTGTTTGTTCTGAAGAACATGTCAGACAATGCAGCCCATCCAGGAGAAGCCAGAGTTTGACCCCCACGTGCCTGGCCTACAAAATGTGTTTGGGAGCCTGAAGAACTGAGGCTTCTCCTAACATCTGTGCTAAGCCTACTCCCTCATTTCCCTCCTAGCTTCCAAGTATCTCGTTTGCAGAGTCAAGTGACTGTGATCTCAAGAAAAGGCCCCGCAGCACACAGCTCTGGTCTGCCAGGGAGCACAAGCAGTTCAGAGGCTCCTTGATAAGAATCAGCATGGCTCTGAAAACCCAAAAGATAAAACCGACTTGATGAGACTTGGGGCAGCCGTCCTTGGTACCCTACTTTGTCCCCTTGCCAGAGGACAGGAGGACCCGTGGCAGCTTCGCTGGCCAGCCTAAGCATGTTTCAGCCTCACAGTGGCAGAAGCCTTAAAATGTCAGCCCTAAAAGTAGGGAGATGCCTCAGAAGTTAAAGCTTTTGTCTAACAAGTAAAAAGACCTGAGTTCAGATCCCCAGATCCCATGTAAAAAAATGCCACATAAATATAGCAGCAGCCTATCATTCTGGCCTTGAAAGGCAAAGCTTGGAAAATCCCAGACAAAGCAATAAGGAGATAGAGCAAACCAGGATGATTCTTAATGTCACCCTTAAGTCTCCACAGGCACACACATTCAATTGCTTTCTTCTAAACACACACGCACATGCACATGCACACACAAATGAACCTAAGTCCAATTTTTATTTTAACAGCCACCTTCCAACCCTTAAAATGAGAAGATATGCTTGAGAGAGAGGCAAGAGCTTTTTTAGATACGAGGAAGTGTGGTTCTCTGAGTGTTAGCTTTCTTTTTTTTCTTTTTTTTTTTTTTTCCTTTTTCTCCTTTGACAGTTTCATACAAATGGTTTTTTTGGTGTGTGATTTTCTCCCCATGTTACCTGACCTCATCCCACCAAGGCTGCTGATCCTTTTCTTTTCTGTTGCAAGAAGGACTCGCTGGATTGCAGGGATCCCTGCCTGGTCTTTTCTGCCAAGGCAGCTTAGCCTCAGCTGGGGCTCCCAATTAGGCGAGAGCTCCAGTTAACAGTCCTTCTCTAGTCCCACTAGTCAGCCCGGGAGGGGCTTCTCTCTCCCTTCTGCTGCTTCTCAAAGGTGCCACCCTCCTGCACTCCAGGCCAGCTCCCCCAAGCCTGACTGGATCACGTGTCTCTGATCCAGTGTCTTTGACATCTGCACCCCAACCAGCTTGGAGCCTTTGCTCAGCCTGCCCACCACAGACTCACCCCTCAGCCCACATGACACGCCATACCACACCCTCCACCATGGTCAGATGCAAAGGGTCTCCCTTCAGACCCAGGGGATTTAGGTGTGGCTCCCAGATCTGTCACTGCTCTCTGTGTGGCCTTATGCAACTCAGCTTCCACACTTGAAGAAGCTGGGTCCTGCCTACCTCAGAGTCCTGAAAAAAGATGATGTAAGAGGTCCAATAAATGATGCTTCTATTTGTTTTGGGGGGGCAGAGAGACAAAAACAAGGCAGCCTTTTAAAAAATAGTTTTATTGGGAAGAGGGAAGCTGGGATGACTACTCAATATTCTTGTAAAAGTAGAAAAATTTATAAAGTTAAAAATAAAAAAATTACTATTTTCTCAGTAAAATGAAAAAAAAGAAAAAACAGTTTTATTGATTGGAGAGGAATTGGAGAACACAGATTAGATTTTTGACCAAAACAGCTTCCTACTATGTCCCCCCCCCCAAAATGTAGATGTGAGGTAGAAAGAATTTCATTTTCTTTTGCTTTGATTCCTTTAGGCAGCAAGTGTCTCTATGTAGCCCAACGTGGCTTTTAACTGGAGATCTTACTTTCTCGCCTCCCACGTGCTGAGATTATAGAAAGGAGTTTCTAAAAGGCATGATGGGCCAAGAGGTGCACCAGAATTCTCTCCGATGCACTAGACTTGATGCAAATCTACCTTGTTCTTGCTACAGAGGAGGTCAATAATGCCCAAAGAGATTATACAATCTTTCCAAGCTCACACATCGAATCAGCTGCAAGGCTTGGATTTGAACCAAATTAATTTTGAATCCCAGGCTCTCATCAATAGTTTAAATGAAACTGGGATTCGACAAATAGACAAGTGACTTCATGCAACTGGAGAGGACATAGGAGACAACTCTCCAACCAAGAAGCAGCCCTTGGACTTCTGGAGGGATTCCACGTGTATCATCTCAGTGCATTCCCTTGCTCTTTTGATACTTACTGATAGTCTCAGTGCTAGATTATCCTCACAACATGAAGGATGCAGTAGAAGAAACACAAAGTTAACGGCCATAAACACTATGAGCAAACAGATTTCCAAAGGAACGTACAAAGAGAAAAGTAAATATGCACAATACATAAACAAAAGACACAGTCATCGGCACAGACATCAATTTAGACATAGACATCAACATCAGCATTGACATAGACATCGACACAGACATCAACATAAATGTAGACATAGAAGTAGATATAGACAGAGTCATGGATATAGACACAGGCACAGGCAAGCTCAGTGTGAAAACTAAATCAGGACAGAAAGTCAAGGATGAACACAAGTTTCACACGCAGCAAAGACCTAAATAAAGTAAGAAAATATGACTATCAAGGGAAGAAGATTCCAGACAAAGACACCAGCCAAAAAGGGGAATATCATCATTGAGCGTTACACTATAAAGTCTTTCTGTAAAAAACAAGAAGGCGGTGTCAGGTGGGATCTTAGAGTTCACAAGGACAGGGACTACACAGCCTCGACAGTCACAACAAAGAAATTGAGCTTAATTCTTCAGTGTGCTGAGGACCAGAGAATGTAGAACAAAGTGAGTGTCCTGATTTGAGTTATACTTTTTAAACTTAACTGTGATAGTGTCGGGAAGAGCAAATGATAAAGAGCAATATTTTATGTATTTGAGAGAACGAGGCATGCGCAATACAACAGCACACAAGTGGAAGTCAGAAGACAACTTTTAGAAGCCAATTGTTAACCACGTGGGCTTCTAGGGATCTAATTCAGGTCACCAGGTTTGTGAGCTGTACCCTATCATTGAGCCCCCCTGTACCTTACTCACTGCCCCCCCAGGGTGTCTTTTAGGAAGTAAACCAACAACCCTGGGAAGAATCCTTGAGGAGATTTGATCACGTTCAAAGACAAAGGCTTCAGCTCGTGAAATGAGAAGAAAATGCAAAGAAAATGAAAAGACTGCAGTCTGCTGGCTGGACTGGTAAGATTCACACCAATCTCCTCCTCTCCCTCTTTGGTTCTGCTCTGATACAAAAATAAAATATTTTTTTTTAAAAAAGAGAACTGCTCATGGCCCTCTCCGATCGTTAACTCATACTCAAGATGAGACCAGGCAAAAAATAGCCCAGTAGGCTGTCCTCTGAATCGATACCATCCCTAAAGGCTAGTGTGGGCTGAGCAAACGGTCACCTCGAAAAGACACAGCCAGCCCACAGAGTGTGGGTGCTTCCTTGGAGTCTAAACTGGGAGATGCCTTTAAGATGAGATGCAAATGACACAATCTACGATGGAGGTGTTTCAAGAGAACACAGACTCAGGCTAGACGCCAAGGTAATCACATGAGGTCAGGTGAACTGTGACTTCCAGCGCACATCCTGCTGGAGAGCTGGACCTAGAGACATACGGGGTGCTCAGCACTCTATCAGGATAGTGTGACACAGAACGGGTAATAAAGGAGTAGGGTTCAAGCTTTCAATCAGAAAAACATAGGCTCAAATTGCAGCTACTCCATGTATTGCTGACTCGGCGTAATTTGCTTAACCTCTCCTACACCACAATTCCCTTTGTGGGAAGAGAAGTAATGTAATAGACCTCCTAGAATTCAAATGAGGTTTAAAACAACACAATGCAGTGGCCGGCATACTGTAAAGGTTAGGCAGACAAACACAATAAATGGAGTGGAAGAAGTTGCAATTCCGCCCTCTGGTGGAATGTTGAAGTCTAGCATGTTGGAAGCATCCGATGGTGCCGGCTCTCAGGAAGGTGCCCTGAGCAGCAGGCATAGTCCACCGGGCGCTGGATCTTCCTTGCTGCCACAACAGACAGATTGAGCATTATTCATGTGCTCCCACACAACTTCGACCAGGAGAGAAACCTCCAAGGCTCGGTGTGTCCAGAAACCAGCTCCAAGAGCGCCATTAGAGAATGTCTATGAGCAAGCCGGATGGTGGTGTTGCTGACTGTGGGATCCGCATAGGGACAAATAAATCTCCAACACGAAACAGCTGCCAGAGCACCAATTAGAAGCATCTCAAGGAAACCGTTCTTTAGAATAGCCTTTCTTTGGTTTCCACTCCCACCACACACAGCAACTCTTTACAACACACACACACAGCTCTTTACAATACACACACAACTCTCTCTCTCTCTCTCTCTCTCTCTCTCTCTCCCCTCCAAGATAAATATATAAGTAATCTCATCTCAACTGAACTTTTAAGAACATCAATTGTAATTAAATCAATAAGCACTCTTTTTTTTTTAACAGACTCAGAGCTGGGTGCAGGGGAACATGCCAATAGCTCCAACAGTCAAGAAGTAGAGGCAGAAGATTGTTGTGCATTTGAAGCTAACTTCAGCTACATAACAAGTTCTGGATCTGACTGGGCTACAGAGTAAGACACTGTCCAAAAAAAAAAAGAATGAACTAATGAATGAATGAATGAAAAAGAAGAGGTAAAGTGTAGTGTTGCATGCCTATAGTCCTAGTATTCAGAAGGCAGAAACTGAAGGATAGTAAAAGTTCAAGGTCCACCTGGCTACATAATGAATTTTGGGTCAGTTGGGGCTGCATATTGAGACTCTGTCTCAGAAAAATGAAAAAAGGAGGGGGTGACTGGGGAGATGGCTAGGTAAGAAAAGCACTTTCTGAACAAGTATGAGGACCTGAATTCAAATCCCAAAGTCCATGCAAGAAGATGGACACGGTCACACATGGGCCTGTGAGGGAGGATGGAGTCAAGAGATCCCAGGGGGACTGGAAGGACTGCTGGTCACCAGCCTGGCTTCAGGTTCAAGGGAATCAGGTGTTGAAGCAGGACACCAGGTGTTCTCTGGCCTCCATGTGCAGACCTGCCGACCCTCATACAGGGATATACATACAGCACACACATATTCACATAAAGAAATTAAAAGCAAAGTAAAGGGGCTGGAGAGGTGGCTCAGAGTTTAAGTCGCTGCCTCAAAAGCAGAAGAAACTGAGTTCGGGTCCCGGATCCTGTGTTAAAATGTCAGGCAGAAATGGCGGCCGCCTGTACTTCTGGGTCTGAAAGGCTGAGCCTGAGAAAACCCAGAGCAAAAGCAAAAAGGAGGTAGAGCTATCTAGGATGATTCATGAAGTCACCCTTGGGCCTCCACAGGCACACACAGTTGCCCTCTGAGATACACACTACACACACACACACACACACACACACACACACACACATAGCAGAGATAGATAGATAGATGATAGATAGATAGATAGATAGATAGATAGATAGATAGATGATAGATAGATAGATAGATAGATAGATGATAGATAGATAGATAGATAGATAGATAGATAGATAGATAGATAGATAGATAGATAGATAGATAGATAGATAGATAGATAGATAGATAGATAGAATACAGGCCTAAGGATCTCTCTGGAACATTCTTCAAAAGGTGAGATTCTAGTCTGTCATTCTTCCCTTGCTCCCCACATTTCCAAATGGCCTCTGGGCATCTCCCCCAAGATGAGCCTCTTCTTTTCAAGAGCCAGCAGCCACTCAGCTACACGTTGGTCCTGAAAAGCAACTGTATGTGACTTTTCTTCTTGGGAGCTTGTCTCAGAAGGTGGGACAGTGTCGCCACCCCAATACTCCATCCTCCCTTAAGGAGCCCCTCTTCTAGGCCACCAAGCCCCTCTCCCAAGATCACCCAGAGTCGCCCCTAGAGGATAGAGAACAACACTGTTCAATGGTGCTCCTGTTTTCTTGGCTCGAGGTTTTGTATGCCAGCCCGTGTGGATCTCCTTTTCTGGAAGAATTTACACGCTAATCAATCAACTGGGCTGACGTCCATAGCAAACCCAAGCTTCCTGAGCTTTGAAGAAATTTTAAGCGCACTTGTATTCGTTATTTTAATACCTCCCACATGTATGGAATTTAGGAACTTCCTAAGCATATTAATGGCATGTGTTCCCCTTGCTACCACACCCTGTAAGGAAGGAAGGATGTGGAATTATCTTCCTTGATTAAAGAGATTAAGAAAGCACAGTAATCCAAGGTTGCGCAAACTAGTTGGCTTCACATCCAGGCCTGGGAGGGAGCTGAGAGAGGAGGAGACATATAAACATGTACTGTCTATGAGGAGTCTGGGACTGAGACGGAGGCTGAGAGAGGCAGCACACGTCCTTCTCATCTGGAAGACCTGGTCATCAGGGAACGCCACACCATTGGGAATCACACCATTCTGCCTCCTGTGAGATTGTGTATAAGTGAGGCCCACAGGCCCTTTATGAGGTCCCTCAAGACAGGCAGAGCTTGGCGTAGCACCGGCACAAGGCAGGTGTTTCCTGTGTTTGGAATTCACTGTCCTCCAGCTGTTCTGAAGGTTACGCGCGAAGCTGAACCATGGCTCCCTCCTACCACCTAGTGGTCAATCCTAAGATTGACCAATCCACAGCCTGCGGTTTCCAGGAAGAGCAATCCAGAGTCATCCATCCGTGAGAGTCTTTAAAGGGACACGTACGTGTGGCAATCCTGCAGGCTCTGGCAAGCATCTCATTGAGAAACCAGCCAAATGTTTACAGGCATGTTTACGCAGATAACGCCACAAGAAGACAGGAAAAGAACATCCCACAGTTCTGATCGTCAAGAGCCTAGGACTTGGAGTGAAATTCCAGCACTCAGCATTCCCGTTCTCCTGCCTCCAACAGCAGAAGTCAGAACTCCAAGAAACATCGGACCCTGTGGGTCAAGCAGAATTTCTCTGGATGGAGGGAAAGCTGAGAAATCCAGAAAGACTCTCAGAAAACCCTCTCTATTCTAGAAACAACAGATGAAACGCTGGGGTTTTTTGTTGTCGTTTTCCTTTTTCTTTTTCTTTTTTTTTAATGTGTTCTGTTTCTTCGGCACATTAGCAAACAAGAAAATTCTGCAGAGGAGAGATTGAAAAGGTAACTAACAGACAAGGTACAACATCAACCACAGATTTGAAAAATACATCATTTTTCTAAAAAGGTAAAAATAGGGTCAACGGAATGGGAAACGTCGTGAAAGAGTTAAGCAGCAGAGCAAGTGTACTGCAAAAGAAAAAGAACTGAGCTGAGAATTCTAAGGAGCTTGCTCAAAAGGTAGACTTGAGGGGAAAATTGAAAAATAAAATGACAGAGTGGAGGAGATCACAAACTAAGTACAATGGAAGACAGGCATGGAAATGTCTTTAGGAAATGTCCTAAAGACACCCATTATTCTGAATGCTTACAAAAAAATAACAATGTTATTTTGATGTGTGTGTGTACGTGTGTGGTGTATGCGTATGCCCACATACACATGTGTGAGTAGGCTAGAGGTCACCCACGTGTCTTCCTCGTGTGTGTGTGTGTGTGTGTGTGTGTGTGTGTGTGTGTGTGTGTACTAATGGGCACTTGAGTGTGTGTGCTTATGGAGGGACAAGGGTAGCATCAGGAATCATCTCTACTTCCTTAATGTTTTGCTCTGGGGTTTCCCAGGCTTTGCCTTTCAGGGCCGGAAGTGCAGACTTGCTGCCGTATCCACCCAACGTTTTTACGTGGAATCTAGGGTTCTGAACGCAGGTCCTTTTGCTTCTGAGGCAAAAGTTTTAGTCCCTGAGCCATCTCTCCAACACTTTCCTCATCTTTTGATTGCATACGTATGTGTGCTTGAGTGTAGGATATGCATGTGTACAGATGCACATGCATGGAGACCAGAGGTGACTCTACACCTTCTCTCTTTTTTTCTTTCATGTGTGCATGTATGGTGTGTGCTTTGCAAGTGTGGGTGTATGTGTGTGTAGATGTAAGTGCCTTTGAATGGGGCTGGAGAGGTGGCTCAGGGGTTAAGCCTCTGCCTTGCAGGCAGAAGGTCCTGAGTTCGGATCCTAGACCCCACGTATAGACACCAGGCAGAAGCAGGGGCGGTCTGCATTTCTGGTCCTGGTAGGGCGGAGCCTGTGAATCCCGGGGCAGAGTAAACAAGGAGGAGGTGGAGGCGGTTCATGGTGGTTCTTGAATTCGCCCGTGGGTCTACATACACACACACACATACACACACACACACACACACAATTGAATAAATAATAATAATAAATTTTAAAAAATAAGTGCATTTGAGTGTGTACCTGTGGAAACCCCAGGGTGATATCTGGAATCATCCTTGACTGCCCTTCCACCTTAATGTTGTGAACCCAGGTCTCTAATTAAACCCATAGCATGTCATTAGGACGAGCCTGTCCCGCAGGCTTGCTCTGGGGACGTTTCAGGGCTAGAATCACAGGCAGGCGCTACGTCTACCTGGCATTTTTACATATGATCTGGGGCTCTGTACTCCGGGTCCTTTTGTTCGTGAGGCAAAGGCTTTAACCACTGAGCCATCTCCCCAGCCTCCGCTTTATCTATTTTAAAAAAGATCTGATTCCACAGCTCACCAATGCTAGACTGGGGGCAACAGGGATCTCCCATCTCTGCTCTCCACACCCCATCACCATAGCATTACAGACACCCAGGACCACACCCAGTTTTGTTTTTTACATTGGTGCTGGGGCCACAAACTCACAGAAGAACAAAGTTCCACGATTCCATGCAGCCTGTACTGTCCCCAAAACTCCTTCCCTGTCCTTCAACCCCTGATTCCCCTTTGATCTCAGTGTTCATGCAGCACCTGCTCTAGGACGGAGCGTCGGATGCTAAGCAGAGCAGACTCCAGCGCTGCTCTCAAGGAACTTCCGGTTCCGGGCTCAGCTGACTGCAATGTAGTCTCTGCATAGACAAGCAGCAGCTCCTGATGTCCCCTTACCTATTTGGAGGTGGAAATGAAAGGTTTCTGGTGTTTTCTCCTCTCTTCCTGGATTGCAGTCATGTCCTCCTTCCACTTCATAACCATCTCCGTGATAGTTAATCCTGATTATCAACTTGACTTGGCCGGGGATTAATGAACAGATCACCCATGGGGGATCACCTTAAGAGAGTATATGGATTAAGATATCTGAAACGCAATGACCGACCCTAAATGATGTGGTTGGCACCTGTCAGTAGCAGACCAGATGAAAGGAAGCACAAGAAAGAAAAGCTCGCTCAATCTGTTGCCCTGTGCTGGGAAGCCCATCTTTCCATTCTTCACAAACATCAGTAGCCAGCTTCTTCGACCCTCTAACATGACTGAAGACCAGATAGCGTCTCCAGGAATCCTCCAGCCTTCAACATCAGACTTGGAGTGCACCTGAGCCAAGTAGCTACAGGCAGTCATTGCTGGACTATGTAGACCTTATCTCATACATCAATCCAATGAATTTCATATATATACACTATTGATTCTGTTCCTTAGAGATTCTTGATGGATACAATCTCCTTTGATCTCTGTGGAATAAATAGACGCACAGTGTGTTTCCATTTATTCAGCATATCCCAAACACTTTGCCTCACAATATTCCTTAGTGAGGTTTCCTTTTATTTCCCTCCACTCTGGATTTCTTGGGGGAAAGATTCGTGTTGTCGTCCACAACCAGCATTTATTATTGCTGGGGGGAAGTGGCCCCACCCCAGTGTACTGGGTCCCCACTAGCCCTTCCTGCTGAGGTCCTTCTCTCCCCTCAGCTCTGCTCTCCAGCCTCCTTCTTACTGCCTTCCACCGGGATCCGAGCCTGGGCTGCTTCTGAGAGAACCAAGGCCTTCCTCCAGCCTCAAGGCTGAAGAAATGCAGCCTTACTAAAAGGGGCAGTGAGGTGGGGTCCTCACCAAAGTTCTGCCATCTTGTAAACCACGACCTTGGGGAGTCACTTCCTGTCTCCTGGCCTTAGGTAATGCTAAAACATTCCACTGCGTTATATTGATCAGTGCTACCCAGTGGCATGTCTACCAAGCCATGTGATCCTTGAGTTCTTGGCATATGACTGGTGCATCTAACTGCGCTGCTGCATACCTGTAAGTTACCCCAACCCTGCCTTGAGAGGCGGAGGCAGGAGGATCACCATGAGCTTGAGAGCAGCCTGGACTCTAGAGTAAAACATTATCTCAGAAAGAAAAAAAGGGGAATCGGACGGGGCAGACAGCTCGGTGGGTAAGAGCACTCACTCTGAGAGCTTGAGACCCTCAGTTTGAATACCCAGGACCCGTGATGAAAAATGGCTTTGCATGCCTGTGGCCCCAGCACTGGGGGACAGAGTCAGGCAGATCCAAGCGCTCCGAAAGAGCAAGCTCTGGGTCAGGGAGAGACTGATGGCTGGCTCGCTGGCCACTCCAGCAATACCACCACATCCACCAGTAGTCTAAGCAAAGCAGGAGCCACCCCGAGGTTAGCTCTAGACAGTGAGGCCAAACTGCCTGCCAAAACCATGAAGCTCTTACAGGAAGCTCTTTGACCTAGATCTGTGGAGACCCGAGCAGCCACCTCAGCAGCCGCCCCTCCTGCTAGTCTACACTAGCAGATACGCGGCCGCAGAATTTTTGGCACCAACTAGCTACAGGTATTTTTCAAAATCCTCTCTAGGCCTCTGCACATCCACAGCCCTCTATTTGGATCCTCGTCCAGTTGCTTTGTGTCCAGGGCCATTTCCTTTGTGTGACATGAAGCTTGGACTTGCAAGGATGGAAAAGAAAAAAAAGCCCCGAGAATTATCATAGGAGGGTCGAAATGAAGTCCAAGCACCTTTTCTAGCGTCCATCCTGCAGTCTTGCTTTTCTGCTTTCCCCACTGAGACCCCAGGTAAGCTTTCCTGAAGGACTCCGTGACTGAGACACGCCCATGAGCCACGGGACTAGATGGCTTCTAAGGTTGGCCCAGCCCAGGCTGACAGCCAAGGAACTTTCCCAGGGAAATCACAATCAATGCCTACTAGAGTCTCACGAGACAACAGCCTGCCATGAATGCACTGAACAGTCTCAAAACCTTTCCAGTCTCCACACAACCAGGCAGAGCTAATGCAATGGTGTGAGACATTGCCACAAGTGGTGGGATTTCCAGTGTATGGATAACACAGATTTTCTGTGTACATGTGTGTCTAAGTCTGTATCTGTGTGTGTGTGTGTGTGCTCAAGTGTGTCACAGGGCCTGTGGAGGCCCAAGAATAACTTCAGGATTCATCCTAATTGTTCTACCTCCTTATTATTTTGCTCTGAGTTTTCTAAAGATCTGCTTTCCAGGGCCAGAAGTACAAGTCGCTGCCATTTTTCTCCAGCCCCGACAGCACAGATTTTATAGGTAGGTACTCATGCAAGAAGTCTGGCTCCAACTGTGCCTATACATCCAACTTACCTACATAACTTGTTATAGAAGATCCCCCTCCCAAGATCTTTTGAATAATGCAGTAGCTAAGTAAATGCCAGTCCAGCCATCTAAGGCAGCCCCCCTCCTGTTGCCACTTGGGTCTCTCCAGTAGATGGCAGTCACACACCTGACTTCACAAGGCTTGTACCACTTCCAGCAGTTGGGCTAGAAGTTTTCACCCTGAACTGGAGAGATGGCTCAGGAGTTAAGTCTCTGCCTTGCAGTCAGAAAGTCCTGAGTTTGGATCCCAGGTCCCACATAAAAAAAAGAACACCAGGCAGAAACAGTAGAGGCCTGCACTTCTGACCCTGGCAGGCAGGCAGAGCCTAGAAAATTGTAGAGCAAAGCAAGCAGGAGGTAGAAGCAATCCAGGATGATCCCCGACAGGGATACATGTGCCCTCTCCTCTGATACACACACACACACACACACACACACACACACACGCCACACACACGCCACACACACACAACACAGTAAATAAGTAGTATATTTTTTTAAAGTTCTCACGCAGTAAACCCAGCATGAGCACATCCCCCACCTCTGTTTTTTAAAGATAAAGGAAAAGTATAACAAACATTGGAAAAGCTAACCGGATTCATAATGCAGGTTGTCCTACCAGGGTCAGAACAGAAGTGCCTGACACTGGCAGAAGACGCTAGTTTGTGTTCAGTGGTGTAGCCGTCTAAGCAGGTCCCGGGCAAGAGAGCTGCTCGGGCCAAGAGACCAGCAGCTCCACCTTGGGTCAGGACAGTCAATTCGACGTGTATTTTCCTTCTGGGGGACGCACTGCAAGCACTGAACGAACAGATCTTCAGCATAAAGATAATGTCCAGCATGGATTTGGTGGCATGAAAACAACTTTTTTTGGAGAACACTGTTATTTTTATCTATTTTCATTCTTTTTTCAGAGTTTCGTACATGAATATAGGGATCTATGATAGCTTTACACTTTAAACCCCATCCCATCCACCCTCCTCTCTCCCCTACAGCCTTCCATCCCTGCCAGTCCCCCTTCTGTTTTCATGCCTTTTTATGATATGTGACCACCGAGTGTCATCAGGGTTGCCTTTGTTGGCCTGCGACCGAGTACTTGTTGGAACATGAATCATGAATCCGTGGGGATACCACACAGGAAAGCGTGCATGAAAACAACTTTGCATGAAGCAATTTCATGTCTTTCTGTCTCTGACCACCATCTATTCCACTGACAATACACGCCGAGGCCTAATTCTGCCTCAGGTTGACTAACTTGGTTATTTTATGTTTATTTTAGTTCACAATTTGTCAAAAAAAAAAAAAAAAACCTTGCAGGCAGAAGGTCCTGAGTTCAGATCCCAGATCCCACGTATAGACGCCAGGTGGAAGCGGGGGCGGAAGCAGGGGCGGCCTGCGCTTCTGGTCCTGGTAGGGCGGAGCCTGTGAATCCCGGGGCAGAAGGAAGTGGAGGCGTCCATGGTGATTCACGATTCATCCGTGGTTCTACACACACACATACACACATGCGCGCGCACATACATACGCACACACACACAATTGAATAAATAATAATAAAAAAAATTTTAAAAAAAAGATGTTTCATTTAAAAAAAAAAAACCTTATATAAACATGTTATAGGCATAATCCGAGATGGAGAATGTGGCTTTGCTTTTGCAATGTTGGGGATCGAACCCAGAGTCTTGTTCATGGTAGAGAGTACTCCCACTGAACTATGTCCACAGGCCAGAAAATGATTGTCATAGTTAGATACAGGTGTCAACTTGACAGATGAGGGGCAAGCTGTGGGCACCTTTGTAGAGAATTAATAGTTGAATCAAGTCTAGAGCAAACCTGCAGGAGACTGTCTAGTTGATGGGCAAGGCCCAGTCCATGGTGGGAGGGACTAGACCCCGGGGAAGGCTTATAAAATGAAAGGAGTTGGTTGGGAAAGTTGGCATCCTTCTATATACTAAACATGCCGGTCCAGCAAGTAACAAGTGTCCCTCTCAGCTGTTATGTGAATATGGTGTGGACAGTCCCCTGGGTCTCTGGTGCTGGTGTGAGCTCTCCTGATGAGCTGGACCAGGAATTGGAACAGACTGTCATAGCCAAGAATTAAAATCCTTTGTTCCCTGAAGTTGTTTTGTCATGAATTTATCAGCAGCATGCACAGTAACTGCGGCTGTTATGAAACTTATGGGCTTTGTAGGGGGAGGGAGAAGGGAAAGAGAACCTGGAGGCCCATGATTATGGGAGTCTTTATTAGAACAGAGCTACGGGGTTATAGTTTGGCCTAAAGATGGGTGATCACTCAGATAGGAATGATGGCTTACAGTAGGAGGAGACAACCTCCCTCCATGATCACAGGCAGCAGCATAGCTGGGGGGATCTGCAGAAACCCCCAGAATCATGCAACATAGATAGGTGCCAGAGATCAAGGAGATACTAAGGAGGTGGAGGGGAGGGGGAAGGAAATGATGCCGGAAGCCCCTGGGGACGACAGAGAGATGCTTGGTTTCTGTGAGCTGTAGCTACAGGTGTGTTCTGGTTAGATTCTAGTGTCAGCTTAACAGTTGCAGGCTGTTGGGGACACAGCTGTGGAGAATCAGTGGTTCAGCAGGCCCCTGAACAGGTCTGCAGGTACTTGCTTAGTTGCTGTGGAAAACCCGGCCCATACTGAGCAGTACTTTCTAGTGGCGGACAAATAATAGGACGTGCAAGGCGGGGCTTGCTCTTCCCTTGTCCTGCAACGACTTGCTGTTAAGTTCACGCTTCAAGTGAGCGTCGTAACTTTTGCAAGCTTCATTCTCTTCTTTGTTGCTGCTGCTCCCTCCATCCTTGGCTGATACGGAGCTCACCGTGACGCGCAGCCCTCCACCGAAATAGTGACTCGAGACATTCCGGTCAAGAACGAAGCAGCTACGAGCAGCTTCTTTGATGGATTTCTACCTTTATTGTGAGTTTATTTAATAAACTTATTTTTATATATTGCATCTAGCAATTCTGTTCATCCAGAGAACTCTAATAGAAGGGGTTATGACCTAACAGCTTCTGATCTTAGATACTCTCACTGCCTAACCCAGACTGACCTCTCAGCATCTTCTGGCCTCAGTTTCTCCACTGCTGGGATCGCAGGCACCTGCCATCATGGCCAAACATCCCAACTGGCGGCCAACATTCCCTTTGTCTTTTCCTCTTATTTAACACCTCTGAGCAATATCAACAGTTTTTTGTTAATCGGCCCACCAATGACTTTATTAAAATCATTCAACAGGTGCTTCTCCCAGCTGCGGCAGAGGATCGGATGCTGGGATATTGTGGCAGGATGGGAGAAGGCAAACTCACTCAGGTTTTGTGGACTGTGCCACCATCTCTCCAACGAAGGCTTGGAGTCCCCAGAGGGGACCTCACGGCAGAGAGACCTGCCAGTGGCAGAAGGAAACACAGCTAGGACCAGCTCGCGGGGCCACTGCCCATCACTGTAACTCATCAGTCCTGAGAGAGGGATATTGTGTCATCCAAAAACATCAGCTTGATGACCAAGGGTCCACTTAAGAGATCTGCTAAATTCCTAGGTGAGGTCGGTGGAACAAGCGGCTAGGAAGAGCAGACGGGCCAGGCTCACTGATGGGAGTCCCTGGCTCCCAGTAGACAATGGGCAGAGATGAAGGCAGCTAAGAGCTGGGGAGCTGGCAGGAGCTGGGGTGCAGCAGAGAGCATAAAAACCAACTATTTTATAATTCCCAGTGGGACCTGATGTAGGGCTTATAAAACAAAGATGGGGCTGGAAAAACTGGGGTTGGGAAAACGTTTCCTATGTGAGCATAAGACCTGAGTTGGACCCCCCAGCCCCACACCCTGCCTCCAACACATGAAAAGACAAGCGGTACCTGCTTGTAGCCTCAGTGCTGGAGAGGCAGAGGCAGGAAGATGACTACGGCTCACTTGCCAGCCAGCCTAGCCACCGCCGTGAAATCCAGATGCACTGGTAGACCTTGTCTTTCAAAAGGTGGGGTATAATTAAGGAAGACGCCAGGGCTGGAGACATGACTCAGGGGTTAAGACTCTGCCTTACAAGCAAAAGGTCCTCAGTTCGGATCCCATGTAAAAACACCAGGTGGAAATAGCCCTGGGTGGGCGGAGTAAAGCAAAAAGAAAGTAGAAGCAATCCAGGATGATTCCCAAAGTCACCCTTGGTCCTCCACAGGGACACACAGTGCCCTCTGACACACACACACACACACACACACACACACACACACACACACACACACATACACACACACACAAATAAATAAAGTTTAAAAAAAGAGACATCTAATGTCCACCACTTTCTGGTCTATACATGTGTCCTTATGCATATCTCTCTCTCTCTCTCTCTCTCTCTCTCTCTCTCTCTCTCTCTCTCTCTCTCATCACACACACACACACAGTTTCACTAATTCCCAGGCACAGTTACAATGAGAATTTCCACCCATCACACAGCCCTCCAAGTTCACTTCAAGTTTTGTTTCCATTTTCAACATGGAGAAGGGGCAGAACAACTGGTGTGGGAAGGCAGTGGAGGCGGATGCCACACAAGTAACACCAGAGAACACAGAGCCACGGCCTCTCAGAAACTGTAACCCAGGGGTCCACCTGAAGGGGCACGCAAGACCAATGAATGGTCTTGCCAGAACCCAAACCCAGCTAAGGTTGTGATCTGTCCCCAACACACACCCCAGCACAGGAGACCTAACTAAACACAGCAGGCTGGGCAAACACACCGTCTCCTCAAACTCAACACCCGCCTCTCCCTCCCTGCTAGACCCTCACCAGCATCTCAACGGCTGCTTCTAACCAGGGACCACAAAGAAGTCAAGAACCGGGTGGTTTTGTTCAGTCTTTATTTACAGCAAAGTACATAGTATCTGGTCATTTTGTAGCACTAACAAAGGTAGGGCAGTAAAAAGCAAAGTGGGAAGAGCCGCCATCTGACAGGGAAGGAACAGACCTACATCCAGATGCTCGCCCTACTCCCAAGGCAGGGCCAGGTGGGCACTCTATGCTGCCTCGGGAGCAACAAGAAGCTGTCACCTGCATATGGCACCAGGAGGGCAGAGAAGGCCAAGGACAGGTCAGTGGGGGTTTGAGCTTTAGACAATCCCTTCTGCCTTTGGCGGTCTGTTCTCTTGTTTTGTCTGACACCACAATAACCCCACCCACCACCACCACCACCACCACCACCACCACCACCACCACCACCACCACCACCACCACCGCACTCCCCTCCGAAGAAATGCAGAAGGCAAAGGTAACCAAGGCCAGCTGGCCCTTCCCAAAAGCACTGCTCTGTGCTCAGGCCTCGCTGGGAGCAGTCTGATGCTTGGACAGCACCGAGCCTCCTTCAGAAGACAGAAGATGCTTCCTTGCAAGAGGATGCACCTCTGAGTCCTCCTGGGCGCTGGCCTTCAAAGTTGCTCATTTAAGCAAAAAGGATGGCAAAGGATCAGAAACACACCAGCAACTAGGTCTCTCTGCTTCCCAACTGCTCCACCTGACCCGAGGGTCTCCAGAAACAAGCAACAAGGAGTCGATTCCAAGTTCAGAAGGTGGAGTTAACTTCCCCGTGACCTTCCGGTACCCAATATCAGAACCTTTACTCCTGGGGGGAGGTAAACTGGAGAATCTGCTGACCACCCCCCACTCCCACCCTGAATCTACTGCCTACGCCCCTACCTCCAAGTGATTACTCCATCCACTCCAAAGGATTTCTGAAGTTACGTCTGCATCCTTCTCAGACAGACACCCATCTCTGCTCATCCTAGCCTCCAGTTGTCCATGTTAACGACACATGTTAGCAAAAGTTAAATTAGTCTAAGTGGGTTTTCTAAGACCTGAGGCTCAGATGTTCGTTTCCTAAACACTCAGGCCACAGACCTCACCTGAGCAGGTTAAGGGGAAACAAGCACCATGGGTTGGCTCTGAAGCCTAGGGGCTCCATGCGCGTGTGATTGAGTTATGTGGCTCCGCCCATCTGCGCCTCCTCTCTGAACAGCTCGGAGGACCCAGATGGCAAGAGTGGTGGCTTCCTAATAGCTCCACCTCCGTCCTCCAATGGAATCTAAGAGCTCTTACGAGATTTAGACTACAATGGGTCCTATCAGGTTCAAACTCAAGATACACAACCGACCGGCCAAATCTTGGGTGACCACAGTATAGTGAGGTCTGACATCCCAAACACTGCCCAGTGCTTCCAGTCAAGCCACTGGTGACCATTTCCCAAGGAGCTGGGAACAGGGCAGCCCCAGAGTTGCATCTAAGCTAGGAGTAGGCTGCACTGAAGTCCTAGAGGCTTGGTCCCAACACCATAGATAGATGAGGAAGCAGCTAAGGAAAGGCTCAAAGATGAGAATTCTCCATTTTCCAAGGCAGTGGGATAAACAGCCAAGGCACTAAATGGTTTGGCACCTGGGAACTTCAAGTGAAGTGGAGCATGTTACCCACTGAAAGGCCGAGGCTTTTGCAAACAGAGATGGGTTCCGCCTGAGCACATATAGTGCCAAGAAGGCCAGGGCCCGTTGTCTTCGGGATGTCAGGCCAGCCCCTAACCCACCCCTCATCTCAGAAGGATGTGGGCGTGAACGCCAGGTGATAAAGGCTGCTTCCTGGACGTGCGCGGAGGGATGCTTCTGATTTGGCAGGTGCCAGCCCCAGGGAGCTTCCCTGCTCCAGCAGCAGCTGGCGTCTTGGGAACTGCCTGCGGAGCCCGTGTTGCCATCTCAGAGGTGGCAGAGCCCTCTTGGGAACTAGGGTTACTGTTTTTTCAAACAGAAAAACATATTTTCACATATCTAGATCAATCCCAGAAGGAGGATGCAGGCTGAAGGTGCTGAGTCGGAGAAGGAACCTGAACGTGGCTAGATAGTTAACGGAGTCAGGACCTCAGGGCCATGGAGGCGAGGGGTTCTCCAAAGTCCAAGCACCAGCAGCCACGGCGACACACAAAGCTGCGACCTGCCAAGCCCCCAAGCAGTGACCACCACATGACCCTTCATTTGCCGCTAAAGGCGGGGGCTGAGAACACGACTTACACCTCGCTCTCCCCGCAGCATGCCAGCTGTGGGTGCTTCCTCCAAGTAGGAAGCTCCCACCAAGAAAAGCGGTCGTAAAAGCCAGAAGGCTCCATCCCAGTATTTTCCACCTAAGACTCCAGCTTAGGTGTCCATGATTTAAAACACTCTCTAAAACTCTCTACAAACAAATTCCGTTCTGTGAAGCCCCTTCTTGCTCAGCAGCAGCAGCTGCTGTGTCCACACGGTGACAGTGTAGTTCAGAGACTCGTCCTGACGCTGAAGCTCTGGAGAGAATCCAGAGACAAAGGCGTATGTTTCTCTCATCTCACTGCCCAGCCCTAGGTCAGGAGACAAAAGCTACTGCCCACGACATGGGCAGAGCTCTCCAACCCCAAGCAAGTGCCATCAGTGGTCAGTACCAAAGGTCTTTAACCAAAGCCCAGGCTGCAAAGGGTCACTCCACACCCAACAGCGCGGCCCAAGCAATCTGACCAGACATTTCCACGGACTAACTGGTGCTTCCTTGAACATGCCAGCAGACACAGTTCCATCCTGTCCTTCCCTAGCTCTTTTCGCTCGAGATGAGAACCCTGTAAAACCTCACTAGGAAAATAGTGGCAGCTGAGGCTGGGTAGCAGAGCGAGGAGGGAGTCACGGAGCCACCCAGGCAAGCCAGAGGCAGGGAGTGGGATAAGAAGCACAAAAGACTTGCTCTCCTCAGAGGGCCTCTTCCCTGAGATTGAGTTTCAAGTTGAGAGCTCTCCTAATTCAAGTCCCCCCCGTAACATACCAAAAAAAAAAAAAAGACAGAGAATTTCTCTGGGCTCCAGTTCTAAGGAGGTGGCGTTTGACAGGAGAGGTCTCAAGGATTCTGAGTCCTATCTCCACCAAGACCGCTAAGCGCTGACACGCCAACTCCCTCCTCCTCCTCTTCCTCCTTCACTCTGCGTCCGTCTCCCCAGATGCCAGCACCAGCCTTGCCCGGACCACAGGGACCTTTGCTTTGATGAACCCCTCCAGCTTCAGGCCCAACACCCAAGCACAGGTCCCTGCGGAATACTCACGGCACACAGCTTTACAGTATTTGTACATTTGCACAAAAATAGATCCTTTTATATATATTTATATATATGTGTATGTATATATGTATTTATAACTGGTTACACATTGGATTCATAATTAGGCATGACGAGTAGTAGTTGGCACAGTTTGTCACTTAAGCTTAGGGTCAAGTTCTGTTTGATTTGCTGTTCCAAAGTACAAAAAGGAAAATTAGAAAAAAAAAAAAAAAAAAAAAAAAAAAACCAAGGCATTTCATTTCTGCGGTGTTTTCCTTAAATTACAGCAATGTCGTGGGAGATGGTCTATACAGATGGGCAGGCCTCCTGACCCCTCCTTGTGTCTTGGAGCTGGGGCCTGAGGTGTAGAGACGGGGTTAGTGTGGCCGGCTGCTGGACTCTGAAGGTTGCCTCTTGCGGGAGGGGGTGTAGCCGTTGAGGCAGCCGTTGGTCTGTCGCTTGGAGAGCCCTCCGTTGAGGATATCCTGGATGTGCTGGACGATGAGGTTGATGGCCACTGCGGGGCAGAGAGAGGCGATGTTAGGGGGAGTCGCCTGGGCACAGACGGGCACGAATCCCCAGAGAGGAAGCTCTGCCACTCGAGAGGAAGTCACACACGCTTCTAGCACCTCAGCTGGGCTCACGTCACCTTCCCTTGTGACACATTCTAAGAAGAAAGATGGGAGCGGGGGGTGGGGGGGACACCCCAGGAAGGTCCACCCTACTCAATGTCACTCAGAGCCCCCACTGCATAGATCAGAAATCCTGTAGCTCTGAGTAGCTGACTAGCTATAAGACACACTTGTTAAGGAATCCACCCTATGTGACCCCTCTTTCTCCCCAAAGAAGAATGAGGTAGAGCTGAATTTGCTAACTACACGCACCTCGGCCACTCGACCAAGGCTGACATCACCAACAATGGGATGAACACCAAGAACTTCCTCGTGTGATGTGCAAAGACACCATGCAGCAGTCCCCCTGGGACACCCTTCCAAACTATGCAAGTCGGGTCCCACTTGGTTTCCAGAGGAAGCCAAGAACGAGCTGAAATGGAGGGTGATCCACTAAATCATGGACCCAGGTTCTTAAAAATGCCAGTGTCCCCAAAACCTAAGGCTCGGTGGAGAAGGACACAACAGGTCACTCTACATCAGATTAAGGAGGATGACTGCTTTACTAAAAGGTGGCCTTGGATCCGGGGTCCACCTGTCATCCCTGGGATGACAGCAAAAGGGAGTCAGGCCTTCTATTTCTACCAGAGATTCCCATGCTCATGTCCGCTCTCAAACATAGAGATACGCATGCCCAGGGGCCTGATCCCAAGACCAGGTATAGAGAGAGAACTGCCTTTCTGAGTCGGTCACGCCTTACAGAACCCTATGTGATCATGCTGGGCCCAAGTGATGACTGACATGGGGCAGAAGTCACTGGCCACAGGAGGACACCCCACTGGACTCACCGAGATTGTCTGCACCTCTGGGAATGATCACATCAGCGTACTTCTTGGTCTGCGGAGATATTTACAGCACATTTTTAACACAGGTGTTCGCGGACAAACGGAACCCTCCGCCAAAGGCATAAGAGGAAAGAGCAGCCTGCCTCTGGGTGCTGCGCGAGCTGCATCTAGACATGTGGGCCCAAAGGAAGCAGCTTGTTCTGCTGGAATGTGCATGCAAGGAGAGAGATGGGGAGTGAGAAAAGGGACGGAGGGCTTTGACTTGTCACTAAGGGGAAGTGGCCCCCCATTGCAAACACATAAGTCACTGTTTCCACTGTAAGTTTCCATCCGCTTTCTATCCAGATTACAACAGATTAGCTTTTCCTTGGATTCTTCTAATTCCTAATGTAGTTTCACTCAAGACCTGCACAGATAACATCGTCTTTGAAAGCAGAACCAGGCGCCCGTGCACAAACCTGGTGATTTCTGTTTCATCTCCCCTCCAGAGCTCACGTGTCATGGTTTGAATGTCAATTGTCCCCAGCAAGCTCATGTGTTGAATCCTCAGGCTAATGTTAGTGTTTAGGAAGGTCGTGGCAAACTTTAGAAGCTACAGCCTTGCTGGAGAAAGGCGCATCACAATGGGGGGGGGGGGCTTGAGGTTTGGTGGCCAAGCCCTATTTGCAGGTTGCCTGTTACCCTGTCTGCCATAATGACGACTGTGACCAGAACCACCACCAGCTCCTGCCACCCGCCATACCCTTTCTGCCATAATGGACCACATTTCGCCTCTGGAACCGTAAGTCAAATAATTTTCCTTTCCTGCCCTTAAGGTGTGCATGAACACTGTCCGACAGAAGAGGAGAGAATTTGCAATACCACATAAAGATAGAGAAGAAGGAGAGAGTCAACTTCTAAAAGTTGTCCTTTGAACTCCATGGACATCTCCTGGCACTTGATCGCTGTCAATAAATGAAGCATTCGTCCAGACACTTCAGCCCTGCTGTGAATGTGCTGGGCGGCAGACATGTGGCAGTGAACCCCAACCATGTGAACCCCCTTTGTGTTCTCATTAGAAAGAGTAAGAAAGCCCCAGGGTAAACAGAAAAGAATTTCAACGCTCCTTGGGCCCTCCTTGCCTGCGTCTCTGCAGAAACCTCGTAACCTAACCTTCCTTTAACAGAGCAACAGGCAAGATGGCGAGCTTACTCTCCATCTGTCCTTCCCTGATTGAGTCTGGCATGAGGTAAAAACCTCCTGGCTTGCTTAGAGAAACAGACAGGTTGAGAAGAAACCACTTACCAGAATAAAAGGGCAAATCCCCACACCCCATTGCTTTACCCCATTGCTTTACCCCATTGCTATTCTGAAGGCCCTCCCACATTCCAGTCTCCCAAAAGATCCCATTCAAACCAGGCTAATTCCCAACTTCTCCCCCCCACACACACCCCCCAATCACAATGAAGGCATCCCACCGTAGTCTCGCTACCTTGGAGAAGCCATGATACCTCAGGTTTCTCCTAAATCAAGCTGCTCTTCCACAAACTAAGCTATACTTCCCATCTCCCCTGACCACAATCCTACCACACCATACCTCGGGTCACTGGCGTGCCTCACTCCGCATGCCCCATTTCTATGACCCCACCAAGCAAGAAATGTAACTCTTGCCAGGAAATACACACACAGCCAGCAGGCGGGCTGATGTGACTTTATAAGGTTATGGGGAGAAAAAGAATGACAGGACAGAGCACAGGATGCCCTTTCTTGGGACTCCTCACCGAGGGAGAGGAGTGAGATTCAAGTTCAAAGGGACACCCAGCAACTCATAGCATCCATCACTAAATGAACATTCAGCAAAAACAAAGGAGAACACAACTCACTGGCAAGCAGAACTCCTCGAAGGCAGGCTTGACGAACGTAATGTACTGAGATAAAATCTGCTCAAGGTCCCTCCCTCTTTCACTGATGTCTCTCAATACTGCAAGAGAAAAGGAAAAAAAAAAAAAAAACAAGAATGAAGAAACCCAGCCACATGCCAACACAGCAGGCTTGTGCAACCGAGCCCATCGTCCATCAGGACGATTCACAAGACAGACTAGACGCCTGGGGAACCTGATCAAGAACAACTTCAGAAAGAAACATGTGAGTCAGTCTTCCTACCATCCAATCCTGCTACAAAATATTCTCTGAAATACAATAGCTATGTGGCCAAGGCAAGCAGCCTTCTTGTTTCAAGCAACATTTGACCCACTCAAAAGCTTAGTGTAAACCAGGAGGGACCACTGCCCAGCAGCCTGGCCAGGAGGGAGGCGAGCCCCACCGGGGTCCTGGTACTCACCTGTGTGCACAGGTCCAGCAGCCTACTGTGCTACAGCAGCAGGCCGGTCACCCAGCGCCCGTGCTACCTCCTGGGTAGAAACACCAGGTTCCTGTTTACCGCAGAGACTAGGTAAGAGTGGACTGGGAGGGGGTAGTGTGCAAGGTGCTATCTAGATGGACTGTCTTCCACCATCTTCCTCAGTCCCTCTTAGTCACATCACCATTTTTCCACATTGAAGGCTGTTTGGAGTCGGGTTGGGCCAGTTGTTCTGGTTCTGGCCTGACCACAGTTGCCCTGGGAGTAGCGAGCTGGGAAGGAGGCCTGGGCCAGCAGCACTTCCTACAGATGCCCCTTGACTCTTATCCATCTGCTAAACCTTCAATCAGGGCTCCTCAGCTCCTCCTCAGCCTCTTAGCTAACAATGGGGTGAAATATTCTGTGAACAAACACAGGGAATGTCTGTGATTGAAGGTTTTGGGAACCACGTCTCTAGTTTCTTGCCTCACACGCACTCCAGCTGCCCGCCTGCCCAGCCAGACACAGCCACGGCTGCGCCTCCTCCTGCCAGGAAATGGCTTTCTCCAGTCCCCCGAGGCCCCACGGATCTGCTGGGGACACTTGTCCAGGAAGGAGCCCACCCAGAGCTGCCACGTGGCTGAGTCCCAGGAGCCCTGGGAGTCTGGCACACAGCTGGTGACTTCGGCGGGGCGGCCAAAGCACACAATGCGCGTGGCCTCTAGTTCTTCACACGTCTCCAGATAAAGCACAAAGAAAAGGGAAACCAGATAAAAGGGTATCACCCGAACTGGAAGGAAAACAGATAACCACACGGGGAGCCAGGCACAGGGTTTGGCTCCCAAGACACAGCTGAGGCTTGAGCACTGTGGGTGCCCTCCTGCTGCCTGAGGCTCACCCACCGTGACTTGCAACCTAGGTGACGAGGTGACAAATCACAGCAAGTCCATTTGGTTCTCCTACCTAGCACGTGAGGATGCAGGAGGGAGGATTGGATTTAAATCCTGCCCCCCAGACACTCCTGCACAAAAAAGAAATGGATCTGAGGGTGTCCCAGACATCAGGAACATGCGACATCATTAAGGCCTCTGCGTATCAAGACTCCTAAGGAATTTGTCACCTTGAGCAGAATAGGTCGGTTCCCTGAGCCACGGACATCCCAGGGCTGGCCAGCTCACTGCACTGGAACGCCTGCTCCTCAGCCGGGCCAGGAACAGAGCCGGGCCAGGAACAGAGCCGGGCCAAGAACTGAGTCAGAACAAGAACTTGGCACAAACCAGAAATTCCACAAACCCAACTCCCCCCACTTCACTCCCCCCAACACACACACACACACACACACACCTCTGCACATTTGCTGGACATAACACACCCTTTCACAAAGGCCGGAATAAAGGGTAGGAAAATCCAAGTGTGTCCCATTCCTTGCCTGACCACTCGGCCCTTCCAAAGCTGGCAGTGCTCTCTCCGGGCAGCCAAAGCCAAGAGCCAAGTCTTTGAGGACCCACAGTAGGGAGAGCTCACAGAGCAACAGAGGAAACATGTTGCCCCGAGGTATCAGAGCAGACCCATCACAGCCCACCACCCTAACTAAATAAGTGACAATGCACAAGGAGAAGCAGGAGAAACAAGGGGTCCAAAGCCCTAATGCCCGTGCCCCTCCCCCAACTTCCCTGGACAAGTGAGAATGAAAAATAGAGAGGGAGATGATCAGGAGAAAAACAGAGTCCGGGGGAGCAACAGAAAGACCTGTGCCTCGCCGGGGACGGAGGACTCTAAAACAGACCCCTGTACACGCACTTCCCCAGTAAGGACCATCTTGGAATGTCAAAGTCGCAAACCCAGGAGGGTGTGAGAGACGGATGAAACCACCGTCCTCACCTCCAAGCGTGTTCTCAAGCCCTGCTACTGCTCCTGCCAGCCGCCCCCTCCTGCCCTGCAGCGCCCTGCAGCCCACCAAGTGTGTGCCAGGTATGCTTTTTTTCCTACCTGGACAAAAAATAAACTTGCAGGAATAAACAGTGGCATGGGGGGCGGTATCCTACACAAACACCGGGAAAGTGACTGGGCAGTGGGCAAGTGAGAAGGTGGCAAACCTGAACCTAGGCGCCAGCAACCAGCTCAGGCGGCCAGGGCAGAAGAAAACCCCACACAGACTCGCTCTGCCTCACAGGGGGCTTACCCGCCATTCACATAAGGATTCCAGGCCAAGCAAAGGAGGACAAATGCGCTAGCGGATCTACACTGTGGTGAGGTGCTTACCAGGGCTTTGCACCTCCTCCAAACCTGCTTCTAATTTCTTAAAGACGGTCATCTTGCAATGCCTCCTTAGACTCATCCCTCGGCACTGGGTCCCATCGGCTCATCTAGACAGACCCCAGAGAGCATAGGCTCCAAGGGCTCTCTCCAGGGGGCCCAGGTTCCTCAGGGGAGCTGGCCCAACCAGAGGCTGACGGTTTCTCAGAAAACTCATCAGAGGACCAGACACCAGACACCTCAGCAGAAGCAGGTTTCTGACCTAACGCATAGCCATCTGTCAACTAAGGGGCCACCAGGCACTTTTCCCGCACCCCCTCTATCTAATCAATCCCAGGAGCACTAATGGCTAGATGAACATGTGATAGAAAGATGAGATTCAAATAGGTTAAAACGCAATCTGCCCAAGGCCACACATTCAATGAATAGTGAAGCCAAGATCTTCACCTACTTCACCCGGCTCCAAAATGTATCTTCCAAGCACACCCTGCTGCCTCGTTAACTTGACAACCCCACAGGGACATGGCCTGTCAGGCGAGGTGTGTACAACCTGGGCTTGGGAATAAGGACACAAGCCAAGTCCTGGAGGAAAGACGACACACAAGAGACCCTACCCCACCTCTGTTGGGCTAAATCTATGCTGATAAACTTCTGTTTCATAGACCCAACCAAGAAATTCAAGCCTGGGGTGTCCCAAAGAGGCAATGTCACAAAGCTCGTAGGGAGGGGAGAGGTTTCGCCAGGACTTACCAGCAGGTCTTCTCGCTCCTGCTCTCACGGCCCCCACCCTGGCGTGAAAGCCTGGCTCCGACAACTTAAATGACCCCCATCCTGACACTCCTCACCGGGGCCTCCCCCAGAAAATAAGTTTCTTTCTCTCCATTTCACTGGCTCCGACAACAGCTCTTACAATGAATGCTAAATCAGATAAATTAGAAGTTTGCTTCATGAACTGGAAAGAGTAATTACTCGGATTTTGAGGTCAGGAGGGGCTGGCTGAGAGGTGATACAAGGTAGATTTCGTGCAGTCTACAGCCTACTTCCATTCCTCTCCCAGCCGCCTCAATCCTCTTGCCCTTGTCCCCAAATGGTTCCATTTCTTACCTGAGTGACTTCTATCAGAAGTCTTCCGACCAAGGATGGTGTGATCAACGCCCCTTTCCCTGTGGCGGCCCCTGCCTACCAGATCAAACCTCACTCCTAACCAAGCAACCTTTTCTCTTTTTCTGAAATAAGATCTCATGTATCCCAGGCTGGCCTTGAACTTGTAGCTGAGGAAGTCCTTGAACTGATGCTTCTGCCTCCATCTCTGAAGAACTGGGACTGCGGGAGTGCACCACCCTACGGGCTCACGAAGTGCTGGGGGTCAATCCAGGGCTGCAAAGACGCTGGGCAAGCACCCCAACAACTGAGCAATGTCTGCTTGCACCGCCTGCTGCGCTCTCCTGCTCTCCGAGCAGGCCCCTCACTGTCTATGTGCATCTTCTGGGGGTACCTGTACCATAGCCCCAAAAACCTCCACAGCCTGACTCATCCTTGCTCCTGGAAGTCCCCCCCAAAGCAAAGGGCCAGTGTCCTGCACAGCTCCCACCTAGCTGTGGCTTCCGAGGGTCCACAGGCTCAGCACAAGACAGACGCACAGAAAGGCCTTCAGAGAGCTCTTGAGTCCCCAAACCCAGGTAAAGGTGGAGAGAAGAGAAACAACTCTTCAAAACTAAGGCATCTTTACCTTGATGCCTTGTGGGAAAATCATAAGGACCTGAATGGTTAAACTAGGTTCTTCCCCTCCCCGTCAGCCCCCCATGAACTACAGCAACTTCCTTCTTCGTCCTCACAAGCCTTTGTTATCCAAAGCAATGAAGTGACTGACACTTTGAGCGATGCCCCGGCTGGGTTACAGAGCCACAGGGGAAGGTCTGAGCTTCAGACTCAGGGTGACTCACGAGTCCTCAGATGCTCTGCCCCCCCCACCCATGGGGCTACCAGGCCTTCAGAATGCACCTCTTCGGGACAGCCGGGTGTCCGCATCTGTATCCACGAAGAGCTTCATCTGAAAGAGGTCTCGGACCTCCTGCGAGTAGAAGGCGAGGATCCCTTCAAAGAGCACCACGTCCGCCGGGTAGATGGTGACCGTCTCCTCCTTCCTGCAAAGCACAGAGCAGTCATGAGCTGCCTGGCCAGACAGAACGGACAACAGAAAGAGCAGAGCATCTGCTAGGCAGGGGTCCCGGGTCCCGGGTCCCTCCCTCTACAGACTTGGAGCAGGAGAGGGGCTTGGTTCACAGGCCCAAGTGGCTAGCACAGCAGGGACAGTCATGCTTCTTTTTCAGACAAAATTAACAGAAGACAGATGGACAAAAAAAAAAAAAAGTACAACTTCCAGGGACGCTCTCCTGCCTGGTATTTCTGCAATCTAGTGCTCTGAACATCAAAAATCAGAAGTCACAGTTCTCCCTCTTCTTCTGTCCCCCCCCCAACCCCCTATTCCTCCAACAAGAAATAACTGAAAGGAGGAAAGGATGGAGAGGCAGAGGGAAGAAGGGGAATAAAGAAAGGTTCTGAAGAGACAAATGAGAAATTGCGTGCTAAAAGTGCAGCCCTGAGTTCTACTTTGTTCACCTTCCTGTCCCTTCCTTAGTTGCTCCTCTTACATATTCTTTCAAGAACGAAGACTCAGGAGTGTGAACGCACATGCAGCCCAAACCATGAACCCATCCCCGGGACAGAACAGTAAGAATAACCAGTCCATTCCAGGAAACATCCCTCTGGATTCCCAAGGGCGTGTAAGCGCCAGGCACAAGCCGCGGTGTGACGGCCACAGGGGCATGGCCCAGGTGTGCCAGGGCCTGAGCGCAGAGGCTGGGCGCGTACCAGCCAGGCTCTGGGCTTGCAACAGTCAGCAAGCCGGGCCCCGCATGGCTCGCTTACCGCGAGTGGGTGACAAAGTCGTACACGGGTATCTGAACTGTTTTCCCCCCAATGATTTCTTGGAGAGTCTTGAAGATGAGTTCATTATCAAAGGCATCTGAAAGAAAGTAAGCTATTAAAACCTTTCCTGCATTAAATTAACCTCACCCTTTAACCGTGGGGGGGGGTGTCTCCACAAGCCCATGCCACACACCAGTGCCTCGACCCACGAGACGCGCACTCCCTTCCACCGCTGACTTCCACCCACAGCTTCCCTGCGTCTACAAACGAGGGGTATGAATGAGCTCCGACAAAATGATTTCTCTTCCTCCCCTGGTACCATTACGTCCCACCTATCTCTCCTTCAAATCCAGCTCTTGTCCTGGGTTGGCACATGCTAACAAGTACTCATGATTAGGAGGATAAATGTAAGTGTGGTGACAAGAAGAGCTGAAGGGCCGAGTCCAAAACTAAATTGGATAAAGGAGTGTCAGCCTAGGCAGCCGGCAGAACTCCTTCAGGCGGCCACCTGAGCGCCCCCCTCCCTTAATAGGGGTCAGCGAGTTGAGCACAGGGGCCCTGTGCACACACATGGGATAGGAAGAAATGGGTGATGCAGACGACACATGTGAGGAGACAGAGACTGACTGGCTGTGGCCCCTCCCAGAGCTGACCCATGGAACCCAAGAACTCAGGTCACCTTAACCCAATAGATTCAGTCAGTATTGAAACAGACAAGCACTTCAGAACACTTTCCTTTCGTGTACACCCCCTATGCTGAGGATAGAAACCTTTGAGAAGCTCAGAATTTCCTCCTAACAAGGCAAAAGCACTGAAACCCCCACCTCCCCCACACCTCCCCACACACACACATTTCACCTCCCCGACTCACCTGGGTGGTCAAAGTTGAACTGGCCCTTCAGGGCTTTGGCCTTCTGCTCTGGTGTGAGGACGCGGTAGAAGCTGTCTTGGCTCAGGATGACCACCTGCTTCTGGCGATAGTCCACCTCATTCTGCCCCAGGAGCTGCACGATCTTAGCGCAGACGGACGACTGTAAAGAGAAAGGAGTGCACGGGATGAGACAAGGCTTGTGCATCCTGAGGAAGTGTGAGAGGAATCTTCAGCAGAGTAAAGGCTGAAAAACAGGGGTGCGCCTGCACAGACAGGTGTGGGGATGCCAATGTCCGTCCCTCCTCGGCACACAGGACTGCTCTGGGATGCCTGCCGTGCCAGCAGGGGTGAGCAGCGCCGGTCCCCACACTTGCTCTCTCAAAGCCGGAGGAAGGAATCATAACTTGTCCCATCTTTTTGTCCCCTCGTGGAGACATACAAAAGGCACCAGAAAGTGGAATGAGGGTACACTGATACTGCACTGGGGTCAAAAGGTGACTATGCAGGCTTGAGAGGCGGAATGTGCAAGGACTTAAATTCAAATCCCCAGAACCCGCATAAAGCTGAGCATCTATAATCTCCATGTAGCAAGATGAGAGATGGAGACAGGAGACTCCTCGGGCAAGCTGGCTCGCCTGGCCCACACTGAGGGGAACCAAGTTTGAAACCAAGGGGAAGGCGAGGACTGTCACCCAAGGCGTCCTCTGGTCTTCACAAGCTGGCGTGGCACACCGGCGCACACGCATGCACATACACACACAATACAAACACATACATCATGTGCCATGCAAGCACGGCGCTCTCAGCCCATATACATTAGATCACTTCAATCAAGAGCGCGGCTAGTCTGCAAAAGGCAACAATACGCTGTTTCATCCTGCCTTTGCTGGTTGCTTTGGCTCTGACCCACGGCCATCTGGGATGCAGAAAACTAGACAGACCTCCACAGATATGTGCCGTTACATTTGGAAAGATGTGGGCACAAGCAAGGCCACTAAGCTGCCACTGCTAAACCACACTAGGCGTCTCCTGCCATGGCGGGCTCGCCGGCTCTTAGTGGTCTCAAGCCTGCATGTTTTGTGTTATCTGCCCCTTTCGCTCCCCACTGGCATGCACCGTTTGTAAAAGAAAAGTAATAAAGTGAATTCTAAGCTATGAGAGTAAAAGATCTTATTTACCAACTAATTTGCTTCTTTCTTTACTTACTACAAAGATTTGACTCATAAATTAAAAAAAAAAAAAAAAGTAACTCAGTACTCCTTGTAGAACTGGTTAAACTGATTATAAGAGAGAAATAATTTGATAATTGGAAAATTTGGGGGGTGCTTCTTGTGCTGCTAAACCTGTTACCAACTTTATCGACTGATTTTAGAGGAAAACCACATCAACCATTTAAACCATCTTATAAGCTGAGTTGTCTGAGCATAAGACACATAACCACCCTGCTGGCTGTCCACTGTCTTCACAAACACAACTTTTTCCTACAGAACATTCTGCTTGTACAGGCTGCAGCATAAACCAAGTAAGAACATTTGGATAAACAACACTATTTTGAAGAGGCTATTATTATTTGAAAATGACTTCGTTTTTCATGGCACTTTGCATGTTAACATTTAAAACTGCTTAGAAGCTAGTAAGAGAGCTCGGTGGGTGTTACCGTCATTTAACAGAGAAAGCATTTATCATTTGGCAGAACAGTTCTAGAAGGGGTAGCATCCCATCTGGCAGGGCACGTAGAGTGGCAGGCATGGCAACCAAGCAGGAGTCCAGCTGCTGTTTCGCAGCTCTCAGGACAGCAGAACACAGCCTGGTTACAAACCTCATCTCTTCCCCCATCATCCAGGGACATATTTCCTCTAGCAAGCTAGTAGCTGGGGATCAAGTATTCAAACACATGATCCTGTGGAAGACTATTCACACTCAAACTACAGGTAAAGGCAGCTGCGTGAAAACCCGGCAACCTACGTTCAATCCCCAGAACCCCCCCCCCCCAAACACACACACACACCGTGTGCATATGGTGGGAGGAAGGAAAAGAAGAGGGAGAGGGAAAGGGAGAAAGAGAGAATCAGAGGGCACTGAATGTGTCTGTGGAGGACCAAGGTTGACTCTGGGACTCATCCAGGATTGCTCTAGCACCTCCTTTTTGCTTTACCCACACTGGGAACGCTCAGGCTGCCACTATTTCCACCTGAGGTTGTACATAGGATCTAGGATCCAATTCAGGTCCTGCAGAGGCAGAGGTTTAATATTCCCTAAGTCTTCTCTCCAGCCCAGGAAAGAACTTTTGACAATTATCCTCGAATCTCAAATGGCACTTTTCTCCTCCCTCCCTCCCTCCCTCCGTCCCTCCTTTCCTTCCTCCCTCCCTTTCTCCCTTCCCTCCCTTCCTCCCTCCGTCCCTCCTTTCCTTCCTCCCTCCCTTTCTCCCTTCCCTCCCTTCCTCCCTCCGTCCCTCCTTTCCTTCCTCCCTCCCTTTCTCCCTTCCCTCCCTTCCTCCCTCCGTCCCTCCCTTCCTTCCTCCCTTCCTCCCTTCTTCCTTCTCTCCCTTCCTCCCTCCCTTTTCCCCTCAATCCTTCCCTTCTCTTCTCTTCTCTTCTCTCATACTTTTTCCAATCTATAAGCTCAAGATTTCTCTTTTCTAACTAGCATTAGGAAATAGCTGTAGGAAAATTAAAGTTTGCACCTGTAGCCTTTACTGGTACATAGAGTTCCTTCATGAAGTCCAATGTATATTATCTATATATATGAATCATGGCATTTTCTATAACAGTTAAAAATCCATTAAGGGTCTTTGGTACACAGGAATATCACTCCATCAGCAAGAAGTGCATAAAGCCTGCCTAGTGATAAATGATTTCTTTCACTGTAGCCAGCTCCAACTGAAACGCAATCTGCAGAGTGACCATTATGCTCTGTGGTTTAGAGCCACAGTACCACAATCATGTGCAATCTAGGCCCATAATTCTGGACCAAGCGTGGAGCATAACTCTGTAGTAAGTCTATGGCAGGATGTCATAAACCACATTTTCAAAAACCTGGATGTTGACTCTTCTTTTCCAGATATCTCATCCCATCCAGCCACCATGACTACTGACACTAATCCACTGTCTGTCAGGTGTCAGACCAGGCCCAGAGCTGTCTCTAGAAGTTACACGGGCTCTCCTCCACGGATGAGGAGGCTGAGGTAAATAAGCTGCTACCACCACCCAACCTCAGTGCCACTTACTCTCCTCATCCCAAAGGTAGGAAGAGAAGTCACGACAAAAGAAAGCCATTAGCACTCAAAAGACAGAAGGTAACACAGATGAGACATACCTGCCTCCAGGTTAACCTAGATCATCAAGGTTATCACATTCTTGACTGCGCCATTTATAAATAACCCTTAGAAAACTGAAAGCCAGGCCTGATTGCACAGGCTCACCAGCCTGTGAGGGTGAGATAGAAGGATCAACAGTTCAAAAGTCTGCCTGGACTACAGAGTAAATTGGAGGTAGGCATAGGTAACTTAGCAGGACCCCGTCTTAGATGGGTGGGTGGGTGGGTGGGTGGATGGATGGATGGATGGATGGATGGATGGATGGATAGATAGATAGATAGATAGATAGATAGATAGATAGATAGATAGATAGATAGATAGATAGATGCTAAAGGTACATTTGAACACTATGGAAAGTCCATGAGTGAAGGGTTTTTTCCTAACTTAACACCCATTTGTAGCTTCACCTTAATTTGTGTTTTCCAATAATCTTGAGTTCCCCTTCAAAAGAATTAAAAAAGATTCAAAGTGTCTTGTTGTCCCATCAAAAAGTTAGGTCACTAGGGACCAGAGTTTGTGAAAGTACGCAGCCATGGGACTTCAGAAAGCCAAACACAGGAGTGGGCACAGTGCTGGGGGGCTAGACTCTTACAGCAAGCAAGAAAGGGCTGCATGGATCCACTTCCGCGGTATCTAGAGTATTAAAGTGCATGCACATAAAAAGTTGGATGGACCACCAAGGACTGGGGAGTGAGAAAATGAGCATTATTCAGTGGATACGGTTTCAGTTCACATGATGGAATGGTGCTAGAGAGCCAATGTGAACATGCTAACACTGCCAAGATGGGGCCAGTGACGTCACCCTGTGGTAAAGCACCTGTCGAGCATGTGTGAGACCCTGGTTCAAAATCCCTGTCCCTGGGTAGTGGGGGAGAGTGTGAAGATGGTAAAATTTTTTGGCATATATGTTTTACCAAAATCAAAAATAATTAGCTGGGTATGGACGTTGACACAGGCTCCGAATCCCAGAAACTGGGACATACAGCAAAGCACTAACAATTATTATTTGCATAATAAAAGTCTTATTTCTTCCTGCATAGTAGTCACCGTTATCCTCCCTTCTAAAATGATATCATCTAGTTATCACACCCCAAAACAATGGAAATCTCTAGTATACCAACTCTGCTAGGGCCAAGATTTCACAGGCCTGGCCATCCAATGCCTGGGTCATCCTCTGGCAGATGTCCTGCTCCAGTTTGCTGGCCACTGCTGCTCCATGGGGTAGCCTGAGCTCAGGAAGAGATCTCCAGCCTTATTGCAGAGCCACCAGAATGAGTGTGCCCCTGCCACTTTCCACGCACTACTGAAGTGGACAGAAGACGATCTTCACCACAAATTGCTACCTGACTGCAAAGTTAAAAGGAGGAGGTAGAGAGGGGGCTCGGTGGGTAATGCACGTGCCACGTGTGAACCGTTAGTTTCAGCTGTCAACTCCGAAGTGGGGCCCTTGGGAACACCGTTGAAGAATTTCATAGTGATGACAGGCCTGTAGAAGATTGTCTAAATTATGTGACTGATGTGGGAAGACTCGGCCACGAAGTGGGTGGAGCCATTTCCTGGCAGGCGAACAATGTGAAGAGAGCTGCTTAGCATTTCCAGCAAGCTGGCATGTTACGAAGCCAGTAAGCAACACAGAGGTCCTCGTCCTCTGCCCTTGCTGCGGACGGGAGGGCTCAGTCTCTTCAGCTCCCGCTGGTATGGCTCTTCCTACCTGCCATGATGGAATTGTGAGCAGATAAAATCCCCTGATCTAAAATGTTTGGGTCTGGCGTCTATTAACGCAACAAAGCTATAAATCTCAGACACTGCAACCACAAGGTCCACAGTAAAGTCACAGAACCCATGCCAAAGCCAGGCGCGCTATAACATGCATCAGTGACTCCGGTGCTGTGCAGTGGGAGGAAGAAAGAATTACTGGCAGCTCAAAGGCCAGCTTCTCTGACATGGGCAAGAGGGAAAATAGCGAAGAGACCCGGCCTCTAACAAGGTGGAAGGTGAGGATCAGAGCCCAAGGTCGTCTTCTGGCCTCCTCTCCTAGACTATGAGAGAAAGGGGGGGGGGTTAAAGTTCAATAGAAGGTATCTTTTTAGAAAGAGGAGGAGGAGGAAGAGGACAAGGAAAAAATACATGGGCATGACATTAGTTTGCCATTTCTTCACTTACATGACCTTCTGAAGCCATTATTTCATTTAGTCCCACCATGAGATTTCTCCTTCTTTCCTAACAGAGAAATGAAGCCTGGAGCACCAATCAAGTTACAAGACTTGCTCAGACACAGAGCTGAATATCCAGCAAATGCTAAAATGCAAAATCCTTTTCATCTTTCCAGAACTGAAACAGGTTTGGCATCAGCTCACATTCTTATACGTGTATTCTATATCTAGAGGACGGTGGTAGAAGGGACACAGGTGCAAAATTATAGAAATCACTGATCTGCTACTTAAGCCACTACGGCTCACTTAAGCCACCTAGTATGTTAGATGTCACAGCATTTCATGTAACAAAAGCAGAAGTGACTTATCAAAAAAAAAAAAAAAAAAGCTGAAAGTCCACAGGCAAGAAAAGTTCTAAACATGATTATGCCCACAAGAATCCAACTGTTGGAAGCCAGTAAACTGCAGGCGAAGCATTGCACCAGATGTGCTATACAATGGCTTCCTTTCTCAGAATCTTCTTCCCCCGCCCCTCGGGAAGCCGCAGAGCATCCACCGCTGGTCATCACGACCCCCCAGCTGGCTGCTCCCCAGAGGGCAGCTGCTCAGCCCACTGCACGAGCGCCTGGACTGTTGCAGAAAGACCTTCCTCTAGGTCATCTTCACACAAGAGACGGCTCACACGGCCAGACACCATCCGTCATTCTACTGCCAGCGGGTGTGTCTTCCGGTACCTAATCCTTAGAATGCTCCTGGCCAGTCCCAATATTGCCAAGGGAGTCACTCAAAACTCTTCCACCTCATCAGGTGCCCTCTGGCCCCAGCTCAGAGCACAGAGATGTGGGCAGGGTGGTATGTCTCTGGGAGAACGGACTGGCAGTTCTCACGGTGGCTTCACAGAGGCGTCCTGGCTAAGGACCCTGAGACCCAGCTTCCCAATTCTCATCGAGTTGCCCCATGTCCTGCTCCTGGGGAGCTGCTTGAGAATACGAGGGAGGGAAACCTAGCAACTGCTCGGCCAGGCTTAAAAGAGCCCATCAGCTCCTGGACAGGCTCATGCTGACTGATCACTTCCTTCCGCCCAGTTAACACTTGCCATGAACTCAACTAACCCCATCAGCTGGTAGTGTGCAAAGGCCAGACGCTTGGCCCCTGCAGGCACAAACAGCCCACCTGGCCCCTTTGCTCTGGGTCTGAAAGCAAGTCACATCAACTACTCTTCAGAGGCTTTCCCTGTCACCATTGTTAAGAGGCACACCGCTAAGTTATGGTATGGTGTCCATCACAAGGAAAACCACCCAGACCTCTAGACATTACATCACTCCTTTGGGGGAGGGGGATATTCCCCTACACAGCTCAGAAGCTCTAATTTACAGGCAGGAAAACAGCAAAGCACTCGTAACTCATCCTGACCGAAACAGAGAACTGGGTTCAAACCTGTTGACTCTTACCCTGCGCAAACCAACCTCAGGCCAGCAGAAGAGGCGTCAATCAAATGCTTCCCTGGAGCAAGTAAAGACAGACCACGTGGGCTGGAGAGGTGGCTCAGGGTTAAGCCTCCACCTTGCAGGCGGAAGATCCTGAGTTCGGATCCTAGACCCCATGTATAGACGCCGGGCGGAAGCAGAGGCGGCCTGCGTTTCTGGTCCTGGTAGGGCGGAGCCTGTGAATCCCAGGGCAGAATAAACAAGGAGGAGGTGGAGGCGGTCCATGGTGGTTCCCGAATTCGTCCGTGGTTCTACACACACACACACACACACACACACACACACACACACACACACACACACACACATACACACACGCCCACTGACGGCACAGTTGAATAAATAATAAAAAAATTTTAAAAAAAGACAGACCACACAGTCTTGGAATCATGGATACCCCAGAACCAGGCACTGCCAAGTGGACTGTCCTAACTACACGCTAATGCATATGCACACACATCTCACACAATGTGAACTAGAAATGCTCTAAATAATTGCCATGTAAAATATGCAAAGGTCTCCAGTAACCCCAAAGAAGCCACAGATCAATGCAACCTGGGAACCCCTCCGGCCTAACCTAGAGGTGACTAGGTTTCTATTCCTAAAACCTAACAGGGATTGAAATGGGGGGTGGAGGGGGAAATGTTAGTTTTAAATGATTATTACATGACCGTGTCTCCATTCATCACAAGTCCTCTTTCTCTTCAAACCTGATGTTTTTAAAACATCTATACTGTTCTTTCTTAGCATCACCAGACTTGGGCTATCCTCCCTGTAGCTCCACCCTAATTTGACATGTGGTATGTGGTAGAGATGGCTGTGTACTTCAAATTTCAATTCCTGACCCTCAGTTGGGGGACAACATGCAATTTGCCATACTCACTTGAAGTGCCTTTGTCACCACACTAAGTGCTAGTCAACTAGATAAGCGGAAAAGTCTTAAGGGACCGGGCCTGAATCTCCTCAAATAATCGTCACCTCTTTCTGATCCTTCTTCCTCGACAGTTGGGGCTCCGCCAATCACAGACGCTAAGAGAGACCTCAGAGTCTTCTCCTCACAGGGCTGAGTCCTTGTGAATGGAATTAGGGTGTTACAAAAAGCAAAGTGGCTTCAGGAGAACCAAGCGCTCATCCTTTTGGCTTTCCATTCCCTCTACCACAAGGGCATGGAACTCCTCCTCTTCTTAGGAGCAGAAAAGCAGCCATCACCAGAAACCAAACTTGCTCATGTCTAGACTTTGAACTTCCACCATTGAGAAACTGTGTGAAAGCTGCTTCTCGGGAGGGGACACCCAAAAGACTATTCATTCATAAACACCACTGGATGAGAATCTCCCCACACGGAAGCCCCAACCTTTAATTCCTGACCTATATTTGACCGCTGCCAAGGGAATCTCCCCTAAAAAGGCCCAGACATTAGGCCATATCTGAGAAGATTCTGATGACCAAGTCACCATCTTCACCATGATCCCAGGACTTCTGGGTGAACTGCGAAATTTACGCATCGCTACTGCAAGAAGAACTGTCTTAAAAATTCACTTCTCTGGTCATAAAACTGCTTGACTGCCTCTGCTATGTTTAAGAAATTTTTTTAACTTCTTTTTTTATTTTTTATTTTTATTCAATTGTGTGTGTGTGCTCATGTATGTATGCATGTATGTATGTATGTATGTGGGGGGGTGTAGAACCATGGACGAATTCGGGAACCACCATGGACTCCTCCACCTCCTCCTTGTTTACTCTGCCCCGGGATTTATAGGCTCCGTCCTACCAGGGCCAGAAACGCAGGCCGCCCCCGCCGGCGTCTGTATGTGGGGTCTAAGATCCGAACTCAGGACCTTCCACCTGGCAAGGCAGAGGCTTAACCCCTGAGATACCTCTCCAACCCCAACCTCTGCTATCTTTAGAGAGGACACCAGAACTAAAAAATTAAACTGGCTAAGAATCATCAAGAGGGATAATATCTCATAGTTAGCACTCCCACAGAACATATACTGAATGCCAGGTGCTATGCTGGGGATTTTACACACATAGCAGGCCTCGGCAGCCTAATGGGATCAGTTCCAGGAATGCTCAAAGACACCAAACTTGCAGGTGCAAGACCTGAAGATTGGCATTTGCATACAGCCTCCTACCTACTTCATATTTTTTTCTCTAGATGGCTTAAAACATGCTCACTGAGTCTGTTTAGAATTTTCCTGATGAACACTTTACTAGGAAGAGGGAACGATAAGTCACTTCTGACTTTGCACAATTAGTTCTTTGGCTAAGAAGGTGTCTAAGCATGTGCTTAAGGAGGCAGGAATAGCCACTTTGGGAAGCAGGTGGGCCCCTCCTTGGCTGCGTTCTCCAGGGAAATGAGAGGAGTGAGTTAATTAACATTCTAATACACTGTAAGTGCTATAGGAGCAGTTCATATACAGTTCTAAGGAATGCGGATGAAAAGTCTGGGCGTACTCAATTCAGATGCACTTCAAAAACTTCTCACACAAGGTTAGTTGGAACATGGAGGCAGAATCTATGGCTACAGAGCCAACTTAAAAACCAACCTGTGATGTGGCATCACTCTCCCTATCTTGCATAACAAGAAACTGAGTCACAGAGGGGCAGACTGGGTGATTCTGCCCGAGCAGTTGAGCCAGTTCTCCAGCTCAGACAAGCTCATGTGAGGATCTGTGCTCACCGCCGCACACCCCTGTCCACGCTGCCCAGCCCTGCCGCACTTCACCGGGGATGATGGGACGCTCTCCTTCCCGAGAGCCACAGGGTCCCTCAAACAAGATAGAGCGCCAACGCAGAGGAAAACACCCTGGGTGAGGCTCCACAACTAACTCCCTGCAGGATCTTCAAGGCGCACGCTCACTGAGTCTCCTTAGAAGTTAATTTTCCTGATGAACACTTCACTAGGAAGAGGGAACGATAAGTCACTTCTGACTTTGCACAATTAGTTCTTTGGCTCAGAAGGTGTCTAAGCACATGCTTAAGGAGGCAGGAACAGCTACTCTGGGAAGCAGCTGGGCCCCTCGCGGACTGTGTTCTCCAGGGAAATGAGAGGAGTGTGTTAAAGACTTAATCGCATGAATGATGCTACACACTCAGGCAGGCTCTATGCTGTAAGCAGACTGGCCCTACTCAGAAAATCAACCAGACTAAGAGGCACAACATTTCCACACTGTTCCCCACTAACAAACAAGCTTACAGCTATGAGTCAGTGTGCAAGGGGTCAGTGTGCAAGGAGTCAGTGTACAAGGAGAAGGGCTAAAACACAGGCTGGTACAAATACTCTGCTGCTGCCCTGAGAAAGGAATGACAAACATATGGAAGGGAAACCAGGCATCACTGGTGAAAAATGAAAATGATGAGGCTCGATAATATCACTTTATACAAAAAAGTAGAGGGGGGCACACTGCTCACAGGGAAAAGGATCTAGAGCCACCTGCTCTGGTTGCCAGCTACGCCAAGGCCCAGTATCAGGGAGGACAGGGCCGCCCTTGGTGTTCAAGTGACCACGCAGCCGTCACAAGTATTAAAGTCGCTCCATATAAGGGAATGATGACTTTTGGCCTCCTCTACCTCAGCCCAAGTCTCAATGTGGAATCTTAATAGTAGGCATATTTATGTGTGTTTTCAATGTACACACACACACACACACACACACACACACCACAAACCAGAAGAGACTGGCGTTGATGCTAGCTTTAGTGAATCTGCTGCCTGAAGTCCTCCCCAGGAGGAATCAAGCAGAGATCCTGCAGGAGAGTTCCCACTGGATCCCGTTAGCGGCAATGTTCTGACTTGGGGACAAGGGAAAGATTTGAAGCACATCCCTTTGTTCTGGGGGCACACAGAAACCTACCCACTTGTCACCACCACCTGGCTTAGTAAGCACAGATAATATGCCTACTGCAGAAGTGATGGGCTGAGACACAGGAGAGTTGATTTGGTGGATAGTAGGACGAGAAAAAAAGGGTGATGGAGTGAGTATGATTAAAATATATAAAATACATTTACGGATCTACGAATAAAAAAAGAAAAGAAAGAATGAATAGACAAAGAACAATACAATGTGCTATTTGGATCCTCTGCAGAATCTTTTTCAAGGTGAAAGCCACGTGGGCAATCACCTCACGTAGACTTAATAGCACAAAAGCATTTCAGTCAGTTTTTCTACTCTGTACTTGGGCAAGCTGTGGAAAGCCAGACTACCAGAAACACTTTTCACTGTCAATTTCCACTTTAGTTTTCATCCAGCATCTGTCACTAATGTTTGCACAGTGGATACCATTTACCAAGCACCCCTCCTTCTCTTTGAAAACGCAGCTTGCTATTCATTGTTCAAAATTTTTTGAAAAAGGATTCAAATTTTCGATGAGCAGCCTTAATTCCCTAAAATATTTTCTACAGATTTTTGCAAGACTCGTCATTTTGTACCCACCCTCGAAAACATCCAAAGTCTTCTGGACCCCTGCACCGTACACAGAAATGAACATGGAGATGGTAAAAAGATCAGAAATTGCTAGAGGTCAGGCATGAGTAAGGGACTCCCAGAGGAGGGAGGCATGAGGAACAGGGACTCCCAGAGGAGGGAAGCTGGTATAGCGCAGCAGTGATGAGGGCATATGGCCAAATCAACAAAAATGAATCTTGATGTCAACCATGGGCCTCAATGATCATGGTGTGTTAGAACAGGTTCATGACGGCTCAAATGTACCCCGATGGTAAGCTCACAATGGGGAGGGTGGGGTGTGGGGGGGCGTAATAAGGTGGCCATTTAACTTGGATGAGGTGAATGTGTTTTTGCTGACATGATAAGGTTCTTTCATCCTCATTTGCATCCCAAGATGTCAAACAGGCCACAGGAAGACCATAAGAGATTGGCAACCCCAAAGACAGGGCAGGTGTACGGACTGCAGAAGGCAAGCAACGGAAAGGAAATGCGACCTGAGAGAGTAATAAGGAACTTCCTGTGTGCACCCAGAAAGCCAGACCCGCTGCTGTGCAACCCTGGGATTTATCAGGTTCTGCTTCCAACCTTCCGGCTCACAGCTGCACACACGCAAAGAGCCAGACCTGCGGCCCCACAGAGAGAGCGGGAACTGCGGCGAGTCTGAACAACACCAAAGGCAAAAGTCTTCTAAGCAGCTCTTGTTCAAGACACAGGTATCACTTCCCACCTCATTCAGGGTGTTCTGTTTCAGAGTGAGATCCTGTTTCTTCCCACCATGCCAAACAACTAAAATTTGCACCCATACACCATGCGTACATACACACACACAGCACACTACACACCTCCTTAAGACCAGAGGGGTGCTTCGCTCCAAACAAGTCTTCTATGAAATATTGCCACAGATAACTGAAGACACGCAGAGCACAAGCTTGCATTTATCTTCCCCTGACCATCTTCCTCCCCCATCTCACTTGCAAGATCCCTTTTGCATCATTTAAGGTAGGAAACCCCATTCCAAGCTGCTGTCCGACACCTGAGCTGCTAGGCATCTTCTTTCCCACAGTTAGCGTTCACCGAAATATACACACTCCTTACAGAATTCAGTTCACGCGTTATCAAATGCTTCATTAAAAAAGAAATCAGGTGACTCACTAATTCCCATCTTCAAGTGGGACTCAGTGCTTGCTTCCTGGCGCTCACTGAACATACAGCTGGGTAACTTCCTCTTCCGGGAAGACGGCCCCTAAAAGTACCTCTGTTCCCTACTCCTTTCCTCTCCCCATTCTAGCTAGCCTAGCTTTCAGTTCCCTCCCTCAGTCCTTCAGTTCCCTGCCACGAACCAAAAACCCCCGTGGACTCCAGCCATATTGGGGAGGAGAAAAGGAATGTGTTGTCCATTCGGCAAGTGGTGGGCACCAGGCACGTCAATCGTCCCTCGCGGTTGCCGACAGGCACACTGGTTATGGGCCCTTCCATAAGGGCAGTAAAGCCTCCATCACTGAACAGCAACCCTCCCAAACCCAAGCTCAGTCCAGGGTCTGTGACCTAGTGAGAGCAGCGGGTGCTTGCTCCCCACCCCCTTTCACTGTCATCAGAGACTGAAGCTCTCATTTGCTGAAATGAAGCGGACAGTCTACCAGGGGCTCTTTTGTGGAGGGGGGAGAAGTTTATGAACGCAACAATGCAGGGGCTGCGTGTTTTATATATATAAAGTAGTCAACAGGACTGCGAGGCCACAAAAGCCAGTTGTGTGCCCTCCCCATGAAAAGCAAGAACATGTTGGGAACACCTGTGGTTATAATTTTATTTTACTGCTGTGGCCCTTACTGCTGTGCTCCTGTGCCACTGGGAGCCTAGGGAACAACACCCTGGCCACAGTGCATGGGGACATTCCTCAGATGCTAGCAGCAGCTAGCACCAAAAATTCTACACTCCGATTAGGCCAGAGTATAAAATATTATCTCCTTAAGCCATAAATTCCACACCTAGGGAATTGTCCCGCAAAAAGTTTACTTGGGAAGACAGCCAGCATTGCATGAGAGCTGGCCGTGTCCTATTTAGTCACCAACAGCAGAGGCTGCTAAACCTTGACGCGCTACAAACCCAAGTTACAGAGCTGCCAAAGGCCATTTGCAAAGAAGAGCTGCAATGGGGAAATGTTCAAGACGCCCTCTGAAACTGTGCACGTTCAACTGTACCAGGGACCAATCAAAACTGCTTTCCAGCACACGGACACTTTTATTAGCACCTGATTCCAATGACAATTCTACTTACCTACAGAAGCCCGCAGATTGAAGAGAGTATTTCTTTCCTTACATAACCCCCAACACGCAGTCCCCAGCCTACAAACACGACGCCATGGGAAAGTCCACTGGACATAACTGGGAACATTTTGCCCACCCAGCTGACGGAGGATCAGGCTTCTGGCCTAACATTGTTTTTTCACTGCTATGGATGGAACCCAGGGCATTGCATAGGCAGCCTCCAGCACTGCTTCGAATGGCAACTTAACTCATCTGGCTGGCAGAATACAGAGATCGGCCTAACAGGGCAAGGAAGGCGGATGCTGGATAAGGAAAAATCTATGTTTCTTTTGGCAAAGTCCCAGAGCCAATGAGAGACCCATCTCAAGAAACAATGAGGAAGGCTCCTGAGAACAGACGGCCAAGCTTGATCTCAGGCACGTGGGGGGTGGGGGGGATGGAGGATGGACTATCTGAAGGCCACTAACCTTGAGATTCCAGACCTGAGTTTTAAATATCAGGGGGTCTCCGTTTACAGTGCCAACAAACACCTACTCCTGTGGGTGTTCTCTTGAGTACAGCACTGTCCTAGCCCAGATCCTGGGATTTTTAACCACTAAAAGAAGACTAAATGCTCAAAAGAAAAAGCAAGACTACACACACACACACACACACACATACACAGCCCAGGTATGATGGCAGTACCTGCAATTTCAGCACTCAGGAGGCTAGACTGGGCTACAAAGTAAGTTCCCGTCTCAAAAATCCAAGAGAGAGAGAGAAAGACTACACATAGGAACAGAGACGCTGATGCAAGCAAACACTCTGACTGGTGTTGTCTAGCCAAGCATTTGGCAAGAGGTTCCACGCTGGGCCCTTTCCCTCCTGAAAAGCTACTGCTTATTCAGGTGGCGCGCGCCAAAGAATGAATGAAATGACGAGGTCTCCATCAGAAGCTCTTCCATCTCAAGGAGATAAAGGGGTTGACTGAAAATAACCAGTAACTGGCCGAAGTTGTGAAAGTTGTGTCGTTGTGGAATTGGTATGATTTTGCTGGAGGGAGATCAGTGCAGTGAAGAAAGTAACAGACCTGAGTTACACAATCCTGTGAGTGGCCCTGAGCTTGGACGAAGTAGCTCATCTCCTTTAGTCTCGGTCTCCTCCTCTGTGAAATGGACAGCTGTCCTACCTGTAGGCATGTGTGGTAGGCCATCCTGCAACCTTACGCTTAAGAGGCAGGACTCCCTGACACACCTGAGATTCTCCAGATTAAGGCTGGCCTCGGAGCATGCTTGTAAGGGATTGTCTTGACTGCATCAATTGATATGGGAAGAGCCAACCTAAGAGTGGACAACACCATGTCCTGTGCCTGAGGTCCTGGGTTGGATAACGTGGTGACAGTGACTTGTACCAGCAAACACTGATATGCATTGCTCTGTTCTTGACACAGATGTGATGTGACCAGCTGCTTCAAGCTGCTTCCTGCCATTCAGACCTCCCCACTATCCTGGATTACGACCTGGAATTATGAGCCAATGAAAACTTTTCTTCCTAGTTGCTCGGATTTTCTTCCTGCCAGGTATACCATGGCAACGAGATAAGGAACTAAAGCAGCTTATTACTAAGTAATAAACGTTCAGTAAAACAGTTGATTAGAGGCTGGAGAGATGGCCAGAGGTTAAGACTCTGCCCTGAAAGCAGAAGGTCCTGAGTTCAGAACCCAGGTCCCGCATAAAGACACCAAGCATTTCACTCCCCAGAGTGAAGCAAAAAGGAGGTAGAAGCAATCTAGTGTGATTTTCGAAGTCATTCGTGGCCCTTTCCACAGGGACACAGTGCCCTCCAATACACACAAACACATACATACACAAATAAAAAGTTCTTTAAAAAGCAGTTGATTGGGCTGGAGAGGTGGCTCAGGGGTTAAGCCTCCGCCTTGCAGGCGGAAGGTCCTGAGTTCGGATCCCAGATCCCACGTATAGACGCCAGGCGGAAGCGGGGGCGGCCTGCGCTTCTGGTCCTGGTAGGGCGGATCCTGTGAATCCCGGGGCAGAAGGAGGTGGAGGCGTCCATGGTGGTTCGCGAATTCGTCCGTGGTTCTACACATACACAGACACACACACAAACAGCCGCGCATGCGCACATACACACGCATATGCACACAGTTGAATAAATAATAATAAAAAAAATTTTAAAAAAAAAGCAGTTGATTAGTTTTGTCATATGACATTTGACAATTTGTCATATGATATATGACATTTGCTATAGACCCCAGAATTCAAATGTTGAGTCCTAATCCTCAATGAGATAAAATGTTATTAATATTAATACAGGGCTTCGGGAGGTAACAGATGACCAGAGACACAATTGCTGTCTTTGTAAAAAGAGAGTTAAATAGAAGAGCACTTTAGCCTTTCCACCATGTGGGGGGTGACCCAGGGAACCATCCCTCCCCAGTAACTGAACATTCTGGTCTCACACTGTGCGTGAAACAACCAATGAAGAAATTGTTTATAACAGCCCAAACTGATTGAAACACTGACTTTGTTATCTTTTTCTTCAGTGAAATGTTAAGTGCAGACGTATTCCTGGTAAAGAACTAAGGAATCACGTGGTGCTGGGCTATACTCCCTTGTTGTCTAACAGCACTAAGAGAAAACCAGGGAGTGAAAAGTAGTGAACAGATCTCAGCCAAGATTAAAACTTAACCCGTATAAACACGCCACAGAGATGCAGGGAGAGGAGCTGGATCCCGCAGGGGACTGTCCCTTTCCTTCTGCCAGCAGTGACAAGCAAAGACCTCCGGAGAGAAAAGGAGATGCTCAAGTGGGGGGAGGGGTGTGGGCCTGGACACAAGGCTCTGACAAGGCGAGCAAACAGGCAGAGGGGAGATGCGTAAAAAGAAAAAATATGAATGCGATCCGGGAGCAGCAGGAGAGTGTTCGACAAGGCATAAAAGGAGAAGTAGGGCAAGGGCCGAGCATCTCACATCAGCCGACAGCACCAGCACCGCAGGTGCTTACAAAGGACTTCCAGCATGGGCTGGGACTGTGCTGATCAAAGTCCACAGCAACAAGAAGGTGAGGATGGTTTGACGTGTGTCAAAGCAGAGTGGCGAATGCAGGGTCTTGACCACGAGAATCATGAAGACCAACAGCTGGTCGCTCACTCTCACACAGACTGGAGGTGTAGGGACTAACGGTGCTGTGGTGGGATCAAAGGCCAGCGAGGTGGACAAGCGAGGGGGCGAGGAGAAGCACCTTCCTAAAGAGAAGACTTCCCAGATTTAGGTTGGGAGAGAGACTTTCATCTTTCAAGCCCTTTGGTCCTGTAGACAGGGTGCTATTAGGTCTCCAGCATAGGGAAAGTACAGCAATGTGGGCCCGGGACCACCGGAACAGACATATGAAGGAGTGTATGCAGGGATACCTGAATCACAGAGCAGTCACAGACAGCAAGTCTTCAACAGAAGGAGGAAACAGAAAACCCAGGGGAAGCGACTGTTCTCACCTGCTCCCGGGCCACCAGCAGCCCCTCCGCAGAGCAGGATGAGAGCAATACTTGCTAAGGTACACTAGAAAACACAGCCCTCGCACAGAGACTTGATCAGAGTCCTCTAGCCCTGTCACACACGCTGCGACCCAGTGAACTGTATCTCTCTTATTCTTCGCCGTACACAGCTATTCATCATACACCAGCAACAATAACAACATCAACTACAAATCCCAGCAGGTACCAATGTACAGCAGGGCTGCTTGAAACTTTTTGTGCTCGTGACAGCTTGCTTCTTGCCTGAGAAATTTTTACATGACTCTGGGTCTATTAAGTGAATGAAGTCAGGACACAAATCAAATATTTACTGATAAGAAAACGCAGTTTCAATTCTTTGGTAGACATACATTTTACCATTCATTAAAGATAAAAGCAAATTTGCATAGTTAATGAAGTGGATGTGCTTGCTTGTTTCTACATTAAGAATTAAATATTTTCTTTTTTTGATAGAGAGTGATCACACGCGTGCCAAAGAGTAGTGTGGGGTCAGAGGGAAATTAGATCTCTCCTTCCACCAAGTAGGAAATGAACTCAGGTGGCTAAGTTTGCGTGCAGGTGCTTTTAACCGTTAAGACTTCCCACTAGCCCTCAATCTTTATTTTTTCAAGCAGAAGTCTGAATAGTAACTTTGTGTATCAGAATATTTACTATGTATCTGTACAGTTTGCTTTCTTGTAAATAATGGGGAAGAGTGCACATAAACCATCGTCTGGCCCTTTTAAAACAAAATACATCTTGGCTAATGTGACAGTAGAGGACAGAGCAGCTTCAACACTCTTCAGAATTGACCAATATTTTAATATTATAAACAGCAATGCCACAACGCCTCATCCTGTAAATATGTAGTACAAAACGGGAGATGTTTGTGTTTAGGGCATTTCAGAAACTGCAATGAAGTCATTCCACAGGAATGTGCCAAGAACACCACAGACACGTCACATGTTGGAACTGTGGGTCACTGAACATTCGGAAATCTTTTTCTGTTGTCAACTTTTCCCCAACTCCCCACATTTAATGACACAGCCCTGTATAAGGTTGGGACCCACAATTTAAGGCCCTGTGATCTACTTTATGATGAGATGGTTCAGTGTTGGTGAAAGTACAAGGCCTAATTGAATTTGACCCCAGGAACCCACACAGTAGAAAGAGGACCAATTCCTACAAGTTAGCCTCTGATGTCCACACACATGCACGCTGTGGTACTTTGCACAACACACAGGAGAAGAGGGAGGGAGGAAAGGCAGAAGGCAGGAAGGCAGGCAAGAAGGCAGGATGGAGGTAGGAAGGCAGGCAGGGAGGGAGGGAGGGAGGCAGGCAGAAAGGCAGGCAGGAAGGCAGGAAGGCAGGGAGGGAGGCAAGAAGGCAGGATGGAGGAAGGAAGGCAGGAAGGGAGGCAGGGAAGGCAGGATGGAGGCAGGGAGGGAGGGAGGGAGGGAGGGAGGGAGGGAGGGAGGGAGGGAGGAAGGGAGGCAGGGAAGGAAGGAAGGAAGGAAGAAGGAAGGAAGAAGGAAGGAAGGAAGGAAGGAAGGAAGGAAGGAAGGAAGGAAGGAAGGAAGGAAGGAAGGAAGGAAGGAAGGAAGGAAGGAAGGAGGCCTAAATTATTCATCCTGTCCCAATATTCTTACTGCTAACACACAGAATTCTGGATTCTACAGAATGAAGATTATAGCTCCAATTCCCTCAATATCACTGAGATCAAATGTCTGAACTTCCTACTGGCCTCATCAGCAATTTATCACTGACCCTGCGGCAATGACACTGCGCAGACCACTGCAAACGTTTCCCTGAAGGGAAGGTAAAGCCCTATGGCACAGGAATCCAAGTTGCCAAAACTGCCTCTTCCAGCTGGTCCCCTCCTGGACTGAGAGATGAGTGGCAGGTAGAGACATACAGAAGAGGATGTGAAGCAGGAGCTTTAGCACATGCAGGATATGTTCAGACACTTCTGCAGCATAGCCTGGCACGACCTACTGGACTTGGCCACTGTCTCCAGGGACAAGCTTGCGGGCCAAGCAGAGCAGCTGGCTGCTTGCTTGTCCACCTGTCAGCAAATCAAACTAATGTAGCCAGAGCTGCCAGAGGGACAGATGGGGAGTGACAGCCACTTGGCTTGACACCAGGGCGGTACTAACACACCCACCCACCGAGGCACAGGACATGGTGGAAGAGCTGGGCAGACCCACACCTGAGTCCTTGGTTCCATCACTTACTAGCCAAGCAACCCTGGGGCAACTGTTTAGCCTCTCTGAGCCTTGAGTTTCTTCACTATTTAGAGAGCTAGCACCACCTCACACCTTGGGACAGAATCAGGTGAACTGTCCATCCTTAAGTCGTGCTATGCAATGGCTAGAAAACATACTCAGCACTAACGAGTCTTCAAACACCACCTTATACACACATCTGATATGCTGTGAATTCGTTAATTAGGTCCAAAAGGAGCAAATCTCAATCCCGCTCTTACTGGTGTCTGACACCTTCTCAGAGTGCCAATCCTAGATGTCAGAATCTGTGATCCTGTTGCCCCAATCTCTCAAATCCCTCCAGCCAATGGGAACCTAGGGAAACATCTCCTAGCATTGGGAGCACCAGACCTTTTCAGAGGTGCACTGGTACTGACAGCCCAAGGATGGAGCTAAGAGGAACGAGAAGGAGAATGCATGGCAAGGGGATGGGGCTGAATGACAGTCAGATGTCAGCCTGACTCCCAAGGAAGGGACATCCAGTGTACAATGGTGAAAGCACCGTCATTCCAATGCTGTGCCTGGCACACGGCTGTCAAGCTGGTCTCAAGATGCTGCCTGCTATTCACTCCTGCTGTGTTCTAGATGGGAGCACAGGCTGTGGGTTGCAAGTTCTCCAGCTCAGTCTCCAATGTGACCCTGTGCGGGCCTGCCCCACCCCCCTCTCACCCTGACTCAGGCAGCGCCCGCTGCCCTCTGCCTCCTCCTCCTCCCCAGCCCGTTGGCCTTGCTCGAATGCATCTCTCTGCTGCTCTGCACTCCACCCCGCAGTCCTTATCCGACTGTGTTGCCACTGTGGCCATCAGTCAGTTGTCTGTCTGTCGGAACTAGGGACGCAACAGGCACTCAGTGTTTGGCCGAATGAGTTAATGAGAGTAAACTTACATCCTATACTTACACCCCAGGTTGCCCACTGCCTTGATGGGCTCTGACAGCTGAGCAGTGAGACTGGGGTCCAAGTAGCTATGGTGGATGACTGGTGACTTGGGAAGACACTTTTTCTGAGCCTTCGTGTTATGATGTATAATGTCTTTTTGTGTTGGCCTGTTTGACATTTTATTTTGTTGCTGTTTTGAGGCAGGGTCTCGAACAGCTCAAAATGTCTTGAAAGTCACGAGGTAGCCTTGAACTTCTGATCCACCTGATTCCGGTGCTGGAATCACAGATCTGCACAACTCTACAGGGGAGAGCAAACCCCGGGTATGTGTGCATCCTAGGCAAGCCCTCTACCAACTGAGGTATACATATAGCCCCTCAACTTTATTTAAAGGAGGAGGGAGTGAATACTGCCATTTCCCATACAAGAATGTGGGTGACTCAGTACATCCGCAGTAACTGAGTTATGTTTTGAGCCTCGATTCTTTCCAGGGACCCTTGAATCTGTCTGGGCAGTGGGGTCGTGGCACACAAGACTGCCTTCTAAGTAAATCTCTTGTGTCGATGTGTCAGCTAACGCTAAAAAGAAACCTTGGGGCCTGATAAGAGCCCTAGTTAAGGCATACTGTTAATTCTCGGACTCTGGACCCTTGTCCTAGTTAACGGGTGCAGCTGCCAAAGGAATGACACCCGACTCTTGGAAGCCTGTTCCCAGTCAAGTACATACTCATGCTTTCCAGCGCTAATGAAATAAGCCCAAAGCCGAAGAGTCAGGGAAGGTTAACAGTGAAATCACTGCTGGCAAAGTGAACACAAACAATTCAACACCACCATGTGTCACAGCTCCAAGATATGGGCTGAAATCAGCTGAGGTCCTTTTCCACTGGCCAACCGCAGCATAACGTGAACTAAGAACTCGGTGGAGGTGGTAGTTTGGAGGAAAATACTAATGCCAGATACAGTACTAGGGATACAATAGGCACTGTGATGTTTGCTGAAATGAACACACCAGATGCACTGAACCCCTTAGGTTGCCCACTACTTCTCAAGGACCCCGATTGGTTTAGCAGAAACCAAGGTTCAAAGAGAAAATTCCAATAGTAGCTGTCCTGTTGCCTATGCGTGTGAGCTTGAAGACACTCTTATTTCCAAGACAGTTTTACCATCTGCGAAATGACAGTGGACTGCATTTTATGTACTTTATAGTCAGCTGCCCGTGTCTGTAGATTCCATGCTTGACTGTTCAATCAACTGCAAACCAAAAGTATCATTAGGGGCAGAAGGTATAGCTCAAAGTGGTACACTGTTTGCCTAGCATATAAATAGACTCGGTTTCCACGCACCAGAAATGAATTTTATTATCCAGAGGTTCTATGTCCACAGTGTCCCACATCGCTACTAACCACAAACAGGAAAATACTCAAGGAAAACATATGCCTATAAGCTAAAAGCTTTTTCTCCTGCCATTATCCCCTAATGAAGGCAGTATAGGGTCAGCAAGATGGCTCAGTGGTATGCACACACATACACACACAAAAATTAAGTAAAAATACAGTATACTATTTACATAGCATTCACATCACATTAAGTATTATAGTAATCTAGACATGATTTTAAATATCTGATAGAGTAAGTATAGGCCATTTGCAAATCCTTTTGGCCACTTACTTAAGGATTTTGTGTATCTGATTTTGGTCTTACATATACTACACTGTAAGACCAATGATCACTTTATCATGGAGAGTTCTTCAAGGTCTACAGTTTCCACAGTTTATTCCCGTAAAACGAAGATACCATGAACAGGGCAGAATCTCTCCCATTCCACAGAGATGATCCACAGAGATCAGAACTGGGGATATATAGACCATGGGAGAGTGCCTGTCTGTCTACATAAGGTCTACCAGGGTACGTAGAAGCCGAACAGGCCTATTTCCACTCAACAGTCCTCTTGGGCAAAGATCAGGAAAAGACATCCCAACAGCACAGCTCCACAGCCTGGCGTCTGTTCAAACACCCACAGAAGCAGGAATGTGCAACTCAGCTCACAGACAATGTGTGGGTTAGGCAGGAAAGAAGGGGCTTACAAGAAAGAAAGAAAAAAAGGACTGACTATATACAGAAGACAGTTTGGCTTCCTAGCGTGCTGCATTCTGTTACTGTCGAAATGTGTTTAACTGTGTGCACTGCTCTGCAGCAAGATATGAGGAAGCAGATCTGTGGCTATATATAAGTGTCTTATTTGAGATCATCTTTGCTGCAAAATACAGAGCAACCCAGACAGGGCCTAGCAAGAGGATAAAAGACAGAAAGCTTGACACACTGTGACCACCCTCCATCTTCTGAGGCCTCCTTCAGGGAAGAAGTGGGGGGGCACATATGGAGTGTGTCATCACCATATATGTCAGCCCAGGGATAAAGGCAGCCTGTTCATTCAACCCCCACTACAGAAGGACAATTTACAGCAGGGAGTGGGTGGGAGTTGTTGGCACAGCAACAGAGCACTTGCCTGGCTTAAGGGTCTGGGTTTCAGACTCAACACTCTGAAAGACAAATAATGAACAAACTACAGAGAAAAATATAAGCCAACCAACATTCTAAACTATAGTCGTTCTCTCCCATCATCATCTCTCATCTGCATCATTCTCTCATACCCGGGAAGGTATGATGCCTGAACCTCAGAGAGTACCAGGCGTTGTTTTTTAAGGAAGATTCCTTCTTTTAAAAAAGGCAAAGCAGACTGGTGAGACAGGCAAGGTGTCTGCTCACACAAACCTGACCTGAGTTCAAGCCCCAGCAGTGGAAGGAAAGAACTAACTTAAGGAGAGAACTGACTTCTGAACACCATGGCCTACACACATGCATTCCCATTCATATTCTCTCTCTCTCTCTCTCCCTCCTGCTCCCTCTCTCGAAAAAGTTAATGAAAAGTTTTAAGAGAATGATAAAAAGCTGAACCACCAATAAACAGACTAACTCAAAAAGATCAAGTTTGGGGCTGAGGGAAGAGACAGTGGTCCCTGCTACACTTATATAGTGATGAGGTCTCAGTCAGAGTCCTTTGGGGGAAAAGGAGAAATCAGCCTATTTTCCTGTGGGACACCTGGGAATCGCGAGAAGGAAGGTGGTAGCATCCAAGAACTTGAAGCCCCTCCCTCCTGGCTGCAGCTCCACCCACTGCCTGGACCACTTCCAGCACTTGGAATACTTGTGCTCTGCAGTTATGCCTAAGAAACACTCTAAGATTTTTTTTAAAGAACAGGAACACTTAAATGATACAGTCCCCAGCCGCAGAAAGAGAGGTGAGACAAAGGATCCAGGCTGCTGACTCGAGATTACCTCGAAGCCTCAGAGAGAAAAATAACCCTCAAGACAGGGCCACCTAGGCGCTGCTGCCCCTGGGCATGATCTTAGATACCAGGTGCTCCAGAGATGAGCTGAGAGAGCAGGGATCAGAGTGCTCGCCTTCTGGGAGCGGGCTGCTGTGACCTGGAAGGGATTCCCAAGGCTGCACACCGAGCGCTCCTGAAGGTGACCGTTCAGGCACCCACAGTGGCACGGGGGGAGGGGGGTCTTCCTTCTCACTGTTCCAAGCCATTTCTGGGTCACCACAGTTAAATGTCTTTCCTGTTGGTCCAGCCAGCCTCCGAGGAACCTGCGTGACTAACCAATGCCTGCTTCACCTGGATGCCGACCCGGACTCAGAGGCAAGACCTTGCCAAGAGCCACACAGCAAAAGTTGGCCAAGATTGGGCGAAAAGCATGGAGAGAAGCACACGAGAACAGAGAGGAAAGAAAAACATCTCTGAAGCCCACCCTCCTCCGTGCTTTGGGTCTCCTTGCCTGAAAGGGACTGCTCCCCTTTTAAGAGGTTTTCCAGTTTCCCTCACACCACCACTGTCCAAAATTGGCCACTTAACTCTCAAAACACTTAGGGGCAAAGAGGAGAAAAGGGACAGTTTCCAGCAGAATTGAATTCTGTGGTCGCTCCACCTTTATGGATTTGGTCACCGTGATGAGTTAATCCTGGGTGTCCACTTAACCACATCTGGCATTAACTAAGATCAGCTGTCAGACTACCTGAAGAGGTTATCCAGATCAATACATTTACAGTACAAAGACCAGAACTAGATCTGACTGGAACCTCCCGGTAGCAGACCAGATAAAAGGAACAGAAGACTTTGAAAAGAGACTCTCCAGGAATCTTTCAGCCATCACCCACTGGCCTACTACACTGAGTAGCTCTGAGCCTCCAGGATGTTTGCAGTGACTTAGCCTGCCTCAGGCTTCAGCCACCAGTAACATAGCCTCCTCCGTGAAAGACTGTTTCACCCCTCTAGAACTGTAAGCTGAATAACTCTCCCTTTCTCCCTTGCTTGACTTTGAATGCTCTCTCACAGCAAGAGTTAAATGTAACTATTACAGTCACACTGGGCCAAACTACTTACTGACAGGAAACAGGCCCGGCCCTCCCATCCTCACTTCTTCAGCTGTGCAGCCCCACTGCCCTGCACCACCCCACATCTCAACCTCAGGGGCCAGATCCCTTCAGGACTCCACTGCACCCCCAAAGCTCCAGAGCTGCTTCCCTTGTGGGTTCTCAGCCCCCGAACCCACAACCGACTTTGTGCAGCAATGATGCTGCATCTGCCTCTGCTCCCATTCCCAGGCCAACCCTCTCCACCACCTGGCCTAACCTCTTCCATCTGGTTTATTGGCAAACACTGGAGTTCAACAAAACCACAACGCCCTGTTCCTCCTAGCCTCCCCCCACGGTGGGTAAACTACCAAGTAGATCAATATTGACATTCCCACTTGAGACGCTGCATAAGACTTCCCCTGAGTTCAAGCTTAAGAAACCTCTCCTCCCACCCCACCCCTCCTTATGTATTTCCCACGGTCACATTAACTTGCCTTTTCCCAGGTTGGGCTCATCTTGTATCACAGCCAACTGGGCAGGGCCCCCTGCTTTCCTGCAACCCATCACATTTTCTGAAAGCTGCGAAGGCTTCTTACGCACGGGACCTCAGCCTGTGGACGAGGACAGGATGGGCAGCTATCAACAAAAAGTGGCTCAGACCTGCAGGCCACCTGCTTCTATCCCAAGCTCCTCATCTACAAAGAATTAAGTTTCTTCAAAATGCCACATCTTATCGGAGAAGGTGGCACAAGATCACACTCCTCGACCTGGGAGGCTCAAGACTCACGGATTCAAGCCCTGTCTTCAAAGCGAGAAAGAAGAAAATCTTAACCAGTACCGATTCTTCATGAGAGCCAACAAGGCACCACCAAGATACAAGACTGGGTATGGAACTCTTGGGTGGTCTCATCCAGGGGTCTTGGTGCACACTCGACAAAACTCCACAAGCTGCTTCAGAAACTGTCCCCCCCCCAGTTTGTCTTAAATTCTAGGTGTGCATCACACACACTGGTACGTTGGTGTACGTGAGTGCCAGCGCTCATGGGATTGTCATGGTGCACAAGCGCAGCAGAACCTCGGTTGTGGGTTCCTATCTCGTTCGAGACAGGGATTTTTGTTATTCCGAGGAGCTCTTGTCTCCACCTCCCATCTTGCCAAGGGAGCACTAGGATTTCACAAACATGCTGCTGCTTCTGGGTTCTCAGATTCAAACTCAGGTCCCTGCACAGCAAGCGCTCCGCCAGCTGAGCCATCTCCCTAATCTAATTACGGCCGCCCCACAGAATAAACGTGTGCTCTCGGGGGAGTGACTAGACAAGACTTAGCCACCTCCCGGGTGTTTTAAAGGAAAAGTGTCTTCTTCGCATCAGCAGTTACAGAAACCAGGAGGAGAACCTGGTGCCAGAACTATGCTGTGGCTTGTCCCCCAACAGTCCATGTACGAAGGCTCGGGTCCTCGGTGTGGCAACGTGCATCGTGGGGTGCTCTTCTCAGAAGGGATTAAGGTGGCTACCGTGGTTAGTCCCTATGAGAATGAGCGGCTGTAAGACTAAGCCCAACCCTCCTCTGCCCCCTGGTTTCCTGTCGTTCCAGGTGCTCTCTTCTCATGCAGGATCCCACCATGAAGCCACGAGGCCTCATCAGGACAAACTCATGAGGTCATGCATGCAACCTTGGACTTTCAGCTTTAGAACAGTAAGATAAACAAACCTCTTTTCTTTAAATATTACTTAGTCTTGGGTATTGTCTTATGGTAATGGGAAACTGCCAATAACCAGAATTCAAGGTTTGAGGATATGACTCAGTGGGTAAAGGCACAACCAAACTCAATGCCTGGAAAACTCATGGAAGTAAGGAATTGATTTCCAAAAGCTCTCCTCTAACTGTCACACAAACCTTTGCACGTATTTTCTCATTCATATTCTCTCCTCTCCCCCCCTTTCCTCTCACCATCTCAAACAAATAAATAAAGTATAAACAAATATATATATATATATATATATATATTCCCAATATGCTCAGATTTCCAAAGAAGGTTATTTTCTTAGTTATTCAGGGATATTAACTTACAGAAAGCCATCTTGTCAGAATCTACGAAGATGGATGCCAGCCGCACTTGGCCCCAGGCTTCCCAATTTTCAAAAAAAAAAAAACACTAAGCTTGGATGCAGCCAATTGTGATATTGTCAAGATAATGTCACACCTAAAGGGACATGACCCCCCTAGAGAGTCATAAAGGAGGAAAAAAAGTTTCCCCAAAGAGATTAATTTTTCCATTACACATACTGTATCTACTACAGGTGATGCAAACTGTAGTCCCAGCACTCAGAAGGCAAAAGCAAGAACTCTAGACTGGAACAAGCTACACAGTAATAAGCCCCCATCTAAAACACAAAGACTGAGGATGTAGCTCAGCTGAGAGAGGGCTTGCCTAGCACGCATGAAGTGCTCCAGCACCATATACACCAGGACACTTATAATCCGAGTCCTCAGGAGGTAAAGGCAGTCGTATCACAAATTCCAGACTAGCCAGAGCTACTTAGCAAATAATAATAATGGGCCAGTGGACATAGCTCAGTGGGTAAGGTGACAGCTGACAAACCTAGAGATCCGAGTTCCATCCCTGAAGGCCCACATGGCACATGTAAGCTTCTTCCTCTCTTGAATACTTTAAAAAAAAAATTAAGTACCGTTCTTGTGATATGTGTGTAACTGAAACAGAAAGGCCTAATGAGAAAAACGACCAAATTATTGCCAACTGATCTCAAAGGAGATTCAAAAAGATAGAGGAAAAACCACGCTGTTTTTAGTCCCTACTCTGGGACTAATAATAATATTTATTCTCTGGTTACCAAAATGTACAAGGAATTCTTCCCACTGACAACCACTCAGTTCTCCATCAGATCCCATTTGGGGTCTGCAATACGACTCCATTAGCAAATGAACAACTCACAGGCGATGAGCTGTTAGGCCCTTGGTAGACCCATCCTAGCAAGCTCGCACAGAAGCTCCGCAGAACAGTGTTTCTACATTCTCAAGCCAGCTAGCCTGGCTTTTCACTCGCTGGCTACTGCATGTGGAGTGTCTACTGAACTTTATGCTGCAGAATTGCAGAACTGGGAATTATTACAGTGACCCCCCCCCTCGGGACTTAAGAGAGATAATAGACACTTAAAAAAGCACCTAGCTAAAAAAAAAAAAAAAAAAAAAAAAGCACCTAGCTCAGTTAGGGCTCCGCAAATATGTGCTGTTATAAACAGGGGCATGCTGAAAAGAAACAATAAACACGAACATAATTTTAGGAAGTGTTAAGCAACACAAGGGAAATAAAGTAAGGATGAATGGCTCTAGGTACCCTAATAGAGACTTAGGACATTCTCACAGCACTTGGTCAGCTTTTGCAACAAGAATGTGCTACTTTTGATTAGAAAGAAACAATGTGGCAAAACATGATAAACAGTTGCTCTTACCAATAAAGGGCTGTCTGTGCCACACCTCTAAAACCTTGCCAGCCAACGACTTCTTGAAGCTAAACATCTGCCCCAGACCTCAACAGAAAGGCAATGTCTTCTGCTAAAAAGGCGGGATTTGCTAAAGCTGACTTTTCCAGGAACTATACACCTCACACGTCAAATTCAAACATTAGAATGATTTTTAAAAATGGCCCACATGAACCCCATATAAAAGGGGGAAGTTAATACAATCCCCCAAGTACTTCTGAGCGCCTGCTACATTCTAGGTATTGTGGATAGAGATAAAAGGCAGTGAGTGACCTTAAAATTCAGTCTATTGGGAGTCAATTAGGGTCCAAAAAAAAGTGTTTGCTGTGTTAAGTTTGACAACCCTGCTCAATCTCTAGAACCCAAAAGGTGGAAAGAGAAAATCCATTCCTGAAAGTTGTCCTCTGACCTGCTCTCGGGTCAGGAGCATACATGGGCTGACTCCACATACCCATTAACATTAACTGTTTTTTAAAGTTAAATTAGAAGTCAGAGCTAGCCAGATAGTTCAGCAGTTAAAGCGCTTGCTGCTCAAGCAAAAGGAAAGGACCAGAGTTCGGATCTCCAAACCCCACATAAAATGATGGGGGGGTTATGGAGGCCTGCCTGTAATTCTGGGACTCCTCAGAGCAAGCTGGGTAGCCACAATATCCCTATTGGTAAGCTGTGGAAAGCGGAGGAACAAAGGATTATTCCTGCTATGGGTCTCGGGCCCACACATGCACCCACACGTATGCCAACATGTATATACACATATACATGAAAATAGAAGACTTAAACTCCACGCAGCATGGAATGGTAGAGAAAAGAATATCTAGGGAACCTCAACTCAGACATCAGTGAACTGGCAGACACTTCAAGGAAGTCAGGATGACTACAAGGGCTTTGAAGGAAGAATAGAAACGCCCACTCAGGAGGCCAGAGGACCACCAGCTGCTGCCCTGGGTGCTGGGGTGGGGAGGTAGGCTGATTTCTGGGCACTGGAAGTACTGGAAAGAGCAGGTGAGTTGGATGAGATAGGAAGTAAGATGAGGAAACCAAGCTATGGCTTAGCTGGGAGGAAACGCTGCTGGCAGAGGGGAGGCCAGGGCAGGTCTCTGAACAAAGTTTTGGGAGAGACGGGCTGAATCAGAGCTGTGTTCGCGTAAAGATCACTCAGGAGCAGCCTAAAGAATGTTCTGGAAGTGGTCAAAACTGATGGTTGGGAAATCAGCCATTAGAGAGTCACACCGGAAATGATGAATGTGGGGGTGAGATTCCAAAAGAAATTCCGAAAGTAGAACTGGCTGAATCAGCAGACTGGATAGAGGTAGGAGGGTGTGGATGTTTGGGAGAGTGGCAGGTGACAGCAGTGTGTCTGTTCCTATGCCTGGGTGCAGAGATGGCACACACAGGCTGTACAGCAGGTCTATGAGGAGATACGTGGCAGCTAGAGACAGGGAGGGACCCAGCTCTGGTGAAATGAAGTTCAGAAGCATCAAGTGGAACTGCTGGATAACGACTGAATTAACTGTGAAAGGGCTTGATACAGGAGATAGCGGACCAGAGAATACAGACTCTAGACAGGGAGAAAGGCAGCGAACCCAGAACGGACTCCTGCCTGGTAGCCAGGCACACAGCCACTGCTATGTCAGGTGATGGGTTAACTGGAGATATGTCAGACTCATGCGTGGAAGTTAAAAGCAAATAAAACGCTGGGAACGTAGCTCAGTTGGTTCAGTGTTTGCCTGGTAATGTGAAGCCCTGGATGTGGTGGCATTCAGAAGGTGATGTAAGAGCCAGACAGAGTGCAAGGCCACCCTACTATATATCACGGGATGCGTGAGCCCAGGATGTATAAAAGAGGAGAGAGAAAAGGGAGGCAGACTGAGACAACCACCTTAGAAGATGCCAGGTTGATTGACTATGAGTCTCAACAACAGAGAAGGGCCACTGCTCCAAGAAATGAGCATCACATTCATCTATGAAAACCAGGTTATATCTAAAGGTCCTCCTTGCTCTCTATACCCCCATTCCTAGACATCACCAGCACTTCTGGCCCTGTTAGGCAGAGCCTGGGAAATCCCAAAGTGAAGCAAAAAGGAGGTAGAAGCAATCCAGGATGATTCTCAAAGTCACCCTTGGTCCTCCACAAGGACACACAGTGCTCTCTCTCTCTCTCTGTGTGTGCTTGCTCTCTCTCTCTCCCTCTCTCTCTCTCTCTCTCTCTGTGTGTGTGTGCTTGCTCTCTCTCTCTCTCTCTCTCATCTCTCTCTCACACACACACACACACACACACACACACACACACACACGTCATGGCCGCCCAGACATAATTCAATGAGATAATACAAAAAAATGACATATTTTTGTAAAGTACCTCCACTATGCCTTTTTAGTCTCTCTGATCCAGCAATACACTATACCGAGTTGATAAAGCCACCAGTTTCCCACCAAGCTAACAGTTCAGCAGTTTTCAATTCTATTTTCTGCCAGAAAAGACCTTTGTTGATCCCACTGCCCAAAAGCAGAGAGAGGCTTTAGCCAAAAAACAAGGCAGATCTACCTTTTCCTAAGAGAAGATAATTCTTTTGGCCTACAAGACTACTCTTACACAAGTACTTCCAGGTTCATATCAACGAAGCATTCAGCTAAACAGAATAGATGACAACTCTGGAAGAGCTTGACAAGAGATGCAAGTCACTCTCCTTCTAGCTAACATGTTTTTTAGCCATTTTCCCAACAGATACATGTGTCTATTGTATTCAACTTTAAGGAGAGAGGTCTTGAAACAATAAGTAAGCAAATACTCAAGAGAAGTGAGAGTTGACCATACTAAGTTAATTGCTGAGAATCTTATTACTGAGATAACTGAATTAAAGTTATCTCTGGTTATCAAATAGAAAACATATCCTATACACAACTGACACAAAAGAGTCATTTATAGGACTCTGTGGACTTTGCATGGATTTTGCCCTTTTTTCCTCTTCATGCATGTGTGCATGTGCACTTACCATGGAGACCAGAGAATGGCATAGGGTATTTTTCTCTATCCCCACCTTATACTTTGAGACAGGGATCTCTTCCTGAAGCTGAAGCTTTTCATCCAGTCTGAATGGGCAGGATCCACCTGTCACCAGCTGGAGTGTTGGAGTTGCAGGCATGATTGGCTTCTACATGGTACTGGGGATCTGAACTTGAGTCCACGTGCTTCGATAGCCAGCACTTGACCCACTAAATCATTTATCTCCCCAACCTTTCTTCTTCTTTTTTTTTGGACAAGGTCTACTTTGTTCACGCCTCCTTAGCCTTCTCACTGATATGTACCATCACACACAGTTGAGGGCTTTGGCTTTGCCAAACTTACACTTTAATAGGATTGTTCTAAGCAGTACGATGATGAGAGACTGGTTATAAGGACAGAGGCATCTGGGTACAGCAGACCTCAAGTTGGAGTTGCAGGCCAGCCTGGCTACATCAAAAGAATGCCTTCAAAAAAGACAAAGGCTGGGGCTGGAGAGCTGGCTCAGGGGTTGTGACTGTGTCTCACAAGCAGAAGGTTCTGAGTTCAGATCCCAGGTCCCATGTTAAAAAACAAAATCAAAAAAGACAAAGGCAGAAGAAGAAGGAGAGGGATTAGGGAATTCATACAACAACCAACAGAGAAATAGATGATAGCAGCCTGGGAACAATGGAAGTGAAAGGGATCTGACTGAGATATGCTGTAAAGGGAAGGCCAAGAGATTCTTTGATTTATCAGGTGCAAATGAAAGAAAAGACTCAAGAATGATCTCAGGAGTCTAAGCCTAGCAACTCAGAAAGGATGTTCCAACTGAGATGACAAGGACTCACAGTTAGAAAGAGTACAGTAATGTACACTGTAATTCCAGCACTTGGAGGTGGTGGCAAAAAATGATCAAGACTACTCTTAGTTATGTAAATTCAAAGTCAGCCTATAATACATAATACTCTGACAAACAAAAGAAAAAGCTTACAGATTGAGTTTGTGTGAGAATAAAAGCAAGGTTAAAAACACAGGATATGTTGAGATTCTTGTCATAGATGGGTCTTGTAAAAGAGATCTTAATCAACAATGCACTTATTCAATAAACATCTGCAAACCCACTTGTCTGTTTTTTAGACAATGTACTATTGGTCTTGGGCAATAGTGAGGAAAATCACTGGTTCTGAGGCTCAGTCTAGAAAAGGTAGACTAAACAAGCAAGGACCGCACAGCACAGGGCGGGAAGAATCTTCTAACTGAAGTATGCTGCAGATGCATTATCAACACAGTACAGAAATACTCAACCACAGCAGGGAGGGCATTCCAGGCAAGACCACAAAAAGAAACACTATCAGAGGTATTCAACTGGGAAAAGGGAAGAGAAGGGATCATGGATTCCAGGCAAATGAACATCTGCAAAGGTTTGGAAGAGTTAGTATTCATCCCTGGTCCCAGAATCCACAGAAAGCCTAAACAGCACAAAGAGGCCTTGGCACTTGGCTAATCAGCCTCAGGGACAGTGGCATGGTCAAAGTGTCAGACCATAGCATATTTAGGGCATGATTAATGGCACATGGAATTAAGATGCAAGGGTTCAGAGAAATACACTGTTGCTACAGCTTCATAAAGGAAGGGAAAAACAAAAGTAAACAAAAGCTGTTATGGAAATGGGCACTTTCAAAAGCCAATTAGTAAAGCTAAGGGAACATGCACGCAGGCACATGTTACACACACATTCGACATACAGATATACCCTTGGCTATATAGTGAGATCCAGGCCTGCTTAGAGACCCTGTCTCCGGAAAGGGGAAAAAGACATTCTTACTCACAAATGTTTTAATAAAAATCAAAGTCCCTCTACCAATAAAGAATATTTCCAAATGTTACACCATTCTTATCCTTCTATAATTTCTATTTTTGAAACTCCTAATAATGCTTATGCTTAAAATTATGAATTAAAATTATGCTTAAAATACACATTGTGTGTGATCATATACAAGAAAATATAGCCAGGTGTTTAACAATAAATCAATTTAGGGAAGACAATGCGTTAAAGGACAAAAAAATTCAACACACATTTAAGTATGTTCCCCAAACGTTTTTTACTGTTTTTTTTTTTTTTTTTCTGATTGAAAAGCTATCGAGACATCTGAAAGACTTCAAGTCCTTTAACAATTTCAGCAGCGCCATCAGAAAGAGACCACCAGTAAGAAAGGTCACATCTTCAGTAGTGGAATTCATATCACCAGAACCTGACAGAAGCAAAGAAATGCCAGCAAGTCCGAACCCAAGCAAATGCCAAACAGTACATGGGGAGTTAAGTGACCACACAGGGATGCGCATCAGAAGATAGGTCGCTTCAAAGACACTCAACCCAGGAACAAAGGAATGCGCCTCTGAGGAAAGCAGCAGGGAGGAAGAGTTACAGGAGACTGCAGCTGCGGCTGCTGCCGCCTTCCACGCAGGGATGGGTGTGGTACTGTGAACTACTACAGACAGAATTTTGGGCAGAGCAGACCACAGCTGAGTCCTCCCTGGGCAGGAGGAAGCAAGGCGTGTCCAGTGGGAGCAGCTGGAATAGAGCATTGGGAGATGGGCGGGAAGGTGCCAGGGGGCAGAGCACACAAGGCCAAGACAACAATTTGGTGTTTGGGGGGCGGAGGTGGGCATAAACACAGGGCCCAAGAACCAAATCACCCCCTCACTGGCCAGAGGGCGATGGTGGTTGAGGTCCCAGAAACAGTGCACCAGTTGAAATGACACCGATCCAGGATGCGTTCTGAAGGGCTCCAGACGCAGTTGCTGACTCAGTCCAGCTGAGCTGAGGTTGTTAACAACCCGCACCGCGAAGGGACTGCTGCACCCCCGGCCCTGCATTACTCACACGTGGGCCAGTCTCCCTAAAAATATCTCTGAGGACTAGTTACTGCTCACAAAGCAGTTCACAAGAGGCACAGATTTACTAAAGGAAAACGCGGGCTGCGGTCACTTTTATCCCTAAATCAAAATTCCTGCAAAGCTTCCTCCTCCTTTGTCACTCACTGTCGAGGAAGATGCCAACCTGGACGCCTTTGAAGAGATGAGATCATCAGATTCTTCAGAGGTAACGGGACATAGGATGAGAAAAGCAGATTGAGCAGATTATAAGTAGTAAAACACTCAGAGAGACTTCCTCGGCACTGCCCTTCTACTGAGAAGACCCCCCCTAACCTCCCAGATCCCATGTGCTTATGTTAATATTTCAGGCACAGCTGAAATATGTGTGGTGCATGGACTCCCAGCACTGGGAAGGCTGAAGCAGGAGGGCCAGGGTTCGGAGGACGCAGAGTAAGGACATTTGAGCGCCAGGGGGTTTGCGCTGTGCCTACACATGAAAAGACAAGGTGTAAAAAGGAGAAGGCCAGCCAGAGCTGACCCAAGGCAGACCAATGAGATGCAGGGTGGCAAGGAGAAGAGCCTTAAGCTGTTTTAATTGACCAAGGACAAGGAGGCCAAAAAATTCAAAGTTAGGAAGGGAGGGAGGGAATGGTACCTCAATCATGGGTGTACACACAGGCAAAGAAGACAAGGTTTTGTGGCTTTGACTTTCTTTTCCTTCTGACGCTACTTCTTGCCATCTAGGCTTACTGTTTAGGAAGGAATAAGAGAGTCAGAAAAACTTTCTCAGTCCCTATTTTTCTTGTTGCTTGCTGGAAAACAAACTTCCTTTTCAAAGTATGAGAGATTGAAGCTAGGGCCCTGTACATGGTAAGCAAGTGCTCTACCATGGATTTACATCCCCAGCCAGCACAATCGTAAAGTTATTTAACAATGATTTACTTTGGCCCCCTGACGAAGTTTTGAGTTCTAATTCACTATCGTCCACAAAGCAATCCTGAAAATTATGTTGCAGAACCACAAGTGGTATTCCCACAGGCAATCCCAGGAAGAAAAGGATGATGGGGAAATCACCATGGGGTCTAGGCCAGTCTCAACTACAAGCTCAAAAACAACCTGAGCCAAGTATGAAGACCAAGTCCTTAAAGAGGGAAGCAAGACCACCCAGCAGGTAAAAGCACTTGAAGCTCATATGGTATGCAAGAACTGACTTCCAAGTTTCTTCTGACCTCCATATGTGGACAGTGGTACACACACACGCATACACATAGTATTTTTTTCTTAAAGTGATACATAGGGCTAACAAGATGGCTCCCTGGGTAAAGGCACCTGCGGACCTGAATTCCATGTCTTGAGCCCACGTGGTGAAAAGGAAAGAACTGACTTCTGAAAGTTGTCCTCTGACCCCCATGTGCATGCTGTGGGGCAGACACAACCAGCTTGTGCTCCCTACCAAAACGTTTTTCAAGTGATATATGGAGCTGCAGTTACCAGCCTTGCCTACTACAACCAGAAGCATTTAATGTAAGATAAAATATTTGCACTGCTGACAGTCACATTGAGGCAAATGAAGCAAGTTGGCAGGAAGAAGAGCTCCAATGCCTTAAAAGAATTGACTTGGGGGCTGGAGCGATGGCTCTGGGGTTAAAACTCTGCCTTGCAAGCAGAAGATCCTGAGTTCGGATCCCAGGTCCCACGTAAAAACACCAAGCAGAAACAGCGACTGCCCACACTTCCGGCTCCGGAGGGCGGAGCCTGGGAAATCCCAAAGTGAAGCAAAAAGGAGGTAGAAGCAATCCAGGATGATTTCAGGAAGTCACCCTTGGCCCTCCACAGGGGCTCACAGTGCCCTCTCTTACACACACATACACACACACACACACACACACACACACACACACACACTCCCACATAGAGTTAAAGAAATAAAATATTTTAAAAAAACAAACTGATTTGTTTAGTAGGGGGGAAAAAAGGAGGAAGGTAAAGATACCTATCCATTGAGCTTGTGTAACTAGGTAAAAAATTAAAAAAACAAAGAACTGATTTGTCTTATGAAGGAGACCAGAAAGAAAAAAAAAAAAAAAATCACAAGACCTGCAGTATAGACTTCAAAACCCAGCACTTGTTCACAGCTATTCCCACATGGCCCCTGTCGGGCAGCATGAACGCACGCTGCGGTCTGGTCCCGAGCTGTTCAACCCTAATGCACACTGAGCAGCACCCGCTTCTGTCCCTAATCTGCCTCTATGTGATCTGAATACATTATTAACTCAGCCTCATTTTCTCATCTGCACGTGGTGACAAAGCAAGTTTAAGTGTCCCTGGGTTAGACCTCCAACACCGCCCCAAAATATAATTTTTTAAAAAGGTAATGAAGACTATTGATACTCCAGATATTCTGAGATTCCACCCAGCTCTAAAAGTAGCATTTTTTTTCCTGGTACTCTAACCCTCTTTGCCTTTTACCAAATTCCTTTAACAGGCACAAACAGTATCGATCTGCCTTGTTTCCAGCCCTACTGCACCAAGACTGAGCTTTCCAAAGGAGGTCCAGTTAGTTCATACTGGCACTCAAAAGAAAAAAGAAAACCTTCCAAGACTTTGATGCAAAGACGCTAAGGACTGGAATGACAAAATCATAATATTACATCAAACTAAATATAATACAAAGTTTTTAGAAAACTAACGCTCTTTTAAGCTCTTGAGATAGACTCTCACTTAGTTGCCAGGAATCCTTGAAGTGTATGCAGCCCAGGCTGGCCTCAAACTCCTGACCATTGTGCTTCATACTCCTAGGTGATGGAATTATGGGTGAGGGTGCCATGTGCTGGTCGAGAAAAAAAATCAGCTATAAAAAAATTGGGGGGGCTGAAGAGATGGCTCAGGGGTTAAGCCTCTACCTCCAAAAGTGGAGACATTAGGTTTGGATCCCAGATCCAACATAAAAACACTAGGGAAAAATTCATTTCTGCATCTGGAAGGCAGAGCCTGGAGAACCTCAATGCAAAGCAATAAGGAGGTAGAACAATCCAGGATGATTCCCAAAAATCACCCTTAGGCCTCCACACAAGCTTGGAGGCACACACCCACAATAAAAGATTTAAAAAGTAATAAAATTATTAAAATTAACATAAAATTATAAAAATTATTTAAAAGTTTGTCATTCTATCCCCTGCCCAAGATGCAAAAAATACTTCTGAAAACTACATAGATGCAGTCTCTTCCCCTCCCTCCTCCTAGATGAGAAGGTCGGAAGAGAACTGCCTACTCCTCTTGGCAGCTGCCATACCATCATTACCTAAGCAACTCTTAAAACCCATCTTTATGTTCAACTGCAAATGAATGGTAATGAATCAGAAACATACAATAAGGATATTTTTCAGTTTTTGCAGCTTGGCTTTCACTTCTGCGGTGACTAAAATATTTAAATGATTAATAAAGTCCTTTTGTTTCTAAACCTTCCACCCATGTACAAGTTTAAGCCTCTTCGCCGCTAAAAGTACTAGACTTCAGGTTAACATGCTACCCCAGCTACACCGCACGCAAAGCAAGACGCTTGGAAATACAGTCGGAACAAAACAGGGCCCCCAAAAGACAGGACTATGCTCTAAGAACAGAAACAGCAGCAGTAACTGCAAAAGAGCAGGTGAGGGGATCCCGGAAGGCCTGACACCTGGTTTTGCTTTGAGTTACCATTACTATTAGAAAAAACGTATTTTTAAACATTTTAAAAAGCAGAAAGACAACCTAAGCTCAAGGACCTGAAGCGAGCCCAGTCTTGGCCACCGGGGCGAGGGGCGAGGTGAACTTAATCAAAACGGTAGTTCCGTCCGACGCCAAATCTGGGCCCCTGGTACAAAAGGCAATCCAGACCAGGAGGGAATATATATATATATATATATAAAATATAAATCAAAATGGAGAAGGAGGGGCCACATAGGAGCCGGCGCGGGAGCGAAAAACCTCGTGGCTCGTGGCTCATGGCGCCAACCAAGCTTTCCTGCCACGCGCTCCCAGCCCCGGGACACATCTTCCTGCCTGGCCATCAGCCGCACGCGGTGCCCAGCTCTGGCAGGCGCCCCTCGCGAAGCCTGAGCTCCCAGTGAACTTGGAGACTGTTAAACGGCAAGCCGATCAAGTCGCCCCACCTTACAGGCAGAGAGGTGAGAAAAGAATGATCTGGGAGTATTCCACCCTTCACCTGCATAAAAGGGCTTAGATTGGGACGGTCCTCCTGGCCTTGCGGACAAAACAAAGACAGCAGACTCCTAAGGGGGTAGCATGATGACCTCCCCCTTCCAAGGGAAGAACGAATGGAACGCCGAAGAGCACATGGATCCAGAACAACTTTCTCAATGAAGCCGTTCGTGTCCCTCTCATCAACAAAAGACAGTATCCTCTACGGCCATTTCATAAATGACTTCGCACCGATCGGGCTCCGCTTCTGACTCGAAAAGCCCTGCAGTCCCCAGGTGGGCTCCTGATCCCCAGCACGTCGCCTCGCGCGTCCCCGTGTCACCCTCGCAGCTCGCAGGGTCTGGCGTGCCGGCTCGCTCCCGAGGGCTAAACCGCTGATCGAGCAGTGCCTAGGCAAGGCCCAGGGAAGGCACGCCTCGGGGGGCTTGCGGGGAAGCCGCAGAAGACCAGCTCCAAGCTGGACATGCAAAACAATAAGCATCCGCCTCTGCCCCTCCCCCATAGGACCCCGGCCACGAGTACCAGGCAGGGCTGGGAAACCCAGCCAGGAAGCGTGCCAGCCCCGCCGGGGAGGACCCAGCACCCGGAGACCCTCCGAGGTCCGGGTCCCACTCCCGTCCCCATCCCACCCCGAGCCTGCGCCCGCAGCGAAGGCGCGCGGAGCCACGCGGTGGCTAGCTGCAACGGACGCGGCCCGCGGGTGCCGGCCCCCATGCGCCACCGCCGGGCCCCGGGAAGTGAAAGAAGGCGCGCGTGGCGCCGCCGTACCTTGCCGCTGGCTGTGCCTCCGCTGACGCCGATCAAGAAGGGTTCGCCGCCGTTGGGTTGCTGGTGGTTCTGCAGGGTCTGCTCGCTGTCTCCGGCCATGGCTCGCGCCGCCCCTCCTCTCGCCGTCTGTGCGAACGGACGCACGCTCTCCGCCCGCGCTCGCGTCGGACTCGCTCCGCTTCCCGCAGCCGCCGCTGGGCGCCGCCGAGATCCGGGCTGGCGGCCGCTGTCCTGCCAGGCGCTGCTCGGAGCACGGCAGCTGAGCTGTCTTTCTTGGAAGCGCGGAGAGCTTTGGTTTGCCCGCAGCGGTCGGCGGGCTTTACATCTCAGGCCGAGGTCAACGTGATGAGCCTGGTCCAATCCGGGCGTGCAGCGCGCTGCCATTCGCCAAGACGTCTGGCCCCAGCCTCCGCCCCGCCCGGACCCCGCCACCGCCCTAGGTCTCTGGGAAAGGTGTGAGCGCCACTCCCCTCCCCACCCACCTGATTAACCCTTTCCCTGGAGGAGCCGCAGGAAAAGGAACAGTCTAGGTCAGCGTTTTCATGTGGCGCGCAGCCACTACTTCCAAAGACATCAAAAGCAACAAGGCATAAATGCTCCCGGCTGGAGACGGGAACCTAGAACAAAGAGTTAAAAGAAAATCTAAAAATACTTAATGGTCATCCCCCCCACCCAAGCCAAAACCTTGTTTCAGAAATGGAGATTCCCCCTCCACCCACAAAAGCCAAAACAGGAGGTCATTCTCTGACTTTAAAATATTTCTTGTCTTGGAAACCCCCAAGGGTCATTCCTTTAGCATTCCGTGCCCTCCTGTGACTCCCGGAAAGAAGACTTGGAGGTGTTATGTGAAGGGAGGGATGCCCCTCCAAGGATGATCCGTGCCTTTTCACACACAAAGTATCTCAGATCCCTTGGTGGAGTTAGGGTAGGTGGGGACTTAAAAGTAACAATGAAATTTTGATTCATTGAAACTTTTAATTGACCTAGTTTTTCAAAGACGGGCAGTTAGTCATTTGGTTAGGAAGACAGTACCAAGTAGTGACTAAGGAGGAGGTTCCACCTCCGGAGCCAGATTTCTGACTTCATATTTCTGAGGTCTGCAAGCAAGTCGGTTGTCTGTGCCTCCGTGTTCTCCCTTCCGTTAAATGGGAATGATAATGGTACCCATTGACCAAGAGTTTTATGAAGTTTAAATGAATTATTGAATTATTATATGTGAAGTTCTTAGAATAGTGCAATGGCACAGTCAACTCTAGACTTATATTAGGGTTTGAAAAAAAAAAAAGACTCGTGAAAGTACTGAATCAGAAAAGGAGGTTTTTGCTGGGCATACAAGAGACAGGACTGGTCTCGGCTCCTCTGAATTTGGGACCTTATCAGTGAGCTTCTGGGGACCCACAGTCTAAAACAGCACCAGTCATGTGCCCTTAGTATCAACAAATAAACATCTTGATGATCATGGGTCACTACTTTGATTTTTGAATGCTTTGTTGTGCCAACTGCCATGGTTTAGATGGGGTTTGTCTCAATCAAAACATGTATTTCATTCCCAGTGTAACAGTATCAGGGTTCTCAGACCCTTTAAGAGGGAGATGATTAGGTCTTGGAACTCCAGCCTCACCAAGGGATTAATAAATACAGTGCCTGACAGGGTTATCAGGTATAAAGGAGTGTAGGTCCTTGACTCTCTCCTCCGCTCTTGCACTGACTTCTTTTCCACCACTCCCACAAGCAAGTTCACCGCACTATGTCCCCCGCCATATTGAAGTATGTGAAGTATGAGGTGAGGCCTGCACCAGAAACTCAGGGAACTAGGGCTGTACTGGGAAGCGTGACTATTTTCCGGTGCTTTCTTTGGAATTCCACCCTAACTGCAACTAGAATTGATGTGCCCATTGCCTCCTTGAGTGTACTCACCGAGCTAACTTGCTACATTTCTTTATACCTTGCTTAATATTGACATTTCACCTTGAGGCATGAGTTAATACCTAGGGACGCTTTCTATATAAAGGTCAGGCCTAACTCCCAGGGGAAGCAGCTGCATTCTGCCCTCTGTTTTCACTTTCTGTCTTTTGTTTTCCCTTCCTACGCCTAGGGCTAGCCTGACTCCACAGGAAGAAGCTACCTAGGTCTGTTTAAGGTATTAACAGCACTTTCAGCACATGACCTCGATAAGGACTCAGAGTCTCTGCTCTCTACCAAGCAAAGCAAAACTGTCCTGTCTATTCCCTCTGCTGTGTCATCCTCTCTTGGGAAGCTGGTCACCAAATCCCATAGCAAAGGATGCTCACATCACATTCTAGCCTATTGGAGCAATTACACTGCAGATTCTGAATTAAGTGATTTCAAATTGTGCTATTGCCTCCAAAGGGGGAAAAATGTTCTGATAAAATCCAAAGTCAGATTCAAGAGAGTGCATTTTCCTGGTATCTGTGATCATTTTTAATTGATTTCTATTATTTTTTAAATTTCTGTCCATACAACAGAATTTAAATGGCTTTGATATATATTCGAGCTTGTATCCTTTAAAATTAAAAAGGAGTAATGTAACATCAAATGTATTCATTGGAGAGATACACAGCACATATTGTCCAAATTTAAAAGGTTACAAAGAATTACTATGCTAGCTTTATGCTTGTATATAAAATAACTGGTCTAGATTGACTAAGTTCTGATTGGGTTAACATTGGGGGAGGAAGTCAGCGTGAGTATGCAATTGCAGCTGTAGCCAAAGGACAATGAGCCGGTGCTGTGGGCAGTCTTTTGTCGGCTTGCCCTCTCTCCAGAGCCAACTCGATTGTTTTTCCTCTCGGTACTGGGTGGACAGTGACCAGTTCTCCATCCATCTGTTCATCTCCCCTCCCCCCAAAGAATAGATGCACTCACACTTCAGCACCCATGCAGAGCTCTCCTTAGCAGGGACTTTGACGGGCCATCCATACGTGTTCTGAAAAGATGAATTTCTGAAGCTACAGCTAGTTCGCCATCTGTCTCAGTGACAATCAGTCACGTTGCCAGAGGTTATTAGGCAGAAGAGCAATGTCACACCAACATCAGCAGCACAGAGGCAGTGCGACTGGAAATGCTCAATGCTTGGGCTCCACCCCAGGAGTAGTAAATTGGGGACTCTGTGGATGGGGCCCAGAGGTATTTCGAAAACTTTGCGGATGACTGTTTTATCCACTGTGAAGCTGAACCATTAACCCCAGCGTAAGGATTAAGAATCTTTTGCCCGGAAAAAAAAAAGAAAAAGAAAAAGAAACAAGGTATTTTTCTTCTTACTTTGTTTCTAACTTGATTTGTATCCCAGGCTGGCCTTAAACTCAGACCACCCAACTCTGTTTCTACAGAGTTTCAAACACAGGGTTTCCAGCATGCAAAGTGGATGTGACACCAAGTAAATTACATGTCCAACTTTGTTTCTAACTTTGTAACCTTTGACAAGTTACTTCATTGCTATAAACCTCAGAAATGTTGAATGATACCAAGCTGGCAGAATGGTTATAAAAACACTGAGAAAAAGTTAGCACATAATTGTTGCTAAATATTATTTCCCTTCCCTATTCTTTTTGGCATCAATCTGAATTATCACATGAGCATACCATTTAGGGATTAGGAGTTCCAAAAGTAAGTACTCCTAATCCCCAAAGGCACTAATAAAAAATGTATTTTTATTATGTTTTCATAATATTCTCCCATAATGAAATGACAAATATATAGAGTTAAATGTAACTTAATTTATACATTATGCAGTGTTACATAGTATCCTCCTAATGTGTGTGACTTTTATGTTTTATTCATTATTTATTTTTTTAAATTTTTTTATTATTATTATTATTTATTCAATTGTGCACGTGTGTGTGTGTGTGTGTGTGTGTGCATGTATGTATGTATGTGTGTGTAGAACCACAGACGAATTCGGGAACCACCATGGACCGCCTCCTTGTTTACTCTGCTCCGGGATTCACAGGCTCCGCCCTACCAGGACCAGAAACGCAGGCCGCCCCCGCTTCCGCCCGGCGTCTGTACGTGGGCGTCTAGGATCCGAACTCAGGACCTTCCGTCTGCAAGGCAGAGGCTTAACCCCTGAGCCACCTCTCCAGCCCCTTATTAATTTTTTTTTAATTTTTTTAAAATTATTTATTCAATTGTGTGTGTGTGCATATGTATGTGTGTGTGCACGCGCCCGTGTGTCTGTGTGTGTAGAACCACGGACGAATTTGGGAACCACCGTGGACGCCTCCACCTCCTTCTGTCCCGGGATTCACAGGCTCCGCCCTACCAGGACCGGAAGCGCAGGCCGCCCCCGCTTCCGCCTGGCGTCTATACGTGGGATCTGGGATTCGAACTCAGGACCTTCTGCCTGCAAGGCAGAGGCTTAACCCCTGAGCCACCTCTCCAGCCCCCCCTTATTAATTTTTTATAGAGAGTCTCACCATATAGCCCAGAGAGGTTACATATATCTTGTCTTAAGGCAACAACAACAAAACCAAAAGGCAATGTCCATATGGGCAAATATATAATCAGAAATAAATTAGTAGTTGCCTACAGGTAAGAAAGTTTGGGGGGAAAGGAGTACCAGCTTCTAATGGGTTGAGAATTCCTTGGGGAGGATGTTTCAAAGCTGATTGCTGTGATGTTTGCACAACCTTGAACATACTAAAAAGCATAGAGGGGCTGAGGTGATAATCCAGTCAGCCTTGTTCCACAAGCATGAACACCTGAGTTGGATCTCAGCATCTGTGTCCAAAGCCAGGCATGGTTATAATGCTGGAGATAGTAGAATTCCTTGGACCAGTCTATCCAACTCAATGAGTTCCAGGTTCAGTGAGAGAATTGTCTCAAAAAAATGTGACAAAGGAGCAAGAATGGGCAGTCCCTATGCAGAAAAGCACAGAGTGAGGAAAACAGGGAGGGGGAAAAGCCTTGAGCTGAGCTGATCCACTTAGAACCCAGGGACAAAGTTATACTACAAGTAACAGGACTGTGGCACTTCCTGATAAAATTTTGATCAGAGAGGTTGTAAAGTCCCCTAAACATTATAAGCTTTTGCCGTTGTTCTTGGTTGCTTTCCAAAAACTGTCAGTAAGACCCTATTACTGAAGATGCAATACATATGGATCACAGAACATGGGCAAAATATATCAACTGGAATTGACCTGGGGATTTTCTCCTTGCTGGATAGCTTACACAGTACCAAGGACTACTGTAGAAGCTGCTAGGAGAGAGAAATAATCACAAACCCCATCAGCAGCATGAGATCTGTAAGTTGCAAGATAAATCACCATGGCGACAGGTGACCACCAGTGTAATAGTGGCATGAGTATCAAGGAGACAACCAACAGCTTTCTGATTGGATTCAAGACCTGCTTATACACATCCCTGTTACTGTAAACTAGAACAAGAACCTAAAAAAAGGGAAGGAAATAGATCAATACGGAAGACAGCCAATAAACTTATAGATAGGAAGACAGTACAACAAACTGCTAGGTAGGTAGCTGCTATTATACCCATAGAATGGGAATTCACAGTGGAAATCTCTGGTTCTAAAGCTGGATGAGTGAAGGGAAACACACATATCAGTGGGGTGGCCTGAAGAGGGGTAACGATATACCATGAAGACCTGAGCCCCCACAGAAGTAGACAAGCCAGAGTGATCCCTGAAATCCATAGAAAAAAGCATACAGGCAGAAAGGTGGGAGGGAGTGGGAAGGAACAGTGAAGGGAAGGAAGGGGATGGGAAAGAGAAGAGAGGGATGGAAGCTAGAATAAATACTCAATATTCTTGTAAAAGTAGAAAAATAAATAACATTGAGGAAAGAAAAACAAAAAAATATTTTATTCACTTTTGACTTCCACATGCATGTGCACACATACATGGACATTCTGCACACACACGTGAACACCTGACCATACACATACAAAAAGACATTGACTTGTATAATTAAATTAAAGAATTGTGTGATATGTCAACTATATCTCAACAAAACTTTTTCAAAAATAGGTACCAACAAAACAAGCTAGGCAGAGAAATGGACAAATGCATAGGGAAGTGACAATATAAATTTAACACCTTCTCTTTCTTTTGTTTCATTCCATCCCTTGCATAAGTATCAGCGGTGACAAGCTCCACTGCCTTTGCGAGGGTCCTTTGCTCACGACAGGCCTGCAGCACTGGATCCAGACCATGATCGTTTTCACCAGCATTCTACTCCAGTGTGATATCCACTTAACGATATCAGAGAAAATCATTTTGTTGGCTGGCTAGCCTTTTTTTTTTTTTTTTTTAAATATAAGACTTATATCCTGGGCTGGCCTCAAGTTTGCTTTGTAATAGAAGAACTCCAAGTCCAGTCATTCCTGGCCCTGCCTCCTTAGTGCTAGCATTAAAAGTGTTCATCACCACGCCCAGTTCAATACTAGTGAAGTCCTTAGCAACTGAGACATGGCAGCCGCTGTGCGCCATATTCCACTTCCCAGCCAGGACAGCATCCCCTTCCTCTCCTGAGCAGCAGGTGAAGGTGAAATTACACAAGTACTCATCTTTGGGTTTGTCCACTTGTGTGCAAAGTTTGAGCCTTCATTGTCAAGCTGACACCTGTATCTATGATATCTCACCCTTTATCAATTTGTATGGTATAAAATGATAATAGATTGCTCATTGTCTTAGGCAACTCCTAATACTTCCCATTTGGTCTGCACCCTCTAAGAAGCAGGTGCCAAGACTGAATCACACATACGAAAATTTTATCAGGGAAATGTGTCAAACAGGAAATAGGGAGGCAATCTCAAAAAACCTTCCAATTACCTACAAGACAGGCCTTGCGTGAAAGAGAGAGAGAAACAAGGTTGAATAGAAGCTCCTAGACAAAACGGACAAACTGAGCAAGGTTGTACAAGCTGTTGGGAGTCCTCAAGCCAACGCTAGTAAGAAAAGTCACGTGTCTCCCAGAAAAAATTTCTAACTTAGTAACCCAGCTCTTCTCACTGTCTGGCTGGGAATAGCTTAAGGAACATGGCCAGGAAAGAACTATAACATAGCAATTGATCTCAGAGCTGGTAACTGGGAACTTGCCATATGTGTTCCTTGTCAGCAATTCTTTGATGCACTTCTGGTCACCACATACTGAGAATAAAGTGTTAACTCTCTAACCAAAATAGTCAAATTGAGACTAGAGACACGGTTCAGGGCTTAAGACTCTACCTCACAAGCAGAAGGACCTGAGTTCAGATTCAGGATCCTACATAAAAATGCCAGGCAGAAATGACAGCCACCTGTACTTTCTGGCTCTGGAAGGCAGAGCCTGGGAAATCCCAGATCGAAGCAAAAAGGAGGTGGAAGCAAACCAGGATTACTCTGAAAGTTACCCTTGTGCCCTCATGTGGGAGCATGCACACACAAAAAGTTAAACTGTGGGCCAGGAAGATAGTTCAATGATTTAAAGTGCTTACCATTTGTGGTAGTTTCAGGTGTCAATTTGACACTGGATAGAGGTGTCTCTGATCATACTTATGAAGAACTATTTAAAGACAAATCTACTGGAGATTTCATGACTAATAAGGAAAGATCCACCCAAAGTGGATGATGCTTACCACAGATGCTGTTGACGTTTGCACAATTGATGATAAATTCGTAAATAAATTGCTAAAAAGAACAAGGTAGAGGGGGGCTGGAGAGATGGCTCAGGGGTTAAGACTACCTTGCAAGCAAAAGGTCCTGAGTTCAGATCCCAGGTCCCACATAAAAATGCCAGGTGGAAACAGCAGCTGCCTGCACTTTCGGCCCTGGTGGGCAGAGCATGGAAAATCCCAGAGGAAACCAAAAAGAAGTAATTCAGGATGATTCCTGGAAGTCACCCTTAGTCCTCCACAGGGACATACAGTACCCTTTGATACACACACACACACACACACACACACACACACACACACACACACACACACATACACACAAGATAGATAGATAGATAGATAGATAGATAGATAGATAGATAGATAGATAGATGATAGATAGATTGATAGATGATAGATAAGTTTAAGAGAGAGAAAAACAAGGGGCTTTATTCCTGCTTAAAGCTCCTTGTGCAGCTTGGCTGGAGAACTCATACCAATGCCAGGAGCCAAGGGAACTGACCACACCTTATCCATATATTCATAGGACTGCTGAGAGAGGACAATCCTTACTTGCTAGGCAAGTATATCTGGTCAAGTATACCAAAGAATGCCAACTTCTTAAGTAACTCCCTCTCTCTTTTACCTGCCCTGGGATTAGACCCATCTCCATTGATTGTGCCTTTCCCATCACCTAAAGAATCTCCTGCAGGCTTGTTACAAGCTTAACTTAATTGCTAATTCTTTACAAATGTGCCCAGAGCTTGAGTCTTCAATTGTCAAATTGATATTTGTATCTAACTACGACACTCTGCTCCTTCTCAATTTGATACAAAGACACATTATTTTTAAACTGTAACCTTTCAAGCTGGAGAGATGGCTCAGGAGTTAAAACTGTGCTTCACAAGCAGAAGGTCCTGTGTTCAGATCCCAGGTCCCACGAAAAATGCCAGGTAGAAAGGACAGTGGCCTGTACTTCTGGCCCTAGTGGGCAGAGCCTGGAAAATCCCAGAGCAAAGCAAGGAAGTAGAAGCAATCCAAGATGATCCCTGAAGTTACCCTTGGTTTTCCACAGTGCCCTCTTGATACACACATACACACACACAGACACACACACACAAAATAAATAAATAAATAAGTAGAGAGATAGATAGATAGATAGATAGATAGATAGATAGATAGATAGATAGATAGATAGATAGATAGATAGATAAAGTTTAAAAAAATAATTTATCAACTCCAAATTAAAAGGCCAGATTCTGGAAAAGTAAATACCATGTCCTGAGGTTCAATATCTTCCCTCTTTTGATCGTTATATAGCCAGGGTGGTTCAGAGATTTTGGGCAATCCAGATTCTTCTCTACAGCTCAAAGTTGCACAAACAGCTTTCTTTGGACTAGGTCAAATTTGCACGCATGGACATCTTCCGCGTATGTCTCAAAGTTCTGATATCACCAGCATCGTGGGCTCTTTTCAGCAGCTATAAGCTTCACCTTCCTGAATCAGGAACTTCGAATCTGCCATTCAGTTACAAACCTTAGCTGTTCTCCACGAACCCCACAATTGATCATCAAAACCAACACGATGGTTGAACAATGTTACCATGTTCTGCAGCCACGTTGAAACAAAGCTTGGCCTGCTTGCATCATAGTTGTTCCAACTTCTGTAATTCGATCCTGGAAAAGCCATTTTTTTAGGCAGCCCATTCAAAAGGCAAGAAATTGCTCTAATTTAGGCTTGCACTCCCTAAAGGAATCTGGGTTTTCAAAACACAAAAGCTTCACGTGGTGGCATTCATTTTTTCCCCCACTGTCCCAGTGCATAGCACTAGGTTTTTCTTCAGCAATGCTCATCTCTCCAATAGTCAACAACTGCTCTACTGTCTGCCCTTTCCTCATCAGAAACTACAAGGTTACAAACACAGCTCTCTTCTACCTTGTAAACCAGTCCATCATCTTTAAATTCACTTCACCAAAATCCTTGTTCTTTTCATCACAATCTGGGCCCAAGCAATTCACAACTGTTTTTGTAATTCACAGTCTCAACGTCTTCAAACATTTCCAGGTTTCTCCAACAAAACTACTCAAAATAATAATTTAAAAAAAAGGCATATTATCATCAACACCCCACTCTCAGTACCAAATTCTATTGCAGTTACTTTGCATAAGAGAACAAGGAATTTTATTCCTGCTTATGATTCTTCCTTATAGTTTTTTGCCCAGTTTGGCAAAAAAGCTCATACCAACTACAAGAACTGAATGAACTGGCCAAATCATATCCATATATCCATAGGACTGCCAAAATCTTTACTTGCCAGGTAAGTATATCTGGCCAAGTATACCAAAAGATGCTAACTTCCTTAACCAGCCCCCTCTACCTTACTCACTTGCCATAGGATTAGTCCCATCTCCATGGGCTAAGCCTTCCCCATGCAAGTTTGATTTAGGCTCACCTCATCTAATAATTCTTACAAATGTACCCAGAATGAAAATCTTCAATTATCAAGTTGACAATCTGTATCTAACTATGGAATCTGTCATTATGCAAAACCTCTGCCTTAGCCAGTTAGTCATTTTTTTCTTGTTTTTTTTTTTTTTTTCTTTTTCTTAGGTGGTCATTTTGTAAAGACCATACTTCCAGTCTTAACTGCCTTACTTCCTTAGTAACAAATCCTTAGCAATGTGACTACACCCAAGGTTCCTTCCTCTCTCTTCTGCTCTTTAAACTCTCTGGATCTCTCTGATCACCCTCTCCTCTCTTTCTTCTCTGTTCCTGCATTTATGATAGCTCTTTTCCTATCTTCTCTGACTTAAGCTATCTTTCCTTCAATGCCCTCCCACCTTGTCATGGTTTGAAATGTGTCCCCCACAGTCTCATGTGTTTGGCGAGGTTATGACACCTTGAGAGGTGGAGCCTTGCTGAAGGAAGGCAGTCACAAGGGGTGGGCCTTGAGGTGGATTAGTCCCACCCTACAACTGGGAGAAGTCTGCCTTTACAACAGCAGTCTTGCAGCTCTCAGCTTCCGAGATGTCTGCAGTGACTTAGCCTCCTCCAGCTTTGGCCAGCCAGCCATGCCACCTCCTCTTTGAGAGATCGTATCTTCCCTCTGGAGCCGTAAGCTGAATAAATCTCCCTTTCTCCTTTAAGTTGCTTGACTTTGGGTGCTCTCTCACAGCAATAGTTAAGAGTAAACATTACACACCTTAAAGCTAAGCTATGACTCCCTTGGTCACCAGTCCCCAACTCTAAATAAGCTACTATTTCCTAAGTTTCTTGCTTGTGGGGGCTGGAGAGATGGCTCAGGGGTTAAGACTCTGCCTTGAAAGCAGAAGAACCTTAGTTTAGATCCCAGAGCCCACATAAAAAAACACAGGTGGAAATGGCAGTGGCCTGCCACATGACGCCCACAAATGATCAGAGTCGCTACCCATTCCTTTCCCCCACCAACCTAACAGATGAGACCCTTCCTGGAAGGTGGTTGGTTGTCCTTCTGTCAAATTGGAAAGCTAGAAAGCAGCACTGGTCCTTGACCCTTTGCTCTTAATGGATGTGATGGGGCTTCTGCTGGTAACTCATCTGCCACACGAAAAGCTGTAACTTGTACTCATGAGAATGAATAAACCCTTTGTTCCCTTAGTAGTGCTTATTACAGCAACAGAATATGAAACTTCAGATACCACTGAAACCCGAGGAACTGAGCTTGGAGCCCTGAAACCCATGTAAATGCTGAGTTCAGTGGCGCGTGCCTGTAGTGCCAGCACTCTCAGAGTGAGACGAAAGGTGGAGACAAGAGAATGGCCCAGATACCTGAAATACACAGCACAGCAGCAAACAAGAGAGGCCCTGCCTCAAACAAGGAGCAAGTGAGGACCAACCCCCAAAGTTGTGCTCTCACCTCCCCATGTATGCAGAGAATGAAGCACACATACACACACACACACACACACACACACACACACACACACAAAGTATATATACACAATAAAAATAAAATATTAAAGTAATCATTTATTTTTTAAATATGCCAATGTTTTTTCTTTCCTTTATATAATTTGAGGTATCTTTTTTGAGATAGTATTCTGCCCTGTGTCATAGTCTGAATGCAAGTTGCCCCCACAGGCTCAGCCAATGCTGATGTCCGGGAAGGTAGTGGCATCTTTAGGAGTGGAGCCTTACAGTAGGAAGACACATTGCAGCTGGGGAGCACTTGTCCTGTGGTGCCTGGGGTGACCTGGCCGGCAGTGAACCTTCTCATCTTCAGGCTCTTGCAATCTTACTGCCCCCTCTTCTGCAGAATTCCCTGAGCCTTAGGAAGGGAGGGGATGTGGTTGGTCTGATTCAGGTTAAGCGTTTCAGGATCGCCCATCCTCTGCACTCTGGTTGATTATTGTCTGTTTCACTTCCATTGGCACCTGTTTGGGTGTTGAGATCTTTTCTGTCGACTCTGATGTGTGACTCTGGGGGGCAATATGATAATTATAATCATATATCATCCTGCCTAGCTCTTCTGCTAGATACACATGCCTTTATTGTTGTATTTTCAAGATATTATCCTTCATTATGAAATATCCCTAGTATATCCTATCTTCTGAGCATTTTCAGGACCAAGTTTCAGGCTGCCTCACTGATAGAGGCGCTCCCATTCACCTGTCTAGTCCTAACCCCCCAAGGTTTCCACTGCATGTAATTATCTCTCCTGAGATCCTCACTAGTCTATAGGGGCATGTTGATATGTCAGCCATTATACAGGTCTGGTAAGCACAAGTCTCACTGCTGTGAGTTCCTGAATGCAGCGTCCCTGTCTTAAGTGGAATGTCTTGTTCAACGGTGTACCTCCCCATCTTTAGGTTCTTACAATCTTACCACCCCCTCTTCCAAAAGGTTCCCTGATCCTTAGGATGAGGGGGGATTTGGATGGCCTGATTCTGTGTGAGCATTACAGGGTCGCCAGTAGAGGCATTCTGGCTAATTGTTGTTGTCCAGTCACTGTTCTCAGGGTGTTGAGATCATCTACTTCTGTTGTAGAAAAAGACTTCCAGGTTTTACTTTTGTTTTTTATTTTGAGTGTACCTGTGTGCGTGCGTGCATGTGTGTGTGTGTGTGTGTGTGTGTGTGTGTGTGTGTGTATCAGAGGGCACTGTGTGTCCTTGTGGGAGGCCAAGAGTGACTTCAGGAATCATCCTGCCTTGCTTCTACTTCTTTTTTTTTTTTGGCTTCCTTCTGGGATTTCCCAGACTCCACCCACCAGGACTGGAAGTGTAGGCTGCCACCAATTTTCCTACCCCATGTTTTTATGTGGAACCTGGGAACTGAACTCAGGACCTTCTGCTTGCAAGGCAAAGTCTTAACCCCTGAGCCATCTCTCCAGCCATCTTCTAGGTTTAGTGCTGAATGCTCTTCCAATCTGTGGATATAAGAGCTGGTATTAACAAAAGAGTTTGGTGCACTGTCTTTCTATTTATAGGTTCATAGTCTGTTCTTCCCTAATGATCTATTTCTTTCCCTTTTATAGGTTCTTGTTCTAGTTAACAGTAATAGGAATGTGTCCCATTCTGACAAGCGGGTCTTGAATACAAGCAGAAAGCTGTAGATCATCTCATTGATAGTAATGCCACTATTACACTAGTCACCTGTTGCCATGGTGATTTTTATTATAACTTGCTGATCTCACAGGTTGACGAAGTCTTTTGATTATTTTTCTTCCTCAGCAACTTCTGTTATTCAAAAAGCTCTTCTGTCTGATGTTAAGATAGCCACTTCAGCTGTTTTATGATTACTCTGTCCATAGTATATCCTTTCCCACTTTTAGTGTTAACATATCTGTGCTTATGGATCTAAACATGTCTCTCATGGGCCATATTAACTAGGGTTTTGCTTTTTACCCACACTGGCAGTCTATGATAGATCTTCTGACAGTATTATAGACCTGCCAGCCATAGGTTTTCTCAGTTTTTGCTTATCTGGTGATACCTTTATTTTCATTCGTTTTTCAAAATACAGTTTTGCTATATGTAGAATTCTTTTTTCATTTTCATTCTTTGACACTTAACATATAAATGCAATGAATTTATGTGTTTTTACCCCTTACTAACAAATTCCATTCCCCGCTCCCATCCTATTTCATACTTTCTCCTTTCTAGCCAGTCTTCCCCCTACTTTCATGATTTTTTGCATACGTGGCACACATATGGGATATCCGTATTGGCAAGTGCCTGAGTACTTGTTGGGACATGGATGACTTACCATTGTGTAAACTGTTGAGTAAAGAAGCCCCCTTTCTCCTGTCTAGCTTTAGTCATAAACAGTCTCTCAGAGACGTTTAGTGTTTCTTCCAATCTTCCCTCATCCATAGTGAAATGTTGCCAAGCCAACTGTCGTGTGGGTCTTGAGGAAATGGACATCACTGCAGTGAGTTCTTGATGTGGCACTCTGTCAAGGCCAGAGGATTCTATTTGGCAGACCCCTCCCTTCCCTCAGGCTCTCTACTTCCCTCTCTCTCCTTTTCCCCCTCCCCTTCTCCCTTCTTCTTCTTCCTGTCCTTCTCCTTTTCCTTCTTCCCTGTGTCTTGGGATGGAATGGGAGGTAATTTTTATATCCTGTCTTGAACTGAGCACTCCACAGTCACTTATTGTATTAGTCACGGTTCTCTAGAGCCACAGAATGAAGAGAATGAATATTTAAAAAGGGAATTTATTAAATCAGCTTACTAGATATGGCTGAGGTAGTCCAACAATGGCTGCCAGTAGCTGCTCAATCCAATAGGCCAGTGGGTGACGGCTAAAGATTGGAAGATATCTGCAGAGTCTTTAGTCACATTGAAGACTTGGAGGGTTGGAAGGCTGGAGGATCGAAGAGAGTTTTCTAACACAGCTTCTCTTCGTCTCCGTCTTCTGTTCTGTGGTTCCTTTTATCTGGTCCCCTACTGGGAGGTTCCAATCAGATGTAGGGCTGATCTTTGTATTGTAAATGTATTGATCCAGATAATCTCTTCAGGTGGTCTCACAGCTGATTTCAGTTAATGCCAGGTGTGGTCAAGTGGACACCCAAGATTGACTATCACACTTATTCTCTGCACTTTGGCCAGTTGTGGTTCTCGGCACTAAGCACCTTTGATTGTGAAAAAATGATTAGCTTGCTCCCACCTAGAGCCTCTGGTCTCCCCTTCCCCAGGTTTACAATGCCAGGCATGCATTCCCTGCCAACAAGGGGGCAGAAAGCAGTTGGCTTCCCTATACCTTACATGCCACTATTGTACCAATAGTCCCCTCTTGCCAGAGTAGTTGTTACTGTAGCTTGCAGCATTAACAGCTGGACAAGACTGTTGGTTGCTCTTCTGTGGCACCTGCATCATACCTTCTGGCATTATGAAGACCAGCCAGCAAGGAGAAAACTTCCATATCTGCCTAAACTTGTTTTTCCCATGCCCTCTAATCCTTATGCACTGTGTCTTCAGCAATGGGGTCTGAATATTAGGTTCTGGAGGATAACCAAGGTTAATGGCAAATGTCTATATTATTTTGGAAGTCTTTGAGGACTCTCTGAGAAATAGCTTATTAGAAGGTCTCACATATCCATAGTGGGAAATTTATTTAATCTCCTATGGCTTCTTGTAGGAGCATCTCAGGGAAGTTTCTATATAGAATTTGAGGTTGAGAGATTTTTTTTCAATTTGTATTTATTTTTGCACATGTGTATGTGTATGTGCATGCGTGTGTGTGTGTGTGTGTGTGTGAGAGAGAGAGAGAGAGAGAGAGAGAGAGAGAGAGAGGAGAGAGAGAAAGAGGGATGGGGGTCCTGTTTATCCATGTGGAGGACTGGGGTGATTTTGGATATCATCCTGTTTGTTTCTACTTCTTTTTGCTTCACTCTAGGATTTTCCAGGTTTAACCTTCCAGAGCCAGAAGTGCTGGCCACCTGATGAGTTTATGTGGGACCCAGCATCTGAACACAGGGCCTTCTGCTTGCCAGGCAGAGTCTTAAACCCTGAGCCATCATTCCAGTCCCCACTGAGAGACTGCCTTACGTGTGAGTGTGTGTGTGTGTGTGTGTGTGTGTGTGTGTGTGTGTGTGTGTGTGTAAGACAGGATGTCACACTGTATCTGGGATACTGGCTTCAAACTTGAAGTCTTCCTTCCTTTGGTGGTTTGCCACCTTACCTAGCTGGTTGTTGGTTTTGTCTTTTTCTTCTAGTATCATACCTGGATTTAAACTCTATGACCTGTTTTAACACCTGGCATGCTACTTTGGGCCCTCTGTTATTTTATTTCTGCTCCCTTGTTGTGCCTGCTTAGCTTGCCTCCCTGAATGAGTCCCTGCTTAGTCTCTGTATCCGCCCATCATTGTGGCCTCTCAATGACTTGAAAAGAGACTGGGCTCTGATACTTTGAGTTCATCAGGTGCACATCTCTTGCTAACTGACTGCATGTATGTCCTGGAAATGGCTAGTGCTTTCCAAAGTCCCTTGGGTCTCCTCCACATATAGGTCCCAGTCAGCCAAGGATGTCTCTGGAGCTTATCTGACACCTGTCTCGTCTCCTGGATCTGCTTCAAACATTGAGCCACAACCTTCATCTCAAAGAGGCACTGTGCTTTTTCCCTGTTTGTCAAACAAGTTTACCACCTCCTGTTTGAAAGACTTTGGGCTTTCTTCTTCATGCTCAGTAGAATCTGACCCTTTTGGAGGAAATGACACTCAAATTTGAACACTGTCAAACAAAATAAAACTCTAGGACCTGATACTTTCACCAGAGAATTCTTCCAAACATTCAAAGGAGCATCAATGCCAAGATGACACACACTCGCCCAGAGACAAGAGATGGAGCGTTCTGTAACTCATTCCATGCAGAACAGAGTCCACCTGAAATCCCAGCATTTGGGTCAAAGAACTGTGACTTTGAGGTGAGGCCAGCCTGCACTACATAGTGAGTTTCAGACAAACTTGGCCTATATAGCAACATGCTACTTCAAAACAGAGAAGAACAAATAAAAAAATAAACAGGTACAGAATGTACTAAGTTAGAGTTAAATGAGAGCTGGAAATTGCAGTGTGCTGTTGCACAGTACTGTGGATACTGATGAAGGCAAGTCTGTAATCTCAGGTTTAGAAGCTGAAAATAGAATCCTGCTGGATTCTCCTGCCTAATCCAAGCTCTGGGATTATAAGTGTGTCCACCACACACCACTGTTAGTACCCATCCATCAACTTCTCCCCAGTCCTCCCTCTTGCCCACTCTCTCTTGACCTCTTGGTAATCAGTATTCTATTCTCAATTTATGTGATTTCAATTATCTTATAAATTATATAGGAGGGAAACCTTGCAGCACGTATTTTCCTATGCTTGGTTTGTTCTACTTAACATAGTGACTTCTAATTCCAACAATATTGGTGCAAATGACAGGACGTATGTCTGTAGGGGGGGTTGGAGGACAATTTGTGAGAATCTGCTCTCTCCTTCTACCCTATGGGTTCTGCGGATCAAACTCAGATGACCAGGCTTGTGGGCACCTTTACTCGCTAGTTTGGTGGTCATTGATTTCACTTTTGTTTTTGGTGATGCTGCTGTTGTAGCTCATGTAAACCAGACTGTCTCCATAATTACTATGTGGCTGAGGACAACCTTGAACCCTGTCTTGCTTGCTTGAAAATTTCATTTTAGTTTTTTTGAAATAATCTTTTGTCTTAGTAATTTACAACATGGAGATTTAAAAATAAACCTCACATTTGGGTCCGGTTTCATTTAAATCCACTAAAATTAAGTAATAACATTTAGAAATTCTTGATTTTTCCTTCCTGAACAATAAGCACGTTCAGACATCTCTGTGTACGCTACCCTTCAGAGCCAACGAGATTAACTGCAAATAGCTTATATTTAGAGTAGTGGAGAGAAGCCTCTTGTTTCGTTCAATAGTTGGTAAACAGCCTGGTGTTTTCCCCAGGTATTGTTCAATGGTTCAGAGTGGCCCCACAGAGATGAAGGAATCAAACACAACATAATTGATCCATTGTTCCTCTTGAATGCCGCATAGGTCGAGGTAAGGAATTTCAAAGGAACAGAACTGGCTGGAGCCTGCAGTAAGTGTTTGTTTCTACCAGAGTAATACTTCTCTGTTGTTGAACATTTTCTACGTTAAGCATTAGGATTTTTTTTACTTTTATTATCTTCTCCTTGTACATATATAAAATTGTAGACAAATTAGAAACTGAGTTGTAAAAAAAAAAAATATGCTAGACTTACCTTTAAGGCTCCAGCCCATGGTAGTACTGCTAATACAATATTGTTATCACTGCCTGGATGGTATTCTCCTCTCCTTTCTCTTTTTAATGTATTTCAATAACAGATCTGAACAACCACATCACTTACTTTACAAGTCTTTATCATGGTCCTGCTCTACTATTGTTCACCTAATATTTTAATGAACACCTTCCAGCCTATGAAGAACCTAGAATATTACAGCAAGTTAATATTGAATTTCTTGTGGGTAGGGATATAGCTCAAAGAGGGTCTATCCCTGGCACCACCAAAAATAGATTTAAAAAATGCTTCTCTCTCTCTCTATCTCTTTCTCTCTGACTGTAATTTAGGATGTTTGGGGTTTTTTTAAATTTGGCACTTAAAGATGAAGTAAGTACTGTAGCTTATATCTACTACTTTTTAAAGTGTTTACCTTATTTCAGAGAGACTGAGGAGTGAGGAAGGAAAGAGAGAGAGAGAGAGAGAGAGAGAGAGAGAGAGAATATGTATACCATGGCACATAGGCAAGGTCAGAATATAATCTTCAAAAGTTAGTTTTTTCCTCTCACTTAGGTTTCCAGGGATCTGGATTTAACAGCTTTTTGACAGCCATTTGTATTGGTTGCTCTTTCCTGTTGCTGTGAGAGATCACCCAAAGTCAAGCAACTTAATGGGAGAAGGGGAGATTTATTCAGCTTATTGTTCCAGAGGGGAGATACAGTCTTTCGTGGCAGAGCCGGCATGGCTGGAGGAGGCTAAGTCACTGCAAACATCTCAGATGCCAAGAGCTGCAAGACTGCTGTTGCAAAGGCAGACTTCTCCCAGTGGTAGGGTGGGACTAATCCACCTCAAGGCCCACCTCCTGTGACCTCCTTCCTCCAGCAAGGCTCCACCTCTCAAAGATGCTATGACCTTCCCAAACGCACGAGACTGCGGGGGACACATTTCAAACCATGACACCATGATCAAAATAGTGCGGTACTAGCATAAAGGCAAATCAACAGAATAAAATACAGCACTTAACCTGGGCATGGTGGTATAAGCCTACCATCCTAATACTTGGGAGGCAGAAGGCAGTAGGATCTCCAGTTGTATAGAAATATTGTCTCACAACAATAAAAGAAACTGTGATCCAGGGTGTTTTATTCTGAAAGTCTCTGCATGTATTTATAAACTAAAGCATTTTTAGGGATGGGTGATCTCCTGAGTATGCTTAGTTTAAGATCATAGTTCCCAAGGACAGTCGGCAGTTAGATTTTTGTGCATCCTTATTTCAAGGTCTTGGAACATATGTTCAGAAGATGTGGTCAGCATGCTCGGGACACTGCATGAACTGGGCGTGGTGATGCACACGACTAGAGAGGCAGTGACAAGGAACTCAGAAGTTCAAGACCATCCTTGGCTGCATAACAGGCTTAAGGTCAACCTGTCTAAAAAGAAAAGAAAGGGGAAAAAAGAAAGTTTTAAATATCTTTTGTAAAGATATTTACAAACTATCTTTACAAAATGTAAAAAAAAGAAAAGAAAGGGGAAAAAAAGAAAGTTTTAAATATCTTTTGTAAAGAAAAACAAAAGAGAAAACCAAATGAAGACAAGAAATGGTAATGTGGAATTCCATTTCATACTGATGCACACCAATGCAAGCAGAAGAAAACTAAATAACAAGAAAACAAGAAGTGAAAAAATGTACAAGCCCTCAGATTGAAGGGTTCACAGAGTGCAGAGAATAGAGAAGAGGGAAAACTCCACTTGATACAAATGATAGGGCTGAAGAGGTGGCTCAGGGGTTGAGCTTCTGCCTTGCAGGCGGAAGGTCCTGAGTTCGGATCCTAGACCCCACGTATAGATGCAAGGGGCGGCCTTCGTTTCTGGTCCAAGTAGGGCGGAGCCTGTGAATCCCAGGGCAGAGTAAACAAGGAGGAGGTGGAGGCGGTCCATGATGGTTCCCGAATTTGCCTGTGCATACACACACGCACAATTGAATAAATAAATAATTTAAAAAAATACAAATGATAGTGAAAATTTTCTAATATTTTTGCAAAACTGCTCAGAGAAATTCAGTCATATAATGAATATTTACATATCCCTTTTATTCAGCTGTTGTTTCATTTTTGCAGTTTTTCCTTTTCTCACTTTTTGGGAATATTAAGAATTAAAAGCATGAAGCTTCCCTCTAGAGATAACAATATGCATTTTCTGAAACAAGACCTTCCTTTCACATCACACACATACCCTACCTAAAAATTAAGCCATTTCCAAATCATCTCATTTTTAGGCAGTGTTTCTCTTTAATTTTTTTTTATACATTTACTTGTTGAAAGAGGAGGAGAGAGAGAAAGTGTGCACATGTGTGTCATGGCACCATGTCAGAGGACAACTTCTAAAAGTTGATTCTCTCTTTTCCCATCAGGCTTCCGGGGACAGAAAGCAGGTCACCAGTTTTAGCTACCAAGCTATTTCACCAGTCCCCCTACCTGCTTTAAAAATATTTTATTACTTATTTATTTGAGAGAGGAAAGGGGAGATTGCTTTGTTTGCTTCCTTCTTTTTCTTTTTTTGGAAACAGGGTCCTACGTGACTGATGCTAGCCTGGAACTTCCTATGAAGTAAGGATGACATCGAGCTCCTGATCCTTTCGCCTCCACCACCAAGTGATGGCGTTACAGGTGTGCGACAACATGTCTGAACTTTTCTTCGCTCGGCATAAACATCTCTGCTTTTAAAAACATCATAGTATGCTGACTGTTTGCATTTCATGCAAGTATCCATAAAAATGGGCTAACATAGGGCTGGAGAGGTGGCTCAGGGGTTAAGCCTCTGCCTTGCGGGCGGAAGGTCCTGAGTTCGGATACTAGACTCCACGTATAGACGCCAGATGGAAGCGGGGGCGGCCTGCGTTTCCGGTTCTGGTAGGGCGGAGCCTGTGAATCCTGGGGCAGAGTAAACAAGGAGGAGGCGGTCCGTGGTGGTTCCCGAGTTCGTCCGTGGTTCTACACACACATATACGCATACATGCACATGCACACACACACATACACGTGCACAATTGAATAAATAGTAAAAAAAAAATTAAAATAAATAAATAAATAAATAAAAATAAAAAAATGGGCTAACATAGACCAACTTGCTGCTACTTGTCTTCTATATTTTTGATGTGTGTGCTACTTTTATTTTTTTGTCTTTTCTTGCCTCCTAATGTATCAGAAAGCATCCAAGATGAAACATGGGAAAGACAATTTTCCACTGAATACCTTCAGTTTCTAAAAAGAACAAAATGAGATGAATGAATTAAAATAGATTGGCTTTAATGTGGTAAAAGATGTGAGGGAAGTGGAAAAGAATTCAGAAAGGAAATGAGAGGAATTTAGCCAAGGAGATAAATGAAAGTGCTTGGCAAAGACCCAGCTGAGTATGTAAAACATGATCTGTTTTAGGCATTTGTTCTTCCATAAGCCACACCAGAAACCACAGAACAACTTCCAGCATTTCTTTCCTTTCCCTTATTCTCTGAACACCGCCAAATTAGTCCCACTAATTACTTCCCTGGCTTCTGGTGTTCATCTTTCTTTTCAATGGTGACACTCCTGCTCTAGTTTTTATTTCTGTGTGTCAATACTGTAATAATAGCCTGCTTACCTCCATCTACCCTGGATTGGATTGCTAAATTAAATTTCTTTAAGTGCCACTTTGATCATGTCACTTGCTTTGAGATCCAAAATTTTCAAAGACACAACTTCAGTTGTCTTCAGATAAAGTTTTGGTTTGTGTTATCTGCAGTTCCAAGTGCATTTTCTTGTGGTGGTAGTAAGGACTTTGTGCTTTTTTCTTGGCTTGCTTGCTTTTTGTTTTCTGTAGTCTAGGTTGGCTTGGTTCTCACTGTGTAGCTCAGGTTCACTTGGAAGTCCTAGAACTTTCTTGCCTCAGCCTGCCAGATGCCATGACTATAGGTGTGAGCCGGTGTCATGGTTTGAATGTCCCCTATAAGTTCATGCACTTGAATCCTTCCTTAGTTGATGTTTGGGAAGGTTACGGCACCTTTAGGAGGTGGAGCTTTGCTGAAGGAAGGCACATCACAAGGGATGGACCTTGCAGTGGGTTACTTCTGCCCTGCTTCTGTGAGGAGTCTGCTCTTGAAGCTTGAGCTCAGCCTCCACGATGGGTGTGACTTAGGTCCCCTCCAGTCTCTACCAACCAGCTGTGCCTTTTCTGCCCTAATGAACTGTATCTCTCCTCTGGAACTGTCAGTCAAATAAGTCTCTCTTTTCCCCCTTAGGTTGATTGAGTCTCATCGTTGACTCACAGCCCCGGAAGAAAGAGTAACTACTACAGCCTCTTCTATGTTAGTCTTCACTTTTGTGTCGCGTTTCTGGTCCTGGTAGGGCAGAGCCTGTGAATCCTGGGGCAGAGTAAACAAGGAGGTAGAGGCGGTCCATGGTGGTTCCGGAATTCGTCCGTGGTTCTACACACACATACACACACGCGCACACACGCACACACGTGCAATTGAATAAATAAATAAAATATTTTTTAAAAAGAATTATGTATTTTTATTTTCTTTTTTTAAATTTTTTTTATTTATTCAATTGCACGTGTGTGTGTGTGTGTGTGTGTGTGTGTGTGTGTGTGTGTGTGTAGAACCACAGGCAAATTCGGGAACCACCTCCTCCTTGTTTACTCTGCCTGGGGATTCATAGGCTCTGCCCTACCAGGACCGGGGAAACGCAGGCTGCCCCCGCTTCCACCTGGCGTTTACACGTGGGATCTGGGATCCGAACTCAGGACCTTCTGCCTGCAAGGCAGAGGCTTAACCCCTGAGCCACCTCTCCAGCCCCTGTATTTTTATTTTGTAAAGTTTATTGTATATACTGCAAGAGAACAGGAGGCCAGCAGTCACTTGAATTTGCTTTTAATATGTAATTCTATGTGCCTCAGGTCACACAATCTAGAAATGCCTCTGGTAGGGGCTTAGTATTATTTTATCTTCTTGCTATTTGCAGCACTAAGGATTGAACCTAGGGTCCTAAGCATACTGTGAAAGTGCTTTATCATCCAGGTAAATTTCTGTATACAATCTTGGATCCCTGGTCCACAATAGGAGGGCCTTCCACCTCAACACCATAAAGACAATCTCCTGCAGGAGTGCCCAGAGGCCAATCTAATCTAAAGAATCCCAGTCAGGTGGGGCCAGAGGTCTGCTCCCAAAACAGAAGGTTGATAATGCTAAACATCCGCCTCCCAGAGTTATTTCCTCAAACTCAGATCCTTTTCTATTGTTAAGCGTCTTAATGAATAACCCACAGGGCTGACCTTACAGGCATTCTTATTAACATATATCCCAGGAACCAAGCAAACATGACCAAAACTTCTGGGCCAAAAACCGAGCTTTTCCTTCAGTAAATTACTTGTGTCAGGTATTTTGTCAAAATACTGTAAAATGAACGCACCAAATGGTCTCGACACTCTTGCTTTTGACAGTAACGCCAGGGTTCATTTTTTGGGCTCTCTAGTCTGGATGTTTTCATGCTAGTGCTGTATTGTTTTATTACAGTTTTATAGTAAGTTTTGAAATCAGGAGATCTTTAATTATGTTCTTTTTCAAGACTCTTGAATAGCTCAGGGTCCTTTAAAATTATTATGATTTGCGATGTCTCATGTAGTAGTCTAGGCTGGCCTCACAGGGGATGATTTAGCTCCTGATTCTCCAAGCTCCATTTCCCAAGGTCTGCGATTGCAGGCATAGGTACCAGTCCCAGTCCCTGAGATTATTCACTTTAGGATGAACTTTTCCACTTTTAGAAAGAAGAGTTACTAGGTTTTCCACAGGGATTATACCCTGAAACTGTAGGAGCATTTCGGTAATACTGACTGTGTGTAGGTGAACCACCATGCAGAGGTCAAATCCAGAGCCTCAAATATGGCAGGTGAGAGCTAGCCACATTCCAGCCCTATTCTTGACATCTTAGTAATAAATCTTTCAGTTCACGAACGTGAACATCTTTTCATTTGTATCTTTCCTGATTTCTTTCGCATTTTGTAGTTTTCAATGGTTCTTTTCTTAGTTGTTTACTTCTAAATATTTTATTTTTGCTGCTATATAAAACTTTTGGCTTGCTAATTAAACTCAATTAACTTTTGTATATTGATTTTGAATCTCACAACTGCTGAACTTGTTTTTATAATTTTTTTTTTTTTACATTTATGTTGTATGTGTGTTTAGGGGATATGCACATGCCACAGTGTTTGTGGGGGACTTTCAGCTATTAGTCCTCTCCTCCCACCACGTGGTTTCCAGGGATCAAATGCAGGTCCTCGGGCTTCACAGAATGGACCTTAACACATTAAGACAACATGCCAGCCCACTTTTTAATTGTAATTTATTTTTGGAGTGGTGAAGATGGAATCATCAGGTTTTTCCATCCACAAAGACCAACTTGTCTGCTAGTCTCTTTTCTTTTTTTTCTTTTTAAACTAAATGAACTTCCATGATCATGAGATTGAATCTTTTTTGCACTAAAGTATTAATCCCAGTCCTTTGATGCAGCACTTAGGCACAAAGTTAGGACAACTATTAAGTGTTAAGCTTTAGCTTATATCTCCACATGTTAAGTACTCAGTTGCTCTCTTCTGTTCCTAATGAGTGTTGTAGTAGAAAAAAACACCCGAAGATGAACTAGCACAAAATCAAGCTTAAGCTTCTCTATCAGGCTCTTAAGTGCACAACATAATGAACTCATTTGAGAATTTGAATCAACTCAGAAAAAATGCATTAAAATGATTATAAATATAGTATTGGGATATTTATGGACTTCCTCGAGTTCAACCATTCCCTTCTTAGTTACAGTCTAGATACCTTGTGAGTCCTGGGTGGTTATTTATTTTGGATATGGAGGCCAGAGAGCAAGATTGGAATTCCTTGGTTAGGTATTCCTTCATTCCTTAGCTATCATACACATTTTTTTTTTTTTTTTTTTTTGAGACAATGTCTTTCAATGACCCAGAATCAAGCAAACTAGACTGGTGTCTTAGTTACATTATCAAACAACTAAAGGGTGGTGTTCTCAACCCGATGCATAGATACCAGACAGGAATTCTCTATATAGAGCTGGCCTGTGGGCATGCCTGAAAAAGATTGTCTTGCTGTATTCATTGATGTGGGGAGCACCATTCATTGTGGGCAGGGCCATTTCCTGTGCTTTTGGTCCAAGGCTATGTAAAGGTGTAAAGCGTGAGCAGTGCGCATGCAGTCTTTCTCTGTTTCTTGACTGTGGATGTGACGTGTGTATGTGTGTAGAAGAGGGCACTGTCTGTGTCTGTGGAGTCCCTAAGATGACTTTAGGAATCATCCTGGTTAGCTCAACCTCCTTATTAAGCTCTGCTCTGGGGTTTCCAAGGGTCTGCCCTCTGGACAGAAGTTCAGCCTTTTCGGCCAGGCATTTTCATGTAGGATGTGAACTCAGGCCCTTCTGCTTTTGAGGCAAAGGTTTAACCCCTGAGCTGTCCCTACCCAGAAGCACCAGCTTGCTTTCTTATATAGTCCAGAACCTCAAGCACAAGGCATGATGCTATCCACAGGAGGATGTCTTCCCACCTCGATTAATGTAACGGAGACAGTCTCCTACACCTGCTTACTAGGAGTCAGGTTGACAATACATCACAGCAACAAACGAGTCCCAGGATCTTCCTGTTTTTGCCTCCCCAGCACTGGGACTACAAGCATATGTCATTGCTACTGACACTTTTAAAAATTTTATTTATTTTTTCATACATTCATTCATTATGTGTGTGTGTGTGAGAGAGAGAGAGAGAAAAAGAGTGAGAGAGAGAGAGAGAGAGAGAGAGAGAGAGAGAGAGAGAGGAGGGGGCACTGTGTGTTCTTTTTGAGTGAAATCCCTGTTTAATTCCAGGGACCATTTTTTAATTGAAATGTTTGCTGTCTTGGTGTTTCATTTTCTGATCAGCTCAGGAAATTTTTTAACCTAAAATTCATACAGCTGAGAGCTTACAGACTTTCAGAGCAGAATCAAGATGGCCGGTGAGAAAAGATGCTTGAACTTGTCCCTAGGATTGTTCTTCAACAGTGGCATAGTGCAATGCCACATCCTTGTCCTGGAAAAGTAAACATTCACACAGGAATACTTGAATTTTCTTTAATCACATATTATTTCATTTCAAGACTTGCCTTCATGATTTAGCAAATCTGAATGACCTACCAATTGTGTGTCTTATTTTTTTTTTAGTTGTAGATAAAATAATGGTTATGACTTACAATCAATACCTTCTTGTTTTCAATGAACAGGGTATGAGCAAAGCAGAGTTTTTAATGCTTTGTACTATGTTTTTTCATTCAGGCTTCCTAACAGTTTACCGGTCTGGTGTTATCCAGGATAATAATAGCTAGGCTCAGAGAGGTTAAGCAATTATGTTCAAGGGCTGCTGTTGATTAGCAGCAGAACCCACACTGAATCAGGCCAACATCAAAGGTCATGCTTTATCATATCTCCACATTTACCTTGGATGATAGACAAGGCTGAATGAAAGCACACCATTGTCTAAACTACTAGTCAAACTGAGGTCCAGTTCAAATGTGACCTTTTAAAAACCTTTTTAACTACCAAAGGAAGACCAGTCTTGTTCTCATCTGAGCTCTCATAACATTTAAGAGTAATTCTATTATACCTTGTGATAACACAAACGTCCCTAGGGAACTTTGGAAACAAGGAATATTATCTTTAAAAAAATTTTTTTAGGGGCTGGAGAGGTGGCTCAGGGGTTAAGCCTCCGCCTTGCAGGCGGAAGGTCCTGAGTTTGGACCCTAGACCCCATGTATAGACTCTGGGCGGAAGCCGGGGCGCCCTGCGTTTCTGGTCCTGGTAGGGCGGAGCCTGTGAATCCCCGGGGCAGAGTAAACAAGGAGGTGGAGGTGTCCATGGTGGTTCCCAAATTCATCCGTGGTTCTACACACCCACACATGCACACACGCATACACACACAATTTAATAAATAATAAAAAAAAATTTTTATTTATTGAGAGGGAACACACAAGTGTGTGCACACAGAGTGCATATGGAGGTCAGAGGAGAACTTGCAGAAATCAGTTCTTTCCTTTTATCACGTGGGCTCTGCACATGGAACTCAAGTGGCCAGGTGTGTTGCCTTTACCCACTGACTCATCTTAATCTTTATTTATTTTTAAATAAACACATTACTTATCTAACATTTTATTTTGTACTCACGCATGGATGTGTGTGTGTGTGTGTGTGTGTGGCACTTTGTGTGCCAAAGAGGTCCAACAGTGATCTCAGTAATCGTCCTGAATTGCTGCTACCTCCTTTTTTGCTTCCATCCGGGATTTCCTAGGCTCCACACACCAGGGCTGGAAGTGGAGGCTGCAGCTGTTTCTGTCTGGTGTTTTTTATGTGGGACCCAGGATTCCAATTCAGGACCTGCTTTTGAGGCAGCCTTAACCCCTGAGCCATCTCTCCATCCCTTGCTAACTATTTTGACCCTACAGTGCCCAGTACTGTTCTCAACACTATAGAAACTGAATAGAGGATGTTTAAGAGACTACTGGCGGACTCTTAAGATTTTAAGAGTAATTCTATTATACCTTGTGATAACACAAAACATCCCTAGGGAATTTTGGAAACAAGGAACATTATCTTTAAAAAAAAAAGGCAAAGACTGTAGATGTTATAAATTACAATGGAATTGAAAGAATCAATGACAGAAGGTACAGGACAGACCAGCCTAGCCATTTTCAAGATTTCTATTCACACACAGTAGAAAAAGCTAGAAACTTCCATTTATATAGGCTGAAATCAAACTGCTCAAAGATTCTCTGATCTATTTATATCTTTCTGAATTTTAATGAGTTACCAGTATTTATGAACATTCACATTTATAAATAGGAGTTCTGAGATGAGTGACTCATGCCTTGATCTCATCTGTAAACTGGTGGGGAGGTAGGATCAGTTCAAGGTCATCTTAGCTACAACAGTGAATTTGAGGCCAGATTGGGCTACATGAAGCTAAATCTCAAAAAACCTAAGGAACTGTGAACTGGCTCCGGAAACAAAGGCGCCTACACTCAAATCTGGCAACTGAAGGCTGCAGGTGGCTCAGGGGTTAAGACTGCCTCAAAAACAGAGATACTGAGTTTGGATCCCAGATCCTATGTAAAATCACTAGACAGAAACACCGGCTGTCTGCACTTACCACACTGGTGGGCAGAACCTGGGAAATCCCAGAGTGAAGCAAAAAGGAGGTAGAAGCTAATCTAGGATGACTCCAGAAGTCACACTTGGTCCTTCACAGTGCCTTCTGATACACACACACACAAGCGTGCAAAATAAATAAATGATTAGTAAAAGAAAAAAAAATCTGACAACTGAGCTCTATTCCGGGGTCCACACGGTGCAAGGCAGAACCAACTTCTAAAAGTTGTTCTGACTCTCCACACACAGATCTGTGGCAGGTGCACTGTGGTATGTGTATTCTCTCTCAAATAAAAATTTAAAAAAGGGGGCCTGGAGAGATGTCTCGGGGGTTAAGATGGTGCCTCACAAGAAGGTCTTGAGTTCGGATCCCAGGTCCAAAGTAAACCGACAGTGGCCTCGGCTTCTGGCCGTGGTGGGCGGAGCCCGAGAAATCCCAGAGCCCTTCAAAAAAGGTGGAAGCGCTCCAGAAGGATTCCTGAAGTCACTCTTGGACCTCCAAAGGGACACACGCATACACGCAAAAATAAAAACATTTTAAAAAATCAGGATTCGAGTTTCCCCGAGAATAATAAAACCAGAATCAGAACCAAACCAGTATTCATTTTACTGAAGTTGGCTAGAGCACTCCTCGCTCTTTTCCTGAGCCATCTCTCCTAGGGTCGGGTTTGCACAGGGTCACTTACACTCCTGGCCACCGCATTTGCGTTTCTCACCCACGTGCGCAGGCTTCCGCGTCCCGGCCCGCCCCTCTGCTAGCAGCCCTTTGCCTTCTGCACGGGTTGAATCCACTGGCGTTTCTGCGATCGCCCCACTACACTAACCGGGTCTGGCGGGATTCTAGCCATAGCTCCGCACACGACCTCGTGGGCACACGTTTCCCTCCTTCGGGATCAAGAGCTCCCTGCGGCCAGCGCGCCCAGGGCAATCGCCCCAGTTCTCAGGCCTTCGGTACGTGTTTGCCTAGCACGACGGCCACCGAGGGCTGAGCCGAGGTCCGGACCAGTCCGGGTAGTCGAGAAGCTGCAGCGGCCGACGCTCGGCAGACACCACCCGGCAGATAAGAAGAGGCGGCGCCGCTGCTCTCTCGGAGGCGCGGCTTCCAACTCTCGCGAGACTTCAAGCGCGCACGCGCGTCCTTCCGCCCCGGAGACGCGCGGGTTGGAGGCTTCGGATCCGCGTGAACGCGCAGCGTGCGCTTCCGGCTCTGTGCCCCGGAAGCGGAAGCGTGAGCGCCGGTCTGTCAAAGTTGGTGTGTGACTCGGCGGCGGCGGCGCTCGGCGGAGCTTTTCCCGCCTCTGTCCGTCTCTTCCGCGTCCCCGGGCCCCGAGCGCTTCCTCCCCCGGGCGGGCGGGCGGACGCGCCGGCCCCGGGCGCGAGATGAGCACCATGTTCGCAGACACGCTGCTCATCGTCTTCATCTCCGTGTGCACCGCGCTGCTGGCCGAGGGTGAGGGGCGCGCCCGGGGAGGAGGGGCGCGCCCGGGGAGGAGGGGCGCGCCCGGGGAGGAGGGGCGCGCCCGGGGAGGAGGGGCGCGCCCGGGGAGGAGGGGCGCGCCCGGGGAGGAGGGGCGCGCCCGGGGAGGAGGGGCGCGCCCGGGGAGGAGGGGCGCGCCCGGGGAGGAGGGGCGCGCCCGGGGAGGAGGGGCGCGCCCGGGGAGGAGGGGCGCGCCCGGGGAGGAGGGGCGGCGCGCTCGCTCCCCGAGGGCCGATCCGGAGCCCCCACCTGCGGGCGACTTGCTCCTCCGCTGGGACGCTTGCAGCCTGCCCGGCGGGAGCGGGGAGGGCAGCGTGGAGTCGGTGGCCCAGTTCCCGGGCATCGACGCGTTGTGTTAACAAAAAGGCTTGAAAAAAAATTGACTTTGGGTAAATACAGAGCACAATGCCTCCGTCCAGTAGTAACCACTGAAGACTGTTGTGACCTCCCCCGTCATTTCTCTATTCATTTGTTGCTTTTAACGTTGTAGGTATAACCTGGGTCCTGGTTTACCGGACAGACAAATATAAGAGACTGAAAGCAGAAGTGGAGAAACAGAGTAAAAAATGTGAGTATGAGAACACGCTAGGAAGGGTTTCAACGCCTTAAATCTTACTGAGCGCACTGACTAAAAGAAACACTAGAAATCCAAAAAGAATCCAGCGTACCAGGTTGGTGGCATGTACCTGTGATCTCAGCACTCAGGAGGTCTACGCAGGAGGACCTTGGGGAGAATCAGCGAAAAACAATTTTGGAGTGTTTTCAGACATAGAAACTTACATGCGATATGTATAATAAAGCTAAAGCAGAAGGAGGGTCGTGGCAGGTGCATGGCAAGTTCTCATTCTAAAGAAGAGGTCCGGTTCTGCGGGGAAGTACCATGGAAGCCTTCATGATGCAAATGGCCTTTCAGTTACTCATGAGAGAGTAAGAATGTATATTAAAGGAAGGAAAGGAAAAGCATATTAGCAAAAATACAGACATTTTAGTGTGTAAGATGGATTTGGAGAATGACAGGTCATTATGACTAGTGTCAAGATGAGCAGGGTCTTCGGAAATAAGGTAAGTTTCAGTCGGGTAAGCCTGTTGAAAATGTTAGAGAAAAAGATTAAACCCGGTAAGATTTTGTTGGCATTGAAGTAAAGCTAAAATTCAGCAGATGCAACTGAGGCATAAATAAATTCTTATCTAGGCCATTTGGATCTCAAGCTAATAAGATCCCTGCTTCAGCTTCCCAGTTGCTGGGATTGTGAATACTTCTTTTTAGGCACCATTGGCTTTCAGATTCTTTTTGTTTTGTTTTGAAACCCATGCTGGCCCCAAACTTCCTTGTAATTGAGAATAACCTTGAACTCCTGATCTTTGTAAAGTGTGGGAATATAAACATGGAGCATCATACCTGGCTTGGCTGTCAGTGTTTTCAACATGTGCTTTTACTTTTAACATCCCTACAACTTCCTGTATTCTGTCATTTTCCTCTGTCTTCAAAAGTATGAGAATTTTGGTTTTGATTCCTTCCTTCCTTCCTTCCTTCCTTCCTTCCTTCCTTCCTTCCTTCCTTCCTTCCTTCTTTCCTTCCTTCCTTCCTTCCTTCCTTCCTTCCTTCCTTCCTTCCTTCCTTCCTTCCTTCCTTCCTCCCTCCCTCCCTCTCTCCCTCTCTCCTTCCCTTCCTTTCTTTTTTTGACAGTGTCTAATGTCGCCTAAGCTGCCCTTGAACAACTCCTGCTTCCACCTCTCATATGTGCTGGGATTCAGGCACCACCACACCTGGTTTTATCCAGTGCTGGGGATTCAATTCAGCGCCTGGAGCATGCTAGATAAGCACTTTAGCAGCTAAGCTACCTTTCTCAGTATCACCCAACACCTTTTTTTTTTTTCTTCCTTCTTAAGTTACCTCATGTGAGGGGCTGGAGATTTGGCCTAGTTCTAGCTAGCATCCTTGTTTGGTGTGCTTAAGGCTTTAGGTTTAACCTTCAGTTCTGAAATGAAAAAAATTCTCATTTGATCCACATCAAAACCATTTGTGCTTAGTTATATATAAACATTACTTTTGCCTTATGGGAAAGGAGAAGGCATTTCAGAAAGTTGAATGATAGACTTAAACCACAAGCAAAGACTTAGAGACCAAACTCAGTCTTTTGTTTTCAATTTCAGAATTTTAAAATTTTTATTACTGTTTTGCACTATTTAATTCAGTTCTGATAATGCACCTTACCATATTTAAGACCAGATTCATTAAGTTTACCTTCACAAACGTTATCCTCTTCCTGTATTTCCTTCTCTTGGTGGCCCAGCAGGGCAAGCCAAAAACCTTGATGTATTTTTTAAATTTTGCTACTAGGCCACCATACTCTCTTGATTTTGCTGGTACCATACTGGGCTTTCCTTTATGATCTTCTTTTAACATCTCTTTTTTTTTTCCCTCACTGTTTCCTGGGCTATTGACCTCATACTTACTGTGTAGCCCAAACTTGCCTCCAACCCACTGTAGTCCTCTGCTTTAGCCACCGAAGTACACTGGTGTGGAGTATCTCAACTAAGTGAGTTTTTGGGTTTTTTTCCCTTCGATCCATTGATTAGTTGTGTGGCACAAAAATGTAAGGTTTTCCCTTTGGGCAGTGCAAATGATTGAAGTCAGGACTTGCATGAGCCATGTGCAAAGCAAGCACTCTAAGATTGATCTGTACTCCTTGGTTTTTTTAGTTTGCTGGTTTCTTATATTCACTCCCTAGATAGACTCATTTTTGTGCTTTTTTTTTTTGTCATTGACCCTTAGATTTGTGTATCTGGCCCTCTTTCATTAATACTAGATTATGCTAGCTGTCAGTTTGTTATCATTATGAATGTCTAATAGTCATCTCAAACCTAACCCATCCAAAATTGAATACATTAATCTGATTTCTAATCCCTTGTCATTTCTATTGTTTTGTTTATTTTGTTTTCCATTTTTGTGTATATGGAGAATGTGTACATGGATGTATGTGTGTTTGCATGTGAGAGTGTATTTATTTGTGCGGGAGATCCACGTTTGTGCATGGTGATGCCAAGTGTGTTTTCTGATCACTCTCTACTTTATTATTAAGGCAGAGTCTCTCAACTGAACCCAGAGCTTTCTGGTCTGCTAGGCTAGCTAGCTGCCTTGCCCTGAGGAGTCCGTCTTGGCTGCCTGAATGCTGGAATCACAGGCAGCTTCTACTACCTGGCTTTTATGTGGGTTCTCTGCATAACATATCCTTATATGTGAGGCAAGTGTCGATTTTGTTTCGTTTTGTTTTGTTTTTTTGAGGCAGGACCTTTCTGAGTAGTCTAAGGTGTTTTGGAACTTGTGGCATCTACCTGACTTTGCTTCCTGAGTGTTGAGTTTATAGATAGGTTTGTGCCACACTATATCCTGCTCTTCATTATACTTTTCTTTCTCTTTTTCTCTCCCTTTCCCTCCCACCCTCTCCTGTGCACTTTTTTTTTTTTTTAGACAATGTCTCCTATAGCTCAGTCTGGTCTAAACTTCAGTATGTTTCTAGTGACGACCTTGAGTTTTCGATTTTCCTGCCTTCTTGAGAAGAAGAAATGCACTATGCCGAGCTTTCTTTGATTCATGAAGTTTGTCAGTTCTATCCTTTCAGTTGTTTTGGCCATAGAATTGAGATAATTATGTTTGACTGTTCCTTTTTCCTTTACCTTATTTTATTTTTGTTTTTTTGACAGAGGCTCTTATAGTTCAAGTTGCCCTTGAAATCCTTCTTCCTTTTGGGGGATGTTGTCTGCGCATATGTGCCTGCGTACATCCAAGGGTGACTTCGGGAATCACTCTGGATTGAGTTACCTCCTCTTTGCTTTGCCTGGAGTTTTCTAGGCTCTGCCTTCCAGGACCAGAGGTACAGGCTGCTGCCATTTCCATCTAGCATTTTTGTATGGGATCGGGGATCCACACTTAGGACCTTCTGCTTTCAAGACAAAGCCTTAACACCCTGAACCATGTCTCTAGCCCCTTGAATTCCTCTGCCCCCACCTCTCAAGTGACAGAATTTCTAAAATGTCCCACCACACCCAGCTGGGCTCTTCACATTCTGTATCCAGTCTTTCAGCAAATGCTGTTGGGCTCTCTTCAAATGTATCCAGAATCCAAATATTATTCACTGCTTCCCTGTTCACCACCATGGTCCTAGCACCAAACTCAGTTGTACAGGTTATTGCAGTAGCCTCCAGTAAGTATTTTTGTGTCTCTATCTTTTCTACAAGATAACCAGCCAGAACCATCCTATCAGAAGCCTATGGGATCACGTCCCTCATTTGTTTATAATCCTGTGGTGGTGTCTCCAAGTTCTTACAGGGGCCTATGGTGTTTTTCTGTTACTATTCTTGGTATTATTTCCTTCTTACTGTCTCAGACTATTCTAGTTGTTGTTTCCTCTGCTTGCAAATGTTCTTTTATTGTAATATGGTGTTGGTAACTCACTTCTGAGTATAAACTTTGGAACATTTTTTTTGTTCCTTATTATGTTCCTTATTATGAATTCATACAAAATATTCCAGACCAATATGTTTTAATCCTCATCTTCTTCCTCTTCTTCATCCTGGTTAGTCTAGAAGTAACATAATAACTTTCTTTGCTGTAACCAATCACGTTGATTATTCTTCAAATATTTTTGGGTAAGATACTTCAAATACCTTTTGGAAAAAGGCACCTTGGAAGTTATGGTAATCTTGTTCTTGGCTTCTTTCGATGATCACGACATTGCCACTGAGATTCCCAGCCCTTGCATTCATTTTGATTCTCTCTGGAAGGATCTTGGTAGCATCCATGATTCCATCTTCTACAGGGTGGATGCAGTCAAGCGTGAACTTCAGAACCTGTTTTTTTTTTTTTTTTTGCCCCCTTCCACACAAGCTTTTTCACGGGTGCCATGGCCCTGTGAAAGGAACTTTGTACTGTAGGGTTTGTTATTTACATTTACTTGCTAGGATTAAAACTCAAGTAGGATGGGTTTTTTCATCATTCATGTGTCATGCACTCCTAGAACACTTGCCTGCATGTGTAAATAAACATTTCTTTGTTGTTTTCTTTTCCCACCTCGTACTTGCATGCCTACTAACTGTTGTCCTCTGGAGTAGTTCTTGGATATTTCTACATGTCTCCACTTCTTCCTCTGCCACCAAGTCTAACATACGCTTTATTTGACTGAAGTCACTCAAACTCATTATGTAGAGCACATATAGAGTACTTTTTTTTGAGGATTAAGGCAGAGTTTATTAGAGGAGAGAATGAACGGAATTCATGGGTGCTAATCTGTGAGGAGACAAGAGAGTCCTGGAGAATTTGTGGATTCGTGTAATCCATGAGGGATGAAAGAAAAGTCAGGTAGGAACTCATGGAATCCAGAAGAGGAATCCCATGCAGGGAAAAGGAGCCAGAATCCACGGGCTCCAGATCTGGAATACCATGAGGGGCAAGGGTGCCCTAGAACACTTTTTGAAGGAATAATGCCTTATTGCATTATTTGTAGATTGTTGTGTCTTAGTTTTTCTGTCAGGAGTTATTGGAGTTAGTCAATTACCTTAATCACAACCATAGACCATCACTGTAACTTTCTTGTAAGATGCTTTCATCTGATACCTGCTTTTTTAAAAAAAATATTTATTTTATGTGTGTGTGTATGTATCAGAGGGCACTGCATGTCCTTGTGGAGGACCAAGGGTGACTTCGGGAATCATCCTGAATTGCTTCTATCGCCTTGATTCACTCTGGGTTTTCCCAGGCTCTGTCCACCATGGCTGGAGGTGGAGGCCACTGCCATTTCTGCCTGGTATTTTTATGTGGGATCTGGGATCTGAACTCAGGACCTTTTTCCTATGAAACAGAATCTTAACTTCTGAGCCATCCATCCTGCCCTAATACCTGCTTTTAAAAAAATACATATTTTTTCTTGTTATTATGTTTACAGTGGAAAAGAAGAAGGAAACAATAACAGAGTCAGCTGGTCGGCAACAAAAAAAGAAAATAGGTAAGACTGATATAAATTAAATTTTCTCGGCAAAATAGAAATTTTCAGATAGTGAATATATAGTTGTTGGTGACAGTTCATGTTTAGTAGTTTTATCTCTTTGTTTCTCAACCTTTATGTGGGTGTGGGTGTGGGATGAGTGTGTCTATTTAAAGACAGGGTTTTGCGTAAGCTCGTGAAGGCTAGGAACTCAAGACCCTCCTGTCTCAGCCTCCCAAGTGTAGTATTACAGGTATGCTCACTATACCTATTTTCTGAGCCTCGTATTTATTTGCTTGCTTATTTATTTATTTTTGTTTGTTTGTTGTGTGTGTGTGCACGCGCGCACATGTATATATATCAGAGTGCAATGTGTGTCCCTGTTGAGGACCAAGGGTAACTTTTGGAATCATCCTGGATTGTTTCTATCTCCTTTTTGTTTTGTTCTGGCATTTCCCAGGGTTCACCCAGCAGGACCAGAAGTGCAGGTCTGCCTTTTCTGCCTGAGGTTTTACCTGGAACCTGAGATCTGAACTCAGGACCTTCTGCTTTCGAGGCAGAATCTTAACCCCTGAGCCATCTCTCCAGCCTGATCAAATTATCTTAAAAATATAATGCTTCAATTGAGTTTTGAGGCATTAGTATAGTTGACTAAATAAATATAAAATACCGCTTATCTGAAACACAGTGGTAAACACTGCAATTCACTTTCATGGGGAACGATAATTGTCTCATTTTTATAATGGGAAAGTGAAGATTAAATTATATAATTTCCATGGTATCATTCAGTCTGGAGAGGTGCTTTAACTTGGTGATCTATACATTCTAGGCAAAGCAATAGGTTTATGCAAGATCATGAAAGACTGAAATAACCTGTTCTGTGCCTGGAACTGTCGTTCTTTAATACTGCTGCTGTTCTGAAAACAACACACCGCCAAGCTGGACATTCATGAGACGGTGACATTCCTACTTTATCAGAGCCAAGAGACCACTTCTTGGGAGAACTAATGATACATAACCAGTTGTCAGTTAAGGGCAGAGTTAAGCCAGATTTATGGAATGAGTCAATCATTTTTAATTACCTCAGTATACTCCTGAGTTGCTTCCTTTTTGTTTAAACTAGAGTTACGCATTTAAAATCCTAGCATCTCTACAGTCTTGCCTCGTCATCTCAGCTAAACATATTATTAGGTGAATCATTGAGCTCAGTGTTGATTTCCTGTTACAAAACAATTTCAGTAAAACATTTTTTACTTATTTACAAATAAGTAAATAAGTATTATTTACAAGTTCACCTGTGGAAACAAAAGTTCTTGTTAGGGATAATTCATTTTCTTTAATAACTTGTTTTTGTTGTTCAGTTGTTTGGTTTTCTTTTTTTCTTTTTTCCTTTTAATTTTTTTTAGTGTGTGGGTGTGGGTGTGTGCATGTATGCGTACAAGAGCACACTTGAGTGTGTGTGCTTCCGGAGGTCCAGAGATGACAATCGGGAGTCATCTTGGATTGCTCTGGTGATATCAGGAAACATCCTTGATTGGTCCACCTCTTACTGCTTTGCTCTGGGGTTTCCAAGTTCCGGCCTTCCAGGTCTAAATATCCTCCTGGCATTTTTATGTGGGATCTGGAGTTCCAAATTCAGTTCCTGTAGCTCAGGCTGGCCTCAGATTTACAGTAATCCTACTTCTGATTTGAGGATGCTGAGATTATGGGTATATGCTACCATGCTCAGCAAGAGTTTTTTCTTAATGTAGCTCATTAGAATTTATGTTGTTCTCATGTAAACTATATGTAGCATATTAATAAGCCATATCTGTCATACTGACAAACGTAATGCAACTAAATGTATTAGGTTTTTTTAGGAATAATTGATGTTTTTAAAACTAAAACTAATTAGAAACTACAATTGAATATGAAATAATTAAAATTAAAAATGGAGACTTAAGGAATAGTAAATATAAGGTGAAAGGTTCAAACCCTAATAGGGAGTTTTTTATTTTTTATTATTCATTTATTTATTTATTTATTTAAATATGGAATGGTTCAAGAATTTATGTCCTCCTTACACAGGAGCCATGTTAATCTCTGTATCATTCCAGTTTTTCTATATGTAACATGAGAGAGTTTTTTAAAAAATAACTTTAAAATTTTTTTAGCATACAAAGTAATGGGCTTCATCATGACATCTTCATAATCATAAAGGTGTCATTGTGCTTGGTTCTCGATTATTCCTGCCCACTGCCTTCTCCCATGTCCCCTCTCCTCCTTCAGCTGATCCTCTTTCCTATAGTCTTCTGCTTTCTATTGCATGTGTTCCTTTACTTTCTTCACTTCCCACCTCTAAAAGGAAGTTTCTACTCATTTAATCACTTAAAAACTTCACTTTTTATATACCTAGTAAAGTGTACCTTTAAGACTTGGTTCTTATGTTTTAATAACAAAACTGAGTAGTTAGAATAAATTTTTGCCTGGTACTACTATAGAGTCAAGATTTGGTGGTCTTAACAGAAGAGAGGCACAGTATTTTAAAAACATTTTTTTAATTGAAAGAGAGCTAGAGAAGGAACATACATATGCCATGGCATACCAGTGGAGACCAGACAACAACTATCAGTAGTTAGTCTTCTCCTTCCACCATGTGGGCTTCCAAGTGTTGAACTCAGGTTGCCAAGTTTGCTGGCAGGGACCTTACCACTGAGCCATCTCATCTGCCAAGCACATAGTGTATTTTAAAGGTTGAAAGGAGGGCTGACAATATGGCTCAGAGCTTAAGACTCTGTCTCAAAATCAGAAAGTCATGAGTGCAGATCCCAGGTCCCACGTAAAAATGCCAGGCAGAAATGGTGGCAGCCTGCACTTCTGGCCCTGGTAAGCAAAGCCTGGAAAATCCTAGAGTGAAGCAAGAAGGAGATAGAAGCATTCTAGAATGATTCTTGGCCTTCCACAGCGATTACACAGTGCCTTCTCTCTCTCTCACACACACACACACACACACACACACACACACACAATAAGAAAATATTTTTTAAAAAGTTGAGAGAAAAAAGGAAAGACTCGCTCTTTCTGTTTGTGTGTCTGTGGGTGTGTGTGTGAGAGAGAGAGAGAGAGAGAGAGAGAAAAGAATGAAGAGAACTCAATTGAGAATCTGTGAGCATCTGAGAAGTAACTGATTTAGGCATGGAGTGTAGTGAAAGTGTAAAGACTTTAGACATTTTCCATAGGTGGAATTATTAGTTTTGAGGTTTAGGGTTTTAGTATAGGATGGGGGAAGTCTATAGAGCTAACTGGCCACTCGGAGGCTGCTTATAAGATGATCATTCATTATTCAGGAGTACATGAGTTTCCCCCCCACCCAGATGGTAGCATTTCTGTTTTGTTCTTTGCTAAATGGGTATTTGTGACTTTCTGAAGGCTCCTCTTTACCTAGGGTTTAAGTATTCTTTGCTTTATAACTTTTGTTCTTTTCTTTTTCTAAAGAACTTTTCTTTCTACTTCTTGAGGCATATTAGCTTTTCCCTCCAGTGGATTGCTCACTCCAGACAGACGTTGCCTTCGAGGAGTATGTGTTGTACCTTTCGATCTATTCTGTTTCAGTCCCTTTCTTGACTGAGAAATCTTTTTGCCACCTTTTCCTTTCCTATATTATCTTTGTTCTGTTATATTGGTAATGATTCTTAGGAACAAACAGTATCCACTTTTTAAGTAACAATACCAGACACAATCAACTATAAACTAACAAGAATGATGCAAGTCTGTGCTTTATGTTAATGGAACAATTAAGGCTTCTTTAATAGTTTGAATTCTTCAGTAGTTTTCTTAAAATACAGGTTAAATTTTCAGTTTATAAATGATTAACCATGACTATTAGGCTATCATATTAGTTTGATTTTAAATTTATTTTATCAACTGACATAATTTTTATAGCGCATGTTCTTTTTAGGAAATTGAAAAAGAGGGAAGAAAATGTAAGAAATAAGTTATTAATATTCAAGGCATCATGAGTAGTATACTCATCACATTCTCTTTATGAGTTACTGTTTGGCAGTTCCCATTGATGTAAGAGTATGTTTTGATATATAAAGGCAAAATATTTTACTGCTAGAAGTAGTTCTTTCATTCTTAAGATCTAGAATATTTTTTCAAAATCAAAAAATTTATTTAATTGAAATATTTTGGTTCTCTGTTGCATTGAATATTCCTTAAGTACTCCATTTTATTAAGTGTTATTGAAACAGAATGTTTTATGATCTCTAATCAGTGATGACTTAATAACTACTCTCAATATTGTACTAACTTCATCATTTCTTTTCAGAGAGACAAGAAGAGAAACTGAAGAATAACAATAGAGATCTATCAATGGTAAGACTCTAAAATAAAACTCCATGGTAAACCATAGTTTTGTTTTGTTTTTAAACAAAAGTTCTAATTTGTGGACCAGTGTGCTAGCTCAGAGAGTGAGGTGCCTGCTTGCAAACCTGTTGATTGCAGTTTGATCCCTGGAAGCCCACATGATGGTAGGAGAGAACTGATGTCTGAACGTTGTCCTATGGTCTCTACCATGTCATGGCATACGTACTCATGTCTTCTTTCTCTTCACTCCTTTTCAAATAAGTAAAACATTTTGAAAAGTCTAATTTACCTCAAACACATTGCACTTGCCTTTTCAAAATGTATCTCCTATCAGTGCTACAAATTATAATCATAGGTGTTCCTGGGCCAAACAGAAATGAAAACATTTTTGCCACTTTTAAATGTCAGCTTAACAGAGTGAGAGAATGAGAGAGTACGTGCATGTGCCATGGTGCTCCTGTGAGGGTCAGAGGTCAACTTGCAGAAGTCAGGTTTTTCCTTTCACTCAGTTCACAGGTTTACCCTAGACACCTTTACCCTCCAAGCCATCTCACCTACCCACCTGTTGCTTTTAAATGAACTGACTGACTTTATTTTTCTTTCTTAAATTAATGGTGAATCTTGAGCTGATGTCTTGTTTAATTCTGGAATAGGGATTAGAAAACTATATGTGGATTTTATCATTTCGTCTTTTACGAGTCCTCTTGTCAGGCACACTAGTGAAATGACAATTGAATTTCAATACTCATTTTTTGACCCATATGACTAGCTTTTCTGCTTAGCTTGTATACATTTAACACAGGAAAGCTAACTTATAGCAGTCGCTTTACTTACCAAGAAATCTTTAATGTTTATTGTCTGGAAATTCTTCTTTAGAAAGATTATATTTTAAAAATGAATATTTTAAAAAGTAAGTTTTCTTACTTGTGTAAGTACTATTGGTACATGTTCACTATAGCCCATTTGGAAACTGCAAAAGTTAAAAACTGCCTACATACCAGTGATCCAGAGATAATATCTGAAAACTGTACATATTTATACTTTTTTACCCATTTATTTATTTATTTATTTATTTATTTATTTAAATTATTTATTATTTATTCAATTGTGCATGTATGCGTGTGTGCACGTGTGTGCATGTATGTGTGTATATATAGAACCACGGACGAATTCAGGAACCACCATGGACCGCTTCCACCTCCTCCTTGTTTACTCTGCCCCGGGATTCACAGGCTCCGCCCTACCAAGACCAGAAACGCAGGCCACCCCCGTTTCTGCCCAGGGTCCATACGTGGGGTCTAGGATCCGAACTCAGGACCTTCTGCCTGCAAGGCAGAAGCTCAACCCCTGAGCCACCTCTCCAGCCCTTTTTTACCCATTTATGAGATGTGGGGTTTCAAAAGAATTTGCAGATAAAGAAAGCCTAACTAATACTGGCCTAACATACAATGGCTCCTTTTGTTCAAGAAATCTAGGGGTTGGTAGACCTAGATTAGTGTAGCATCCCTCAAAAGCTTAGGCTACTAAAATTCATTTGTTTGGTAGCTGCTGTGCTTTTAGGTATTGTGTTCTTCATTCCAGGCTCTCTATATCCCACCATACCTCCTTCAAAGGGCAAAAGGCCCAAGTGTCTTTTTAAAAGTCCCTTTCACAGCCAGATGTGTGATAATGTGGATCTATAATTCTAGCTACTCAGAAGCTGTAGGCAGAGAATCAGATGAGTCCAGATACTCAAAGCCAGTCCAGGCAGCATAGCTAGATTCAATAATGGTAATAATAAAAATAATATGAGAATTTTACTACAAATTGCTCATTGGTCAGAATTTAGACTATAGCTGCATAGCTACCCCAGTTCATCATAAAGTAAGAAGGCGAAGAATAGAAGATAAAAGATGCCCTGTAGGCTGACGAGGTAGCTAGGGAGTACTACCAAGTCTGAGGATCTGAGTTTGACCAAATCCTTGTAGGAGATAAGTGACTTCTGCAAATTGTCCTCTAGTCTCTACGTGTGTGGATCACCCATTCACACACCCACATACACAAACATAAATAATAAAGGTTGAAATTTTTTTAAAGATATGAGGGGCTAAAGAGATGGCTCAGTGGATAAAGTACTTACCCTGCCAACATGAGGACCAGAGTTCAGATCCCTAGAATCCACGTAAAAGCTGGGAAGGGTAGCAGCTACCTGTAATCCCAGCACTTAAGAGGCAAAAACAGGGACTTCCTGAGGCAAGCTGGTTAGCTGGCTTAGCTGATCAATGAGCTGTTAAGTTCAATTGAGGGACATTGCCTTATTTAACTAAAAAAAAAAAAAAATAGAGCATTTGAAGAAGATACTAGATACTAATTTTCACATGTATATATAAATAATCCTTGTGCACATGCATATACCTCATGCACACATAAACATATAAATACATGAAACAACCAGAACTTTTATCTTGTCATATGCTTAAAATTTTTAAACTTCCTTTTTTTTTTTAAATGTGGAATGATCACTTGTTTACTTTCCTTTCAGGTGCGAATGAAATCCATGTTCGCAATTGGCTTTTGTTTTACTGCCTTGATGGGAATGTTTAATTCTATGTGAGTAACCTTCTATTTGCTTTTGTCTGTCAAATGTTATCCTATATTTGTATGCATGTGAGCATAATATGCCTGTGGTGCTACCTGCTTTGTTAGCATTTCAGATTCAAAGCCCAGTGCTTAGAAAACTGAAACAGGACTGTGAATTTGAGGCCAACCTAGACTACATAGCCAGATGCTGTCTCAAAAAATAAATAAGTGTCTGGGGAGATGGCTCAGTGGTTAAAGCCCTTTCATGGATCAGATCCCCAAATCCAATGTAAAAATGTTGGACGAAAATGGTGGTAGCCCGTAATTCTGACTGTAGAGAACAGAGCCTAGGAAACCCCAGAGCAACACAATAGAGGTAGAATAGTTCTGGACGGTTCCCAATATCACTCTCCACAAGTACACACAATTCAGGTGCCCTGTTATACACACGGCCATACACAGGTTCACATTCATACACACACACACACACACACATGTAGGTGCATGCACCTACATATGAACAAAAAAATGAAATTTGAAACTTATTAGAAAGTTGTGAGAATAATGTTATCCAGATTTAATTATTTTATCTCAATTGTTTATCCTGTCCATATTACATATGTCTTCATAGATATACCAGTTACTCTTACCTGTTGCTGTGAGAGAACACCCAAAGTCAAGCAAGTTAGGGGAGGAAAGAGAGATTTATTCAGCTTACAGTGCCAGAGGGGAGATGCAGTCCTTCAAGGCAGAAAAGGCATAGTTGGCTAGCAGAAGCTGTATGTAATCTAAGTTATATTCTTTATGGAGGCTGAGAGCTGCAAAACTGCCAACTGTAAGAGCAGACCTCTCCTGGAAGTAGGTGGGACTAATGAACCTCAAGGCCCACCTACTATGACTGTCTTCCTCCAGTAAGACTCCAGTTCTTAAAGGTGCCGGTTTTCCTAAACTGAAGATTCAAACAAACACATTGAGCCTGTGGGAGACAACTCACATTTCAAACAATGACAATAGATCATTCACTTTTTTTTTTAATTCATATATTCATCATACTCGGTACTGTGTTATATAAGAGTATTTCCTCCCAAACACACTTGTGTCTGTGTGTTTTGTATCTGAGCGGGTGTACATGTGTGAGCAGGCATGCTTTCAAGGCAGAGGCTTTAATCCCTAGGCCATCTCACCAGCCCAATATGTGGACATTTTCATGCAAGAATATTTTGCACCTTGAGCATACCCCCATATCTTTCTACCTTCCACCTTTTCTTTTTATTGCCATATATTTATTATATGTAGGGTTTTATAAGGATATTTTCATTTAAGTACATAATGTACTTTGATCATATCTCTCCTTCATAAATTTTTCTAATAATTTGAGGATATGCTATAGGTTTCATGCTCCTGTACCAATAATTACTTAAGTAGATATTTTGTAAGAAATCTTAAACATCTTAAGTAATCTCAAAATAATTACCAAAATAAGAATTTCATTTTGACAGAGGGCAATTACGTATTTTTTTACCCGCTTAATAGTAACATTTACTTAAATGTTTGTAAGATAAAGGCTTAAACATTTTGCAGTCTTGAAAAAGAATTGAGTATGTTCCCATTATTTTAAATTGCTTAATAGTATGCTTCTTTAAGCTGAAAGTATTCACATACAGATGTTTTGACTCTTAAAATAGAATCTTAACAACTATAATCCCTTTCAGTGATGAGATCAGTTACTGTTGTCTATAAACAAGTGAATAGTTGATCTGAGTAATTGTGGAACATCCCCAAATGACAGCTACTTCCACTCTTCTCTGCAAAGGTAGGAAGTAGCTGTCATTTGGGGATATTTCTCTAACTTCTGTCAAAAGAAGTTCCACAATTACTCAAGTCTACTATTCGCCTATTTATAAATTGCATACTTGTCCTCCACAGAGACATATAGTATGTGTACACACACAATAAACAAACAAATAAATAAATATTAAAAGTAAATAGTGATTAATCTGAGCCCTTTCCTACTCACTATGCTTCAAGATTTTGTCTCAACATGTCACTCTTTGTTTTTCAGAGATCAAGAGTCTTAAAGTTCTTTTTTGCTGAAATGGAAATAAGAAGCTTGTCAACTTTATAAAAATACCTTTTTTTTCCTTTTTAGATTTGATGGTAGAGTGGTGGCAAAGCTCCCTTTCACCCCGCTCTCTTACATTCAAGGACTGTCTCATCGAAACCTACTGGGCGATGACACTACGGACTGCTCCTTCATCTTCTTATATATTCTGTGTACAATGTCAATTCGACAAGTGAGTAACCAGATCCACTATTTAATATGTTTGCTGTTTCTTGCTTCTATCCTAAATTAGCTTTTACTTTTATAATTTTAGAAAATTAATCTGTTGCTACTGAGATCTTTTGAATTGTTCATTTTAGATTTCTAGTGTATTCTTCTGCAGCTATTTTAAATGTACACAAATCTACATTAGTGATCCATGGGGATGAAAAGTATAGGGAAGCCAGGCATGGTTTCCATACACCATTCTTAGAGCTTCCAGGTTCCATCTGCGACTACCTAAAGCTGTGAAAGCATAGTGAACGCTGCCTTCTAGTGTCACTTCTCCACTAAATACCAGTGAGTACCTTTTTGTAGTTCAGAAACATCAATAATTTAGTGACTTTCAGTTATTCACAGAAGAGACAGTCTAAGCACTAGGAACTGATTTTTCTGCCATTGCTGAAGAATGATTTTAGGCCTTATAGTAAGAATAAGAATTCTTCGAAATTGAAATAATAAGTGTCATAGTTAGGCACAGGTGTCAATTTGACTGTTGAGGGGTTGAACTCAGGGCACATTTGTGGAGAATTAGTGGTTGGGTTAAACCCAGAACAAACCTGCAGGAGATTGTCTAGCTGATGGAGAACATCCAGCCTATGGTGGATGGGACTAGGCCCTGAACAGATGAATAAAATACTGAGAGTCGGTTGAGGAGGTCAGCATCCTTTTGTGCACTTGGCCAGACATATTGGTCTGGCAATTAAGGATTGTTCCTATCTCAGCCATTATGTAGAGATGATGTGGCCAGTTCCCTCGGCCTTGGTGTTGGTATGAGTTTTCCTGTCAAGCTGGAATGAGAACCAGGAATCATAAGAGAGAATAAACCTTAAGCCATTTGATGCTCACTTATCAGCAACCATGCAGGCGAACTGCAACAATAAATGAAAAGCAATAGTCTTTACCTTGTGGGCCAACACTTTAGGTGGGATCACATCCACAGGTGGCATTACAATAGTTGATGCTACCCAACTCTCTGTGTGTACACAGTACAGTAGGAGTTAAAATGTGCTATAGAAGCCCAGAGGCCACAGGAGTTACTTATATGAAAGTGGGATTTTATGCAAGATGCAGCAGTTTAACTGAATGCATGAGGCTTAGGTATTGAGTCCATTGTTGTGGATGTAACAGAACTGAGAAAGACTACCTCAGTCTATAGTTTACAGTATATCATAACTTTTCTTTTTAATAATTTATTCCTGATATTTTGTTTTCTTCTTATTATTATTTTTTTTTTGGTTGGTTGGTTTTGAGGTTTTTGTGAAAGTATGTGATATTCCTGATTTCTTTCTCAATAGTATTATTGTAGAAAAGTGTATAGAAATCATTGGTTTTTTTCCCATTTTTATTTTTTCTACTTTTACAAGCATATTCTGTATTCATTCATCCCAGCTTCCCTCCTTCCCCCTCCCTGAGAAATTACTGTTTTTATATTTGTTTGTCTGTTCTGTGGAGCGGTACATATGGAGGTCAGAGGACAACTTTCAGGAGTTGGTTCTGTATCTACTATATAGATTTTGGGGCTCAAATTCTTGGTTTTCAAGCTGACCCAGAAACTTGATTTTTTTTTGTGAATTAATTTTATATCTTGCTACTTTGCTCAATTTGCTTATCATTTCTGTGTAAGTACTGCATGGAATACCCTGCTATCATTTCTATGGGTTCCTCAGTGAGGTGTTTAGTCTTCTAGGCATAGAATCATGTTATCTGAACAGGTATGATTCAACTTAATTCTTCCGTTTGCATTTCTCTTATGTATTTCTCTTCCCTGATTTTACTCCTAAAATATCAAGCATGATACTGAGTAAGAGTGGTAAGATTGGATGCCCTTTTCTTGTTCCTGACTTTAGAGGACATACTTTTCCCGGTTTAGTATGATGTTGGCTGAGGGTTTTTTATATGGAGTCTTTACTAATGAAAGGTATGGTTCCTCTATTCCTAGCTTTTTTGGGGACTCAGAAATTCTTTTTTTCCTTTTGTGTTTCTTATAGTGCAAGGTTGTTAATAATAATTTTTTTTAAATCTTCATTTGTTTGAAAAAAATGTTTATTTTATTCTCATTGTTTTGTTTGACACAGGGTCTCACATTCCCTGGCCCTGAGCTTGCTGTGGAGTTGAGGGCGATCCTCCTGCCTCTGTCCTCTGAGTGCTTAGGGCTTGGGCACGAGTTTCCATGCCCAGCTTATCTTCCTGGTTAAAGGATATTTTGCTGGATACTCACTTCTGGGTTGACTGGGTTTGTTTTAATCCTTTCAGAATTTTAATCCTTTCTGCTGTCTTCTGACTGCCATTGTTTCTAGTAATTTCTTCACATTTTTTATGTTGGTGTGTACTTTTTTAAGATAGGGTCCAGCTGTGTGGAGTCAACTCTGTGGCTCTCGCTGGTCTCAGACTCATAACCATCCTTCTGTCTCAATCTTGAGGATTTGATCCAGGCCCTTGGCCCTTTTGTTAACTCTCCTCCCCCCCATTGTCTGTGTACCACCATGCTTGGTTTATATGTGTTGGGGAACGCAGGGCTTTTGTGCATGATAAGCGTTATACCAACTGTGCTACATTCCCTTGGTCCAAAAAGCTCTTTTGTAGTGAGAGATCTCTTCTGGAATCAGGGGACAAATGACAGTTTTTTTGACAGTTTCATACTTGTATACAATGAATTTAAACATTCATTCCATATTACCCAATACCCCTTTTACTACAGAAATCCTTCTTGTTCCCAACCAGTCTCCCTTTCTTTCCCTCTCTTCTTTCCAACAAAACATTCCTAAATTTCTTGCTTAGCCCCCATTTTTGAGGATAAGTTAAGGAAAATATATTGCATTTTAGTGTGGGAAGACAAGATGCTTGATGTATCGTTGTGTGTGTGTCTGTCTGTGAATGTGGTATATGTGCATGTATGCATGCAGGTGCTTCTGCCTGCATGCAGGTGCTTCTGCCTGCATTTGCGTTTGTTCAGAGGCCAGAGGAGGAAGTCAGGGATCTTCTCTATCACTTTTTGCTTTTTCCTTTGACTCCTTAAACCTGGTGTCCCTGTTTTTTGTTTTTGATTTTTGATTTTCTTTTTTTCTCATCTGGGCTGGAAGCCAGCAAACCCCAGCAATCCTGCTTCCTCAGTGCTGGGGTTATAGTACAGACACCTCCAAACTCTAATACTTGCTCAGCAAATCTCAACCACGGACCCATCTTTCTAGTGCTTGGTTTGGTTGTTTTGAATAGACTCTCACTGTGTAAGCAAGTTTAGAACTAGCTTACATAGAACAGGCTGGCCTCACCCTCTTCCAAACCTCCTCTTCATTTTTTTTTTTTCATTTTTTTTAATTCTTTGACAATTTCACATATGTGTGCAATGAATTTTTAAAATTTTTTTTATTATTTATTCAATTGTGCGTGTGTGCGCATATATGTATGTATGTGTGTGTATGGTGTGTGTGTATGTATGTGTGTGTGTGTAGATCCACGGACGAATTTGGGAACCACCATGGGCCGCCTCCACCTCCTCCTCCTCCTCCTCTATTCTGCCCAGGGATTCACAGGCTCCGCCCTACCAGGACCAAAAACGCAGGCCACCCTTGCTTCCACCCGGCTTCTATACGTGGGGTCTAGGATCCGAACTCAGGACCTTCCGCCTGCAAGGCGGAGGCTTAACCCCTGAGCCACCTCTTGTTCCCAACCAGTCTTCCTCCTGTTTTCATCTTTTTGTGTACATAGACTCATTACAGTTAGTAGGGGTAGGGGGCCCCTGCATTAGCATGTGTCTGGAGCAGGAATCATGTATCAGTGGGCATACCACTGAAACCCACCTTCCCTCTACATTGTCTCTGTCTCTCTCTCTCTCTCTCTCTCTCTCTCTCTCTCTCTCTCTCTCTCTCTCTCACACACACACACACACACACACACACAGAGGCAACATTAACCACTAATTCTCTCAGGGAGGGGTGGTGTCTCCTTAGATCTTCCCCCCTGGAAATGAAATGTTGACAGGCCTTATCTTCTTCAAATCTCTTGATAAAGTAAACACAGCTGTAGTGAGCTCATTGGTGCAGTGGCCTTGTCATGTCTAAAAGACACTGTTTGGTGGCTTTCCTCCACCCTCTGCCGCTTACATTCTTTCCATCCCTCTTCCTCAATGTTTCCTGAGTCTTGGGGGAGTGGAAGAGATAATAGATGTCTTGTTTAGGTTTAAACACTCCACATAGCTTATTCTCTTTACTTTGGCTTCAGATTTCTGCCTCAGTCTCTTGAGTACAGTCATTACAGATATGTACCACAAGCCCAGCCTTTTTAATCTTTTAAAAACTCTGTTGTGGGGGCTGGAGAGGTGGCTCAGGGATTAAACCTCCGCCTTGCAGGCAGAAGGTTCTGAGTTTGGATCCTAGACCCCACGTATAAGTGGGGGCGGCCTGCGCTATCTGATCCTGGTAGGGCGGAGCTTGTGAATCCCTGGGCAGAGTAAACAAGGAGGAGGTAGAGGCGGTCCATGGTGGTTCCCGAATTCCTCAGTGGTTCTATCTCACACACACACACACACACACACACACACACACACACACACACACACACACGAATAAAAAAAAAAAACTCTGTTGTAATGGGGTTGGTGAGATTCTTCAGCAGATAAGGCACCTGTTTACAAACCTGATAACCTGAGTTGAATCCCTGGAAGCCACGTGGTGGAAAGAGAAAACTACTTCCAAAAGTTGTCCTCCGACCTCTACCTGTGAACCATGACGTGTATCTTTCTCTCTCTCACTCTCAATTAAAGAAAATACTAAAAGCGATTTGAAGCTCATAATTAAGGACAGAGCCCAGCTGGTACCGTGTTAGGTCCCTGAAGAATGAAACTGAGATCTTACTGACTTAAAGAACCAAAGGTCACCATGCAGGTCAACTGTAGCGGCATGACGCGATTATGATGTAATTAGTATGAAGTAAAGGCTGATAGCCAGAAACTGGAAGAGCTGGCAGAGATGAAACGAAGGAATTGTTTTAACTAATAGCTAACAAAATATAGTAGAACATATTGATTACAGTTTCCTGGGACTTCCCAAAATAACCAGTTAGCATTGAAAAACTTCCTTTTCCTGGTAACAGGTTCTTACTTATGCACAGAGTAAGGAATGTAAATCCTGATTATGGAAAAAATGGTTTTTCGTTGGTTTTCCTTCTGACATGCACTCTTTAGTTGTTATCCTGTTACATAGGCCTGGACAGATGTTCAGAATAATGCCTTCCACAAACCTGATCACATCTCACTGCATTTTACATTTGTATGTTTTTCCAAAGCATCTTCAGGTATATGATCAAACTCAGGTCATTCAGTGAAATATATATTTCAAAACTAAGGCTTTATCATTGTCATAGTTAGGTAAAGGTGTCAAGTTGATGATTGAGGTTTTAAACTCTGGGCACATTTGTAGATAATTTAGTAGTTGCATTAAGCCCAGAGTGAACCTCAGGAGATTGTCTAGTTGATGGGGAAGGCTCAACCCTTGGTGGGTCGAATTAGCCCCTGAACAGGTGAATAAAACAGAGAGCTGGATGAGAAAGTTGGCATCCTTTTGTATACTTGGCCAGACATACTGGTCTGGCTGGTAAGAATCTTGCAGCCATTATGGGGAGATGGTATAGCCAGTTCCCCTGACCCTGGTGTTGGTGTGAGCTCTCTTGCTAAGCTGGACAAACTGTGACCAGGAATTGTAAGAGGAAATAAACTCCTTGTTCCCTTAAGTTGTTTGGTGGTGATTTTATTAGCAACCATGCAGATGAACTGCTACAATCATTATAAAGTTCCGAAAACTTGTTCTAAGGAAATGTTGAGGGTCATAGCAGAGTAGTCATGGATCATGGTGGCTACAGATACAAATAGAAAATAGATGAAAACACCTGCTACCCAGTGTAACGTTCTGTGAGTGTTAAGTTGCTGCCCAATCGCTTATCTGCTCGCAAGGCTTATGATAATTCCTACTTCATTGTGAGGAAGTAAATGAGAACAAGAGAAGCGAATAGGACAGTGCCTGGCACAGTGTGGTGTTCATTCACTGTTAGCTTTACTGTTTGGCTTTATGCTATGCGCTTCACTTTGAAATAGTACGAACAGAAATATTTTCTTTCTTTTAAATTATCCTTTTGGAAATATTTCACAAAATTAGAGAAGACAAGATATAAGAAAAGGAATATAACTATTATCAATACAATCATTATTTGACTATCTTTATAGTCTTTATATCTATTTTATAAGACTTTTGTTGAGGAGCAGTTTTAGATTCATAGCAAAACTGAGAAGAAAATGAAATTTCTTAAATTTCCCTGGCCTTCAAATCTACCCAGTCTCTTCTGTCTAACAGTGGTGCTTGTATTACAGTTGGTAAACCTATTGTCTTAGTTTGATATTCCATTACTGCAGTGTTCAGGGTTTGATATTCCATTACTGCAGGTTCAGGTTTAGGGCTATGACCCATCAAGACAGGTGAATTACCAGCATCAGGAGCCAAAAGACTGTCCACAGTGTTCATAGGAAGAGCAGAGAGAGGGGCAAGGACCAAGTAAACCTTCTGCTTACCAGTCTGCCAGTGTGTCTACCTCTTAGTCACCTGCCCAGAGAATGGTCTCACTCACTGTGGCTGGTTTTCCCCTACCAATAAGATAGTGATCTAGCTACAGGCTTGCTGAAAGGCTTGCCTTAACTAAATAAATATTCATAGATGTGCCTAAATGTTCATTTTCAATTGTCAAGGTGACGCCTAAAACCAGCTGCCTACTTGAAACAAGATACTATCCCAGGTTCATAGTTTACAGTAGGATTTATTCTTATTTATTTTTTCTCCCATATTTTATTATTTTCCCAATCATACAATAGATGCCCTGTCCTCTCCCTCCCTCCTCCCCTCCCCATTCCCCCTTTGCACTCCCCCTTTTCCGCTCCCTTTCCCCCAGTGCCTGCGCCTTCCTCCCTCCCATCCCCTGGAACATTCTTTTGTGTGAATGCCAAACTTCCTTCTGAGTCTTCCACCCTAGTGAGGGGTAAGGACTCAGTGGCATAGCTCCGAGCCCTTTCTTGGGCTCTCCCATCTCTCTTTCTTTCTCTCTCTCACTCTCTCTCTCCTTCCTTTCATTCTTTTCCCTCCTTCCTTTTCTTTCATTCTTTTCCCTCCCTCCCTCCCTTTCTTCCTTCCTTCCTTTTCTTTCTGTCAGAGGGCATGTGTGTCCCTGTGGAGGACCAAAGGTGACTTCAAGAATCATCCTGGATTGCTTCTACCTCCTTTTTGCTTTGCTCTGGGATGTTCCAGGCTCTTCTACCTACCAGGGCTGGAAGAACAGGTCGCTGCTATTTCAACCTGATGATTTTTACATTGGACCTGGGATCTGAACTCAGGACCTTCTACTTTCAAGGAAGAGTTTTAACACTAGGTCATCTTTCCAGCCATTTTAAAATTTTTTAAAAAATATTTATGTATGTATGTATGTATGTATGTATGTATGTATGTATGTATGTATGTATGTATGTATGTATGTATGTGTGCACATGCATATTGTTCCTGAGGAGGACCAAGGGAATCATCTTGGATTGCTTTTACCTCTTTTTCGCTTTGATCTGGAATTTCCCAGGCTCTGCTCATCAGGGCCAGAAGTGCAGGCCATCACCATTTCCACCTGGAGTTTTTAATGTGGGACCTGAGATCTAAACTCAAGATCTTCTGCTTTCAAGGAAGAGTTTTAACCCCTGAGCTGTCTCTCAGTAGGATTTATTCTTGATATACCTGCTCTGGGTTTTGATCTTTTTTTCATTTCTTTGTATAGTTACATAGCATTTCTATTTTGTACATGCATGTGTATTGTAAAGTGGGAGTACTGACATTTACTCACTTAATTTGTGTTTCTCCATGATGTGCTCCTATATAGTCTTTATAGTCACGACTGTTGTAAAATAGTCGCTACATGATTTTTCATGCCTATGAAAACAATCTGGAGTGGTGTCCATTGAGTTCTATGCCCTCCTGCCTGACCATGATGCTGCCTGCCTTGACTCTCTCTCTAGTCCTCACACCTCTGCAGCCCAGATGCACAGACACGTAGGATGCTCTCATTGAGTGGAGAGATTACTGATATTCCATTTTTTAGCTCCAACTTTAAATCTTCAAATCACCTATTTTCAAAGATTCTGTAGTCTTTTTATCTAGGTTAATTACATCTTGAGACTAATCAGTTTCTATGTGTATTTTAAATGAAAAATCACTGTCAGGGAAGGAGGAAAATTTTTATCTAAAAAAAAAAAAAGAAAAAATGGTCATAAGACATAGAGGTCATTTGTAATTCTAAACACATTTAAGGAGATTTTCTTAAAGGAAGTCAAGGCAGGAGGATTGCCATGAGTTCAAGGCCTGTGTAGACTATATAGTGAGACCTGTCTCAAGAAACCAGAAAAAGAAGAATGTCTAGAAGATGAGATTGTATACTGTAAGTGCAGATATTGAGTAACGTCAACAAGAGACGCCTGTGCCTGGGGCTGGAGAGGTGGCTCAGGGGTTAAACCTCTGCCTGGCAGGCGGAAGGTCCTGAGTTCGGATCCCAGATCCCACGTATAGACGCCAGGCAGAAGCGGGGGCGGCCTGCGCTTCTGGTCCTGGTAGGGCGGAGCCTGTGAATCCCGGGGCAGAAGGAGGTGGAGGCGCCCATGGTGGTTCGCGAATTTGTCCGTGGTTCTACACACACACACACACACACACACATACATACGCACAATTGAATAAATAATAATAAAAAAAAATTAAAAAAAAAAAAAAAGAGAGACGCTTGTGCTAGAGCAGCAGGATGAACAGTCCACAGCACCTCACTCACTTTGCTGTGTTTCTGAAGTATGGCTGCCCAACACTCTTGTCGATGCCATTCAGGCCGCCGCCACCCGGCACAGGTTATAGGTAGTTCAGGCCTCCAGGTAGCATTGAAGCTCTTAAACCTGCTGTCTTGTTTCTCCAAAATAGGTTTGTTTATTTTCCAGCCAGTCTCCTTCTTCATCACAGTGAACCTCATAATTTAAAGGGAATCAGAGATTTTTAAACTGTTTTTCAGTCTCGAAAATGACAAGGACTCATTTAATTGACCCCTGTCTCTGCAGAATAACCAAGCAAAGATTCTTTGTATATTTTGTCTAGACTTATATTGCTGTTTGTTGACTGGACAGATGCGTTTATTGTCGTATTCTATAACGTCTTGTTGCAAATCGTATCTCATTTCCCAGAATCCCTAGCTTAGATCTAACTAAGGAAACACATCAGTTAGTGTTTGTTGTTTCTGAGACAGTCTCATGCGCCAAGCTGACCTCAGACTGGCTCTGACTGATGCTGGGCTTGAGCTCTCCTGCCTCTGTCTGCCAAGTGCCGAGAGCGCAGGCAGGCGCCATCATGCCCGCTGTGTGAAAAATCAAGTTGTAAAAGTTGGAAATTGGTGACATTGTAACATTTGGTTTTCTTTTTTTTTTTTTGCTTTGAACTCTTTTATACAAATATAAAGTTAAACACTTTCCAAGCTACCACTGTTGGACACTTACTCAATTTAACAAAACATCTTTAAAAATATTTAACAATACACAAATACATTCCCAACATACTCTGTTAACTAAGAGGTTCTAACAAAATTTACAGTACCTACAAAGAATTCTGATACCTACAACAGTTTACAGATTGGTTTAGTTTGTAATTACACATATTGCTTTGTCTTAGGAAATACCATTAATACAAATGTATGATTTATAAAGTCCCATTATAACAAGAAAAACTAGATTCATGTTTTATAGGAATTTATTATGCCAAGTATTTAAATTATTTTTCTCATTATTACATAAGAATAAGTTATTTTAGTGGCAAAAGGTAAACTAAACTAAAGACCACTGAAAAGCTCTCAGGAAATTTCAAAGGTGTAATTTTTTTTTTTTTTTTTTTTTTTTTATTTATTTTTTTATTTTTTTTTTCATCTTCATTTTTTTTATTAAAGATTTAATTATACATTTTAAAATTTTTTACCAGTTCCCTCCCTCCCCCCTCTTCCCCCTCCCCTTCCCCCAGTGCCTCCCCCCCAATTCCCAGAGAGTCCTTTATTGTGTGCACCTAACTCTCCACTGTGTCCTCCTCTCCGATGACATATAAGGACCCAGTGGCATTTCCATTCAAAGGTGTAATTTGACTATCCTTTCCATAAAATAAATAAAACAGCAGCAATCTCTGGGTGTCCATTAAACACCACTAAGAAAACAACACTTTGACATTAACTGGACCTTAAATAAAATAAATGACATGTTACAGAGTAAAATAAAACTTTAGAAACTAGTTATTATGATTGGCCCAAATTTGCCTTTTATTTGTTTATACATGTCAAAGATAAGAAGTTTTATCTTAAACATAAAAGTTAACTTACTTCTAGCTCATACACAAATCAAAGCACTCACCCTGACCACTGTTTCAGACTTTCCTCTGAAAATAATCTACAGAAATAATCTGGAAACACAGAGCTCTTGAGATAGACTTAGAAAATCTTCCTATGCTCCGTGGATGAAAATGCAAAGATCTGTTTCATATACAAATGAAGATATTAATTTGGGATTTACTGATTCTATAAGTCTGTGCGCATATACATATATATATCATAAAACAAATCTTGACAGTGTTTCTAATAATGCCATATTGTCTAGCGCCTGTTAAAAAGGAAATAATTTGAATGAAAACTGCTTCCTTTTTTGAAATTAAGTTTTTAAGTCAAAAAAAAAAAAAAAAAAAAAAAAAGACTGAGCTTTAAACCAGTTGAGCATCTCTTCTATTGTTCCTCAGAGTAATAGAACATAAAAACTTTTGCCTCATTCAGGATGTTTGATCATCTCCAGGGCTTTGTCTTAAAAACTGTTTTCCAAGATAGGAGGTAGCCATGCTGGTCAAATTCTTCCTGCTGCCCACTTTACACCTGATGTAGCCATACAGGTTGGCACCTTGCAGCACCACACCCATGATAACCACAGCCAGCCACTTCACTCTGAAGGAGAAGAGTGCATTAAAGGCAAATATCACCCAGAGAATCGGACAGGCAATGAGTCCTAACCAAAAGATTCTTGACTCAGCTTCTGAAACAGTTTTACTGTCTTGAGGCGTTGACTTTCTTGACTCAAACACCCAGTGGCTCTTTCCATCCTCATCAATGTGATTCCACCAACATAAGCCAACCATCAGTCTACCTGTGACATTCTTCACTGCCCAAAAGTCACAGGACAACAACAAGATAATTGTCACCATGCAGGCAATAAAGCTGCTGCTGAGCAGTTCACAGAGAAGATAGACTACAATTGCACTGACTCGAAAGAACAAATGGAAAAATGATGCCACTGGATGTCTGATTTTGGACCTTTTCGGTCTATTGGTTGTTTCCTCTTCTGCATCAAATAATGAAACATCTTCAGTATCATCATTACTGTCCTGCGACAACATACATTTGGTTTTCTTACTGCTTTGCATGTAGTGTTTTTTTTTTTTTTAAATGGGTAAGTATGAAGAAATTATTATTATAAAAGTAATACAAATTCATATTCTTTTCTTCAGCCTAACCCACTAGTGATTGGTTTTCCTAATCTGTTTTTAGATTTTTCTTCTAAGTATTGAATTATAATATCATGGAATACACATGTTGAAATATTTTGAGATATATATGTAGATAAAATAAGTTTTTAAGTTGTATTCTTTATATTTAAACCCATCATTATATTCTGACACAGTATGAAAGGAGTGTGTATGAATCTCGGTCTTCACACGGTGTCAGTGTCCAGCAGGCACTCAGTAAGCACTGAGGAGTTGTTCTGGCATGCAAAACTATCAGAACAAAAAATTTGTTCTGAAGACCAGAACTTGAACCTAAGTGTGGCGTTGACTGACTCAAAAAGCACATGCGCATAAGTGTGGTGTAGACTGACTCAAAGCACATGCGCTCAGAGTCTAACTTTGCTCTTCCAGAGCCTGTCATGTAGCTCAGCTGACTAACTCCTTATCTCCCTGCCTCTGCTCCACAGTCATGTACCACTCCTCCCAGCTCCACTTCTGCTCTTTTTTTTTTCTTAAATTTTTTTATTTATTATTTATTCAATTGTGCGTGTATGCATGTGTGCGCGTGTGTGTATGTGTGTGTGTGTGTGTATGTGGAACCACAGGCAAATTCGGGAACCACCATGGATGCCTCCACCTCCTCCTTGTTTACTCTGCCCCAGGATTCACAGGCTCCGCCCTACCAGGACCAGAAACGCAGGCTGCTCCTGCTTCCACCTGGCGTCTATACGTGGGGTCTAGGATCCGAACTCAGGACCTTCCGCCTGCAAGGCAGAGGTTTAACCCCTGAGCCACATCTCCAGCCCCCACTTCTGCTCTTAAATTAGCTATTATTTTGAACAAGCTATTATTGCATTCCAAATTTTAGTCTTCTCAAATATAAAGTGGAGGAAGTTGAGCAAGCATAATGAGATTATCTCTAAGGCTTTTCTTTTGAAATGCCAGCTAAACATTTAACGACTGGCCTTTACTTAATCTTTGCTCATTCTTAGCCCGCGGCTCTGTTTAAAGCATGCCATTGATGATTGATTTGTCATAGTCTGTGCAGAAGCGATTTTTAGCACACCTTTCCAGTCAGGTATCTATCAGACGAGATCAGGCGCGTTCAGGGTGGTATGGCCGTAGACCCAGTCAGGTGTCTATCTAAAACTTGTTTATACTGTTTCTTGATACTGCAGCTAAGCAGTTACACTATTATATTAGTCAAAGAAATGAGAACATAGAAATAATCATTCTTATAAGAACTGCCTAAATATGTGTGTGTGTGGGAGAGAGAGAGAGACAGAGAGACCATGTATGCACAAGAGTGAGTGTGCCTGTGGAGACCCATTCATTTTGGATTACTCAACCTCCTTATTGCTTTGGTTTGGAGTTTCCCAGTCTCTGCCTTCCACTGCAGGGTTCGCGAACCACCACCATATCTGCCTGGCATTTTTATGTGTAATCTGGGAATCCAAACTCAGGTCCTTTTGCTTGGGAGGCAAAGGCTTCATGCCTTAACTATCCCCCGAGCCCCTAAGTGCCTTTCGAAAAGCTGAATAAAGTTTCTGGAAAACAATATGATTGTATTAGATATAGGAATAAAGGAAAATATGTGGAAAATCTATGGAAAAATGACTCAGGGGTTAAGACTCTGCTTTAAAACAGGTTTTGAGTTTGAATCCCTGGTCCCACGTAGAAACACCAGGTGGAAATGACAGTGGCCTGCACCTCTGTACCTGGTAGGCGGAGCCTAGGAAATCTCAGAGTGAAGCAAAAAGGAGGTAGACACAATCCAGGATGATTTCCAAAGTCACCCTTGGTCCCCTACATACCCCCCCAACAATACACAAATATACAAAGTGAAATAAAAAAATAAAAAGTAATCTATGAAGATTCAGGGCCTCACTTGGTAGGCAAGTGTTCTACAATTGAGTTGTGTTCTCAGTTTCTTTTTTACTGCTAGAAATAAATTGAAACCGAACACTGTAGACAAGGCAGTAATAACTATTCAGCTGGAAGATTTAAGACAACCTTGTTATAAGGAAATAATTAATATATTTTTATTTATTTACTCTGTGTGTGTGTGTGTGTGTGTGTGTGTGTGTGTATCAGAGGTTACTACTGTGTGTTCCTACGGAAGGTCAAGATTAACTTTGGGAATCATCCTGGATTGCTTCTACCTCCTCCTTGCTTCACTCTGGGATTTCCCAAGCTCTGCCCACCAGGGCCCGAAGTGCAGGCCCCAGCCGTTTCTGCCTGGTGTTTTTATGTGGGAGCAGGGATCTGAACTCAGGACTTCTGCTTGCAAGACAGAGTCTTAACCCCTGAGCTCTCTCTCAGCCCATGAATATATATTTATATGCTTTTTATTAAAAATAAGATTACCTGGAGTCCGAGGATATAGCTCAGCTTTTATTGTTTTGTGATCTTTGTATTCTAGGCATCACAAAATGCCTCAGTAATCACTATTGCAGTCATAATACTTAGAATATGTATGCCTGAGATCTGTGTAAACTTTTCTTTATATTTCATAATAAAACTCAATGTTTGCTGTGTTTTCTCCACAGAATATTCAGAAGATTCTTGGCCTCGCACCTTCACGAGCTGCCACCAAGCAAGCAGGTGGATTTCTTGGTCCTCCACCTCCTTCAGGGAAGTTCTCTTGAAATTCTAGGAAGAGACTCTGCTCCTGACAGTTTTTAAACTTTCAGGTCCGACCTACAGCTACTTTGTGGCAAGAGCCATGCACCTGGCCATGTTCTAGTTTTGAGTTCTTCCTCAGCTTTTTGGATCAGATAGAAAGAAAATGATACCCCACAAATAGGCAGCATTTTTGGTCACAGATTTTTTTTTTTTTCAATAAGAAGATTCATTAGTTAAATTCAGGTGATTTTTATTTAATCGCAAACAGATTTCATGTCTCTTGTTTGACCCATACAGTGTTTCTTGTGGGACTAACAACCAGGGCTGTGTGTGCCATGTACCGTGGAACTGGCTCTCTGAACACCAGGCAGCTAGGACTCTGCAGATAAACTTCACCGGAACTGTTATGTTTCTTAAAGCCAAATATGTCCCATAAGATCAATAAAGAGCAAAATTTTAGCTATTTCACTTAGGAGAGATCTGTTTAATTTCATTTTGTGTATTTTTAAAAACATATTTAGTAATCAGAACATAAGGATTAAGCACTGACCAAGAAAGGCTAAAATGTAAGATTTTCATGTGCTGTTTTACCATTCTCTTCTCATATGGTCAGAATACAGGATTGTCCTAGTTTGCAATTTGAAAGTGAGAGTGGACAGGAAAGTGATGACTTAAGTCATGTGAGTTTAAACAAGAAAGAGCCAGAGCCAGGGCTCAGCGAGTAGAAGCGCCTGCAGTGCAAACGACAATATAACTTCAATTCTTGGACCCCATGTAAAAATGCTGGATGTGATGGTTTACATCTCTAAAACAGCACTACTATAGGAAGGTGGGAGATGGGAGCAGAATTGGCATGAAGCTCATGTACACAGCTCACAGGACTGAAAATAAGAGAGACCACCCCCCCGAAAGAAGGCAGGAGAGAACTGACTTCCAAACACTGCCCTGTACACATGTGCTGTGATGCATGTGAGTACCACCTTCCCCCACACACGAGCGTGCAATAAGTAAATAAGGTTAAAAAAAACTAGGTTGGGGAGATGGCTCAGGAGTTAAATACTTTACCTCAAAAATAAAAGAGTTCACATTCCCAGGACCACCCCCACACACACACCCCAAAAAAATAGCCAAGTGGAAATGGCAGGTGCCTGAACTTCTGGCCCTGGAAGGTAGAACCTGGGAAATTCCTGAACCAAGCAATAAGGACATAGAGTAGTCCTAAAATTGCCCTTAGGCCTCCACATGACACATACTGAAATGCCCTCTGGCAGATATAAAACACATGTGCATAAAAACAATAAAATGGAATAAAACTGGGCATAGTGGTGCATAATAATCCCAGTACTTACTCGAGCAGAGGCAGGAAGATCACAAGTCTCGAGTTCATTCTTGGCTGCTGTTGCAGTCCACTTGCATGGTTGCTGATAAATGACCGTTAAATGGCTTAAGGAAACAAGGGGTTTATTTTCTCTTACAATTAGTTTGTAATTACAACCGTCCATCTTAACAGAAAAACACATATTAACACCAGGGCCGAGGGAACTGGCCACACCATCTCTACATAATGGCTGAGGGGGATGATCCTTGCTTGCCAGACCAGCATGTCTGGCCAAATGTACAAAAGGATGCCAGCTCTCTCAACCAGCTGTCTGTATTTTATTCCAGGGCCTAATCCCATCACCTAGACAATCTCCTGCAGATCTGCTTTGGGCTTAACTCAACCACTAATTCTTTACAATGTACTCAAAGTTCAAATCCTCAACTGTCAAGTTGACACCTGTGCCCAACTATGACATTCCACCCCTTGTCAACTTGACACAAAAACATAGCACTTTTAAACTGCAATCTTCAGTCCTTGTCCCCATAGGTGTTAAAAGTTATCTTAAAAATATAAATACATTTCATAGACAAATATAAAATGTTCTGTCATTAAAACTTCAGCTTCGGGGGCTGGAGAGATGGCTCAGGGGTTAAGCCTCTGCCTTGCAGGCGGAAGGTCCTAAGTTCTGATCCTAGACCCCACGTATAGATGCTGGGCGCAAGCAGGGGCGGCCTGCGTTTCTGGTCCTGGTAGGGCGGAGCCTGTGAATCCCGGGCAGAGTAAACAGGGAGGAGGTGGAGTCGGTCCATGGTGGTTCCCGAATTCGCCCATGGTTCTACACACACACACACACACACACAAACACTCACAGTTGAATAAATAATAAAAAAAACTTTCTTAACCTTAACAATGTATTAAATCAAAAGTTAAATACTTTAAAACAGGTAAAACATTAAAACAGAAGTATCTTGACACAATAAGAAAACATTACATTAAAATCAAGTCCAGCAAATCAGTTACTGCATCTTGTATATCAGTGTCCATCATCTGATACTCATCATCTGGTTAAGGCAGCTCAAAGATTCCAGGCCTTCCCAGTCCCTGTTTGCAGCTCGAGGTTGTAGAAGCAGAGTTCCTCGGAACCAGGCTGAATCTCCACTCGCAGCTGTCCTCAGCATCCATCCCATGGTTCTGGCATCTCCAACACTCTGGGTTCCCCTGCAGCTATAAGCTTCACCTTTCCTTGCAGGAATTCTATGCCTGTCGCTTGGTGCCAAGCTTTTGTTGCTCTCCACAAACCCCTCAAATTGTTCACCAAAACCAGTACCACCTGGGGGACGCTGCCAGATTTTGAAGCAAGGTTGAAATGTAGGTTGGACCACTCGAACCACAGTGGTACCAAGTTTTGTGTGGTGATGCTTGAAAAGCCTCTTTTTTGGCAGCCAAACTTCCAAAGGTCAAAAAACATCTTTAACTTGGGCCTTGGGCCCCTGAAGGAATCTGGGTTTTCAAACCACGAACTTGCCATATGGTGGCATTCATGTTTCATGTTTTCCACCGTCTCAGTGCAAGTCATCCACCGTCTCAGTGCAAGTCACTAGGTCTTCCTCCATTGATGCTTATTTTTTTCAACAATGGCAGCTATTTGGCTGCCTGCCCTTTCCTCATGCAAATCTTCAAGGCTGCCAGCACAGTTCTCTATCAAGCAAACAAGTCCATCATCTTTAAATTCAGCTTCACTGAAGTTTTTACTCATCACAAACTGGGCCAAAACAATCCATAACTCTCTGCATCTCTGTTTTCCAAATGGCTCACCAAACTCTGTTCAAACATTTTTGAATTCACAAAAGTCCAAATTTCTCCAACATAAGCGTTTGAAATCCACAAAAGCCACATAACCAGATTTGTCAGCAATACCCCACTTCCTGGGTACCAAATTCTGTTGCAGTCCTCCTGTATGGTTACTGATAAATGACCATTAAATGGCTTAAGGGAACAAGGGGTTTATTTTCTCTTGCAATTAGTTTGTAATTACAATTGTCTGTCCATCTTAGCGGGAGAGTTCACACCAACACCAGGGCCAAGGAAACTGGCCACACCATCTCTACATAATGGCTGAGTGGGGGATAATCCTTACTTGCCAGATGTCTGGACAAGTGTACAAAAGGACGCCAACTTTCTCAACCAGCTCTCTGTATTTTAGTCCCACCCACTATGAGCTAGGCCTTCCCCATTAGCTAGACAATCTCTTGCAGGTTTGCTCTGGGCCTCACTCAACCACTAATTCTCTACAAATGTGCCCAGAGCTCAACCCTCAACAGTCAAGTTGACACCTGTGCCTAACTGTGACAGCTGCATAGTGATTTTGAGGCTGTCCTGGATTCATGACACCTTGTCTCCCAAAACAAATAGCAAACAAGCAAAAAAGACAGGTTTAGAAATTTTTATGTGGTTTTGATCAAGATCATATACTAGTAGATGGCAGGAACCAGGAAAAACTTTCTTACGTTTCAGGATTCTGTGAGCTTTCTATTCTAGCACCCAGTGGGACTCATCCAACTCTTTTTGGGTGACTGAGATGTAAAATTATTGAACTTGAATCTCATCTGGAGCCATTACTCTATGTATGACATGAAAGATAAATCAAGGTCTGTAAAGATTAACATGTAGGGCTAATGAAATGACGCAATGAGTAGAGGTGCTTGCCACCAAGCCAGGCTACCTTAGTTTCCAAGAAAATACACACACACACACACACACACACTAAACATTTTTTAAAATCTAACTGATTATCACATCATGCATTCATTCATTATCACTATCTCTTTCAAAAAAGTTTCCCCATTCCTGTGTCACTGTCTGAATAGTTTATATTAAGAAAATTTTTTACCACAGAGGCTGGATCCCCCACTAGAGCAGATGATCCCGAGGGAACCATAGTTGATAGACAGGAGGGTGAGAGGGAATGGAATGGATTGATGAAGGGAGGGGAGAGAGAAGGAAGGAGGACGAGAAGGAGGGAGGCAGGGATAAGTACTCAATATGCTCGTAAAACTAGAAAAAATTAAAAATAATAAACTTTTTAATCTTAGAAAAAAAAGTTTTAATTTTTCAGCAGTTACCAGATGGAAAGAAAGATAAACAAAAGACTAAGATGACATTTCGAGTGGCTGGCTTTGCAGATGGAAGACAAATGTAATTTTTAAATCCAGAATCATTTAGATGTAAGGTTCATCTGCCTGCTAAGAAATCTTTCCATATAATCAAAGGCTTTTTTAACACACTTTTTTGGTTTTTAATTAATCCAACCATTTGCTTATTCAGTAAAGTTGATCTTACATAGAACTCATAGAAAGAAAGTTGGAAAAGCTAAAACCTGCTTGATCTTGGGAGAAAAATTTTACATTTTTAACAAGATGGAACAATTCTTCAGTGCAGTGTTTTTCATGGTGTGTGTGTGTGTGTGTGTGTGTGTGTGTGTGTGTGTGTGTAGAAGAGGACATGGTGTGTGCCTGTGGAAGCCCAAGTCATCCTGGATTGTTGTACCTCCTCTTGCTTTGTTCTGGAGTTTCCCAGGCTTCACTTTCCTGGGCCAGAAGTGCCTCTTTCTGCCCAGCGTTTTTACATGGGACCCTTATGCTTGGTAGGTAAACGTTTTAACCTTTGAGCCATCTATCCGCACGTGGCTTTTAAGTTTTTTAACTGCATCCTAGGACATTAGAATTAAATTTATCATTGCTATCCAAATACGGAGGTTTCTTAAAATAGCGGTTAACCTCTTACAGTTTCATTTTTAAATTTGGTCATAATCCGCTAATTTTATCACCTAAACTCTGCACTAGATAGTTAGGAGAGAAAAACATTTGAGACAGGAAGAATAAGACTTTTCTTTCTCTTTCTGGAAAGTCAAGAATTAGAAGTTAATTACATGTTGTGGTATAGTACTGTACTAGCGAGGTGGAAAAGAGAAAGAAGGGAGGGAAAAAGGGAGGGAGGGAAGGCAGGAAGGAAAGAAGGAAGGAAGGAAGGAAGGAAAAGAAGAAAATGTTTCTTTTTGTTAAAATCAACTTTGGAATTCTGGAGATCACTTATTAAAGATTTGGAATATGTTAATGAGCAACTGGGTGATTTTTAAAAAGGCTAAAGCAACCAATTTTCTAGAAAGATATTGACCAGGACTGTGACATCTGTCTTCAGATATAATAGAATGTACTTCCTAGAACACCAGAAAGTTCTAGAACTTAACCCTGGCATCAAGGGATGATTGCCCTCATGTCCTTGTGTGCAAGCGCATCTAGCTAGCAGAACTGTGGACAAAGGCGAATTGTGTAGGAAGATGTTTAGAAATCCTACATCTAGTAGCTACTCTGGGTGTCATTTCCTTCCCTAACACAAGAGGACAGCAGTTCCTGCAGGGACCAGCATTCTCAGACAACATATTCAAAAGCCAATCTGTTTTTCCTCCACCATTAGAGAGCATGTGATTGACATATTAGTACCTCATGGCTTTTCATAAGACGTTCAAAATCAAAGCATTCCTGGCCTTGAAACAAAAGTAAAATGTCCATTCCCCGATGGATTCAGATGAAAGTGGTAATGAAGTCAGGCATATCTGGACTCAACTGCTTTTCCCACAAGCTCAAGTTCCACTCCTGGAGCCCATGTTGAAGATCAGACTCAGCGGTGCACATCTGTAATTCCAGCCCTCCAGTGAAATGGGAGGCAGAGACAGGAGACCTACAAGATAGCTTGGACACTGGCAGAAACGAGAGACTACCTACTAAGTGGAAGGTCAGAAGCGACCCCCAAAAGTTGTTCTTGACCTCCACAGACATGAGGTCAGGGCAAATGTATGCATGCACACACACACAATAAATGAATGAATAATAAATTTCAAAAATCGAACACACTTCTCCAAGAGATACTGGCAAACCATCAGGGTCTTTGAGGAATCGCACATGAGATGGCAACATATTGTGCTTATCAAGGCCACGGCCCTCCTACATGCCAAGCTGTATGTCAGCACTCCCTGGAATTAGATACTTTGAGTTGGGAGTACATTCTTTTATCTGCATGGATAAGTTGGAGTAATATATATGTGAAACTTTTTGGAGAAAAACGCCAATCTAGGTTGGATCTAGATTACTTTCTGCAATGAGTTCTACCACTTGACTGTGCCTCCCAAAGATATGGATTAGCTTTCTAAAGTCCATCTGTCTGAAAGGTTTACATTTATCTAGTAAAATCGTACTAGTGATAGTGTGGATTTGTGGATGAATAAATGAAATTCCTTGTCTTAGATGCATTCCATGTTCACTGGATATCTTAAATACCACTTAACCAAATATTTTATTACCTTCAGTAAAAATAAATAATAAAACTCACTCCTTTAGACCATGACACAGAGAAAAGCCTCCATCAAGGTCTGCAAGTAAGGTCTGAGAAACTGGGTTAAGTTCACGACGTTCTTTCCTGGATCTCACCAGAAGGGAGGGCAATAGTCTAGCAGATAAAAAGTAATCATTTTGCAAATGAGTTGGACCCCTCCCTCAGTGAGGTTTCCTACTCTATTACATCTACCCTTGAATGTGCTATTACAACAAGACTCCAGTTTAACAGCTTTTTGTCTCTGGCCAGGGGGTGACATACAGTGCCCAGCAGAATGGAGTGAAGGAATTGCAGGACAGCAAAACTGCAAAAGAAAATCAACAAACCACAATCCAGAACTTCAGAGACTCTATATCAATCACATAGAACTAGGACAGCCTAATCTCTCCCCATCCTGGAGCTCAGGGACATTTGCGGAAGAGGGGGCGGTAAGATTGTAAGAGCAAAAGGATGGGAGGAGCAACGATTTGCAAGATTCTCAACAATAGTTGGGGCCAAAGCAATCATAATGGAACTTTGCATGCCCTGCGCAATGTCCAGCGCACTGTTGCCCTCATAAAGTCTAGCATCTGTTAAGGGCACCGAGACCCCTGGAGGCAAGGGATTGACAGCCATAGTAGTGATCTTATGCTTAAGGGGAACAAGAGAAAGGGCTTATGGAAATGCCACTGGGTCCTTATATGTCATCGGAGAGGAGGACCCAGTGGAGAGTTAGGCGCACACAATAAAGGACTCTCTGGGAATTGGGGGGGAGGCACTGGGGGAAGGGGAGGGGGAAGAGGGGGGAGGGAGGGAACTGGTAAAAAATTTTAAAATGTATAATTAAATTTTTAATAAAAAAAACTCACTCCTTTATCATAATAGATAAGAGCTATTGATGCACAAGAAAGATTAAAACATGAGACTTCAGGTAACAAAAAGGTACTGTTACTGGAGAGATGGCTCAGGAATTAAGCCTCTGCTTTGCAAGCAGAAGGTCCTAAGTTTGAATCCCAGGTCCCATGTAAAAAAATGCCAGGCAGAAATAGCAGTGACCTGTATTTCTGACTTTGGTGGGCAGAGCCTGGGAAATCCCAGAAGAAAGTTAAAAAAAAAAAAAAAAAAAAAAGGAGGTAGAAGCAATCCAGGATGATTCTTAAAGTTACCCTTGGCCCTCCACAAGGATATACACAGTGCCTTCTGATACACACACCACATGCACTTGCACGCTCACACATGCACCTATTATAAACTAGGGGACATTTTGGCCACCAAAAATGTGCAGTTACTTTTCTATGGAAATCTAATCTGGTTGAGGAAGTAAATGCTAAATTATGAGACAGGAATGTATTATTACAAAAATATTCAAAATAATTGTGTGAAAATGCAACAGTATCTAGATAATGTCTGCTGTGATTGGCTGCTTTTTCATACAGTTTCCATTAGGGATCTGAGTTGGACTTTTATATTGCCATGACAACTTAAAAGAAGGGGAGATTTATTTTGATTCACATTTTTTAATCCATGAATATTAGCTTTGTTGATTCTGGGCATAGGGAAGGAACAACATGGTGGAAGGTTGTGGAGGAGCGAAGTTGTTCACAAGCAGTGATCAGGAAGCAGAGAGAAAGGCACACAACGCTGGACCCTGTGAGGAGATTTCATATTCGAAGCCCAAAAGGAACATTACTTCCTACTTTATGGTCCTAGAAGATTATCAGAAACATTGTCCCTTCTTCTCCCATAGTGGCTCTTAGCTCTAGTGACTGAGTCTCTGGATGGCAGAAAATATAAGAAAGGTGTGTACACGCGCATGTGTATGTTTAGGGATCAAACCCAGTTTCCTGGACATGAACGGTAAGTGCTCCAGCTCTGGGCTTTATTTTATTTTTTAATCAAATTTTATTTAAAATTACTTTCCCAATTTTTCTATACAATAGTCCACTTAATGTTTCCATATCAAAATTTCTAGCAGCAAATTATACAACTGCTCTAGGTAATAAATAAGGTTGTCCTTCACTGATTAAGGGAATATTTAAGCCTCAATAAGTTTAACACAGAAATCACACTTTAAATTTGTGAGGTTTAACAGATATAATTTCAAATACAACATGTTTTATAGGAATCTATGTTTTTCATCTCTAAAAGGTGAATTAAATTTTAAGGTTCAAAAATTACGTTCTTCAAACGAAATATCCAAATTTGTCTTCTCTAACTGCGAACTTACTACACACTTCATTGTTTTGATGGTTCCATGCCACTCCAGACAATCTGACATGACTGAACTACTTGCTTCATGTATTACTTACCATCCCCAAAGGGTTAAAAAAGTAGTTCATCATAAATGCAGATCTCAAATACAATGTCTACTACAATATTCTTCAAAAAGCTTTAAAAAGGTCTCTTCCCTCATTCTAGGTAGCTAGGAGTTAATCCCTGTAAAGGCAAAGAAAAAAAAATCACAAGGCATAACATTGGGTTCCTTTTTTACTCAAGATGTTTACTCAAAATCCTGACAATTACATTTCAACAGAAGGATGGAAAACAGCAGCACAACTGACAAGTATAGATGCTATACTAAAAAAAAAAAGTATTGAAAGTATAGGGAAATGAAATTGAGAGGGGGAGGGGCAAAAAAAGAAAGAAAATATGAGTCTTTAACTACAACCTCCATTTTCAGTAGCGCCTTGGGCTATAGGCTAGATCTTGATCATGATCTGTGTCGATAATAGTAAGGAGAAGGCGACCTTCTTCTGTACCAGTAATCATGATCTTTGCATCTGTCATGCCTTCGATCATATCCTCTATCACAGTAAGAATCCCGACTCTACCACCACCGCCTCCACCACTGAGAGTTGGTCCGCCCATGTGGCTGCCTGGTGTAGGCGCATGTGCTCTCTTGGTGATAGAATAACCCACACCAATTCTACCAGCCAGCTCCAATCCATTCACTCTTTCCACGGCCTCTTTAGAGACATCTATTCTCTCAAAGTACACAAAAGCACATCCACATGACCGCCCAGTTCGCTGATTATAAACCACGTTGGCACCACTCAGTGGTCTGTAACAAGAAAGTATTACACAAAGATCTCTCTCTGTGTACAAATGGAGGCCAAACACAAGTGCTGGGATCTGGATTTGCCCTGCCTGCCAGGATGTCTTGTGTTGTTAGACATGGGAGAGTGATTTCTGCTCCTTCACTGCTGGTATTCTGGTATATAGGACCTGCTTCAAGATCGCCTTTGATGAGAGTGGGGTCATGTACCTCCTCTTTGTTTTGCTCTGGAGTTTCCCAGGTTCTGCCTTCCAGGACCAGAAGTACAGGCTGCCTGGTGCTTTTATGTGGGATCCAAGATCCGAACTCAGGAAGGCAGAACCTGGGAAACTCCAGAGGAAGAAAAGAGGAGGTAGCACAATCCAGGGTGATTGGTGAAATCATGCTTGGGCCTCTGGCACGAATACACACAGACATAGACAGAGCAGACAGACAGACAGACAGACAGACAGATACACACAAATAAAATCCCTCCTTTTATTAATTTTTTTTACTTTTTTATTATATTGAGTACTTATCCCCACTTCTCTCCGTGCCCTCTTCCTCCCATCCCCTTCCCTCCCTTCATCAATCCATCCCACTCCTTCCTACCTTCCTGCCTGGTGGCTTCTTTGGACCCCAAGGTTCCCTCTGGCTTGTGGCATACTGAGTTGCCCCTTCACTCATCCAGCTCTTGTCCCCAAGGTTTCCACAGTAGGTTCTTGAGTTCCTCCATAGTCTATGGGAGGGGGCATCTGGGTATGTCAGTCATTATGCAGGTTTGGTACGGACAAGTCTCACTGCATTGAGTTCCTGGATGTGGAGTTGAAAAAAGAAACCTCTTAAAATCTATTTTAAAAACATCTTTTGGTTCAGAAGGGTGGCTGGATGGGTAAAGGTGCTTGCCACAAGGCTGGTGACCTGAGTTTGCCCACATGGTGAAGGAGAGAACTGACTTCTGCAAGCAGTTCGCTAACCTTCACGTGTGCACCACACACACACGCATGTGCACATACACTCACATATACAAGATAAATAAATGTTAAAAGGCATCTTTTAATAAAGTTCAACTCTAACTCTGCTTCAATAAAAAAATTCTTTGCGGCCACTTGGTCTATCACAGAGACCTGAACCCTCACTAGAGCAGACAATCCAGAGGGAGCCCTGGGTCCCATAGAAGCAGACAGGCAGGAGGCAGGGAGGGAATGGGATGGATTGATGAAGGGAGGAGAGGGAAGGAGGAAAGAGGAGGAGGAATGGATGAGTACTCAATGTGCTTCTAAAACTAGGGAAAAAATTTTTAAAAATATTAAAAAAATTATTTTCCAGAAGTTGCTCATTCGTTCATTCATTCCTTAGACATGTCATAGATCTAATCCTAAACCTATTGTTGTGGCTTGAACGTGAACACCGCCACTCCTCAAGCTCTTCTGTTTTGAACACTAGGTCCTCAGCTGGTGGAGCTGTTTGAGCAGGTTGTGGAGTCTTCAGGAGGTGGAGCTTTCTTGGCGGAAGTGGGTCACTGGGGCCAGGCCTTGAGGCCTCATGGCCTAGCTCACATCCTGTTCACTCTCTGCTTCCTGATTGCAGATGTGAGCTAACTGGCCTCCTTCCTGCTCCGGCCACCGTGCCTTCCCCGTCCGCTGCCTCACCAACATGAAATGTAACCTTCAATCGTAGCTAAAATAAATCCCTTGTCTCTTAAGATGCTTTAATTTTTTTAAATTAGAGAGTATGGGGGAGGAGCTTGGGGCACGCATGCTATAAATTTTGAACTTGTATGTGTCCAGAATACAGCTTTTAGAAAGTGGATTCTCCCACAATACAAACAACAACAAATGCTGGAGAGGATGTGGAGAGAGGGGAACTCTTCTACATTGCTGGTGGGAATGCAGGCTCATACAACCACTCTAGCGAACAGGTTGGTGATTCTTAAAAAAGTTAAAGATTGAAATGCCATATGACCCTGCTATTCCACTTCTGGGAATAATCCCTTATACAGCAAAAATTCACCTCAGTGGCACAAGTACGACCATGTTCATAGCAGCACTGTTTACAATAGCAAAGTCATGGAATCAACCCAAATGTCCAAGAGTTGATGAATGGATAAGGTAAATGTGGTACATTTATACAATGGAATGAATACTGCTCAGCCATCAAAAAAGATGAATTAATGAAATTTGCTGGGAAATGGATGGAATTAGAAACAATTATATTGAGCGAAGTATCCCAGACACAGAAAATTAAGCGCCATATATACTCTATTTTTTTCATATATACTCTAATAGTGGATCTATTCTCTACTCTAATAGGTCGATCATAGTATTAAACCCACTTAGAGACACACTCAAAGATAAATCTCTGTAATACCTACTATGATAGTTAAGCCTGGGTGTCAACTTGACACACCCGGTATTATCTAAGCTGGGCTGAGACCACCTCTGGAAAGGATCAACTGAGACTACTTGAAAGGATTATACACGCCCTAGATCCTATCAGAACTCCAAAGCTCTCAAAGGATTCTCCCAGTACTACATCATATAAAAAGGAGCCACCAAGGAGAACAGATCCCTTCTTGCAGCCGTGCTAGGAATCGCTCTTCCTTCCGGCCGCCGGGTTTCTTCGACCCTCTAGCCTTCCAACCCTCCTAGTGGTTGGCTAGACTGAAGATTCTAGGAATTCTCCAGCCTTCAGCCATTACCCACTTAACTACCGAACTGAGCAGCTACTGGCAGCCATTGTTGGACTACCTCGGCTACTAGCAGCAGTTGTTGGACTTCCTTGGCTACTAGCAGCAGTTGTTGGACTACCGAGGCTACTAGCAGCAGTTGTTGGACTACCTCGGTCATACTGTAAGCCAACTTTCATTGTGTTGATTCTGCATCTCTAGAGAACCTGACTAATACACCTACAGTAATTGCAAAGATTACAAGCAGGAAGGAAAGGGAAGGAAGCCCCGCAGAAACAAGAAGAGAGGGGATCATGCTACAGCAGAGAAAATAGGCCACTATCAAGTACTGCAAGTAATAGTGAGACATTTGGTTAAGCTCACACACTTTCCTTCCTGGTCACTTACAACTGAGGGGGTATAATCTCACCAGTCAGGGAGGGCATAGAGACTGGAATGGATAGATGGTAACCATCCTGCAAATGAGAGATTGACCACCACCACCCCGTCTCCTCTACACAAACACACACACACACACACACACAGACATACACACACACATACACACACACACATGCACACACACACACTTGAATAAATAATAAAAAAATTGAATCTACTCATATTAAGACTCTATTTTAACAGCCTCTTATCTCTGGCTAGGAGGTGACATCCAATACCCACAGGATGGAGCCAAAGGCGGTGCAGGAACAGCAAAACTGAAAAAAAAACAAACAAACAAACCATAATTCAGAACATCAGCCTAATCTCTCCCTATTCTAAAGCTTAGAGAAATTTGCAGAAGGGGTGGTAAGATTGTAAGAGCCTAAAGATGGGAAGGAGCAACAATATGCAAGATACTCCACACAAGTTAGGGCCAAAGTAATCATAATAGGACTTTGCATGACCTGCTCAATGACTGTTATAGCATTGAACCCCCAAAGTCTAGCATGGATCACAGGCACTAGGATCTTTAGAGGCAAAGGATTAACAGCCAGAGTAGTGTTCCTATACTAAAGGGGAACACAAAAAAGAGCTCGAGGTAATGCTACTGAGTCCTTACACCTCATCAGAGAGGAGGACCCAGAGGGAAGTTTGACATGCACACTAAAGGATGCCCCAGGGAGAGGGCACTGGGAGAAAGTGAGGGAGAGGAGGGAAAAGAAGAGGAAAAGGGGGGAGGGAGCAAGGGAGTCTGGGGAGGGGTGAGTGGAGCGAGGTAGGGGACTGAGGTGCCTATTAAGTTTGTATGAGTGGAAAAAATTAATTAATTAAAAAAAAAGAAAGCAGATTCTCTCCTTTTGCCTTGTTGAGGCGGGATGTCTTGTTTCTGATTCTCCGAGTCCCCCAGGCTAGCTTGTCTGTGAGCTTCCAGGCAATGCATTCCTTGATGGTCTCCACCTCCCATATTTCCACACGAGCGTTGGAACTGCAGATGCAAGACGAAGCATTCTGTGGGTTCCAGTGATTGAAGTCAGGTCGTAAGGTTTGTATGGCAAATACTCTTGGCTACTGAGCCATCTCACTGGCTCTTAAGTAGCTTTTGTCAGGCTATTTTGTTGTGCTAACTAGATAAATATAATAACTAATACACTCATCAATGCCTCTTGGCCTGTCAGTACCCATGCTTTATTCACTCAGAGGGGTTAGACATTAGCACAGACTTCGGGCTCTAGGAGACTGAGAAAAGGGAGAAGTGACTGTTAAAGGCATGGACAGTGATGTAGTAAGACAATTGGAGATGAACTGGTCAGGCTCCTGTCTCCTGTTTACTGACTTCTCACAGTGTATCTTGACAGTTGCTGCCACCTGATGCAGGGGTATTTCTTTTTTACCACGAGCAAATGCCCAGCCTCAAGTTCCCAGGCACCCAAAAGAGAACATGTTAGCAAAGATTTTGTAAGTGCAGTAGATACTTGAATATGTGTGTATGAAAGAAGCTGTGACTACAAGGACTGATGAACTGATTTGAATTCAGTGATATGGAGAGGTTGGAATGTCACAAATCTTGGGTATTTTTAACTCCCTTTAAAGTCACTTAACATCCTCAGGACTAGTGGGTAAATCTTTTACTTATTTATTACTATGTATATGTAACTGGAATGACAAGGATAAAAATGTTCTAAGATATGTGCAGGTCCCTTACTCTGGCTATCTGGGTGGTTGAAATAAGGCGCCTCAGGGAACTGAAATTTCCTCCAGGAATCTTATACTGGGAGCAACTTTCCTTTTTTAGGCCTGGTGCCAGTCAGATGAGGAAAGGTTTTTCAGAAAGTGTTGACAATTTAGATCTCCTTGCAGGAGAGACTGGCACCAAGACAATGATGGGACGGTGATGGGCAGACCACACCTTGCCCAGGCCTGCTTAGTTATATGTATCTCTTGCTGTCTATTATGCTTGGACTGTGTCCTGGTTTGAAGGCGAGTTCCCTCCCACAGGCTCATGTGTTTGCATCTTCGGCAGGAGGGAGGAGGAGGAGCCTTACTGGAGGAAGGGACACTATCTGCCTTGAGGTTTGGTAGCCCGACCCTGCTTCCTCTCTCTTTATTCTTATTTACTGTTATTCTCTACGTCTTTCTGATGATGGGATGACCTGAACATTCTTCCTGCTTTTGCCCCCAGTCATACCTTCTGATAATTCGATTCCCACCATAATGGACTACGTTCCTTCTGGAACAATAAGCTAAAATAAATCTTTTCTTCTTTAAGTCTCATAGCAATAAAAGAAGAACTTCAAGAGACCCCAAAGATGAATTTGGGTGAGGAGTGTCTACTGGATCTCCGTGTTGAATATAGGTGGCTGAACCTGGCCCGTTGGGGTACAGACTGTTGTTATTTGGTAATGTGTATGTGTGCATATGTGTGTGCTCATGTGCACATACTGTTATAGCTCTGGAACCGCTCAGGACTTCACTACACTGACACCAGAAACAAACAAAAGGAGAAACTTTATTGAAGCTGATCAGGGACTATGCCCAGAGAGCTGGGATTCTAGTGTGGGGTGCTAAAGGGTTTCATTGGGGCTTTTTAAAGGCAAAGACCACATCTTAAGCAAGAGGCAGGAAGCAAGTCATTTTTACAGAAATAGAACTTTAGCAGTGTAGTAGTCTAAAATAATATAAAATATCGAGACAAAACTTGTAGCAAAGAAACTGCCGGGGCAGGACTTTAAAAGAATTTTTACTAACCTAGAATGTCAGAGTTCCCTGGGTACTGGTAAGTTTCAGGAAAACATATGTAACTTCTTGGCATTTCCTAGGGGCACAGGGTTTACAGAGTAGCTGCTGCCCATAATTGATAATTTCTGTGGTCGGTAACTGAAAACTGCTGATCTTCACCTCGGTAAGTCACTGTTTGCTTGCACTATTTGAATTCTGAGGTCTTTTTTTTTTTTTTAGTACTTTGAACACAAAGAGTTCGGGGCGTCACCTGAAGATTTCTGATCCTTGGTGTGGTCCCTGTACCAGCTTCAATAAAGCCTCTCCCTCTTTTAAAAACTAATTTGGGGTGAATTCCTAAGCACCCCCAACCCACAACAGCAGTTATGCATAAACTGGATTTTCCTAACGTTAGGTTTTTGATTAAACCATGATCACTGGAATGTTTCAGGGAGACCCAACCCTAATTGTTTTTCCCAGAACTGCAGTAAGGTGGGGGCAGTGCATGAAGTAGTCAGCCCATATTTTTCCTAACTTAACAGGGTGACGGCTATTTTTTTTAAACTTGACTTGTAAGACACACACACACACACACATACACACACACACACACACACACACACACATATGCACAATTGAATAAAAAAAACTTGTACAACACTACAAGAATGCAATTAATAGTGAAATGAAATCTCAGAAATAATCTGGCAACGGGATCCCTGTGTAGATCACAGACTAGGCTAAGGACTTCCTTCTTGTGATCTAGTCCTTTTGTGGAAGTGAGGGGTTTTTAATTTCCTTCCAGCTTGATTTTGTGTCAATTGTAGGTAGGCAATTTCTCTGAGCATTCTTTATTCCTTAGCAATAACACCATTCCTTTCCCTCTATATCTAACCCCAAGCTTGCCCTCTACCGCACACCCAACTAAGGCGTTCCTCTTTTTTCAGTTTTTATGGTCGTCATTGTGAATTTTCATGCTGAGCTACTTTGCGGTGTACATCATAGTTAGTATTAATTATCAACCTGATACCTAGGGGACAGGCCTTAAGCACACCTGGGAGTTATTTATTCTCTTAGAGGCCAGCCTCTCAACCCCCTCTCTGCCTGTACTAGATTGTCTTTGATTACATTAATTGACATGGGAAGACATGCCCAGAAAGTTGGAATCCTTCCCTAGGCAGGGGATCCATAACTATAAAATGGAAGAGCGCTGAGTATTAAAAAGCATGCATGCACCGATTTGGGCAAGCAAGCATCGATTCAGCCATGGCTCTCAGCTCTTGATTTTTTTAATTTTAAATAATTTTTATGATTAAATAATTTTATGATTAAATAATTTAAATGATTTTTAATTTTAAATTATTTATTTATTTATTTCCGCTCATACAAACTTAATAGGTACACTGTTCCGCTCCCTCCTTTCACCCCTCCCTGGACCCCCTAATTCCCTCCCCCCCTTTTCCCCTTCCTTTCCCTCACCTCCTGTCTCCCAGTGCCTCCTCCCCCCCATCCCTGGAGCGTCCTTTAATGTGTATGTCAAACTCTCCTCTGGGTCCTCCTCTCCAATGAGGTGCAAGGACCCAGGGGCATTTCCCAGAACCCTTTCCTGTGTTCCCCTTAAGCATAGGAACACTACTGTGGCTGTCAATCCCTAACCTCCAAGGATCCTAGTGCCTTTAGTCCATGCTAGACTTTGTGGGGTCAATAATATGTTGGACATTGTGCAGGGGATACAAAGTCCTATTATGATTGCTTCGGCCCTAACTTGCGTGGAGTATCTTGCATATCATTACTCCTCCCATCCTTATGCTCTTACAATCTTACTGCCTCCTCTTCCGCAAATTTCCTTGAGCTTCAGGATGGGGAGAGATTAGGCTGGCCTGGTTCCAGGTGGTTGATATAGAGTCTCTGATGTTCTGAATTATGATTTGTTGATTTTTTTTTTCCAGTTTTGCTGCTCCTGCAATGCCCTTAGCTCCATCCTGATGGGTATTGGATGTCATCCCCTGGCCAAAGATAAAAAGCTGTTAAAATAGAGTCTTATTATAAGAGTATATTCAAAGGTAGATGGAATAAAAGTAGGATACGGAGGTGGGGGGACAGTCTCCCATTTGCACAATGGTTACTTTCTATCTGCCAGACTATATGCCCTCCCCTTCTGGTGAGATCATACCCCATCAGTTGCAAATGATCAGGAAGGAAAGTCTGTGAACTTAACCAGATGTCTCATTACTTACTTGCAGTCCTTGATAGTGACCTATTTTCTCTGCTGTAACATGGTCCCCTCTCTCCTTGTTTCTGGTGGGGCCCTCCTTCCCCATCCCTCCTGTTTATAATCTTTGCAATTACTGTAGGTATTACAGAGATTTGTCTTTGAGTGCGTCTCTAAGTGGGTTTGGTACTAGGATCCACCTATTAAGGAGTACATATGGCGCTTAATTTTCTGTGTCTGGGATGCTTCACTCAATATAATTGCTTCTAATTCCATCCATTTCCCTGGCAAATTTCATTAATTCATCTTTTTTGATGGCTGAGCAGTATTCCATTGTATAAATGTACCACATTTTCCTTATCCACTCGTCAACTGTTGGACATTTGGGTTGATTCCATGACTTTGCTATTGTAAACAGTGCTGCTATGAACATGGTCGTGCTTGTGCTAGTGAGGTGAACTATATGGGGGGTTATTCCCAAAAGTGGAATAGCAGGGTCATATGGCATTTCAATCTTTAACTTCTTTAAGAATCTCCAGAGGCTCGCCAGGGTGGTTGTATGAGCCTGCGTTCCCACCAGCAATGTAGGAGAGTTCCCCTCTCTCCACATCCTCTCCAGCATTTGGTGTTGTTTGTATTGTGGATTTTTGCCATCCTGACCGGGGTGAGATGATATCTCAGGGAGGTTTTGATTTGCATTTCCCTGATGGCTAAGGATGCGGAGCATTTTTTAGGATATTGGCTCTTGATGTTCTTACAGCTAGTTCCTTTCCCTAGTCTTTCCTCCGATGCTGCTCTTCCGGTGGTCCCGCCCTGACTCCAGCCTCTGCGCACCCGGCCCCCTGCCCGCCGGGCCGCGCGCCCCGCCCCTCCCGTGGCTCCGCCCGCGGAGCAGCCTCTCTGCACCCGGTGCCGCGGTCCGCCCACTTCTAGCCACGCCCCTCCGTGGCCCCGCCCACCCGTGGCCTCTCAACCATTCCGCGCCTCTCCGCCTCTCACGCCCCTCTACGTGTTCTCGGGGTCTTAACTCCCACGCGCCCGGGCTGCAACCCCATGTTCTTCGGAGCTGCCCGAGCTGCGCTGAGCCGACTTTTCCGTGTCCCTGGGCCCGTCGCTGCCGCCACCATGAGCACCGGCACCTTCACCGTGTCGCAGCCGCTCAACTACCGCGGCGGGGTCCGCGTGGAGCCCGTCGACGGCTCCGGCACAGAGAAGGCCTTGGAGCCCGCCACGGGTAACCGGCCACGGGCGGGTGCTCGCTCTCCCCGCGCAGCGCTCGGCGCCGCCGCCCGCCCGGCGCCCTCCTCCCCGGTGCTGGCAGCGGCTCGCGGACGCGGCCCGCGGCAGCCCGGAGCTGGGCGCGCTGTCGGGGAGGCCAGTGCGGGCGGGAGGCGGGGATCGCGGCAGCCTCGGGGAGGCCAGTGCGGGCGGGAGGCGGGGATCGCGGCAGCCTCGGGGTGGCCAGTGCCGGCGGGAGGCGGGGACGCAGGGTGGTGGGAAAGGGAGGCTGGCAGATGGGGTGTTGGGGTCGGGGATGACCGCAGAAGCCAGAGTCGGGATGCGGAAGTTAGGGGTTTCTTTGAACTACTTTGGAGGGGTCAGGGGGTCATCAGCGTTTGTGCTGCGAATGGAAGGGCGCCCACAGGCGATTCCTATCGGCCCAGATGCCCACTTGGTCTCCCGTCTTGGGGTATTAACGTATTTCTGAAGCGGATCAGAATTGGGAAAGGGGGGAAAGACCCCATTATCTTAGTGCTGCCCCAGTATCTCTAAGGTACATTGACAAACATACTGAAACTGTGGACTTTGTGAAATATTACTGCCAGACTAATTAATATATCCGTTACTGCTCCGTAGTTTCCACACTTTTTTGTAGTGAGAACTTTTATGGTCCACACACGTTGCTAATTTAAGTGTACTGTACAGTATGATTATGTATAATCGAGATGTTCATCCTTGCAAATGCTTAATCTGTGTCAATGGAAGGAGGAGGAAGCTCTTTTCCCTTTTGCTTGTTGGCTTTTGGTTATTTTTATGTTCGTTTTGCTGACTTTAGTGGAATATTATGGGTGGGAAAGTGTAAATGTTTTGTGTAAATGGTAGCCAGAGCATGGAGACTCGATTGCAAGGGACTGAGAGTTTAGAGTTTATGATTGACCATGTACTCCTATTGAGTGTGTGTGCACAGAGCAACGACCTATCAGAACAGGTAATGACAACAGAGTTAATGAGAGCTCTCTGTTCATGCGAAGAAATAATTTCTCTGCCTTCCTTTCCATACTGATGGGGAAAAAAAAGAAAAATTGGTGTTTATTTTAGTTACCTATAGTGTGTGAGATTAGTTAATTTGGGGGTGGAGAGAGAGAAAGTGTGCACATCCATGCCTCTGCACACGGGGAGAGGTCAGGCAACAACCTTTAGAAGTCACTTCTCTCCTTTGACCCTGTGGCAATTCAGGTTGCCTGATTTGGGACTGAGCTCCTTACCCACTCAGTGTCTGGAATCTTCAGTCATTGCCTTTGCTAACTGTTGCACTTCATCTTTAAATTAAAGTTTTCCAGAATCCTTGTTCCCTTCATCTCAAACTGGGCCCAAACAATCCACAATTCTCAGCATTTTTAGTCTCCAAATGCCCCATTAAACACATACACCAAAGTCGTCAAACATTTCCAAATTTATCCAACGAAAACGTTCAGAATTCACATTTATCAGAAACACCCTACTTCTCCATACCAAATTCTGTAACAGCCTACAAGGTTGCTGACAAATTTGCCATCAAATGACTTAAGGGAACAAGGGGTTTATTCTCTTACAATACAGTTCTTAGTCCAGCTTGGCAGGAGAGCTCACACCAACACCAAAAGGCTGAGGGAACTGGTCACACCATCTTCATGTAACAGCTGGGAGAGGGATGATCCTTACTTGTCAGGTATAAAGAAGAATGCCTTCTTTCTCAAACAGTTCCCTCCATTTTATTCACCCGCCTGGGCCTTCCCCATCCACTAAACAATCTCCTGCATTTTCCCTCTGGGCTTAACTACAGATGTGCCTAGAGCTCAAACTCTTAGCTGTCAAGTTGACGCCTGTGCCTGTGACATGAACTGACTAGTCTGCTTAGTAGTACAAATTGCAGGTTTTGTGAAATATATGGAAAAATAAAAGTTCTCAGGATTCTTCATGAAAAAGAAACACTCAAGAATATTTATTGGTAGAGGGGATTAGAGTTTTAACCCTTGGGGTCTAGAAAAACTGAGCTTTTCCTATTTTTGCCCCAGAACAGGGATAACAAATGAAATTGGATTAAGAAAAGTTTGGATTTTTTTTTTTTTATTATGAGAAAAGAATTTCTTTCGGGGATACGTTTTCCTGATTTTGCTACTTATTAATCTTATTTATTAAGGTAGTGTAAGTTGTATGGTAGATACCACTTAGGACATAGGTGAGGGCTCATATGTGGTAGTCTGGTTACTTTTCTCATTTGATTTTTCAAGACTGAGAGTCTGAGATGGTATTGAAAAGTATGGCACAGTGATTTAGAGGGCTAATGTTCCTAAACACAATTATAGAGCAGAGCAGTGGGGTTTTTTAACCCCAATCCACAGCGAGTTTAAGATAGCAGATGATGTCAATAATTTTGTAATTTGGTTAGTTACTTATTTTTTGGAGAGAGATCTGCAGCTGTTATTAAATCCTGAAGGATTCCATCTCTCTCTCTCTCTCTCTCTCTCTCTCTCTCACACACACACACACACACACTAAGAATTACATGAAATCATGCCAAAAATAATAGAACAGGAATCCCTTAAGAGAATGTCATCATTTAAATGTATTGTAACCATTCAATATAAAACTGGTTTTTCCTTTTTCTAGGCCGAGTAATAGCTACTTTCACTTGTTCAGGAGAAAAGGAAGTGAATTTAGCTGTTGAAAATGCAAAGGCTGCCTTCAAAATATGGAGTAAAAAATCCGGCATGGAGCGCAGCCAAATTCTCTTAGAAGCTGCCAGGATAATAAAGGTGTGTATTGATATATTGCTTTCTGGAAAGCGCCTCTTACCTTGCTGTGAGAGTTTCATTGGAATTAAACCTTGTTGCAGCCTCGGGTCATAACGTTTCCATGAAACAGAAGTGTCCCTCATGCCACCTCATAATGGGAGAACACTGTCCTTGTGTTTCCCACAGGATCTTGGCTTCTGGCATCTCTCGGCGAGCTTTCTGTTTCTTTTCTGTATTCGTTTTGAATTATAATGTGCTCTGTGTAACGTACTTAATACTTGTTGATTTGTGTGCGTATGTTTTTTATATGTGCATGTTTGTGCATGCAGAGGCCAGAGGTTACATCCGGTGTTTCTTTGTTTGCTCTCCACTTAGTTTTTGAGACAGGGTCTCTTCACTGATCCTGAGCTCACTGATGCAGGAGGGCCAGCGGCCATGAGCTGAGACAATCTGCCCATCTCTGCACCCCCTGCCTTCAGCCTCCAGCATCGGGGTAACTGGTCCACCTGCTGCTGGATCTCACATGTACCTGGATGCTGGGATCTGCACTCAGGTCCTGATGCTTGTATGGCAGGCACTTTGCTGCTCTGCCATCTCCCCAGTCCTGTTCACTTTATTTTTAAATGTGTTTTTTTAATCTTTAGGGTTTTTTTTTTTTTTTTTTTACTTTTTTATCCCTTTTTATTTTTATCCCTTATTAACATATCAATGCTCCCCTCCATTGCTTATTGAAAACTTTATTGTTCCAACCAGTTTCTCTCCTACTTTTGTGGTGTGTGTGTGGGGGGCTCACTGAATTGTGCAAGAGTTGCTTACATTAGCATGTGCCTGGTGCTTGATGGAGCACAGACATATATCTGAACATATACTACTGAAGATAAGTCCACTTGTTTACTTGTTTCTGTTTTATTTTTCTTCTCATCAGAATTTAATCATATCTTTTTCAGATTGGTTTTCTACCTTGGTTTCATAGATTCACAGATAACCTTCTAAAAACACAGATTCTATAAAATTTGGTATAGTCCTAAAACCCCAAAGTACTAGACGCCTGTTTCAGAATGTTAGAAAGTCCAGAAGTACATCCATCAAGATGTAAATCGTAGATATCTGTAAGTGTAGGACACTGGTGACTTTTCTTTTCTTTTTTTGTGTTATAAATGTTGTTAAACACTGGGAAGGGTGCAAGAGTTACCCTACTTACATATGTGTACGTATGTGTGTATGTGTGTATGTATGTATGTCTGTATGTATGTATGTATGTGTACACATATCAATGTCCATTCATATATTCTGACAGGACTTATGGGGATTTTCAGATCAGAGAAAAGATGATTTATTGCAGCCAATTGAGGCAGCCAAAGTGATAATATCACTGGCTTTTGGAGCCTCCCACAGGGTGACACGGTGGGAGCCAGGTGTGGCCTGTTCCTGCGGCTTGTCATCCCACGAGAAGGACCAGGCCAAGTACCGGGCTGTTAGAAGAGTTTGTGCAGGGCTGTGGGCACATCTGCCTGTGCGCTCCTGAGGGTTGCTTGTGAAGCCAGTCCCTTGGATAGAAAGCATAGAATCACTGGGATTATTACAGTATCCGGATGTCCCTGAAAACAGGAAGGGCAAATCTTCACCTGTCCACCTAGCTCCAAAGGTCTCTCTCCAAAGGGAAGCACTTCTCTGGTGTTTGTGACCAGCGCTCTTCAGTCAGTCAGAGCCAGAACGCTGCTTACGGAGTGTTTCTCCTGCCAGTCCTTTCTCTTATTGTTCAAGTTTTATTTTTAATTTGATAGACCAGAGGTGATCATTTTAAGCCAGCAGTTATTTTTCAGTTGTCTTTCATTTTTGCCTGCTGCATGCTCAGGTAGGCTCATCTTACACTCTTAAGAACTGACTCTGCTGGGCATGGCGGCTCATGCTTGTAATCCCAGTACTTGGGAGGCAAAGGCAAAGAAGATCATGAGTTCAAGACTAGCCTGGGCTACATAGCAAAACTTTATCTCAGCTCTCCCCTGCTAAAGATGATCCCCCCCAATAAAGATGAATTGGCTCCTTTGTTATTAAGAAATTATTTTTATTCTAAGTAATATCTACCTATGTTTTCTTTGATATTATTTCTCTTTTTCCATATTATTTTCAGAGACCCATGTTTTCTTATAATTCTCAGATACATGTTCATTCCTTCAATTTATTTGAAGTGCCAGCTTTTTTTCTTTAGAAATTGACCAATATATCCTATTGAAGTATTTATTGGCTACATTGAGATGTTGTAATATATATTAAATCAGCCTTCTGTTTCATCCAAAGGAGCGGAAGGAAGAAATTGCCATTGTGGAGACTATCAACAACGGCAAGTCCATCTTTGAGGCCCGCCTGGATATTGACTACTAGTTGGGAGTGTCTGGAATACTATGCAGGCCTGGCTGCGTCCATGGCAGGTAATCCCTCACCTGTGCTGGTGGCCAGAAGAACCGGCTTTGGGGTGAAGGGCAAAAGTTTTAGAGACAAGATAAGACTGGGGTTAAAGTCTTAAGTGCATCTGCTATCTACTTGGGTGGCTGAACTTTATCTTTCCTTATCTAAGTTGGAATTCATAACAAGGAATTTTGGGGGTTGGTTTTAATAATTAAATGTGTAGACATGTGAAAATGCCTGAGCTCTAGGCCAAATTGTTGAAGTGCCAGTTACAAGAATCACATGTCACAGTTACCAGCTACAGCAAGGGGGGGCTGTGGCTAAGTTGGTGGTGAGCTTGCCCACCGTGCACAAAGCCCTGGGTTCAGCAGCAGCACATATGTTGCAGGCAGGATGGTGCATGTCTGTAATCTGAGCACTCAGGTAGTAGAGGCTGAAGGATCAGAAGTTCAAGGTCATTCTTGATCACATAATGAATTTGAGGTTAACCACAAGTACATGTCACCCTGTCTCAAAAAAAAAAGTTTACCTCAGTTCATATAGGCTGGTGTTGTGTGAATTTTCCTTGGGGAAGACATGAATGACATCGGGTCACTTCAGATGGACATCAACAAGAGTGCAGAGTATACCACTCAGGTCTACCTCGGGGAATGAATGCGTTTATTGAATTTACAGACAATATGGGGGGGGACTCACAGGAGTGTGTGAGACTCTGTAGTGTGGAGACAGCTTCCCCAGAACTGCCTAGGTGGGCTAACCCCTTCAGTCACCTTCCATGCTTTATGTATTTAGCACAGAAGCTTGTGAGACCATGTTGCAGAGCTGGGGCAGAGCTACATACAGTAGAGGAAAGAGTAGGAAGGGGGCTGGACACTTGGAGGCTCTAAAGACCTTCCCTACCCATTTTATGAGGAAATGTCAGTAGGCCTCATGTCGAGGGCCTTTTGCAAGTAGTCACACTGCCCGGATGAAGAGGGTAATGACTGTGCTGCTGCGTCTCTTTCTGTTTCCATTTCATTTCATTTCATCTTAAGGTATCCAAAAGAGCTCAGGGAATTCTGAGAGAACTCATTCACCAGATGAAATTGTAGAGCACTCACAGACCTCCTCCGTATCCTGTTTTCCCTCTAGGTGAACACATCCAGCTCCCAGGTGGATCCTTTGGGTACACCAGAAGAGAACCCCTTGGGGTCTGTGTCGGGATAGGAGCATGGAACTACCCCTTCCAGATCGCTTGTTGGAAGTCAGCTCCGGCTTTGGCCTGTGGTGAGAATGAATGGCCACTCTGCTGTGAGCTTTCCTCCCCCCATGGACAGACGCTTTGCTCCTGGACAGTCAGCCCTCAAAGGCCTTGGGCCCTTTCCTGTTCATCCAATCCTCTAAGCGGCTTACACTTTATGTCTTGATATTTCCATTTTTTCATTTGTCAAATTCGTTTTTGACAGAGGATCTGCCTGTGCCTGTGTAGCCCAGGCTGCTCATAAGGTTGTTGTCCTGCCTCTGCCTGCCTCTTGCAGGAGTTTAAGGGGCGGGTCACCACAGCCAGCTGAGATTTGTCCTTCTGGACCAGCATGTCCTCGCTCTGGGGAGTGTGATTTTGTTTAAAAAGTTGAAGATAGTTACTTCTTTATTGATATTTTTATTGTTTTTTTTTTTTTAAATGTTTTTGGAGGGGCTGGTTTAGATGACTCAGGGGTAAAGGTACTTGCCACCAAGTCTGATGATTTTAGTTCAATCCCTGGAACCCACAGAGTAGGAGAGAACCCGTTCCTACAGACTGTCCTGTGACCGCCACATGTGTGTCACAGAGAGAACAGGAGTGAGTAGATACACGTGTGCCACATGGCACTCGTGGAGGTCACGGGACGACTTGGAGAAGTCAGTTCTTCCACCTGGCGGGCTCTGGGGATTGCACTGAGCAAGGCTGCCAGGTTTGTGTGTTGGCCCCTTTACCACTGAGCCTTCTTGCCTTAAACTGTGTCAGCCTGTGAATACTGGGATTGCAGGCAAGAACCACCATGCCTGACGTCCTTTGGCATGAGAAATAGTAAGCAAAGGTCCCCTCGGAAGAACTGTGCTGAAAAAGAGAAGACTTTCTAGGGAAAAAGACTTGGCAGATCTTGGAAAAAGCCTAAATATTAAAAACAAACATGAGGAGGATATGATATCACAGTGACTTTTGTCCTGTTGCTATTGTATGTTCCTGTTTCAGTGTGATAAGGATGGAATGGTGCAGAGTTAAGTCGTGGGCCTTGGAGCTCCCCATCACGTTGCTGGTCTTCAGTTTCAGTTGTACAAAACGAGACGATGGTCTCCCCTTGCCACAGCTACAGGTTTTGTTTTACTTGGAGAGAATGCACATGCGTGCGTAGGTACAGGTCAGAGGAGGATGTTTCCTTTTACCACGGGGGCTTCTGGGCACGGAACTCGGGTCGCTAGGTTTGTGACAGATATCTTACCCACTGAACTATCTTGCCGGCCCCAGTTGCAAGTTTTAAATGAGCTCATGTTGTACAAAGGCCTAGACACATGTATATTTGTTGTGTGTGTGGGGGGATGGGTGTGTTTCCAGAGAGGATCCGAGGTGGGACGAGCTGTCTGTGTTGACCAAGAGGATCACTTATGTCTGGTTTCCGCAGGTAACGCCATGGTCTTTAAGCCTTCTCCCTTCACGCCCGTGTCTGTTTTGCTCCTGGCTGAGATCTACACCGAGGCTGGCGTACCTCCTGGGCTCTTTAACGTGGTGCAAGGTGGGGCTGCAACAGGCCAGTTTCTCTGTCACCATAATGATGTGGCAAAGGTCTCCTTCACTGGAAGTGTGCCCACTGGCATAAAGGTACCGAAAGTCAGTGTTGCTTAACATGGATGTTCTAGCTCTGATAATGGCCAGTCCTGCCCAGTGTATGTTTTGGGAACACTTTCCTAGAAATTTCCTAGCTTGCATTCAGAAATGGGACAGGAAATCATCCTATTCCAGCTTCCCATGGAAGTGTGAGGGGGACGGAGACCCATGTGGGGTGGTCCGTGGGAGTCATCTCTCCTGCCTGAGATGATGGGTCGGGGGGAAAGGGGGAGGAGTTTGGGCTGGGCAGACACCTTTCCTGGGCAGAATCACTTGTGATTTGATTCCAATGTACAGGAAAAGGCAGTTTCTCAGGTTATTCCAGATTAATTATTTTGACCTAGCTTTGTATTCTGAGCTCTGACAGCCCTAAGTGAACATGAACATACAAAAAGAATTCCTGCCTGTGAATCAAGTGGAAGTGCAGTAGGGGTTAAAGAACAGTTCTGTGAATGTCTTCAGTTTCTGGCAAAGGATATCCTAAGCAGACAGTGCAACAAGGGGCCTATTGGGCCCAGTGAACGGGGATAAGAGGAGCAGGCTGGGTGCAGTTCAAGGTGACCTTGTAGATTGGGGTGCAGTTGACCTCCAATGCAGGCTAACCTGTGCTAACCTCCCTGACATGTCCTCCTGTTCTTCAGATCATGGAGATGTCAGCTAAAGGCATCAAACCCATCACCCTGGAACTGGGGGGCAAATCTCCTCTCATCATCTTCTCAGATTGTGATCTAGACAATGCCGTGAAGGGGGCGCTGATGGCCAACTTCCTGTCACAAGGCCAGGTACGCACCTCTTCCGGGAAGCTGCTCACAGGGAAACTCTACCCCTTCATCCAGCACATTCTACAGCTTTCTATTTAGAAACACTTTCACAACTGTAGGACAGCCACACAAACAGTGTAAGTAATTCCTGTGTGCCCTTGAGCCAAGTTCCTCTAATGTTGAGATATTTGCATATTTACTTTATCTTTCTGTCCATTCATAGGTATTCCATGTGTATTCATATTTTTTAACTATCCCAGCCTAAGTTGTAGCTAAAAGGCCCCAACCTCCACATACTTCAGTGTTGTCAAAAAATACTATCCTACACTAATATCGTATCAGTGTTAATTTGTTTTGTTGTTCTGTCTGTAGCCCTTATTAAAATTCCAGTTTTTGTTTGTCTACTATCAGCTTTAATGTCTTCCTTCTCACCTTCGTCCTGGAATCAGATCCAGCTGAATGGACTGGGTTGTAGTTTGTAGTTCGGTGGTAGAACATTTGCCTGCAGTGCACAGGGTTTCATGTTTGATCCCCAGCACCACAAAAATTAAAACAAACAAGAATCTCGTTGAAGATGATGCATTGCATTTAGTATTCTGCCTGATTTCACTCAAAGGTGTTATTCTTAGAGTTGTTTATATTATGCAGTGTGACGATTTCACACGTGTATGGTATGTAATGATCTGAACATTAAGGTTAAGTTAGCATTGGCCATTGTGTGTGTGTCTTTGTGTGTGTTGTTGTTTTGTTTTGAGACAAAGTTTCCTTCTATGGATCTCGTTGCACTCAAAATCTCAATATTCCTCTCTCAATCTCCCAGAGTGCTAGGATTACTTGTGTCATGGTGCCTGGTTTTCCTCTTTGAGGGCCTCTTTGTTTTTTTCTTTTTTTTTGGAGGGGCATTGAGATATCGTGGCCTCATCTCATTCTTCCCTTGACTGAACTCTGAAATTAGCCATTTATCTAGGGGCTTGAGTGCTCTGGACAAGTAATATTTAGGAACCATGATCTTGGGCTGGGGACATAGGGCCGTCATAGAGTGCGCGCCTAGTTTGCAAGAGCTTGATTTCCAGCAGTGAAGATCAAGTTTTTACAAGTTTTACAGGGTTTGTTAAAAAAACAAAAACAAAAACAAGATCTGGGTGCCAGGGCTGGTCATTGCTACAGTGTCAGTGCTTAGGGGTCTTCCGGTCAGGAGGTGCTGCGTGCCTGTGTGTGTTCACACTGATGTTTTCCTTTTCTGTGTCGCTATTAATAGACACAAGCCCACGCAGGTACTTACTTTCACCAGTTTGACCTTTTCCCCTTCTGTATTCTTAATTTCCTTGTCTGACAGAGTTGGTGCCTTTCAACCACAAAACATTGAATTACCCGGTCCTAGGATGCCACTGTGAAAAATGAGCTGGCAACGAAGCGTCCTGGATATTTTACGGTTCTTTTTCTTTAGCTGGAGTCATAGACAAAGTAGTTTCAGAGCTGCTTGTCTCAGTCTTTCCCATGCTCTCCTGCTTTCAGTGGGGTTGGATCAAGTGTGGCTGAGTCACCATGGTTTGAAGGCAAGTCAGGCCACACAGCCTCGTGTGTTTGGATCCATAGGTGGTGTGGATGTTTGGGAAGGTTGTGGCACTTTTGAGAGGTGGGGCTTTGCTGGAGGAAGGTGCACTACAGGGGGCCGGCCTTGAGGTTTGGTAGTCCAGCTCTTTCTGGTGTGTTGTTGCTCTCGACTTCTGAATGACCTGTAGTAACCTGAACCCACCTTCGGCTTCTGCCATCAGCTATAATGAACTATATGCCCTCTGAACCATAAGCCAAATAAATACCCATTTCTTCCTTCCTGCCCAAGTCGAGTGTTGTCCCTCAGCAAAAGAAAAAATAACCGCAGCAGTCAGGATAGTCACTGAAGAAAACAGATTCACTTGTTTCTGTTTGTATTTCATTTGGGGACTTCTTTCCCCCATCCTTGTAAGGTTTCTAAAATGGATTTTGATGAGGCAAAACTTTTAACGCACTTCTCAACATCAGAATTCTATGGGAACCCGCATCCAAAGGGCAACTCATGCTGCCGCTGCTGCTTCCCCGCGCTCCCCTTTCCTGCCCGTGTCTTCAGTAGCCGGGCTCCTGTGCCCTGCTTTCCCTTTCTGTCCTCCTGGTTATTTCCTCTTCTTTCTTACACAAAAGGCAACAGGCTCCGGGTACTCTTCACTTTGAGTTTTCTTCATTTAGTATCATCCACACATCACTCCATTCCTTTCATAAAGGTCTTTCATTTCTGGGTTTGGATTTCTAGTCTGCGTTTAGAGCATTTGAACAGTATTCTTGTTCATTTCTGGGGGAAGGGCTGAGTAATGGGATTTTAGAACCATTGACTCAAATGTTCGGTTTGTGAGCCTAGACCTAGGACTACAGCTCTTCGTGTGTTCTCTTCAGTCCACTCCCAGCTCCATTCTTCAGATTCCCAAATGGAGCAGCTGACAGTGCAGGATGGTTCTGGGCCATATGGCCCCATTGATGGCCTTAAGAAGATTTAAGCAGAGAGAACTTCCCTTTATATTAAAGGGCAGAATATGCAGGCATATGGCCGCAATTATGAAAAAAACTTTTAAACATGTCGTGATTCATTTAAAATTACTAGATTTTTTTTTTCTTCCTTCCCTTTTTTCCTGTCCCTCACACAAATTTACATCTTGTGCCTATCCTTTAGGTTTGCTGTAATGGCACAAGAGTATTTGTGCAAAAGGAGATTCTCGATAAATTTACAGAAGAAGTGGTGAAGCAGACCCAAAAGATAAAGCTTGGGGACCCTCTTCTGGAAGATACCAGGATGGGTCCACTCATCAACCGCCCACATCTGCAGCGAGTCCTCGGCTTTGTTAAATCGGCCAAGGAGCAGGTAAGAAACAAGGAGGCAGAGGCTGGGTAGAGTGGGGAGGGGGGTTGCATCAGGCTCCTTGCTGCGGCCCCTTTCTACGTTAATGGCCGTGGTGGTGCTGGGCAGCTCTGCTAGGGGAGGGTCGGTGCTTTCTGCATCGTTCAGGTGGCATTTCATCTTTCAGGAATGCATGTGGGACTGTGCTAACGTATACGATGTCTTCATTTTCTTTCCTTCCTGCTCAGGGTGCTAAAGTGTTATGTGGTGGAGATCTGTATGTACCCGAAGATCCCAAGTTGAAAGATGGATATTACATGACACCTTGTATTTTAAGTATGTCTTCTTGTTTTCTTTTAAATAATTTGAATTAAACATTAAGTAGATAGAAAATAATGTTTATAAAACATACATAGGATATGAAGCAGGGGCTGGAAACCATGTGTTCCCAATATACAGGTTAAAGAGCAGAGGCACTTTGTTAACTCTTGAAGCTCTTGTTCCAGAAGCCAAGAGCTCAAAAACTTGAGAATGGAAAAAAAAGTAATAAAGTACATGTTTGCTTAAAAAAAAAATAGGGTAGCAAATTCCTCCAAAACATTAAGAATACATCTCTTTGAACTGCAGGATAACAGTGTAATAAAAACAGTTTATCAGATAACATGCTAATATTTTTAAGAAAATACATACTTTACAGGCCAACAAAATGGTTCGGTGGAGAAAGGGACTTGCCACCACCAAGCCTTATGGAAGGAGAGAACTAATTCCCAAATATCCACACATGTATGCACATACATACAAACTGGAAAAATAAATACTTATAAAAAGACTTAGTAAGTTTTAGTACATTTTCTCAATGTTAAAACTCTATTTTTGGAAGTCAAGCATGTGGTCATTTGCTTAAACATAGGTTTTCATTCCTCCTGCCTCAGAGGTAACCATTAATGAAAATTATTGCCTCGTCATTAACACTGTGTGTTAGTATCCCCTATAAAAATGTATCTTGGGGGCTGGAGAGGTGGCTCAGGGGTTAAGCCTCCGCCTTGAAGGCGGAAGGTCCTGAGTTGGGATCCCAGATCCCACGTATAGACGCCAGGCGGAAGCGGGGGCGGCCTGCGCTTCTGGTCCTGGTAGGGCGGAGCCTGTGAATCCCGGGGCAGAAGGAGGTGGAGGCGTCCATAGTGGTTCCCGAATTCGTCCGTGGTTCTACACACATACGCACACACACACAGACACACGCACATGCGCGCTCACACATACATATGCACATGCACACAGTTGAATAAATAATAATAATAATAAAAATTTAAAAAAATGTATCTTGGGCTAGAGAGATGTCTCAGGGGTTAAGACTCTGTCTCTCCAGCATAAGATCCTGAGTTCGGATCCTAGGTCCCACATAAACACCAGGCGGAAAAGGCGGTGCTTTGCACTTCCAGCCCTAGTGGGCAGAACCTGGGAAGTCCAGAGCAAACCAAAAAGGAGGTAGAAGCAATGCAGGATGATTCCCAGTCACCCTTGGTCCTCCACAGGGACATATAGTGCCCTCTGATACACACACACACACACACACACACACACAAAATAAATATGTTTTTTTAAAAAACTCTACACATATATATATATATATATGTGTGTGTGTGTGTGTGTGTGTGTGTCTGGGTGCATATATATATACATATATATGTGTGTGTATATATATATATATATATATATATATATATATCTTGAGGGACTTGGAAGATGGCTGGATGGTTAAAACCTTTGCCTCACAAGCAAAAAGACCTGAGTTCACATCCCCAGATCCCACCTAAAATTGCCATGTGGATATGGGGTAACCTATAATTCTGGCCCTGGAAGGTAGAGCCTGGAAAACTCCAGAGCAAAGCAATGAGCAGTCCAGGATGATCTCAGTGCCACCCTTGGGCCTCCCAGGCACATACACTCAAGTGCACTCATATACACACCTGCACCCATCCACATGCAAAACACATGCACTCGATACACATACATAAAAGAAAAAAAGTGAAACCTTTAAAAATAGCAAGCTTTAATAAATTATCTACAGGTTGAATAATACATAATTCCTTATTACTTAACATTGTTTCTAATCTATTCTACCACTGGATCATTAGGAAATTATAAAAAAAGTACAAAAAATATACATATGTAACATTTTGACAAAAATGTAAATGATTTTGTATCTTTTCCAATGAATATTTTATCATGAACATTTACTTGTTTTTATTCAAAAGCTCCTCAGGATGCATACAATTTATGATGTTGACTTTGTTTTCACTATTAATAGTAATAATGTGATGAATATCTTTATAAGTGAGTCTGTCTTTCTTGTTAGGTATATCCTTATGAATTCTAGAACATGGTTTTAGAATAAAGGATGGCTCCTTGATACATATTACTACATTACCACACAGAAAGGAAGTCCTAATTTATACTACTCTCAAGGGCATCCTGTTAAGTCATGTTCTAAGTTTGCATGTTTCACAGTTTCCCACAAGCAGGTGTCTGGGTGTGAGCTAATGATGCCCTCACTGACCTTGGTTTTGTTTTGAATGTTTGTAGCTAATTGCACAGATGACATGACCTGCGTGAAGGAAGAGATCTTTGGGCCCGTGATGTCCATTCTCTCGTTTGACACCGAAGCTGAGGTTCTGGAACGGGCTAACAATACCACTTTTGGACTAGCCGCTGGTGTCTTTACCAGGTACATGGATCAGATAGTCTGTGTTGCAGTTTGTCTGCATGTTGCTAATAAATTCATGACCAAATGGCTTCAGGGGGAACAAGGGGTTTTGTTTTGTCTTAACACTATCTGGTCATAGTTGTTGGTCCAGGAGCTGAGAGGTCTGGCCACACCACATCCACAGGACTGCTCAGCGATGGGCAAACCACTTGCCAGACAGCACGTACACCAAAGAATGCCACAGTCACCTCCCCCCGTCTTATCCCCTGTCCAGGGAGCAGCTCTCCCTATGATGGGCTGGGTCTTCCTCATAAATGAGACAATGTTCTGAAGACTCGCTCAGGGCCGGACTCAACTACTAGATCTTCACAAATGTGCCCAGAGCTAGTCAAGTTGGTTGTCTGTTGTCTGTTGTCAAGGTGATACTTGCGGCTAATACAGCCACAGCCTATAGGGGGTGGGCTACACTAAGATGTGTGCTTGACGCTACTCCTTGGTGTTCCCTTGCTAGAGCTGTAGACATCTTCTGTTTCAGTTAATCTTGTGCCCACTGTCCCTGTTTGCCCTCGCTTAATTTAGAAGATGCCAAAGCAGTGATTCCTAGTTTACCTGGAATGGCCAGAGGCTCTGTTATGAAGTTTAAATTGAATTCCAAATTTTGTTAGTGAAAATTCTGGCTGCTTTCATCCAGTCACTGAATAAGTTGTTAAAGTTCTGACATGAGAGCATCATGTTTCAGTGTTTAATGATCTAATCTCTCTACATCTTTATCAGACCTTGTTGCCTGTCCTTTGAATGTCTGCCCTTCCTCCTAATGTAAATTCATATCTCACTGTAGTTTTGACTTATAGGTCCATGGATTTTCTTTTTGCTTTTGGCTGTTAGTTACTTTTTGGTGTTGTATCGAAGAAGCTTTGTCTTACCTAAGACCCCAGAATTATATTCCTTATTTCTTTCTAAGTTTTATAGTTTTCAGGTCTGTGAGTTTTGTGAATGGTTTTTGTGACCAGTATAAGAAAAGGCTCATTACCATTTCAGTATACACTCATTCCTACACCTCTTGCTGAATTGACTTGTTTTAGTACCTTTGTTGCTGCTTTTATAGATTCCTTCTGGATGAGACTATAAATTCTAAATCTACCATCTGTTTTTCCTGGATAATGAAAGGTTTGAAAACACTTTGATGAACAAAAATTTGGCAAGATTTCAGAACCCTTAGAACTCCACACTGGTCTGGCAAGAAACTGGCCAGTTCCTTTGGTCCTGGTGTTGGTGCATGCTCTCCTGTCAAGCTGGACTACAGACTAACTGGACTATCAGTAAAAAAATAAATCCTTTGTTCCCTTAAGCCATCTGATGGTCATTTATCAGCAACCTTGCAGGCAAACTGCAACAATAATTAATGCATTTTAGTTACTACATATATCAGTTTAGTTAATACATAATTAAGGACTGTTATTTGCATTCTTAGATCCCACACAAAGAAGCCCAGTGGATGTGGAAGCCTGTAAGTCCAGCCTCAGATCAAGCCACGTAGCCAGACTAGTCATATTGGCAAGCTCTGGGTTAAATTAGAGACCCAGCCTCAGCAGAATAAGGTGGAGGAACCATTGAGGATAATTCCCAGCTTTAACCTTGGGCTTCCACGTGTGCATGTGCACTCGCACGTGTGTGTCCACCCACATGCAAACACAGGCATATGCACCTTCAACACCCACCATGCACCTCCATGCACACGGAGATAACCAGTACTGTGTTTTCCTTCTAGGGATATCCAGCGGGCTCACAGGGTGGTGGCCGAGCTCCAGGCTGGAATGTGCTACATCAACAACTACAATGTTAGCCCTGTGCAGTTGCCTTTTGGTGGCTACAAGAAGTCAGGTGAGAAGCTGGGCAATGTGACCTCAACTGATTTCCAGGGCTGCTTCCCTAATCAGTCCGTGTGCACCAGTGATCCCGAGTCTGCATGTGTGGTGTCACCTGGGGAAACACACGGATTCCCAGTGCTCCCCACCTGCAGACAGCATCTCCAGAGGTTCTGCTGTGAAGCATGGCTCTCCCCACGGTCTGATGCCGTCGGCATTAAGCACTTCTCCAGAGTCCAATCAGGCAGGCCACCTTTAGGAGGAGGACAGGTGTCTCTAAAGCACCTTGTCTTCTCTGTGGGGCCGAAGTGCACAGTGTCATTTAATTTAGCACTCCACTCACTTCTGTCCATCATCTCTGCTCTGGATGGCCCAGAATGTCCCTCAGCCCTCGCTTGCTCCCCTCATAGACATGTGTCACCACAATGTGGCAGATGTGTGTCCAGTACATCAGGGGTTTGAGGCAGCAGGAATTTAGCTATCACTTTGACGTTCTTTCTTTCAAGTTTGCTGCCTATAAATACTAATTTTCCATACTTTCATTTAAACGGAAAGTTGGTTTGGACAGAATTCTGAATCAGATTTCTAGTCTTTTGTATTTATAGCCATCTTAGTGTTGGTGAATATATAGACCCTGATGAATTTGGGTTTGACTGTGGATGACAGTTGCACCTGGTATTTAGTAGTGTTCCTGCATCCCGTCATTGCACTACATTAATCATGTTCATCCTGGTGAGCACCTGAAGGGTTGTTCACATGGGGGCAGATGCACATGGAAACTGAGGTGCCATTTTAATTAAGAACTAACTTTCAGCAGGGCTTAGGCCTTTGGGGGCCCTATGTTTTCGTTCTTTTTGAGCAAGCTTGAAAATGTGGAAGAGGGGAATGAGATAGGAGAGAGAAAGAGAGAGAGAGAGATAGATCTGCAGGGACCCTGGAAGGCAGATCCTGAAAAACTCCAGAGCAAAGCAAATAGGAGGTAGAAGTAATCCAGGGTGATTCCTGAAGTCACCCTTGGGTCTCTACAGGTACCCACAGTGTCCTCCCATACACAGACACACATGAAAAATAATTGAAAAAAAAAAAAAAAAAGAATGGGGCTGGAGAGGTGGCTCAGGGGTTAAGCCTCTGCCTTGCAGGCGGAAGGTCCTGAGTTCGGATCCCAGATCCCACGTATAGACGCCAGGCGGAAGCGGGGGCGGCCTGCGCTTCTGGTCCTGGTAGGGCGGAGGCGTCCATGGTAGTTCGCGAATTCGTCCGTGGTTCTACACACACATACACACACACACACACACATAGACACACACGTGTGCGCACATACACACGCACATGCACACAGTTGAATAAATAATAATAAAAGATTAAAAAAAAAAGAATTGGGGGATGGAGGGAAGCGGGGATAAGTTCTGGATGTACTTATAAAGTCAGGGTAAAAGCAGATTCCTGTTGGTAAGAAATGAGACCTACGTATTTTCCTGGCCTAACCCAAAGGTCTGTGGGTTATGTGTCCTGTCCTAGCTCCATGTCAGTTTATGAATTTAATTCCCATCCTGACAAGCACTGTCTGTGAAGCAGTGCGTGATTTCAGACCACTGTAGTGGCGACTCAGTCTGGCCTTTGCTTCCTTTCAGGATTTGGTAGAGAGAATGGCCAAGTGACCATTGAGTACTATTCACAGCTGAAGTCTGTGTGCGTGGAGATGGGTGATGTGGAGTCCGTGTTTTGAAAACATGCAAAGAACGTGTCCTCGTGGTCAGTGGAAGGAGACCCTGTGACAGGCGGCATGACTGGACAGCATCGTCAGTTCAACTTTGGGTGGCTCAGGATGAGAACGAGAGTCTGGCTTTCGGTCCCCTTCCTGACTGGAATGCCCCTAGGTGCCTGTTAGACACCAGCCAGGAGGAGTCTTTAAGTGCCAGTACACACAGATCTAGAGAGCAGGCAGGCCAGGATTATATTTCTTTCACACATTTGAGCCACAGCCATTAATTTTGTAGCTTTCTTTTTAAAGTACTTTTTTCTTTGTAAGTTCTTAATGGAATCAGTAGAGATGATCTGCATTCACTGACCTTTTTAAAGCAGTGTCACTTTGTCATTGAGAAGAGCTGACAGCCTGGCTAGAGCTCCTTCTGTGACAGGTAAACTCCCTCTAGCAGAGGAGTAGAGAACACTTGTTGGTCAGTAGGCCTGGGACCTTTTGAATGCTGGAGCTATTTGAGTGCTACTGTCAAGTTGAATTAAATCACGCTGTCAAATCCCTTGGCTCTCTTGTTTTGAATCTCTGTGTCACATCTGGAGACAGGACCATTGAAAACAAGGCAGAGGGACATGATCTGTCAGTACAGAGGGCCAGTTGAGCTGCACCAGGGAATTTTTATGACTCCGTGTTGTTCCTGCAGTAGCTTGTGCCAAAGAACCATCATGCCTTTGACCGAAGAACGCCGCAGTGATGCTCGCCTGTGCCCTTCTCCTTTCTGGGTAACACTTAACAGTGAGTGTGGCATTTGGAGATCAGCAATGATCGTTACTGGGTGTGGATCTTGTGATGTCCTTGGACAGGCAAATGTAACAGTTTGAGAGCACTGGATGCTCTACATGCTGCACTCAGCAAAACCACCCCGTTCTCTCCCCCTGGATCTTATCCTTGTGCAGAGTAAGTAGTAGCAGGTAACAGAAGAGGACAGGTTTCTTCAGCAGAAGTAGCAGGGAAAAGGGAAGGAAGGTTCCAGGCCTCAGTCCTGCTGGCATCGTTTTTCATTAGTTTCCACACAGCAGACTAGAAAACCACTCATCCGTGAATCCAGGGTGAAGCAGCAGCTTGGCACAAGTCATGGTCCTAGCAAGTCGCTAAGTTGAGGAGATGGTTCCTGCCTAGAATATGAATCTAGTTCCTGTGCTGTCAGTACCTGCCCCTGGTTCTCATGCCGGCCTTTTCTAAACAGCCGACTCCTCCAGACAGAACCTTGAAACAACACAAAGGTGTTACTTGGAGGATAGAAGTTCTAAACCAAGGTGTTGCCATAGCTGTGCTCCCAGGGGCTGTAGTGTGGGTGCTCATTGTCCCTCAAAGGTTCATGTGCTTAAGGCCTGGTCCCCCACAGTACTACAATTGGGAGGAGGTTGGAACTTTTAGGAGGTGAATATGCATCTCACTGAGTCTGACTTCCAAGGGGTCTCTCTCTAACACACTCTTTCTACTCTCACAAAGGTGAGAATTCACTTCTATTTCATAGGAAAGTCCAAGCTATTTCAGGGAAGCTATAGGGAGACCTTGACATTGGGGAGAGCAGAAGAACTGGAGTGGAGGGTTGTCAGCATCCGGGAAGCTTTTGATGAATGATTTGCAGGGATGGTGGTCAATTTTTACCCAGCTTCCGTACTGATAGATTCTTCCCTTCTCTACTACTAGAAATAAAATCCAGAAAAAAAAAAAAAAAAAAAAAGACCCAGTGGCTAAGCTCTGTATGTAAAAGACCTGCCGGTTTTAGAGATTGCTTCTAGCTAGGGACACTATCAAGACAAGGTAGCAGTGAGGATTCTGAGCTGTAACAATGTAACAGTGTAGATGTAACAATGTGTAACAGGGGCTCACAGAGACCCTTGGGGGCGGGGATAAGCTGGCACAGAGTCAACAGCACAGACTCCGGGAGTCAGGTGAGTGGCAAAGCAGGCTCTCAGTCTTGTAGGCTCTCAGGCTTGTGGCTCATTTAAGTATCAGGCTGCTTATATACCCCACCCGACATCCCGTAAGTCCCAGCGTGAGTCTTTGTTGAGTTGTCCTGTCCGGATTGGTCCTTTCAGCCAGGCAGTTTAACAGTACCAACTGTCTTTGCTCTGGAGAAGGCGTAATCTTGCGAGATTTGTAGTCTCGCAAGATTTGTAGTCTTGTGAGATTTGTAGTCTCATGAAATTTGTATGCAGGAGGAAGGAGTCCAAGGAGCCTCTCTGTATGGAAGCCTCTGTGGCACAATCATTGTCTGTTCCTCCTACATATCCATCCTTTTTATTTATTTTTGACAGCCAGCGGGAGCCAGAGTTCTTTGCTCTGACCTTGTTGATGCTGCCTCAGAAGGCGTCCAGCATTACAGACTGTGCATGTCTTAGCTTGTCCTGCCTCACAGGATCTTACCCGTCATTGGCTACTGGCCTTCAAAGGACCTTACCCCTGGAAGGCATGTCAGGATATGTAGATAGTAGACTAGACCAAGGCTTCACAAATCTCTGCAATTCAAGCCCGAACCATGTCCCTAGGAGCACTATGGCTCGGATATTCAGGGGCCATAAGTACCTGTAGCATGGTCTTATTGATGGAGCGCTGCTGAGAGATGTGTTGAAGGAAATACTTAAACAATATACTTGATAAAAGAACAGTCTACAATCCATTTAAAATTAAAATCAAGTGAGAAACAATGAAAGAAAACTTATAATCTAATAGAAAAACAATTATGATTGATATAGAACATAAGTAGCTAAGGCCTTAGATGTTACCAAAAATAAGTATTTAAAAACATGTATTTAAAAATGGCACGCCAAAAAAAAAAAAAAATCAGCGCGCAACAGAAATTAAAATTCAGCGTGCAACAGAAATGAAAAAAAAAATCAGTGCACAACAGAAATGAAAAAAAAAATCAGCGCGCAATAAATAAAAATATTGAAGTGGCCACAGATTTACTCATTTTATGAATCTGGTTCCTGGGAAGGCTTCACAATCTGTTGCCAGTCTTACATCTCGAGCTGGCACCCATGTTGGCAAAGTGGAATCCTGAGGGAAGACACAAGCATATCCTCGACCCCAGGTTAATAAGGGAGTAGGTCCCTGCCATAGCAGCGTGACGGGGTCCCTCCATCGGACAAGAGGCAGGGGAGTAAGAGCCCCAAGAATTCACCCAGCTGCACCGAGCCGGGGTTGGGGAGGACATACGTAATGCCTTTTCCCCCTGGACACTGAGTGAGGAGTCATCTGCGGGGGTTATTAATTTTTATTAACAACCAAAAGTAAGAATTTATTACTTCATGTTATTGTCAAATTCGTATTACCTTCTAATCCACCTGCTTCAGTTACAACTAGATCCATTTGCTCAAATGAAGAAAATAGGGCATTACCTGTCCAAATCTTGCATACCTCTTTTGCCTACCTTTACTCAAACCAATCTTTATTATTAAAGATAGCACTGAAAGATCTTTGCTTCTCCTGTATAGTAAGAGCAACTTTTGTAAAATTCCTTTGGAAATAGCCTCAAAAATATCTTCCATAGAGTCAGGAAATGAAGCAAATGGACCAACGTTGGGTGAAATGTTATTTTTTAAAATAATTCTGAACTATGAACAAAAAAGCAAAGAAAAACCAAAGCCAGTCCTAGTGTAATAAAACTGTTAAATATGCATAGTTCCGTTTTCAACTGGATTTTCCTGGGTGACAGATATATGACAAGAAAATGTTTATTCTAAGGCAACTTCCAGTTGGGGCAGATCAAATTATGGTGTTTTATATAGCTCAAATTTTAAGACAGAATCTACTCTTGTGTTTTAGAGAAAACCAGTACTTTTCCCCAAGGAGTATGGATTTAGCCTAAGTTAATGGCAGTCTTAGAGATGAATATTTCTGTATGGCTTGTTATAATGCTGGTAGAAATTATTGTTTTGGCCCATTACAATAATAATTGGCTTAGAGACCAAATACTACCAAATGGTCTAGTCAAATAAAATAGAATATCTCTCATTTAACTTTCCCCAATGAAAATTTAAGCAATTACTACAATGATTTTAATCTTCATAAGAATGTCTCTTTCATCAATAATTAAAAGCATTCGATAGAACCTGAGACATCATCTATAATGTTTCTTCTGTAAATAAACAGAACTTACCAAAATGGAAGTTTCAGTTACTAATATTCTTTAAGAATTCCAACTTGAAGTGTTACAGGTTATTTTTTTTTTTTTTTTTTTTTAAGAACAGAGACAAGACTAAAAAGGAACAGATGAGACAAGGAATGTATAGTGGGGAACTTCTGTGGTTCCTATGCTCCCTATCGGTAGACAGACAAACACAGAGAAAGGGAAAGGGACGTTCATGCTTGCCTCTCATGAAGACAAAAACACAGGGCCAGCTTACCGAACAACTGCTGAAGGGGGCACAGTGCTCCACACTGGTGCAGAGATGAGGAAAGGGCCGCCAAGGGCCGCCGTGTTGAGGCGCCAGATGTAACAATGTAACAGTGTAGATGTAACAATGTAACAGGGGCTCAGAGAGACCCTTGGGGGCGGGGATAAGCTGGTGCTGAGTCATAGGCTCTCAGGCTTGCAGCTCATTTAAGTATCAGGCTGCTTATATACCCCAGCCGACATCCCATAAGTCCCAGCATGAGTCTTTATTGAGTTGTCCTGTCTGGATTGGTCCTCTCATCCAGGCGGTTTAACAGCACCAACTGTCTTTGCTCTGGAGAAGGCGTAGTCTCACGAGATTTGTAGTCTTGTGAGATTTGTATGCTTAGCAGAAGGGAGGAGTCCAAGGAGCCTCTCTATGTGGAAGCCTCTGTAGCACAATCATTGTCCGTGCCTCCTACACTGAGCCATGTGAAAGGAACTCCCTAGGGACTGCACTTTTGCCCTCCTTTCTTATATTGGCAATCACATATATTCTATCAATTCAGCATATAACAGGAGCTATGATGAGTCTGTATGGTCGCATTCAGGTTCATGATTAGCCAGTGGACAGCTTTTGGGAACCTGTTTTCTCCTACCATGTGGGCTTCTGGGGACTGAATCAGATCACCAGGTTTGGGAGCAGGCGTCTTACCCACTGAACCATCTTGTCAGCCCATTGTGCCTGTTTTTTCAAGGTGGGAGTGAGCAGTAAGTAGAAGGAATCAAAAAACAAGTGAGCGATGCTGAAATGAATCATCCAAAAAGCAGTAGTGAGTGATCTTCCCACAATACATCATGCTCCTGTGACCTTGCAGCCTCTTCCTGCAGTTAGTCTAAGCTCCTTCCCACCCACCTTCAGCACCGGGTGATACTTGACACCCCTTTCCTATTCACGCCTCACCTCTCATTTCTCTCCCAGGGTTGTTCTGTCTCAGTGACTTTTACAGCTTGCTTTCAGAACATGTTTCATCCAGTTATCTGTCTCACAGGCTTCTTCAACCCAAAACGAGGTGTCTCGGCAGTTAGGAACAGTTGCTGCGCAATCTGAGCTTCAATGCTAGCACCCATGTAACCAGGCTGGCACTTCCATAACCGCCTGTGGCTTGCTGGCTTCCAGGCTAGCCTAAACCAAAATGCAAGGTCAGAGAGAGACGCTGCCTCAGGAATGAAGGAAGCACAGATGGAAGTTTGTTGCAGTTTCTCTGCATGCTGCTGCTACCTTCAAAACAAAACACAGGCAGGGTTTTAGTCTCTCACTGTCTGACTGCAGTTTCTAGTCCAGCTTGGAAGAACTCATACCAACGCAAGGGACAGAGGGAACAGGCCACACCATGTGCATTGCTGAGGGAGGGACAGTTACCAGACCAGTATGTCTGGCCAAGTATATGGAAAAATGCCAACTTCCTTAACTGCTTCCTTCATTCTATTCACCTGGCCAGAGACTAGTTCCACCTGGACCTTCCCATAAATAAGACAATCTGCAGGATTGCTCGGGGTTTAACTCAACCAATTCTTTATCATTGTGTTCAGAGTTTAAGCCTTCATCTGTCAAGTTGACATCTGTATCTAACTATGGCAACACTTGAAACCTTCTTTTTTGGCTGATGTACAAAGGTGTGTATACCTCCCCATGCATATACACACCGAATTTTTGTGCGTGTTTGTCTGCATTTCTGTGTGTGTCTGTATGTCAAAGGGCAGTGTATGTGCCTGTGGAAACCAAGGGTGACCTCAGGGTCACTGGGGATTATGTTACCTCCTCTTTGTTTTTGCTCTGGAGTTTCCCAGGCTCCACCTTCCAGGATCAGAAGTACAGGCCGCTGCCTTTCTTCCTGGAGTGTTTTACATGAAATTCAAGATCTGAACTCAGGACTTTGTGCTTGTGAGGCAGAGTTTTAACCCCCCATACCATCTCTCCAACCCCCAAATAAAATTTTAAAAGCTAAAAATCTGCCTCTTTAAGGCCAACATAATCAACATACACCTTATGATCCTGTTTCTTCAGATCATCTATTGCGACTTAAAATGATTGGCATGCTAACTATACCTTCCGCAGTGTCAACTCTGGAAGTAAGAGCTGTCCTGTTAGTGAGCTCACAGGAAGTACTAAGTGCTCGAACAGGTGCTACTCTGGGACCCAGAGAGGGCAGCACCTGCTTGTGAGGCAGGCAGAATCTCAGCCCGCTGCAGACCTGCCAATGCGAGTCTGCATCTTAATAGGATCCTTGGGTGAGCTGGGAGCACTGTAGCTGCCAGGCACATATTCAGAGCCACGGTTCTCAAGCTCCGCTCTTCATTAGGATTGCCCAGACAAGCTTTAAAATTACTGAGATGCTAATTTAATTGATGTGGGTGTCTGGAGTCTTAAAAGGTCCCTCGATGAATTTAATAGGCAGTTGAAGTTGAGAATTACTGCAGTCAGTGCTAATCCAAGTACGGTAGCCGCTAGCCATGTAGCTACTTAAATTCAATTAAAATTCAGCTTGTGAGTTGCTCTAGCCATATTTCAAGTACTCTGTGGCCACATGTTGGTGCCGGGTACTTTTATTTAGAACTGCAGGCATTTCTGTTGTGCCAGGAAGTTCTGCTGGGCAGTGTTTCATCAGAGGCATGGCACTGAGAGTCGGCTCATCTTGCTGAAGCATCTGCCTTGGGGATGAAAGGGGTAGCCCGACAGCATGCAGAACACAGGACAGTCTGGTTGCTTTCGCCGAGTTACGCCAGCAGGTGGCAGCTTCCTGCCACACCTGTGCTGGAGCCTGAGCCCAGCCTCTGGTCTCAAGACCAGAGGTTCTGCGCATGCATGGTCAATTGACCCGCAACTGTTTTATATGATAGTATGCCCAACAGTTAGGGCTGGACTCTGAAGTGGTCCCCATAGGTAGGCTCATGTGTTTGGACACGTGGTCCTCAACCAGTAACATTGTTTTGGGAGGTTGTGGAATCTTTGGGATGTACTGCCCAGACATCGTTACCAGAGATGGACCTAGAAAACTATAGTTCAACCCTGCTTCTGATCCCATCTCTGTATCTTCCAAGATATGAGAAATGTCGGCTACATCTTCCCGCTGCTCTGGGTCAAGCCCTGTCATGGTGGATTGTTTCCTTGAAAGTACGGTCCCCAAATGAATCCTTTGTTTCTTTAGTTGTCCGTGCCTGGCATTTTGGTCCCAGACTGTCATAGTTAGGCACAGGTATCAACTTGACAGTTAAGGGTTTGAGCTCTGGGCACATTTTTAGAGAATTAATGGTTGAGTGAAGCCCAAAGCAAACCTACAAGAGTTTGTCTAGCTGATGTGGAAGGTCCAGGTGGGCGGGACTAGGCCCTGGAATAAAATACTGAGAACTGATTGAGAAAGTTGGCATCCTTGCGTATACTTGGCTGGACATGCTGGTCTGGCAAGTAAGGATCGTCCCTCTCTCAGCTATTATGTAGTGATGGTGTGGCCAGTTCCCTCAGCCGTGGTGTTGGTGCGTGCTCTCCCGTCAAGCAAATCAAGCTTGACAGACTTGTAACCAGATTATCGTTAAGTAAATAAACCCCTTATTCCTTTAAGCCGTTTGATGGTTATCTATCAGCAACTATGCAGGCTGACTGCAATACAGAGTAACAGTGTACCACCTTCCAGCTGGGAGAGCTGAGAGCTTTGAGAGCCAATATAGCAGCACATGCAACATGGCACCTACAAGGGAGAAATATTTAAGGGACTATATGGTTGACCAAGTTGCTATGGTTCTCTGATTTCTATCTATAGCAGCACTTAGGTGTTTGAAATAAATCGACTCTTTGGAATGAACACTGATAATAGATCAACGGTTCATGATTGAAGTCATTGTGTGTGTTCTCTGTAACAAGGGAGTTTAACGTCAACTAGCTCTCCAGACGGGGTCTTTTTTTGTTAGAACCCGCTATCCTAGTCAGGGCCCAGATCCCTCAATTATGCCATTTTACTTAAGGGCTGAGGAAATGGCTGAGTGAAGCTTATGCCTCGAAAGCAAGAGGACCAACACCTATCTAAAATCCAAGCATGTCTGGGCAGGGGGAGGAGGGGAAAAGGTAAAACAAGCGGCTCCTGCCTAGCTGAAATGGTAAACTCCAGGGTAGTGAGAAATCTTGTCTCAAAAAGTAAGCTGGAGGGGCCGGAGAGATGGCTCAGAGGTTAAGACTCCGCCTCTCAAGCAGAAGGTCCTGAGTTCAGATCTCAAGTCCCATGTTAAAAAAAAAAAAAAAAAAAAAGCCAGGCGGAAACAGCAGTGGTCTGTACTTCCAGTTCTGGTGGGTGGATCCTGGCCAAAGGAAAAAAAAAAAAGGAACAATCCAGGATGATTTCCGAAGTTACTCGTGATACACACACAATAAATTAATAAAATGTTAAAAAGCTGGAGAGCAGTAGAGGGGACCTGAAGTTGACTTTGGTCTCCATATGCATGCGCATGTATATGCATTCCTCAGTAGCACGATGGCAAAGATGAACCACTCGGAGGCAGGTAAGGGAGAGTCCATTTCTCCCTGTGTTTTGATCAGGTGCTGAAACATTGTTAAAACCATGTTTGCCTTGAAGTTCATTTTCCTGTCAGTACGCGAATATGTTGGGCAATGGGGCAATCTGACTCCCTCTCTTATTGGCAGCTGTTGGATTCCCCCTCAGATCTTGGCTTGAGTGAAAGGACTGTCGAACAGTCTGCCAGACTATGTGGGTACCAGCTTTCTAGAACAGTCCATGGATAGTGGGGGTTGTCAAATGACTTAAGCAAATTATGTCATGGCAGCTGATTGCCTCAAGCCCCTGAAGGAGCAGCGGCAGTCAGAGCTGTGTGAAGCAGTTGGTACCAGATTGTTGGGTATCCCAAGCCTTGGTCAACTTTAATGCAAGCATTTCCGCCTAGGCCAGAAGGGGAGCGCGTCCCCTAGTGGCCAGCAGAGGGACTGCTGTGACTGTTCTAAAGAGGTCAGTTTGTGACTGACAAGGTCGTGATTGGTCCAAATGTCTCCTTTCCCGGCTCTTGACTATTTAAGCCGTCTGCCCAGTCTGTGATTTACTTGAGAAATACTCTGTGCTGCCACTCTTGGACCCAATTAAGAGACTTCTTCTGGGTGGGTTGAAGCAGCACAATGGCAGTGGTATTCAAGGCTGTGAAAGAAAAGGAAGGAAGCGTGGTGGAAGAGCTGACAATACTGGCTGAGAACCTGCTTCCTGCAGAGGACTGTGCCACTAGAGGGCGCCAACATCTGCTGCTTCCACTTGCCAAACTGGATGTCAATACTTCACCTAGAAGGAAGTGAACGCTCCCAAGTCCGCTGATGCACATTATGCGCACATTACCACTTTCCCTCAGCTTCCCCGAGTGTGAGCATCGCTGCAGAGTGAGGAGGGATGGTCAGTACCCACGGTTCTGCTCTTCTCTCGTAGGAAAAGCCTAGTTGTTTGAGACAGAGATTTAAAAAGAAATGCATGGAAGAGTCTGTTTAGGTATGAGGCTGATGCCATAAGTTTTTTATTATATTTAGAAAAAAATGTAACTGGACATAAAGGTAAGTCATTCAAAATGAATGAGCGTCTAAACTCTTCTTCAGTGGCAGTGTTTGGGTCCACCACCCAAGCCAGTTTTAACCCAGCCGAGATGCTGGAAAGCAGAACACACGGTCGTGCCCATCAAGGCCAAGAGGGCAAAAGACCCCACGGCGCCTCGATTCCGCTTGCTAGGGTCTGAAAAAGAAGAGAACGGTAAGTTACTAGAACAACCACGAACCATTCCATCTCAGCATTGGGAGCTGTATATTCTTTGGAGATACTGATGTAGTCTAGAGCTGTATGTCAGATGCTGCATATAATAAACATGTTACAACAGCATTGCTTAGGCCATGGAAAAGTATATGGCACATACAGTAATGTTCTAGGACCTTTAGAAGAATTTCCAGGGACCTGTGAGATGGCTCAGAGGGTAAAGGCCCCTCCACCCCTTGTGTAACTCTAGCAACCTGGGTTTAATCCCCAGAAGCCCCCATGGTAGAGAAAGCTGACTTCTGAAAGTCGTCTTCTGATCTCCACGTTTCTCTCTCTCTCTGTTAAGCAAATAAGTGCAATACTAAAAAAGTACTTTCTTCTTTTTCAATGAACTACAGGCCTAAATACCTTTTCCTCCATTCCCAGCTACACTATTTATTACAGTAGTCATCAGGTTTTATAATCAGACAACCTGGGCTTGACACTTGCTAGTTTACAGTCAGCAGCTTAATCTTTCCTTGCCTATTTCTTCAGCTATAACATGGAGTTGCTATGAGGCTACAAACCATTCATAAAGTTCATGTGTCAGTAACTGGCGCATGGGACATGCTCATTAAAAAAATAAGGTTTGTTGCTATTCAAAGGTCGGTACAAAGAATAAGGAGAACAGACAGACAATAAAGAGAAGAGATATTTCACCTATTCTCAGATCATTCACTTTTCTCAAAGTTTGCTAAGAGTTAAAATACAGTAGCACAGAAATTATAATTTCACATCTGTTTCCTTGGCAGATGTCAGCACTTACTCACCTCCTGTGTAGTAGCCATATGCATAAAGAACACGCCCGACAATCCAGGCCAGGCCCAAGCTGGAAGCTATGCGCTAAGATAAAAGGATGAGGTCAGTATTTTCATTGAAGAATCAGACAGGTCTTATTAACATTTTTATTAATGCCTGTCAGTCGAATGTTAGTAATTTCATGGTTCTGCTAAGACAATCTCCTACCCAAATCAGGTAAAATGAAGTTATTTATTCAATCAGGAAAATCAAAGGCCTGTGATTCTTCTATGAATTGCCTGTGCACCTTGGAGCACTTGCTTTCCAGATGGGTGAGTTGGAAGAATCATTCTGCTTTGCCTTGGGAACTGTGATAGTTAACCCTGGAGGCCAACTTGACACATCTGACATTAACTAAGATCAGCTGAGACCACCTGAAGAGATTATCTGGGTAATACAAAGATCAGCCATAGATCTGAGTAGAACCTTCCTAGATCTCATTGGAACCTCCCAGTAGTGGACCAGATAAAAGCAGCCACAGAACAGAAGACTGGGAAGAAGAGAGACTCTAGTCTTGCAGCTCTCAGCCTCTCGGATGGGTGTGATGTAGCCTGTCTTCAGCTTTGGCCAGCCGGCCATGCCGTCTCTGCTGCAAAAGACTGTATCTCCCCTGTGGAACTGTAAATTGAATAAATCTCTCTTTCTCCCTTAAGTCTTTGACTTTGGGTGCGCTCTCACAGTAATAGTCAAGAGTAACTGTTACAGGGACCTTACAGCACTTGTGCTCAGGGGAAGGACAGGCAGAGCTGGGGATCAGGTAAACAAGAAGAGGGAGTCGACCGGAAGTTATGACTCGAGGGAAAGTCTTGGTATCTGAAATGAGCCTGTGGGTACCACATGGACCGACTGAAGGTCTGGTGGAAGAGGCAGGAGCAGTCAGTGCCCACGCACATCAGGAGTGAGGTTCCAGAAGCAAAGGTGGGGAGAGGGCACCGTGCTGTGAGCCTGCAGTCGGGCTGTGAGTGTGTATGTGTGTGTGTGTGCGCGCACGCATATATCTGAGCATGCAGTTGGGGTGTGTGTGTGTGTGTGTGTGTGTGTGTGTGTGTACCTAAGCATGCAGTTAGGGGTGGGGAGAGGCAGAATCTCCCCATCCCCAAGGCGTCTCAGGGATGATAGGCCTCATATGGGTGTCATCCTGGGAGGGGGGACCCATTTGCCCAGAAATGGGAAAGCAGCAGGCTTTCCTCCCCGTCTGGTACTGTTAGTGGTGGTGGGCTACACTGACAGGAGATTTGCTTGCTGGGGGTTGATTCTGGATGACGAGTAGCAGCAGGAGGTGAAGCTGCCATTTGTAAGCTCTGCGCCTCTGCCAGGCTGCTCGTTACTACAGTGCTCATTACGACCAATGTGGGAACAATTGCTAGGAGCTGTCTTACGAGTATTTTTCAGAACTAAGTCCAAGAAGTAGGATCCGGGGAGGCAGAGCAGGAACTGGAGAGGGGGCATCACGTGAATGTCCCCAGAGAGACCAGGCTATTCAGAGTGGCCAGCGGAGTAATATCTGAGGAACGGGCACCGTAATGCCTCTCCTAAGAGATACGAGACCACTTGAAGCTTAACAAGCGTTTTCTATAGGTTTTAAGGTTGAGAATTATCGCCATGTCATTCTGGCAGCTTGTTCATAAGAGCACAAGGCCATTAGGTACGGACTGGGCTGTGGAAGATGTAGAACCAGGAGGGTGAAGGATCAGAATTGGTCAGAAGTCAATGCAGGCATAATGGGCCCCTACAAGGGGAACTCTTTCCTTCCAAGGTAAAAGCCAAATGGCAATGCATTAGACTCAGACAAACTTCAGTGCAGACCAAATCTGCAGCCCACAGAATCATCTATGGAGGCCTACGTGGCCCAAGTGTTCACTCGCATTGCTGCTTTGCCCTCATTTCCCACAGCTGCCCCTCCTCCATGGCTTCCCATTGCTCTCCAGACAGGCTGCTGTCATCCCTGCTCTGTGCCGCCTGTGGATCTGGCTTGTTGTTACCTTCGCGTGACCCCCCCCCCCACACTCTGACTGTATCATTCACAACTGTCAAGCCCGGCTTTCTTCTTTCCTTGGCCTCCCAGTGCTCGCTGCCTCCTAACATGCCACATCATTGACTTATGATGCTGTTTGTGACCCTAATTAAAAGGAGGAGTTCCATGAAGCCAGGTGGCTGTCTCGTTCATGGCTGTAACCTCCAGTGGTAGGTAAATGCTTGTTACATGCACACATGAATGAATGAATAGGAGACATGAACCTTTCAGAATCAGTTAGACCCCAGAGTCAAAGTCTCTCATGGGCATGAAAGCAGGTGATCTCATGGAAGTTAAATAGAATCCAAGAGAATTTTCCTTCATCTGTCGAAATCACTTTAAATCGCTTTGTGGGAAATCACTAATAAAAACCCCTCCACGTCCATGGCTGCTCATTGGGCAAGAAGTTCCTTCTTCCTGCTCTGAGGGCAGATCAGTGATGAAAGCTAAATAGATCAACTTTCCTTGGAGAAACTTACCGGGTGGTAAACACCTCCAACAGCTAGAAAAAACAGGAAAGGTGGATACACTTCCAACCTGGAATAGACAAAAACGACATCTTTTAATAGTGCCCCCATGTAAATGTGGCTACATACAACCAAGAGAACTCTTCTTGCTTGCAAGCTAGAAGACTAGGGTACACGCACCTTGACTAAAGAAAGATGGGAAGTAGGTCCCACCTGCTTTCATGCCCATGAGAATAGAGGGTGGTTCCAAACATGCTGAGTAAAAGGACTCACATCCTACAGACTTAAGAAGGAGGTTTTGGTGGATATGAGTAGCTTTCCTTTCAGAACCCAAAGCTTCTTCAATCTCTTGTATGGCCCAAGACCACGCATTGTCCAGTGTGACCCAGAGAAGCCAAAATGGCTGGGCTTCCCTTGTAGGGAATGGAGTTTAATGTCAGTGTTACGGTTTGAGTATGAAATGATTCCTACAGGCTCTTGTGCAAGAGCACTTGGTTCCAGTTAATGGCGCTATTTTTGGAGGATGTGGAATCTTTTGGAAATGGGACCTAAATGGCAGATGTAGGCCAACAGAGAGGCCTTGAGGTGGGGTACATCTCAGCTGGAGGATTCTGCTTCCTGTCATGTGACCACTAGGAGCCAATCCTGCCATCTTACCTTCCCTACCATGATAGACTGTGTCATAGTTAGGCACAAGTCTTAACTTGATGGTTGAGGGTTTGAGCTCTGGGCACATTTGTAGAGAATTAATGGTTGGGTTAAGCCCAGAGCAAACCTGTAAGAGATTGTCTAGCTGATGGGGAGGCCCAGGCTATGGTGGGACTAGGCCCTGAACAGATAAATAAAATACTGAGAGTTGGTTGAGGAAGTTGGCATTCTTTTGCAAGTAAGGATCATCCCTCTTTCAGCCATTATGTAGAGATGTTGTGGCCAGTTCCCTCAGCCTTGGCGTTGGTGTGAACTCTCCAGTCAAGCTGGACTGAGAACTATACCCAGGAATCATAAGAGAGAATAAACCCCTTGTTCCCTTATGCCATATGATGGCCTTTTATCAGCAACCACGCAGGCTGACTGCAACAGACTGCTTCCTCTGAACACAGGCCCAGAATGAATCTGTCTTCCCCTAACTCTCTGCCAGGTATATGGTGACAATTGCAAGAAAAGTAATGAACACAATCAGTTTAGGCAAGACTTGGTACGAATACTGCAGACATGTAAAGACATGTCTGAAAAGATTACCCAGAGATCTCTCCATTCTGAAGATCTGTGAGTTTGCTCAGTCTTTAATTTGTTCACACACTAACTTTTTAACAGCACTTTTAACAAGGTGTCCACGACTGTCGTCCTATGCAGGGACCTGGGGCTGAAGTGTTGTACAGAGAACACCCAGTCTGTTGTCAGGAGGGCCCACACTCACGTGTTCTGGTGTGCTCGCTGGATGCAGTTGAAGAGGTGCCCGTTTTCAGGATCTGTGCTGTACATGACAGGGTACTGTTGAAACAAAGCAAGACATCAATCAAACAGGCAAGCATAACATTCAGTGTTGAGAGTGAAAACTTAACCTTTAGCACCACACATCCCAAAGCACCTCCCGCTCTTGCGGCATGGCTGATTTCTGCCTAACGATTTACAGTGATGAGGGTTTTCATTCTCAGAGTCGGGTTCAACGTTTCTATTAGGGATCCAGTGGTAGAACCAGCTGACTGCTGTGGCTACACAGTGGACTCCAGGAGTGGCTCCTGCCAGTCAGCATTTCCCACTGATGCCGTGAGTCCATGAGATGCACTCCCGAGACACCCCGGAAGCAGGGCTGATTCCCGAGATTCATCACCTAACACATCCTTTTAGGATTTTCCACCATGGGAGCAGATATTGCATGTGAGAATCTTTTTGGAAGGGTCCATTAGCATAAAAAGAGACGCAGCTAGACGGGAAAACTTGAAAGCAGCGCCAGTGGGCGAGTGTAATTATATGATGCTAAACACCAGCAGAGATGGAGTTGCTCGGCAGGGATGGCTTAAGACCAGTTCAGCTGGCTCTGAAGGATGCACGGAACAGGACCCCTTCCCCCACTCCCCAATCACCAGCTAAACCCAGGCTAAGCTCAGCATCTCCTCCTAACCTAGAAAACAGGAAAACCATCTTGAGGCACCTTTTTAAAAGCGGTGCACAGGGAAACAGTGCTGCCATTAAATCCTGAGTGTGCGCTGCTCCTAGCAAACAGTCTCAGCCGAAGCAAACTTAGCCCCGAGGCTCCGTCCTCTACCAGAAAGACAAAGGATGGCACTGCTCCTGGCCATGTTTCCTGACTCTCAGGAGTGGAATTCCTCGTAGGTACAGTCCTCAAATGGCCACGGCCCATCACCAGCCAACGAGCCGACAGACACGGCCGCCTGTGAGCACACTCACCTCCACCTTGTACTTCTTGCGGGCCTTGCCCACGTTGATGGCGAGGTGCAGCACCATCACGAAGCTGGCGGCCCCAGTGAGGATCACGAACCCATATTCCTTCGAGAGGACGGCCATCTTGCTCTGTGGAAGTCAGCACACCACACTGAGAAGCCGTCCCGACTGCAGGGCGAGGCCTCGTTCCCAGCAAATATAAGCATGCAGATCAGAAAGAGAGGTCTCAGGGCTGGGAGATGGCTCGGAGGGTAACGTATCAGTGGGGTTAGCAGGAGGCCTCGCGTCCGGAGCAGGAGGATAAGGCGGGGAAGCTGGTCAGCGTACTTGGAAGCCTTGCTGTCTGCCGCTCTCTCAGTCCTTATGGGGATGGTGTGGCCAATGCCCTTGGCTCCTGGTTTTGGTTATGGGCTCTCCTGCCAAGCTAGACTCACAACTTAAGTAGACAACTGTAAACCTGAACTACCCCCTCTCTCCCGCCTTGTTCCCACAAGCTGTCTTGTGAATTTATCAGCAATCATGCAGGAAAACTGCAACAATACCAAAGCCCATCTTGATCTCTATGCATGCATGCATAAGGGCATACACATGTATGTTACACACACACACAAACACACACACACACAGAAGAGAGATTTATACAGGTCATCAGAAATTTCACTGTGTCAGATAACGCAACTAAGAAATGTTTAAACATGCAGCAGAGCCACAGAAAAGTATAATCTCCCTCCATTCCTTCCTACCCTCCGGTTTAAGTGACACTCTCACTATGTGGTCCGGGTTGACTTGTACCTACTATAAAGCCCAGGGTGGCCTCCTGCCCCTGCCCTTGGCTATGGAATTGCAGATATGCTACCACAGCTGGTGGTACGTTTTCTTTGGCCAGCATTATATTTACAAGAGTCCTCTACATCACTGTAGGAGTCATTGTAGATGACATTTCTGAAAGTATTTAACATGATCCAATGCTAAAGGAGACACGAGGAGAAGGGGGACAGGAAACAAGGCAGTGTCTACAACAATGACTCAAAGCCTCTGTCTTCTGGGGAGGGGGAAATGGAGGAGGATGAGGTCAGGATCCTCCTTCCATCCTGATGCTGGCTGTGTGTTGACAGAGCATTAACCCCCCCACCTCTCTCTCCAGTAGAGAGCCCCTAAGGAGTGTTCTGGAAAGCACAGCCTGGCTTCTGAACCTGGGTGCTGCTGAAGACACACAGGCAACCATCAAACCCCCACTTCAGAAGGAGCCCCAGAGAGACCTCTGATGTCTGTGGCCTACTTAGAAATGCATAACCAAGCTGACAATATGAGCCAGTGGAGTTAAGTGTTCCCTGTAGATCAAAGCGGGAGCTACGCGCAGGTTTCAATGTATGATTCTTTCAACTTTTCTGTATGTGCGGACGCATTCACCATAAACCTGCCTGCAGGAAAAGCTAATCCCAGTACATTTTCCCGTGTTTGGCATTAAGTTCTTGTGTTGTCCCAGAAGAAAGAACCAGATTGGGTATCAGGGAGTACAAAACTTGACAGGAGGATAAAACCTTGAGGCTCCTCAGTGCTGCTAACTCACCTCTAAGGCCCCCCCCCCAGTGCTGCTGACAGACCTCTGAGCATCCCCCCCCACAGTACTGTTGCCTGACCTCCCTGAGCTTTGAGCACAAACTGAAGAAGTCAGAGCACACAGGCCCAACATGTCAGATTTTAAAAGTATAGTATTTAATTCATTTTGTGTGTGTGTATATGTGTGTGTGTGGATATCATGTGCACCACAGCACGCACTGTAGGGAAGTCAGTAAACAATTTTCAGGAGTTGGTTTTCTCCTGCCACGTTGGTGAGGGTGCGTCTCTCTGGCGGACTCTCCTGTCTCTGCCGCCCATCCCAGGAATTCTGGGAATACATATGTGCACCATTGCCTCTAGGCTTTTTACGAGGGGGGGGGTCTAGGTCATCAGGTTCGCACAGTGTGATGGTTAGTGTTAACTGTCAACCTGACACTTTGGGAGGCAGGTTTGGTCTACCCCATAGGTATTCTCTAGATTACGACTGGTCTCTGGTCATGCTTCTAAGGGACTGGCCTGATAGTGTTTAAGTGACGTGGGAAGATCCAGCCCGGAGTGGGCGGGGCTAAGCCCGGGCAGGAGGATAAAGATGGCAAGAGATAGCTGAGCATAGACATCATGAATAAGCCGGTTCACTGCTCTCTGTGAACAGCTGCTTCAAGCTCCTGCTGCCGTAACTTCCCTGCAGTGATGGATTGTAACCGGGAACAATTAAACTCTTTCCTCCTAAGTTACTTGTGTCAGATATTTTGTTGCAGCAACAAGCAGGTGTTTTTGCCCATTGAGCCATCTCTCCTATCTCATGCCAGGGGATTTTTTTTTTTTAAAGTAACACTTTATTACATGCAGGACTGCCCAGAGCAAAGCGCTCATGTTCTCTGCTTCAGTTTAAAGCTGCCCATCCCTTGCTGTTTGTGGTGGCACATGCTGGTAGGCAAATGCTTCGCAGCACATGAAGCGTGAGTATCAGGGGTTTGAGGCCAGCCTGTAGGGGCTGGGAAGATGGTTCATACGTGAGGATTTGAGTTTGATCCCCAGCATGCAAGAAGCTAGGCATGGTGGCATGCTCTTACAATCATGGTGTTGAGGAGGCGGAGACAGGAGGATCCCTGGGGTTCACTGGCCTGCCAGCCTATGCTAATCAGTGAGCCCCAGGAACGCTCTCAAAAATAACAACAACAACAACAACAACAAACATCACAGTGTACAGCTCCCCAGGAGTGATAGTTGAAGTTGTCCTCTGGCCTCCACATGGTGCCTTGTGTACACCAGGACCACCACTCACACATACATCCCTCTATACACAAAGTCCATTCCTCACTGGTGTCTAGTTTCCAGCTCTCCTGGCGGTCGGCCTAGGGGTCAAGCTGCTGCAGAATGCTTCTAGTCATTCTTACAAACAAACCAGCAGGGGCTGGCAAGATAGCTCGGAGGGTAAGGGGCCTGCTTGCAGGCCTGGCGACCTGACTTCAATCTCTGGAAGCCCATATGGGAAAAGAAGAGAACTGATTTTCAAAAGCTGCCTTCTGACCTCGCCTGCACCAGGTCATGCATCTTCTTCCTCCCAACTAAGTCGATACAATATTAGACCAACGACAAGCCAACGAGATGGAGTGTCCCTAGTGTCCAGAGCTCGTGTGTTGTTCTCACAAGTCTAAAACAGGAAACACTAAAGGTGAGATTCAAATTCAGACTCATTTGGTTCCAACGTCCCTTTTGGCCCTGTTTGGGAATTAAGAGCTGAATGAATAGTGGGGTCATGGTATCTTTCTCAATATGGAATGCGGGAGGTGAGCAAGCCACTATGATATCAAAAGTGTTAGTTTCTCTTAGCCTGGAAATGACATCTGGGGGGTTTAAGCTCCTCAAATCTCTCTGCTCTCCTACCACCACCCACAGGTAGATTTTACAGACTTTCCCCTTCTGCGATCTTCACCTGCCCTGCCCTGCCCTGCCCACCTGCCCCTCGGAGGGTCAGGACCCGCACTGGGTGGGGCAGCCTCTGTGACTCAGCACGGGGCGCCTCCAGGCCCCACCTATCCAGCTGCGGAGAACAAGGCGGCCTGGCTCCCGTCCAGGTTCCTTGCCTGCTTTCTCTTCCCAAGTTTACAAAACCAGTGCAAGTCGGAAGCTGTGGTTGTAGTTATTACAGCCAAGAAGTATGAGCCCCTTGAAAACAAACAAACAAAACCCACGGGGCCTTCTAGGTAGGCTACCTGACGTGCTTGAAATTAAACATTTTTGGGGGTCAAACAGGCCAGTTCAGGTGCCTTTTGATGAGCAATAAAATGAGGTCTGTCTGCTTTAAGTTGGGGTTTCAGAGTCAAGAGGCTTAGGTGCGAAGGACAGAGCTCAGATCAGAGTAGGTTGGAGAATTCATCAGAAAATCACCCCAGCTACCCTACAGTGTAGAGGGTTTAGACACTGACCTCTGTTTTTCTGATATTCCAAAGTAGCCAGATGGTAAGACAAAGGAAGTAGCTCTTTGCAGTTAGGACACATCCAAAAGCAACTGCTCTATAATCTACAATTAGAAATTAACACGACACCTGAGTTCTTCTTTTAAAGCAGAAATGTGGTCTGCTGGTCGTCAAGACTTCTGGATGCTTCTTTTTGTCAAAAAACAAAAGACAAGGTGGACGACCCCTGAAGACTGACCACAGGGGAGATGGTCAGGCATGAACCTGGATGGGGCAACCAGGGCCAAGAAACACTCCAGGAGGCAGAGAGGGTTTTTCTTTCTTTCTCTCTCTCTCTTTTTTTTTAACATCTGCAAAAATTGTAACTTCTTTTTATTGATACTTTTACTATTTTTATTCTTTGACACTTTCATACATAAATACAATGAATTTGTTTTCACCCCTTATTACCCAAGCCCATTCCCCCTCCTGTCCCACTTCATACTTTCCCCTTTCCAGCCAGTCTTTTTGCACATGTGACCCACTGGTTTATCTGGGATACCTGTATGGGGAGGTGCCTGAGGACTTGCCGAGGCAGGATGACTTATCAACTGGTAAATCATTGAGTAAGGAAGCTCCTTTTATCCTGTCTGGCATTAGCCTTAAACAGTCTCTTGGGGAGGTGTGGCATCTCTTGAGATCGTCCCTCATTCGTGGTGAAATGTGGATAGACCAACTAGTGTGCAGGTCTTATGGAAGCCGACATCGGTGCAATGGGTTTTTGGGTGCGGCAGTTTTGCCAGGACCAGAGGATGTTGCCTGGCAGTACCACTTCCCACTTCAGGCTCTTGCATTTAAAAAAAACTTTATTTATTTATTGTGTGTGTGTGTGTGTGTGTGTGTGTGTGTGTGTGTGTGTGTGTGTATGTGTGTGTGTGAGGGCACTGTGTGTCCCTGTGGAGGACCAAGGGGGAATCATCCTGGATTGCTTATACTTCCTTTTTTGCTTCACTGTGGATTTCCCAGGCTCTGCCCACCAGGGCCAGAAATGCAGGCCTCCACCATTTCTGCCTGACGTGTTTTTACGTGGGACCTGGGATCCCAACTCAGGACTTTCTGCTTGCGAGGCAGAGTCTTAACCCCTGAGCCATCTTTCCAGCCCTGAGTGCATGGTTTATAAAGTGATTATTATGTGGTCCCTGGTGGAGAGCAGCTTTCTCCCCACAGGGTCTTCTCTGCAGGACCTGTGGCCTCATGCGCACAGGCACAGGAGGGAAGCCTGGAAAGCTGCCAGAGGGTGGGAGAGTCTTCCGTCACCTTTATACAGCTCTGCCAAGAGAGGTGTCCCGTGTCACAGGCCCTGCCTACACTGACAGAACAACTGACTATAATGGCCTTGCCTTTTAAAGGACAACAGCAGCTTAATTCACCCAAGGTTCAGAAACACTTTATCACTGGCTACATTCTTAGGCTCCGAGACTCTAAGGAGAAGGGATGGATGTTCCCAGTCTGTTCCCAGAGAGTGGTCTCTGGGTCAGGGTGCACCAGGAAGGAGAGGCAGCTCAATTCACAGCGTCCACACCCAGGCAGTGCCAGCCACACCCAGAGCTGCTCCAGCCCAGAGCTGGCAGATAGCTTCCAGCAACAGGCCTGAGGAGCTGATAACTCATACAAACCTTTCTCTGGCATGAGCTCTTCCGGGGACTGCACCCATGTGGCTGATTTCTTACCTGCCCTGGGCCACCAGCAACCCTTTTATGGACCCAACAAGATAAGGTTGAAGAACTCTGCCCTAGACCTTATCTCGTGTATGGTGCGGGACATGCCACACACAGGCTCCATCTGAGTGCTGGCACTTGTGTTTCCCACAAGTCGGTTGGCTTCTGTACCATTCTCCTGAGTACTGAACAATGGAAAGTTCTCTAGGGAGAGAGAGCAGAGGACAGACGCTCTGGTTTGTGTTGATTGTGTAGGAGCAACGTGCATGAATACAGAACTCAATAAAATGCTGCTGTTGTATTCCAGATCAGTGATTCTTAAGCTTCACCTGGGGAGGGTGTTAAGACATATCCCAGTTCCAGTGTTTTCATTGAGCAGGGGGTTTGGTGGGGAGTCTTAGAACATACCTTTCAAAAAGTTTCTAGGAGGTACTGATGACTTTGTCCAAGAAAGACTGTGTGTATGTGTGTGTGCATATGCGAGTGTGCATGCATGTGCGTGCGTGTGTGTGTGTGTGTGTGAAGGGGTATATGTATGGAGACTAGAGGACAACCTTGGGGGTGATACCTCAGGTCAACTTTCATTTGAGACAGGGTCTCTTACTGGCCTGGAGTTTGTCACGCAGCCTAGGCTGGCACCATGGCCACTGTGCCCCAAGAACTTGGCTGCCCCTGGCATTGGATTACAAGCATGCACCACCATGCCTGGCTTTTTTTTCCAGTGGATTCAGGGGGCTGAACTCTGGTCCTCCTGATTGTGCAATAAGCACCTTATTGACTGGGTTATATCCCCAACTCTCCAGGGACCATCTTTTAGGAATTCCTATCTTAAGGGAAAAATATAAGAGGTAAGGATTTTATCTGATCCGAATCCAGAAGGACAGTCTTGTCTCTCTGACACATATCCTTCCACTGTCTTTGCAGGCTACTGGGACACATCTTTCCCTGCAATACCCCCACAGTTCAATGAGGAGGCTGCCATGTGGGCTCTAGTTAGACACAATTACCCACTGAGCTCGTGCCCACCACTGAGCTCGTGCCCACCACAAGACAATTGTCTCCTTCCAGTTTTAACATTTGGCTCAAAATGAAACATTGGGTAAATGGCTGGGTTTCTTCTTGGGTTCCCCCCGTGAGCCAGAACCCAGCACCTGGGTTCCTGAGTCACTTCTTCACCTTCCATTTTTCAAAGGAATCAAGAGATTAAGGCTTTAGGTACCTAAGGGTGATGTTCATTGTGTCACAAGATGACCTTAAAAAAACTTTGATAGTTTCATACATGTATACAATTTGGTTAAACAATTTCCACCATGTAGTAGTACTGGATCAATTCCCCTTCCTTCTCCTATTGAAAAATTTTTTTGCACCCAATCAGTCTCCCTTCTACTTTCATGTCTTTTTGTGTATGGTTCACTGAGTTTCATAAAACATGATTTCTGGGTCATCCCAATACCATGAAACTGTCCACATTAGATTCTGAACAATCAGCAACATTAGTTTAAGTGAAAGATTTATTTAAGGACTTTTTAACAGGGTACACTTTCTCATCCTTCTGGTAGATATAGCAAACCAGGAGATAATTTCATCAATATATACTGATCATTGAAATATAGAACCTATGACCCACCAAGCACTGGAACAGACTTTACATAAATTAACATCTTCGCCCTTAGAATACTCCTATGTGGTAGTGACTATGACCATCTCCATTTCACACTGGAGGAAATGGGGGCAAAGAAGAGTTTGGTAACTTGCCTAATGCCCCACAGCAGGCGAGTGCAGAACTGGGGTCTAAACAGGTAGCTGGATACCGTTTGCTACTAAATCATGCCCCGGGGCTTGCTTCGTACTTAAAGCTGGAGTTCTGCCTCTCAGCCCTGAGCAGCACAATACTGGCAGAGGCTGTGTTGTGGGCAGTACGGGCCGCACCCTGGGCTTGGGCTCCAGGAGCAAAGGGAAAGGATCAGTGCCAAGCACAGCAGCCCAGGGGTAGGCGGAGGATCGTGTAGCTTCACAGGACAGTTTTCATGCTTCACACGCTAGGCCTTGGACACACACACACACACACACACACACACACACACACACACATACACACACACACACATACACACACACACACACAGAGCCCTAGTTCCCAGTAGCTTTGCAGTATTCAACACACAGGATTGAATAATCTGCAGAGTGTTGCTGCTTCCCTTCTTCCCTGGAGATGGCTTTTATTTTACCAGTATTTTCTTCTTGATGGATGACCCTTGCTAGAACCAGTATAATACCGAGTGGAGAAGACAACGGACTTCCTTGTCAGGGCAGACAAATCCAGTTTTTCACCACTACCTGTGTTACATACATGTAGGTTCCCTTCCAAAGATGCCTCTTTCAAGAGTAGTTCAGAGATCTAATTATTTCTGTATTTTAAAAACACAGCAGGACTTGTACTTGTAACTTTTACATTTTACTGGAGTATCTATTACTAACCGCCACTATCACCAGCAAAAGCAAAAGCCCAGGGCATGGGGGCTTCCAAAGGGAGAACAAGGGTATCCTAGTAACCAGTGGGGCCTGGAGGAAGTCTCTGGAGGTAGGGGATAGAATAGCAAACAATGCAACAGCTGTGCAGTGTAGTTGGTTACCAGACACCAAGGGACTGTGGGCTGCTGCTGCAGAGGCTCTATTTAGGAGAGAGCAAATCCAGGGTTTAGATGTGGCACTGCTGGTCTGATTACTAGCAGATCTACTCCATCCCAGCACCCCAGGTGGCGGCGTGAGGTTTCCTATGATATTCGGCTCATGTATTCTCCTCTAGGAATTCTGATAGATTCTCCTAGGAACCCCACTTCCTAGCACTCAAGCTTGCTCAGCCTGGCCTCTAATTCCTGCTTGGGCCACTTCTGGCCTTATCTTACTGGGGCAGAGTTTCTGCGGTTATAGCAAGGTTTCATCAGAAAACTTCTTCAGCTGCTCTCCCTGGAACACAGCCCTGAGGTGACACTCCCTCTCTCTCTCTCTATGTACCCAAGTCCTATTGGTTGCCTGGAAGAATTCCAGGGTGTGGAGGGGTGAGGATATGGAGACCATAATCAGCATAAATGGAACAAAAGGCAGGTAAGCTTGGCTGGTTTTGGGCGCTTGACCTAAGTAATTTGTCAATTCAGAATCATCAAGTTATAGCACCTTATGTTTTCCTCAGTGGCCATTGGGTTTTTTCAGGGACAGAAGGATTTTGCCCTCTGTCTTCAGCTATATAAAATTCAGCTTGGACAATGGTAATTTCTACTTTCACCTGTGAGACTTGGCCGCACTTTCTTAAGATGGCGTCTTGTGTTAATGGGACCAGGAATGGACCATGGAAAAGTATCCTCAGGTCAGTGTGGAACCAGAATTCCCATGTCTCATGGCAGTCCTTACTTGTCTGCCTTTGCTCTCAGTCCAATCTTATTTGACATGTCAAAAATCCAACATTTTAATAAGTGTAACAGAAAAGCAATCATTTAAAAGGTCGGCCTGATCATAGGAAGCAATCTTCCCAAAGTCTCAGGTAACAGATGGCTCAGAGACTCTTGGGCGGGGCTGATGCTCCTTTTAGCATATACATAGCCTCACTTTTGTTCTAGATGTTTCCACAGAGAAAGAGGACTCATAAGTACACTCTGATGGGGTATCTGAACCTTCCAAGTCCATAAGAAATGTAACTAACTAGTGGGAATCATAAAACAGATGTAGTTCTGTATCGTGGGGAGTCATGGACCTCTTGGGTTCATTTCCTAAGAGCAGCTCTGGCCCACTCTGCACATACGAAACCTGGCTCACGTGACCACTAGGCTTTTTCTTTTTCGGATGTCTTGAGCCATAAAGATGGCGCATCAGGTAGAGATGTTTGCGTTTGCAAACTTGGTGATCTGAGTTTGATTCCTGAGTCCACGGTGGAAGAAGAGAACTACCTTCTTCTTTTTTTAATTTTTATTTATTTGCTTATTAGGGAGCATGCATGTATACATGTACCATGTAGGTTTCTAGGGATCAAACTCATGGGTCACCAGCTTTATAAGCAGGTGTTTTCTTCTCTGAGCTAGCTCACTGGTTTGAGAACTGACTTCTGAAAGTTGCCCTCTGACCTTCACACATGTGTTGTGACATGAGTGTACCTTCTCTTTCTCTCCTTCTCTCAAATAAATACAATTTTTTTTAAAGATAGGTTTCTGCTATATAACTGAGACTGGCCTTGAACTTACAATCCTCCTGCCTCTTCCTCGTGAATGCTGGAATTACAGGTATGGGGCAGCACAGTCCTCTACTAAGTTAAAGACATGTATAAATCTAGGCGAAGGGCTGGTGAGCGGGCTCAGTGGTTAACATTGTTTGTTCTGCAATTGTGGGGATCGGAGTGCAGATCCTGTCACCCACATAATGAGCTGAACATCCCTGTAAACTCCTATAACCCCAGCTTTGACAGGAATGGGTAGAAACAGGATTGTTGGGTTTGCTGGCTTCTAGTCTAGCCAAGATATAAGTCCCAAGTTCAGGGAGAGACCACGCCAAAAGGAATAGGTGGAATGATGGAAGAGGACACCTAATGCCCTCTTCTGGCTTCTGTGCACATGCATAGGAATGCACATCCCTACATATAAGCACACAACACTCAGATACTCACGCAAACCTTGGAGAATCGTCAGTACAGAAAATAATCCTTAAATATATTTAATTCCTGGGCTGGTGGGAAGTGAGGGTGTGGAGGGTCAGCAGGACACTAGAGGCCCCACGAATGTCTCTTGTTATGTGAAGCCAGCTTTGTGTGTTGTGTCAGTGAAGGGTGAATGAGCACATTACTTCTCTTTTCCTCTTTGAAGCCTGACTTCTGTGTGATGAGGTACTAGACACCCATAATTGAATAGTGCTGAGTCACCCCAGGGAACAAGCAGCGATTCTGCTCTCCCTAGGTATTTAAGAACACCAGACTTGTAAGAAGAAAGCACAAACCCCAAGAGTGATCCTACGGGAGTGACAAGTTTCTCTGAGCCACTCTTCAAGCTTAAGTCTCCAAGGACAGGTGTTCTCTGCCTAACCTGGAAGCCTTGGGCCTCAGGAGACTTCCATGAGCACCCCCAGGAACTATGATGGCAGAGACGCCCTGCCTCATGCTCTAACTGTCTGGAGGCAGTAACCTCAGGGGAGAGAACCATGGATAACAGATGGGGGCGGGGGGAGACATCACAAAATTCATCAAGCTGATTTGATAAGTTCAGTGAAAGGCAAAGCCTCTTACTTAGAGGAATGTTTGCCTCGATTCCATGTCTACCGCCTCAGTATGTTCTCAGGACGATTCCCTCCCTTATTCATTCTCTCATGACTGTCACCTAGCACTTGAGGCATAAGCCTGCAATGGACCATTGAGACTGAGCAAGAAGGTCCCAGCTCTCCAGACGTGTAGTCACAGTGTGAGTATAGAGAACACATCACAGAGGATCAGGAGAGGGACGCGGAAGGCCCAAAGGATGTTGCAAGGATGGATGAGGGACACCACAGGCAAGGAGGCAGCTTGCAGGCAGGAGGAGCCATCTTTGATGTGGAAGAGAAAGGAGACCAGTGTTACAAGAGACTGGAGGAAGATAGCAGGAGAAATCAACTCTTTTAATATTTATTTTTAGCATGAATATTATTTGGTACGGGTCAAACACTGTTTTAAGTAGTTCCTCAGTATTAACTCATTTAAATTTTCATTGATATACTTACTGCAGCTTCCTTTTTTCAAGTGAGGAAACTGAGCACTGGAAAGGTTGACTATCTGCCCAATATCACATAGTTACTGGAGGGCAAAGCCTGGATTCCACACACTAGCCAGATTCTCCTTTTGGCCTTGACCACTCTGCCTCTGAACTAGGTGGAAGAGCATGTTCCACAACATCAGCGCTCTTTTGAAACATCTCCGCCCTCTCAAGCCCTCTTCTGAGCATAAAATGTATTAACAAGAAGACAGAGTTAATAATTAACTCCAAGCATGAAACTGATTATAGCCCATGGCTTTTCTAATTGGGAAGGAAAGAAATCTTGGGAAACGCAGAAAGGAGCATTTTCATCTTCATGAATGTCAGCACTGCAGCATGAGAATAGGAAGGAAGACACTTTCTCCAGTCTTCTGGGCAAGACAATGACATGGCACTTCACTATTATGTTGAGATACCCCCCAAACCTGCCCTTTGGCCTGATAGGAGTCTAAAGTCACAGGGCAATTAAGCTTCCCTGGGGTGACTCCAGAAGAGGAAGAAAAAAAAATCTTGAATGACTCATATTGACACCACTCAGACTTTCCATCACAAGAAATTCATTCAGCCTGGAGTTAATTCTGAACAAATGCTGAATTTCTGCAAGAGTGCCCACCAGCCACCAAGGGAGTGTACCACCTACGCACTGGCTTTGGCCAAATCAAGGACTTGACTCTCCTATGCTTTTAGGCATTTAGAAGGAGGCTTTGACACAATCATTTCCATTTCTTAAGCTGGCCTCGTAAAGTATCATTTATTAAAAAAAAAAAAGCCTGGTCTGATGCTTATAAAAATTGCAGCACTTGACTGGACTGAGGTAGGTGGATCATGACTTTGAGGCAAGCCTGGACTACTCTATCTCAAATAACAAACACATGTAGGCTATGGCGCTCAAAATGCAGAATCCATATTCTGCTTAATGAACAGGTCAAACCTAGAATGAACTCAGAACTAATAAGGGCATCTATGAAAATCTTAAGAGGTTTTTAAAGTGCATTCGGGAAATATTACAATTTCCCTGTTGCTTCATCTCTGTATTTTTCTCCATTAAAGATGGAGACTCTTGAAAGATTTCATCTTACATTCTGATAACCTACTTGATGGTAATGGGTAAGTACTTCTTTCTACTCATGAGCAGGACTAACATACTTAGTTTCAGAAACAGTAACAATATATGCTAAACCAATATGGCTTTAAAATGTGAAATGCTTCTTTTTTTTATTATTATTATTATTATTTATTCAACTGTGTGCATGTGCATGTCTGTGTGTGTCTGTATGTGTGTGTCTGCGTGTGTAGAACCACGGACGAATTCGCGAACCACCATGGACGCCTCCACCTCCTTCTGCCCCGGGATTCACAGGCTCCGCCCTACCAGGTCCAGAAGCGCAGGCCGCCCCCGCTTCCGTCTGGCGTCTATACGTGGGATCTGGGATCCGAACTCGGGACCTTCCGCCTGCAAGGCGGAGGCTTAACCCCTGAGCCACCTCTCCAGCCCCGTGAAATGCTTCTTAATCAACCATGGCTAGCAATGGTGTTCTGAACACAAATTCAGAATATCTAAGTGCAAATACAGGAAATACGTTTAAATACAACCGATTGTTTAGTAGGCATTGAATTGAGTGTGTGTGTGTGTGTGTGTGTTGGCTAAAGGTCAGCCATAGGCATCTTCTTCTATTGCTCAGTGCCTACTGTTATTATTTATTATTTTTTTAAAATTTATTATTATTTATTCAATTGTGCATGTGTGTGTGTGTGTGTGTGTGTGTGTGTGTGTGTGTGTGTGTGTATGTGTGTGTAGAACCACAGACGAATTTGGGAACCACCATGGACCACCTCCACCTCCTCCTTGTTTACTCTGCCCCAGGATTCACAGGCTCTGCCCCGGGATTCACAGGCTCTGCCCTGGGATTCACAGGCTCTGCCCTACCAGGACCAGAAACACAGCCCCCCCCCCCCTGTTTCCACCTGGCGTCTATAGTGGGGTCTAGGATCCAAACTCAGGACCTTCTGCCTGCAAGGCAGAGGCTTAACCCCTGAGCCACCTCTCCAGCCCCAATTTATTATTTTTTGAGTCAGGTTCTCTCCTAAAACCTGGACCTTACGGATTCAGACAGTATGACTGCCAAGCTCTAAGGAACCTTCCACTGGAGAGATTCTCCCCTACAATGGGGCTATTAGACCCCCATGTTGTGCCTGACTTTTCATATAGTTGTGGAGGATCTGAACTCAGATCCCTAAGCTTGCATAGGAAGGACTGTTTCTCCAGAACTCTAGGACAACAAATAAATGGAGAAAGCTGCCCTTCTTTGGTAACAAGTTTTCAAAAAAAAAAAAAAATTGCCCAAACTGGCTTTAAAGTCCCCATCCTCCTGTCTCAGTGTCCTCACAACCAGGACTAAGGTTGTGTGCCTCCACATCCAGCCAGAGGTCTGCTCCTTAATCTAACTGCAGTTTCTATCGCTGGCCACAGTATCACTGTCATTTTATAAATAGTAACACTGGTTAAAGAAAAAAAGAATCACTTGACAAAGTTTTCTATTTCTGTAACATTGTGTCAGGAGGAAGCTTAACAGAATCTTTCCCAGGGTGAAAGTATTTGTTTGGATTTTAGACGTGAGGTTTATTTAACTCCTTAGTTAAATTTAGCTCCTGTGAGAATAAACATTCTGGATCCCCTGACTCAGATAATATACTCTCATTACCGAATTCACCGAGGGACGACATGCCTGTAGCTTTGAACGATAATCTTGTTGCTTCCCGGAAACCACCGGCTGCAGGTGACCTACCGACTTCCCAGGGAAATCCCTACCTCTAGCTCCCACCCTAAACATCCGCAGCGCAACGGCAGGACCACACCTAGACCTGCAGCATACATCTGCAGAAGCATCCTTTGCTCTAGGGGACCTCCTTTCCCCAGTTAAGGATTCAAGTCCCACAGCTCCTTTCCTCCCCAAATCGCCATCTGTCTCTGCTTTTCCTTGCCTTCCTTTCCCACAGTCACTTCTACCCTAGGCTACTTGTAAAGTCGTGCCTCCCAAGGAAAGATTTAGAAGCCGCAACTTCGGGGAATGACTCACGGAGTCTGCAGCCCTGTCCACCGCCCTTCGGGGGCCCCACCTCTTGTGGCTCTGGCTCTCCCTGCAGGGACACCAGATAAGAAGAGGACCTTGCTGAAATCCAAGGAAGGGACAAAGATTCTCCGCCCCCCCCCCCGCAGCCTTCGAAGTCTCTTGTTGTAAGACGAAGGAAGGGAAAAGACCCGCGTTTGGGCTCTAATGCAAATGTTTCTATGGAGCAAGAGAAAAACAAACACAATTCCCCCCAGACCCTCTCCGAAGGATCCTAGCAACACATCTACAGCAGGCGCAAAGCTCGCAGGCCACTTATGAAACCGGCGTTTCACTCTGACCAGAACTGTCGCATGCCCACCCTCCGCACCACAGGTGCAGTTGGTTGGTAATGTCAGGTGGACTCCGCAAGGCCTAAAGAGAGAGCCCCAGGACTGCAACAGCTGGAGGAGAGGACACAAGAAATTGAGGAAGGGTTGACCTTGAGAATCTCCCGGAGTTACATAGATAGCAAGGCCAGGTCTCACTTAAAAGTTCCAAGCCCATTTCATCAGAGAGAGGATGCAGGGCGGGTAAAGAACAAAGTGGATGGAAATGTAGACCTCAAATCTACTGTCAGGGAAGCCGGTCAGAGAGAGACGTATTCCGCTCCGGGTGCTGAAACAAGGCTAGGCGCGAGTGCAAGCGCTTCAGTGGCCCGGGGGCCGCACGCGGGGGCCAGAACTTACCTGGATCTCCACGCTCCGCCGGTGCAGACCCGAGCTACGGTGCTGTGCACTGCCCTGGGTGCGGCTGCAGCGCTGCCGAAACAGGCCCCGCCCCCGTCCGGGGCAGCGCGAGGCCACGCCCTGAAGGCGGGTCTCCCCAGGCAGAGCCCGCCCCCTAGGTTGGCCCGTTCGCGCGGGTCGGGATGCGGGGCTGCACGTTCTCCCTGCCCTTGGGGGTTTACCTGTCCCATCCTTCAGCTCCCATACACCTGTTCCCTTTCCCTGGTGCTTTCCCGACCACCATGCTGAGTCGTTCCAGCCGGTGCTCGGCTGCAGCTGGCGGAACGGTAAGCGCGTTAATAATTCGTCCCCAGCGAAGCCACCGTAGCTCGGTCCCGGCACCGCGCTCCGCGCGTAACGGCGTCCGGTGGCACGGCGCGTGCGCGGAAGTGGAATCCCCGCAGATGGGCGCGTCCCGGAGGCACGCGGGGCCCCTCCGCTGCGCGCTCCGCGGAGAAGAGGCCCAGGCATGTCAGGGCCTGTGAGTTTCCTAACAAGTATTGCTGGGTGCTCGGAGAACAGGATCCGAGCCGATCCCGCGTGCTGCGCCGCCCCGCCGCGCTCCCCGTGGGTCCCGCTCTCGCGGGCGCGTCTTCAGAGCACCGCGGGGTCCGCGTGTGCGCCCGCGGGTGGGGCCTGCGGATGGCAGGAAACCCCGACGTTATTTTCCCCCCTTGATTGGTCCTAAGTGCCCTACCTTTCCCCACACTGGCAACTTAATACATAACCTTTTAATCTTTCCTCGCAACACACGAGGGGTGACTTTGTGTTAAGAGATGTGTCCCAAAGAAGTAACATCAAACAGTTGAAGTATCAGGTCAAAAGGATGCGAGCAACGTTGACAGGCCAGGCACACTCCCGATGATTGACTGTAGCTTGTTACTCTGATGTGGCAGTGGGGGCCTGGACTGTCCCCCACTGGCCGAGGTGCACGCTTCCATCATCTAACTTGATTATTTGGGGCTTGAAGCAGACAAAGAAGGGGTTGTGAGGAGGGCTTAATGCCTTTGTGGTGATACAGGTCTAATTAGCATGTTTTATGGCTCTCATTTCTATAGGGCCTAAGCAAATAGGTGTTTTTTTATCTCTGTAGAACTTAGTCCTAGTCCTAGTCCGATTGTGTCTAGTGTCTCCATTTGTTTTATTACCCTCTGTCAAAGAGAACTTGCATCTTACCTGTTAAGTTAGAAGATAGAGAATTCTCTTAGCTAGTGAAGTAGACAATTCTAAAGTAGAAATGCTGAATTGAGGGGAGGCACTTTTACCATTTCTAATATTTGGCCTAAGAACACAGATTCAGGTTATCCTCAAGTACCATGGTCCAACATGGTAAGTTTCAGGAAATTTTTATAGTAACAAAAACAAAAGAAAGCCCTAAACCAAGACACTTCTTAAAGTAGATGTACTGATGGGTATATTAGGTAGCTGGATTGCACAAACGGAAACCTGTATAGGCCTTCGGGTTGGTGGAAGCTCGTGGTTTATATATTCTAATAGAAGAATGGATGTTAAAGACAAACATGGCAATGAAGAACTGATGTGTTTGTATGTGTGTGTGTGTGTGTGTAATGACTCTGGCTTCTGTCCTGTAACCTCTCCACAGTTACTGAAGTTGTAGTAAGTCATCTAGCCTTTAGAGTCTTTAACAGAGGTGAGGCTTTTTTCTTAGGCATACGTTCACAATCCCTTCCTTTCTTTCATGTAGCCCGGGCTGGCCTTGAATGCTTGATCCTCATGCCTCTACTTTCCAAGTGCAGGAATTACACGGTGTGCTACCATGCTCATCCTAGTCTTTATTATTTCAGTTGAGAAGATACACACTTTTCCACCATCCCTCTTTGAGAGAAGAGAGTAGGCCCAGGAACCTAAGGAGGAGTCCAAGCCAAGGCAACGCCATGGCTTGGGATCTAGATTGGAGTTGTGCTCCTTTTTAATAGCTCTTCTTGCTCACACATCTCAAAGCATACTGAAGATTTATAAAAATCTTTACTGTTGCTATATCAGCAATTTTCTGAGGTTCTCATGCTTTCTCCTTTAAGTACAAACAAGTCTCACACTCTGGGATTTCCAGCACATTGGACTTAGAAGACTTGTTTTAGGCAAATAAGAAGCCACTTCAGCATTAAGGAAGATCGTTCTCCCCTTGCTGACTAGTCCAAGGAAAGTCAGGAGAATTCTGGCTTCTCCTTTCTCAGATACTCTTGCTTGACTTCAAACAAGAGCTTTCTTTTAAAAATCTTACAAAAGTGGTATTTGTCTGCTGTAGAAATCTTGGAAATGCAGAACTGCCCTTCAGGAAATCACATGCATAGTAAGGTCATGCTGTATACATGATTTTGTCAGCTTTGTCCATTTTTCATTTCTTGGGCAGTGCATCTGCAACACTATTTGGCACTAATTGCATCTTACATCATACAAATCTCCTATTGGACTTGTTTCCACCATGTGTTCAAAATCTTAGGTAAATGTGTGTGCATACCAATGCTAATTTGGCTAAGTGACTTGAATTTCTGAGTCAGAGACTACTACATCCTTCTTTACATCTCTTGCTCTCTCAATAAATTTGCACTCTTTCTGAGTTGTAATTTTCTCAAACATATATTGGATATAATTTCCTCCATCTCCAACTGGGAAAGAGACCTTTGCTCCAAGGTTATTTTCATGATCAGATAGATGAAGACAAAGTGATCACAAAATTCCTGCGCCCTTTTTAATCAGGTCGATAGATTTTGTAGGTGCTTTTACAATAACATGAATTATGAGGTGCTGTACTTGGCTCAGAGGTTACTGTGTCCCCGCTTCACTCACCATTAATTCCTTCTCCATTTACAACCTGGCTTCTGCTTCCAAGCCTCATTTCAAGCTGCACTCTTAAAGGTCACTGTTTGCCTTGTAAATTCTCTCTTCTCTGTCTCTCTCTGGAGCTTCAGAAACGGCTCTCTCCTGATTCTTTTTACTCTCCTCTGCTGGCCCCTCTTCGTCTCCCTCTTACAAAAAATGTGTTCATGATTTTCCGAAGCACTGTTCTCTATTTTTCCTTTGCATTCTTCTCTTTTATGAGTCCCTTGTTGACTCTCCCTTGATGACTCATCTACTTCTGTGGCTGTTTTGGTTGTCTAGCATCCAGATCCCTTCTCTTTCAGGAAAATGCCATTATTACATTCTTTGGAGAGAGAACCTACTGTATTACTGAAGTTAAAGATCAGCACTCTCTCTCTCTCTCTCTCTCTCTCTCTCACACACACACACACACACACAGTTTCAGAAGAGTTAAGAGGAAAATGCCAGTGTCCTGGCAGCAGGTACCTGCCTGGCAAAGCCGATGCCTACAGGAAAACCAACAGCAGTGCGAGCTCTTTTGGAGTTTCCTTTATTGTGGTGGCAGCAGGGAGGGAAAGAGATTTGACTTTTTTTTTTTTTTTAACCACTCCTTTTTTCTTTTTACATCTTACTTTGCTTCTGGGGACGGAACTCAGGTTTCCAGGTTTGAGAGGTGGTACTTTATCCACCTTTATTTCCCCTCTCCTTTTTCATTCCCTTTTATCATAGATATGTGTAACAACTTGATGGTCGGGAGGCTGGGAGCTCTGGGCATATCTGTAAAGACTTGGTAGTTAGCCCCCTAGCAAGCCTGCAGGAGACTGATTGATGGCAGGGTCCAGCCCATGATGGGTGGGGCTAGTCACTGAGTAGGTGAATACGATGGAGGAGGGGACTGGTTAAGGAAATTGGCATCTTTTAGTACACTTGGCCAGACATGCTGGTCTGGCAAATAAGGATCATCCTTCTCTCAGAAATCCTGTGGATATGTGGATATGGTATGCTGCTGGCCCCTGTCAAGCTGGACTAAGAGCTATAACTGGACTATCCTAAAAACAATAAATCCCTTGTTCTTTTAAACTGTTTTGTCATGAATTTATCAGCAGCAATGCAGGCTAACTGTAACATCCTCCTTTTCCCTCCCTCCTTCCCTTCCCTCCCCCCTTTTTCTTTTTCTTTCCTTCTTTCTCTTTCTCTCTCTCTTTCTCTCCTTCCTTCCTCCCTCCCTCCTTTCCTCCCTCCCTCCCTCCCTCCTTTCTTTCTTTTCTTTCTTTCTTTCTTTCTTTCTTTCTTTCTTTCTTTCTTTCTTTCTTTCTTTCTTTCTTTCTTTCTTTCTTTCTTTCTTTCTCTTTCTTTCTTTCTTTCGCTTTTTCTTTTTCTTTCTCTCCTTCCTTCCTCCCTTTCTTTCTTTCTCTTTCTCTCTTCCTCTCTCTCCTCTTCCCCCTCTGTCTCTATTTCCCTTTTCCCCTCCTTTCCTTCCTCTTGTTTGAGAAAGATTCTTACTGTAGCCCAAGTTGCCCTTGAACTTACTATGTAGCAGTCTGGCCTCAAACTTCTGGTCCTCCTGCTTTTACCTCCCAAATATTGGGGTGACAGTATGCACCACCATTGTGGCCCTACTATATGCTTCTAAAAATATTTATTTAGAGAGAGGAGAAAGAGAAAGGTAAGGAGAGGAAAAAAAGGCAAGCATATGTATGTCCTGATGAGTATGTGGAGGTCAGAAGACAACTTTTGGAAGTTGGTTCTCCACCATGTAAGCTTCTGGGAATTAACTCAGGTCACAGCTTTACAAGCACATGCCCTATCTGCTGAGCTATTTTGCTGACCCTTCTACCACATGTTTTTAATTTAATCTATTTATCATCCAGTTAGTGAAGATATTCTATGTACTTATTTCTGTATTCCTAATGCTTTTAAATGCCTGGCATAGAGTAGGCACTCGGCAACTCTTAGTTGAATCAGCAAGGACTCGTTTTTATTACGTAACGGATGTAGCCCAGGCTGCTGTCAAGAGTGACGACCTCTTGCCTCTGCCTCCTAGTGCTGGGATGACAGGCCTGAGGCACCGCGCTTTCACTCAAGAGCATTTTTCCTGTGCTTATCATTGTCCCATGGAGAGCGTGAGCAGTATTTTCGTGGTGCTGGGGATTGAATGTGGAGCCTTGGGCGTGCTAAGTTGTCACTCTTCCTCTGAGCTGTATCCTCAACACTGGAACTCCCTAGAATTCTAGTAAGCCTGTGCCTCGCCCCTACATACTGAGCCCAGATAGCCTTCCAAGAGTTCTCCTGTTAAGCAGGTAACCAGAGTCCCTTACTTTTATGCGAAAACACTCACTGTATTGTAAGCTTCACCCACAGGTTGTCCGCAAGCACATTCATCATCTATGCAATAAAACCTTCATACATGCGTAGAAAATCACCTAAGATGTTATTCAGCTAGAAACTTGGCATCACTCCTTGTCCTTCACTCTTGGTCTTGGGAATCATTCACTCCTGCAGTATGCATCTAAATAGGCCATTATTTTTAGCTATGTGACTTTATGGGAAATGCATACATTCGCTAAACTTTGTAATTTTTGTCTGTGAAATTATCATCAGCTTTGGTTGGCTGTTGTGAAGAGTGCAGAGTTTAAAACAGATAGTTAACAAAGTGACACTTATTACCAGTTATGTTGTGGCACTTAAAGTGGTTTCCTTCCTAGGTCCTCTGTCTAGAACCTTCTGTCTCCTCTGATAAGGGCACTTACAGAATCCTTTAGATTAGCTTGTCTTTCAAGATCATCATCCACTTTTATTATGGCTATCTTTATAAAGCAGATCCATCCTTCAATGATTTTGATTAATGTATGTAGGATCGAGCCCAGAATCTCAAACATGTCATTTCAAGGTCCTTACTAACCTAGCTTCAGACTGCTTTTTCTAGAATTCTTTCATTTAACATTAACATTTGTTAAATACCTTTTTGATTACAGACATTAAGAAAACTTACGTTTTAAAAATATTTTTATTTCTTTTGTGTGTGTGTATATGTGTGTGTGTGTGTGTGTGTGTGTGTGTGTGTGTGTGACTGTGTGTCCCTGTGGAAGCCCAAGGGTTGCTTTGCTCTGGAGTTTCCCAGCCTCCATTTTCCTGAGCTAAAAGTGCAGGTCACCCCTATTTCTTCCTGGTGTTACATGGGATCTGGGACCCAAACTCAGGTCCTTCTACTTGTGAGGCGGAGTCTTAACCCCTGAGCTGTATCTCTAGCCCCCAAACTTGTATTTTAACAGGGGGACTTGTCACTTAAAAAGCAAGAAGTGGCTGGAAAGATGGCTAGGGATTAAGACTCTGCTTTGTAAGCAGAAGGTCCTAAGTTCAGATCCAGGTCCCATGTGAAAAGCCAGGCAGAAACAGGGGCAGCCTGAACTTCTGGTCCTAGTGGGTGGGGCCTGGGAAATCCCAGAACAAAGCAAAAAGGAGGTAGAAGCAATCCAGGATGATTCCCGATGTCACCCTTGGACCTCCACAGAGACATACAGTGCCCTCTAATACACACACACACACACACACATACACACACACACACACACACACACTAAAGTTTTAAAAAAGCAAGAAGCTACTCATAAATTATTGATGTTAGTTCATTTTGTACTGCTGTCATTAATGCTAAGACTAGGTAATCTAAATGAGCAGAAGTGTATTTCCCACAGCTCTGGAGACTGGGAAGTCAAAAATGAAAGATGGACGAGTATCTCCTTGCTTTGTCATTGTGTGAGGGAAGGCAGAAGGGCGAGGATGAGTAAGTGAATCCACTTTCACGAGCCTTTTTTAAAAATCGGTGTCAATGTGACTTAAATATCTCCCATTAGACCCTGTTCACACTGGGACTAAGTTTCTGATACATGAATTTGGGGACACAGGTTAAAATCATAGTAGTGACTAAGATGCTAACCTAAAGCTTTAGGAGGCAGGAGCATTTTGCGCCATTTCTGTAAAAGGAGTCTGTTTCAAGAAACCACAGTTCTTCACTGTGAGTATAAAAGGAGCACATTCAATGCTTGTGGATCCAAAGTTTAATGTGAAGTTATATCAGTGACTCTTCAGTTGCAGCAACAAAATACCTAAGCCAAGCAACTTAGGAAAGAAAAGGTTTGCTCCTTTGACTCATAGTTTCAGAGAGGACAGTCTATCATAGCAGGAAAGGCATGGGGCAGGTTCACTCTGAGCTGGTAGTCAGGAGGCAGGGAAGGAGAGTGAACAGAAATGGGCCAGGCTATCAAACCATACAGTCCAGTCCAGTGACATCCTCAAAAGCTTTACCTCCTCAACGTCCTGCAGCTTTTCCAAAAAAGTGCTACCTGCCGGGAAGCAACTGTTGAAACACATGAGCCAATAGGGGACATTGAAACCACAAGTTTAGAGTGGAGACTGGCTGAAGGTAACCCCCAGTGCAGCCTCTGCCAGCCTGTAAATGCACATGAAAAGTGTAAGTATTTACTGCAGCTCACTTAGACCTTGGGTTTGTTCACAATAAAAAAGCAGAATGATACAGAGAGAAAACCGAAAGTCATTGCTTATGGACTAGCTGTGTGGGAAAAGAAAGGAATCAAGGCTTCTGTCTTGCAATAGAATGGAGAAAGGTGTCAGTTACCAAGATAGTTGGGTAAGGGTTTGAGTACAAGAGTCAAGTTTTGTTTCAGACATCTATAGAGGTCTAAGTTGACTGACTGCTATTGAACAAATAGCTTCAAAACAGGGACAGCTAAAGCAGTAGATTTTTCTTTTCTTGTTCATGGAAGGTTTTTAAAAAGTCCAAATAGGCTTTTCCATGGATAAGTAATGGAAAAAGTTTATTGATTACATGGTTACTTGGCAGCTGGACTGATTCTCAGAGGGTGAAAAGTGGGATCTGGAGGTGGAATGGAGTTTTTCTCCCTGGGCATGTGCGCAGGGAGAGACAGAAGGGAGTGAGTCATCATCCCTGTACCAGTGAGGTATGTGACAAGTGCGGGCTTTCTAAGTGCCTGTGGCCACTGGGAGGACAGCAGTGACCGGCAAGCAGAGCTTTTGCTCTGACTGTGGGCTTTGAAGGAAGGGGAATCTATCAGTTCATAAAATGGCTCCATGCGGGTTTTCACTGGATGGTGGTCTGTATCTTGAGTCATGAATCCAGACTCTAGCTTGCACCTGGTTGCAGAGGACACTTGACCATGCTTAGGTGTGTTCCAAAGGTAAAGAGAATCTGACAAATGACATTGCATCTCATTTTAAGATGCTCCTTACATGTCCAGAAGAGAGACTTAGTACTGAAATGTAGGATCTCAGGTCTTAGGTCTGTCTGATCATGAGATAAACACTTGGAGTTGTTGGTTGTGATAGTTAGTCCTCAGTGTCAACTTGACACACCTGTATTAACTAAGATTGGCTGAGACCTGGTAAGATCAGCTGAGACCATCTGAGATTATCTGGATAATACAGGACTAGCCCTAGATCCCATCAGAACCTCCATAGATCTCATAGGAACCTCCCAGTAGTGGACCATATAAAAGGAAACCACCAAAGACAAGAGACACTTTTGTAGTTGTGCTGGGAATCGTTCTTCCTTCCGGCTGCCTGGTTTCTTTGCTTCTTTGACCCTCTAGCTCTCCAACCCTCCAAGTCTTCACTGTGACTAAAGACTCTCTAGGAATCCTCCAGCCTTCAGCCATCACTCACTGAACGACTGGACTGAGCAGCTACTGGCAGCCATGGTTGGACCACCTCGGCCATATCTGTAAGCCAACTCAATACATTCCCTATTTATATATTCACTTGGTTCATTCTGTAACTCTAGAGAGCCTGACTAATACAGTAGTTCAGTGGGATTGGCTTGGAGACAGGTTGAGAGGCTGGGGAATTGGTTGTACATTGAGGCATCGACTAATGAAGTAAATATGAAAGTATGGAATCCAGGTTTCTTATTATTTGAGGAGAGATTGTAACTATAGAAAAGCAAAGCTTGGGAAACTCTGCAATACTGGAACAAGTGTTGGTATGAACTTATTGCTTTGAATATATGCCAGACTGACATGAAAGGAGATTTAGGCAATGTGCATGTTCCTGTGGCTTTAGCCATCCCCTGTGAAGACCTCCAAGCAGTAATATCCAAGCAGTAATTAACTCACCTTTTTAGTATCCATATTTTTCTTTCTTAGTGCAACTTCAAACTAGAAGGACTCAAAGATTCTTGAGGAGTTAACCAATTCTAGATAAGAAGCAAACAACTTCAAAATAAGCCTAGAAGATATAGCTTTCTAAAACTAATAACATAAAGAGAAATGTAAAGAGAATGAACATTTTGCAATTCTCACAGTAATTTATCCAGCCAAGATTCATCAGTGGATGCTAATCCTGGTAGAGGAATAATAGGATATTTATGTAATTTCAAAGCTACCTCCACTGACTACATATTAATACTAAATATTTACAGCAAAGACAGAAATTAACTTATAAAAGTTAAAGCATGGAAAAGGTTTCAGAGATACTTAAATGGTAGAACCAGGAATGAATCCGTAAGTGAATAAATATGAGAATAAAACATAAGCCTTTAGTTTCTGGGTGAGGTAACAAATTAGAAATTAGAAACTCACATGTTGTAGTGAATAAAAGTCAGGACAACAAAGAACAGACTATCCAAAGACGGAGACAGAAGAAGCGCATTGTAGATTTCAAGGGAGTGACAGGACAGCTGGCAGGTGTGCAGAAATGGAGGGCTGACTGGGGAAGGAAGCAACCACACACACAGCTCCAGCACGGACTCCCTGGCGGAAGGGACAAACCCACACTCAAGGGTGACTTTGGACTCACCCTGGATTGAGCTATCTCCTCTTTGTTTTGCTCTGGAGTTTCCCAACCTCTGCTTTCCAGGACCGGAAGTACAGGCCACAGCCATTTCTCCCTGGCGTTTTTTACATGGGTTCTGGGATCTAAATTCAGGACTTTTCTGCTTGCGAGGCAAGGACTTAACCCCTGGGCCATCTCTCCAGCTCAAGCCCACAGTTCTTGCATGCTTAAAATGCAGTTGCAAGTTTGAGGATGACAGTGATTTCTCATGTGGGTCAGGTCAGCAGAGAGAGGAGATTCATTTTGCCACTCCCCATGTCTCCCGGGGTTGTGAGCAGGTGTCATCTTGGTAGGGTACTTCCTTTCATGACTGTGCTTATTAGAAGCATAGATGGAAGTGAAACTATTGCAGTTTCACTTCATGTTGTGGATAAACACATGGCCAAACAGTTTGGGGGAAAGGAGTCTATTCTTGTTTATGATTCCAGCTATAATTCATAGTCCAGCTTGGCAGGAGAGTTCATACCAACACCAGAAGTCAAGGGAATTGGCCACAACATAGCAAACTTCTTACTTTCCAGACTGTAAGTCTGCCAGTGCCTACCAAAAGTATGTCAGAGTGTGCAAATTACTGAGCCAGCACTGTCTGTCCATCCACCTGCCAGGGAATGGCCCCACTCACTGCTGACTAAATCTTCCCATGTCAGTTAGACAATCTCCCATCGTCTTTCTCAGGGTTTGTCTTTAATTTTTCACAGATGTGCTTAAGCCTCAGCCTTCCATTGTTGAGTTGACACCTGTATCCAACTGGCACAGACATGTTGGTGTCTTCCCACAATGCCAGAATTTATTGAGTAACAATAAATTCAAAAGCTATATCAATGTCATCAGGCTATTTTCCAAGGAGTTCAAATTTCCTTTTGATATCTGGCCATTAGCAAGCATATATTCTTTTATTCCAATCTTTAATATTTGCTTTCAGATGACACTTTACACATTACAGTAAATGTATTGTGTCTGTCTGTCTGGAAAGGGCTAAGGAGACCTTACTTCCAGGTAGAAAGCAGAGGCTGATATCGACGTGGAGATTGGAGTAGAGATGATGAACAGTGTTGGAGCTGTAGGGTCAGATTGCAGGATCAGAGTTAGCTGAGCCTCGGAGTCCAGTGGAGCTGCTCTGGTGAGGGCGGGTTTATGGGAGCTATTACTAGAGGCAGAGTGCAGAACAATCTAGAAGAACAAATGGATGAATGGACGGAGAGCAGTTCGAGTAGCCTTTGTCATTATTGGGAAGTGAGCCAAATTGAAGTCTCTGGGCTAGTCAGGAGTACTTTGCTGTTGGTTCCTTGGTGCACACTGTGGGCGGTCAGGTGGCAGGTCTCTGGAGGGTATGGCATCACATTATTAGGTGTCTTCTTTATAGAGCATTGTAGTTTTCCTTGACCTGCCGTGTTTGGCATGTCCTCAGTCCTGACATTCCTGATATAGTTTTAATATGTTGATACAGTCCTTTTACTTTGCCAAGCTTATAGTTTGGTGTCCTTTTAACTTTTATGAATAATTTATTTATCAGCTTGTGCTTTGTGGGTAGTGTTAGACAGATGACATTATATATGTGCTCACCAAGGTTATCTTGTCTCTGTGTTTACACTCTAAATTGAGTTAAATTCTGATAAATGGAATCACTAAGGGCAAGACACATCGTGAACAAACAATACTTTACACAGTGTGGAATAACTTAGACTGGGGCACAGCCTCAGCTCAACAGAAACTTTTCTTTGAAACTGAGCAACGCTGGAGGCCTGAGAACAATGAACAATCATTCCAGTCTACAGGCAGCTTGCCGGGCAGGTTGGCATTGTCGTTCATAACGTTGCAGCTGGGTAAGATCAAGGTGATGCCTTTGCTCCCTCAGCAGCCCTATGATGCCCTCCAGCACTGTCACAGCTGACAGCAGTTCAGTTCCCATTTGTCAATTATTGGTCTTATTTCCTGTGCTACTGGAGTTCTATTTAGAAAGTCCTTACCTATGCCTATGCGCTTGTAAGTGTACACTTTTCTCTTTCTTCTAGCATTTTCAGGGTATGTGACCTTACATTGAGGTCTTTGATCCACTTAGAGCTAAATTTTGTGCAGGATGAGATAGAAAGATCTAGCTTCAACTGTTGATTGACAACATTGACTTTTCCCCCAGGTATGTTTTTACTTTTTTTCCTTTTTTGGTTGAAGATAAGTAGTATTGACTTATATCTGGGTCCTGTACTTTGGTCCATTGATCTGTATGTCTGCTTTTGGCCAGTATTGTGCTGTTTTTATATAGACCAGTAATCGACAAATGGAACTGAGCTGGAAGCTTCCTCTCAGCTGGCCAGCTCTGACAGTGCCAGAGGGCACCACGCAGGCTGCCCGGGAGTGGAGGCATCATGGTTTGAATGTGAGTTGTCCCTCACAGGCTCATGTGTTTGGATCCTTAGTTGATGTCTAGGAAGTTGTGGCAACTTTGGGAGGTGGAACTTCGCTGGAGGAAGGCATGTCACACAGGGAGGACCTTAAGGTTGGTCATCCCTACACTGCTTCTGCTAGAAGTCTGCGCTTGCAGTTTGGCTGTCTTGGCCTCCATGATGTTTACAGTGACCTAAGTCTCCTCCAACTTTTGCTGTCCGACATACTTTTCCTACCATAATGGGTTGTCTGTCCCCTTTGGAACTGTAAGTCATATAAATCTCCCTTTCTCCCCTTAGGCTGCTTGAATTTGAATAGTGTCTCATAGCAGCAGAAAGAGTGACTGCTGCAGTGTCCTGTGGCTAAGCTTGAAACCAGATACCATGATACCTCATGCAATATATATGTATACACACACACATGCATATACATACACATATATTGTACAGGATTGCTTTGGCTGTTGTTATAGTTAGATACAGATATCAATTTGATAATTGAAGGTTTGAGTTCTGGGCACATTAGTAAATAATTAGTAGTTGATTTAGGCCCTGAATAAGCCTGCAGGAGATTGCTTAATTAATTGGGAAGGTCCTAGGATGGAATTAGTCCCTGGGCAGGTGAATAAGACAGAGGTGGCTGGTTAAGGAATTATATTGGCCAGACATGATGGTCTGGGAAGTGAAGATTGTTCTTTTCTCAGCAATAGATTAGGTGTGGCCAGTTCCTGTGACCCCTGGTATTGGTATGAGCTCTCATACCAAGTTGAACTAGGAAATATGGCCAGACGATCTTAAACCAGAATAAAACTCCTTGTTTCCCCTTAATCTGTTTCATCGTGAATTTGTCAGCAATTGCACAATAATTGTAGCAGCTATCTTTGTTGGTCTTTTGTGTTTCCATGTGAAAAAAAATTTGTGTGTGTGTGTTGTGTGCCTGTGAATAATTTCCCTAGAATTTTGAATGGGATTACATTAAGTATGTAAATTGCTTTTGGTAATAAGGTCATGTTCATAATAGTAATTCTTCCTACCTATGAGCATGTGATGTCTTTCCATCTTTGGTGTCTTCCTCAATTTCTTTCTCTAGTGTCTTAAAAGTTTATCTTGTGGAGCTCCTTTGTAGCCTTGGTTAAAACCTCTACTTCTTGGACTGGAGAGATGGCTCAGGGGATAAGTAGAAGGTCCTGAGTTCTGATCCCAGATCCCACATTAAAAACAACCATGCAGAAATGGCGGTGGCCTGGATTTCCAGTCCTGGAAGGCAGAGCCTGGGAAACTTCAGAGCAAAGCAAATAGGAGGTAGGAGTAATTCAGGGTGGTTCCTGAAGCCACCCTTGGGTCTCTTCAGGCACCTACAATATCCCCCATACACAGACATGTGCACAGAGACATACACAGACACACATGCAAAAATAATTTAAAAAAAAGAAAACTGGGGGGCAGATGGAGGGAAGCAAGGGCAAGTACTCCATATGTTTGTAAAACTAAAAAAATAAAATTAATAAAAAAGAAAACTTTAAAAAAACAAAAAACTCGGGGCTGGAGAGGTGGTTCAGGGGTTAAGCCTCTGCCTTGCAGGTGGGAGGTCCTGAGTTCGGGATCCTAGACCCCACGTATAGACGCCAGGTGGAAGGGGGGGAAGGGGGCGGCTTGTGTTTCCGGTCCTGGTAGGACGGAGCCTGTGAATCCTGGGACAGAGTAAACAAGGAGGAGGTGGAGGCAGTCCATGGTGGTTCCCGAATTCGTCCATGGTTCTACACACACACACACACACACACACACACATGCACACACACACAATTGAATAAATAATAATAAAAAAATTAAACAAACAAAAAACTCAACTTCTTCCAATACATGTTTATTAATATATGACATAAGTGAATTAATACATCTGTAATTTTATGTTAGTAAAATTAATATACTTTTATTTTTTATCTTAATATATGAGTGTTTAAAAAATAGATATATTTATAGTATAACTTATAATATATATTTATATATTCATATATATACTTATGTATCATTTTATCATATGTAATGAAGTAATTTCTTTGTGTCTGAGGAATGACTCCAGAACTTCTATAGATATTCAAATTACAGATGTCCAAGTCTTTTATATAAAAGGATATTATGCTTGTATATAATTAACTCTTTATAGACTTTAAATGACATCTCCTTTATTTATAATATATATTACAAAGTAAATGCTATGCAGAAAGTGTGATGGTATATATTTTAAAAACCAATAATAAGTAACATGTCTGTGCATGTTCAGTACAGATATATTCTCTCTATATATTTTGTTTTCTAATTAAACTTTTATTCTTTTAGACTTGTACATGAATGCAATGAATTTATGGTATTTTCACATCACAATCCCCAATTTGATCCCCTTCTTTTCCTATTGCAACTATTTTTCTTTCCTACCAGTCTCCCTCCTGCTTTTATTTTTTTTTAACGTGTGACCCACTGAGTTTCATTTGGGTTGCTTTTGATGGTGTGTACCTGAGCGCTTGCTGGAGCACAAAACATGTATCAGTGGGTGTAACATCAAGCAAAGCTTCCTCCTCCCTGCACATCCAGTGTTAACCCTCAATAGTCTCTCAGGGAGGTGTGGCGCCTCTTGAGATCTTTTCTCTTCCATGGCGAGTTTGTTGGCAGGCTAGATTCCATGTAGGTCTTGTGGAAGTACACACAGCTGCAGCTGAGTTTATGGATGCAACAGCCCAGTCATGTCCAGAAGTCACTGGCTGGAATCGTCCCTCCCCCCTTCAGGCTTTTGTATTTTTACTCTCCCCTCTTTCATGATTTTCTCTGAAAACCTCGACTACTTTTTTCTTTCTTTTTTCCTTTGTGCATGATGTATCTTTTATTCATTTATTTTCTTTTAAATTTTATTTTTCTAGTTTTACAAGCATATTGAGTACTTATCCCTGCTTCCCCCTATCCTCCCTCCTTTCCACCCCTCTTCCCTTTCCTTCATTAATCCATCTGTCTCCCTCCCTCCCTCCTACTTGTCTGCTTCTATGGACTCCAGGGTTCCCTCTGGTTTATCTACTCTTATGGGGGTTCAGGTCTCTGTGGCATAGCAAGTTGCCTCTCTTTGGGCCACTGATAGGGGCATTTCCCTTCACTCATCTAGCTTTAGTCCCCAAGGTTTCCATGTATGTTCTTATCTCTCTTGAGTTCCTCGATAGCATATGGGGGAACGTTGGTATGTCAGTCATTATGTAAAACCTCAACTACTTAATCTGTAAACAGGGAACAGTACTTCTAACTATGATGTTTCTAACTTCCAAGTTTGGATCTGGATGTTCCCATTGTGCCTAGTAGTTCTGCTTCAAAAATATCCAGATTAATGTTTGTATTTTATCCCCAAACTGATTAATTTCCTCATGATTTATCTAAGCTCAGTCTAGAATCTGGAATTGAATCAAATATTGTAAATGCTATCACCAAGGTTTCACGACCCTACACTTTCAGTGGACAAATGATGCTGAACGGGAATATAAAGAACATAATTTACTATTTCTTAGAAACTTCAGGTCATAATTGTTACTTTAAGTTATCTTTGGAGAATTTATTAGTTACTTAGGTACATGGTGTGATTTTTCTTCTAAACCTAATAATAACTACCATTTGTTGAGTTTGTGATCAGTGCCAAGCATTCTGATGGGCAATTTTCTCATTTCATTTCAGCAGAAACGCTGTATCATTCATATTTTCACAAATGAGAAGGATTGAGTTGATTATGCAGGGAAATTTGATATGTGTTAAGGAGTGATACCAGGTTGGGGTGACTAATCACAGTTTGTGACCTAGAAATCCCTTTAGTTTTGGGTGAGCAAGTTCATCCTCCCCAGTCTTTGCTTTAAAAATTTAATAAATAATAAGTCATTCCCGGGGCTTGGGCTGCATGAATGTTCTGCAAGTCAGTTGCATTTCAAGTTGGACTGTTGCAAATTCAGTGATGCAGAGCAGTTTTTCAGTATGCCTCATTCTTCTCAGTCTGTCTGTGTTAAGGTGCTAGTCCCTGTATGTGAAGTACACCTTAGGTGCCTTCTTTGCTGTCCCCCTTCAAATTCATTGCCACATTGCACATTGGGACTCACACAATTATATTCTCGCACGATGATTCATGCATAACCATGACTTTAAATATCATCGATTTCAGTTAATGCCACCTAAATGTTGTCAACGTGGCTGCTCACTTGAACTTTGGACAGATAATCATCTACTGAAAATCTCCTTTAAGAGATAGTGTTTGCAAGTGTGGTCTGTAGACTTCATGTGGTCAAAGACAGTTATGAGTGTGGTTCAACATGAACTTGTAAACTTATTTTAAAACATTATGAGATTTTCAGCTGAAGAGATGATTCAGTGGGTATGTATGCTTGTTGTACATGTATGGGGAACTGAGTTGAATCTCTAGCACCTATGTAAAAAAAAGTCTGTGTGTAGTGAGTGTGTCCACTCCTGTAATCCCAGTTCTGTAGGTGGTGGAGACAGAATTGCTGGCTAGCAGCCTAGTTGCAGGCTCAATGACAGACCCTATCTTAAGAGGATAAGGTGGGGAGTAATGGAGTAGGGCCCCTAACATTTGCCTCTGGTCTCCTTAAGTGTGTGCATAGGTGTGACATCTACATACACATATGTGTACCACATGTACACACATGCACATATACACATGAACAATACAAGATTTATGTGTGTATTATTTTGTATCTTGAGTACAGTTCTTGAATGTAAACCTCATAGAGAACAAAGTCATGTCATACTGTCAAAAGGCCAGATATGTCTGCTTGGTTTGAACAATTAATCTAAGATGAATTTCTCATTGCCCATGGAAAACTTGCTTCTCTAATATCCTATGCCTTTCAGAATGACAACTCTGCCCTTCCAGTTGCTCAGGTCAGTGGTAGAGTCATTCTTGTCTCGTTTTCAGCTTCTTAGCTTACACAGGCTAATTTTGTCAAGTGTGTCCAGAGTTTGACTGCCTTTGTCCAAATACCACTTGGGTGCAAACCATTGGATAATTGTAAGAGCCTTGAAATTGGTCTTGGTTCCATTCTTGCCTAATTAGTGTCTCTTCAAGAAAAGTCTGAACAATCTTCTTTTATTTTCTAACTTCCTGCCTCTTTTTTATTGAGAATTATATATTTTTCCATTTTAAATTTTTAATGTTGTATACATGAATATAGTGATTTTATATTTCCAAATTCCATCCCCCCCTTTTTTCCTTACAACCCTTCATCTCCCCTGCCTGACTCTCTCCTATTTCCTATTTGCTCTTGTGACCCACTGTGTTTCATCTAGTCTGTGATGATTTATGCCTGACCTGATTCATGTTTCAGAAAGCACCTTAGATCAGTGTATATACCAGAGAGTAACGCATCCTGCTTTACTTCCCCCATCAGCATTAGTCCTTATCAGTCTCTCAGGTGTGGAGCTTCTTGAAATCTTTCTGATGTTATGGTGAGTTGTTGATAAGACAGTTCCCATGAAATTCTTGAGTAAATATACATGTCTGCCATGAAATCTTTTATATCAAGACTATGTTATATTTAGGAGATAATCCATGACCCACCACCTTCGCATTTCAGGCTCTTATGATCTGCCACCCCTTCTTCCTTGATATTTACTGATCCTTGGGTAGTGGGGGGTGAGGTTTATATGTCCTGTTTAGGGATAAGCAGTTTGTGGACACTTATTTTCTGCATTTGGCAAGTCATGCTTTTTAGTAATAAACCCCTTCTGCTGTAGAAGAAGGCTTCTAGGTTGAGTGCTGAGTGCTCTTCCAATCTCTGGGTATAATTAACAGGTATTTACAGAGCAGTTTAATATGCTGTCTTCCTAGTTAAAGATTCCTAGTCTGTTCTTCCATAGTGACCTATTTCCTTCCCTCTTATAGATTCTTGTTCCTTTTAACAGTAACGGGAATGTGTTCCATTCTAACAAATGGGCCTTTGCCACAGTCCAGCTGCAGCCTGGATCCAGGATCCCTATAGGTGGACAAGGAGTCAGAGGATATGGAGAACAGACAGCTCCAGGCTGAGTGAATCTGAGCCAATTTTATTGAAGCTTGTAACAGATTTTATATTAGAAAATTTTAGGACAAAGAATGTGTTACTGCACCCACAAACAGAGGAAACAAAAATACACGTTCCCTCCCAGTCTCCTATTCTTTGTGCTCAACAAGAATCATCTTTTGTATAAACAATTTTTAAGTACCTAATCCATTGTTTGAGGGTAAAGGCACAAACAGGTCCTATTACATATTAACAGGCTCTGTTCCATTTCCCCAGTATCTCCAAATCTATCTATTTTACAATACTTCACCAAATAGCCATAGAATTTAGGTCCACACTGCTGTCATTGTATTAAGTCTTTGTTTTGTGATTTAATTAAAACACACCTGGGAGGCTGAGCTCCTTTTTAGTCTGTCCAGAGAATTGAGATTTCGATAAGGAACATGCTTTTAGTTAACTATATGTGTGCCATATCTATTAAATATTCCTGTAAATGGTAAAGGTGAATCTGTTGGAGGGGGCGCATGCCATATATTAAGTTTTCCTTTTGGAGGATACCAAATTCTAGCTGCTATCATATAAGCTGGCCTATATTTCATCATAATGGTAGGAACTATATTAGGATTCTTATTCTTTCTACTTTCTAATAACTTATGCACTTTATGAGAAATAGTTGTGTACCGATTCTTGTGAACAGATGGCATAATCTCATATTCATTGAATTTCTGAATTAGTTCAGCAAGAATCACATTTGAGGGAATTTTACCCACCTATGTTTTTGGACTTCTTGAAATTACTCTCTAATCTCTTTAGAATCAGCGTATATACATTCTGGCTAACAAAGAAAAGGCAGGAGTGACGTCTGTTTGCTGTGTGGGACTAGACATGAAATCTCCAGGTAAAATTGAGAGCAGGCATGGCAGTTAGTTATTAAGAGGGAAGGAAAAAGCCTCAATGCAGAGTCACTTGGTCCACACATTAGCATATCTCAAATGGATAGAGAAGGAACTGCAGGGAGACGTGATAACCTAGCCAGCCCTGAGAAAAACAAGAGAGATCTAAGAGCAGATAGAGGCAAACCCAATTCACAAAAAGAGAGGAATTTGCCTGTCATTGTCTATGCAGATAAGAGACAAAACTCAATTTACAAAAAGGGAGGGGTCCCTAGCAACTGCCCATTCCAGAGAGCAGGCTTTAAGCCTGACAACCCCCATATTTCTATCATTTATTCCAAAATAAGCTATGTCCTGTTTCCAGAAAATGCTTCCCTGAAGCAGTCTTCCCCATTTTGTGATCTTGTCATCCAACATGGTTGGTAGAGGACGGGGCAGGCCTTAAGTTCTGTAAAAAAGCTGTTGGTTGCCTCCTTGATCTCATGCCACTATTACATTGCTGGTCACCTGTTGCCATGGTGATTTTATTGCAACTTGCAAATCTCACAGGTTGATGAGACCTTAGATTACTTTTTTATGGTATTCCTCATTGTGTAAGCTATCCAGCAAGGAGGAAGTTCTCAGACCAGTTCCAGTTGGCATATTTTGCCAGTGTTTTGTGATCCCTATGTGTTGTGTATTCAGTAATAGGGTCTTACTAACAGTTTTTGGAGAGCAACTAAGAGCAATGGCAAAAGTCTGTAATGTTTGGAAGTTATTTGAGACCTCTCTGACCAACAACTTACCAGGTAGTGTCACATTCTTGTTACTTCTATATAGTTTTAATTGCCACTGGGTTCAGCAGGGCATTTTTTTGTTTTGTTTTGCTCTGTTTTCCTCTCTCTGTGCTCCATTGGGAACTCTCCATTCTTGCACCTTTTTAAAAAAATGTTTTTTTTGACATATTAATAACATAGGAGGTTCCTAAAGGGTTCAATCCCACAATCTTAGGATTTTTTTAAGTCCCTCTGCCCCTCCTATATCCAATCTACCCATTTCTCCACAGGTTTTCCCCCATTATTTCCTTTCTCAACCTGCTTGTCATGGTATCTTATATCTCCTTCTCCAAAGGTTTCACCTTAACTGTCCCTTCCCACCTTCTCACTTATTGATCCCTTTCTAATTTTCTGACTCTTACAGTCACTCCAAGCCAAATACTTCAGTCAGGAGGTCAATGCTAGTATCTATATATAGAAGAGAACATGCAGCATTTGTCTTTCTGTGTCTGAGATACATTGCTCAATATTATATTTTCCAGTTATATTCATTTACCAACATATTCCATAATTTCATCCTTCCTGAATAATATTCTATTGTGTATATGTACTACATTTTCATTATCCATTCCTCTGTCGATAGGCATGTTGGCTGATTCCATTTTCTGACTGTTATAAACAGTGCTGCAATGAACATAAATGAACAAGTGTCTTTGTAATAGGATGTAGAGTCTTTTGGGAATATTCCTAGAAGTGGTGTAGCTGGGTCGTATAGTAGTTCCATTTTTAACTTTCTGAGGAACCTCCACACTGATCTCCAAAATGACTGTACTAGTTTACACTCCTATCAGCAATGGATGTGTGTTCCTTTTTCTCCACATCCTCACCAGCATTCTCCATTATGTTCTTGATCTTAGCCATTCTGACTGGGTATTGAGAATTTTTATATACAAACAAAACAAGTTTATGTCATTGCCTCCTCCTCTCCCACCTACTTTCCTCCTCCTACCTTCCTCCTCTCCTTCCCTTCCCACCCATCTTTTTTTGCCCCCCCCCCAGCAATCTAGGCATGTCCCTCCCAACCTTCTGTATCTCTGTGTGTGTATATATCACAGGGTTCCCTTTGGGGTGACTACGTTGGTAAGGGAGTCAGATATCTATTGTAGCATATGTGGCTCTTGAGTAAACAAAGTCATAAGTGGAGAAATTCTTCTCCCTTGTCCAGTACCTGTCCCAGAGACTCTCTGAGTGCAGCTATTTTTCCTGAGACCCTCACTAGTCTTTGGGGGAATGTTGATACATTGGGCATTGTGTAGATCTAGTGGTAGAAGTTCTCATTGTAATGAGCTCCTGGGCATAGCAGCCCTATCATGTTTGGAGTGTGTTGGTCAGAAGTTACTGTTAGGCTCTTACAATCTTACTGCCACCTCTTCTGCAAGGTTCCGTGAGCCTTGGGATGGGGAAAGATTTTGTTGGCCTGATTAGGGCTGATCATTCTATGGTGCTGATATTCTGCACTCTGGCCAGTTGTGGTTTATGCCTCATTAGACTTCCATTATAATATAATAGAATAATATAATGGGGGCTGGAGAGGTGGCTCAGGGGTTAAGCCTCTGCCTTGCAGGCAGAAGGTCCTGAGTTTGGATCCTAAACTCCACGTATAGACGCCGGCCGGAAGCGGGGGCGGCCTGCGTTTCTGGTCCTGGTAGGGTGGAGCCTGTGAATCCTGGGGCCAAGTAAGCAAGGAGGAGGTGGAGGCAGTCCATGGTGGTTCCCAAATTCACCCGTGGTTCTACACACACACACACACGCATACACGCACAATTGAGTAAGTAGTAAAAAAGAATAATATAATGGAATATAATAAGAATTTTTCTTATATTCCTTTGAAGTTTGTGGATGCTATAGAAGTTTCCCTGTGAGTATATCATTTTGAGGGTTTAATGCTGGGACCCACTTATAAAAGAAAAGATGTGATGTCTGTCTTTCTGTATCTGGGCTGCTTTGCCCAGTATAATTTCCTCAAACTCCATCCATTTACTGGCAAATTTCTTTATTTCTCTTCACAGCTAAATAGTTGTTGCAGTTCGCCTCTGTGGTTGCTAATAAATGACCATCAAACGGCTTAAGAGAACAAGGGATTTATTTTCTTACCGATAGTCTGGTTACAGTCTGGCCAGCTTGATGGGAGAGCATGCACCAACATCAGGGCCGAGGGAACTGGTCACACCATCTCTACATAATGACTGAGAGAGGGATGATCCTTATTTGACAGACCAGTATGTCTGGCCAAGTGTACACAAGGATGCTGACTCTCTCAACTAGCTTTCTGTGTTTTATTCCAGGGCCTAATCCCACCCACCTGGGCCTTCCCCATCAGTCAATCTCCTGCAGGTTTGCTTAAGGCTTAATCCAACCACTAATTCTCCACAAATATGCCCAGAGCTCAAAACCCTCAACTGTCAAGTTGACACCTGTGCCGAACTATGACAATAGTATTCCATTGTGTATATGTACCGCATTAATCCATTTAATTATCTCCTGTTGTACATCTTGAACAGTTTCCTTTTAAAACATGTACCAGGTCTGTTTGAAGCCTACTGTTTATTTTTTATCTCATTCAGGACAAATCCAGCTGTAGTGTGATCTTATAGCACAGGATAGGTGCCTTACTTCCCACCAGCCACCCCAGTGTCCTTGACTACTCCAGGTATGCTCTGTGATATTTTCTTACCTGAAAAGCATATCCTCTTTGTCTTGAATGGGAGACTGGCTACCTAATATGTAGGGCCCAGTGCAAAATGAAAGCTTGGGGCTTCATGTTAAATTATTAAGAATTTTAAGATGATGACAGTAGAAAATCAAACCAGGAAGGATGCTTCTCTGAGCACATGGCCCCAAACCTGAAAGCCTGTTTCTCTCAGCAGCTCCTTGATTGGTTCAGTGGTCATCTCTCTGACCTTCCTTCTTGTTATTTGTTAATTTTGTATCATTGTGGCCAAAATGTAGAGTTTGGACAAGTCTGAGGAAGAATGGAGTTGACAGAAAAAAATGCTCTGTGATAGAGTTTGGAAGGAAGAAATAATAGCATAAATCTTAGTAGCATTGCTGATACGTAGATTGCTTCATTTGAGTTGACGTGTGCTGGGCATACACCAACAGAAAGCATCTGCGGTTAAGATAACACAATACATTTTTTTGGCTTATAGTTTCAATCCATGGTTGCTCGGCTCATACAGCTGTATATCATGGTGGCATGAACCTGTGGCAGATGAGGTTCTTCATCTCATGGTAGACAGGACGTATCCAGGCCACGATATGCCTTTCAAAGACATGCCCTTGATGATTTGCTGTCTTTGACCAGACCCCGCCTTCCACAGTGTCCACCACCTCCACATGTCTGTTCAACTTCTGAATCCACCAAAGGATCACACGTTGGTAGCATGTCAGGGACCTTCTGGTCCAGTTATCTTGCTGTCATAGCGAGCTTGCTGATGTCCTTGTCACCCTGAATCTAATTAAGTTGATTACCAGCCACAACATCTGGTCACCTCACTGGAAGCTTCAGTACCGTGTACCTGAGAAACTGCTTGTACCCCTGTTTATATTTCTCTCTAGAACCTATTGCCCCTATAGGGTGGTGGCTCCTGGATGATGCCACTTTGACAAAGGGACTTCACATTTTCCGAGGAATTCTGTACAAGGCTGATGTCTCTCGGTGTCACAGACCGGTTGTCTGAGCATGCATTGGAAGCTAGGAGGACTCTTATGTCCCTATCTCCATTTCCACTAATCACAAATGCATTCACTCAAGTTTGCAACTTGATCCCCAATCCTATTTATATTTCTGTATAAAATAAAGTTTTAGGAACTTGGAGGTGGGAGAGGCCTCACTGAGATGTCCCCATACCTGTGCAGCCCTCTGATCTCATCTGTCTTGTCTCCTATGAATTATTCTTTGTGTTTCCAATAACCCTGCACTTATCTGTGAGTGCTATTATCCTGAAATATATTAATTAAGAAAGAATAGATGAACATTTTTTTAAAAATAAACTTAGTCTTCTAACATTCTATATTTCTGTATTGTACTTATACATTTGTCTTGTCTCTTTCTATGTTAGAATATAGTATCAACAGGGACTTCGCTTGATCACTACATCCTTAACCATCTAAACATTGCCGGATACATAGTAGACATTCAAATATTTGCAGAAGGGAAAGAAAAGGAGGGAGGCTTAGAGGGATGGAGAAAAAGAGGAAAAGAAGGAAAGGAGGAAGAAAGAAATAGGTTTTGTGGTTTTCTGGTGAGAAAAATCAATTGTTAAAATTTAGCCTTTAGAGGTCCTGACATTGTCTGTATAAAAGTCTCATAACCTGCTTTGATTTCTATTCTGGGACACATTAGTCATGAAACAGCTAGATCTTCTTGCCTTTCAGGAATTTAGCCTCCCTACATGGGCTCTGACTAATAAAACTCTGCTTCATCTTATAAGATCCAGATACATATTATACTTTGTACTCTTTCCTCTTTTTTAATTAAAAATTAAAAGCCAACTGATTAATTAATTAATTGTGCATGTGTCTGTGTGTGTGTTTGCACACATGTATTTCATGTTTGAGGACAATTTTCAGAAGTTGGTCTCTCCTCATGGAACCTCATGGGCTCCACTGGTCTAACTCAGGTCCTCGGGTCTGTAGGAAACTGTCTTGATTGTGTGACTGATGCCCACGTAGCGGCAGGATCACTCCCTGGAAGATAAATGTGGAGTTGGTTGAACATTGGCATGTAGGCCAGCAAGCAAGTATGCAGCTTTAGTCCTGTCCTTCTGTTCTTGCTTCAGAACCCGATGCTGGTGTGACTCTCCTGTCATGATGGACTGTAACTGGGAATTGTAAGCTGAATCAAACCCCTTTCTCCCCTAAGTAATTTGAGTCAGGTGTTTATTACAGCAATGAGTTATGAAACTAAAGCAATGCATTCATCCATCTATCTGTCATCTATGTGCTTATCACGTACGTTCATAGCTATATTTTACATATGTATCTTTCATCACATATATATATCTATGTATGTATATGTCATTTATCATGTATGAGATTATATTTTTTATTGATACAGAATACTTCCTACTGTGCATCTTTAGTACCTTGCTTCTTTTTAAATGCATGTTAGAGATTTTCTACATGTGTACTTCAAGAGTACTTCTTTTTCTTTTGTCACAAAAGTATACTGAACCAAAACCCCCCTAGATCACCTTGGCAAGTGATAGTCCCATACCTTTTGCTATGGTTACATTTTAGTGTCAACTTGACAGTGTAGAACTGATGATTAGAGCAGGCCTTGGACAAGTCTGCAGGTACTTGATTAATTGATGTGGAAAACCCAGCCCATAGTGGGTGATACTTTCCAGTGGTGGACCGGATAACAGGAAGTACAAGGAGTGACTTGTTCTTCCCTCATCCTGTGTTGGCTCACTGTTGAGTTCATTCTATGAGTGTCCATTGACTCCTTAGAGCATCGTTGCCTTCTTTGTTGCTGCTGCCGCTACTGCCTTTGTCCCTGGCTGACCCAGAGATCCATCCTTTCTACCTTGCCGCTGTTCCTGCTGCCTTTGGAGCTTGGTCTCTAGGCCTTGCTGTTGTTTGCTCTTTATCGCTGATGTTGGAGTCCAGCTGATCTTCACTGACGTCGGTGCCTAGTGTCTTCCACCCTCCAGTGAAGTAGAGGCTTGATACCATCTCAGGATCTTTCGGCTTTGGGAGACATTCTGATCAAGAATGAAGCAGCTATGGGCAGCTACTTTGAAGGACACTATTTTTTTCTTAATTTTATTTATACATATTGTTGCAGTCAGCCTGCATGGTTGCTGATAAATGACCATCAAATGGCTTAAGGGAACAAGGGGTTTATTTTCTCTTACTATTACTGGTTACAGTTCTCAGTTCAGCTTGACAGAGAGCATGTAACAACACCAGGACTGAGGGAACTGGCCACACCATCACCACATAATGGCTGAAAGATGGACAATCCTTACTTGCCAGACCAGCATGTCTGGCGCTTGCTTTGGCAGCACATATACTAATGCAATCTCCATGTCGTTTCACTGATGTCTTTTTTTATACAAAAACTGCTTTAATTTGCGTGGGCAACAGCAAATAAGGATACCAGCCACCAGCAACAGATGTTCTATTTTGCTGTGGTATGAATAGGGTTTGCTACACAGATAGCCCAGAATGGCCTTGACCTTTTCATCCTTTTGCCTCAGCCTCCTGAGTGCTGGACTCAGGCATGTGCCCCTACACCTGTTCACTTACACTGTTGATTCTCAGTGTCCCTCTTCCTCTCTACAGACCTCTTCTCTGAAAGGCCCATTCCCGCAGATTGTTGCAGGCAAGCAGATACCTGTGGTTGGAGGCATTAAGGTGGGCAGAATTATGAATATGTTCTGATAATGTTCCCTGTTTTTGTTTTCTAGAACTATCTAGACTGAGTGGTTTGAACAACAGAAATTAGTTTCCTGAACTATGAGAGAACAGAGATCAAGGTATAGCAGAGCTAGTTTCTTCTAAGATCTCTCTGCTTGCCTCATAAGTGGCCATTTTCTTCTGTTGTCTACAAAGTTTTTTCTCTGCTCATTTTTGTGCCCAATCTCTCTCTCTCTTGGTTTCCTTTTATACTGTCCATTCTTTAAAAAAGCCCTATCACTAAATAATATCACCAAGTAGTCACACTCTGAGATACACCAACACCTGAATTTTGGAGGACACAATTAAGACTAAGACACTCCCCCAACATGGAGAACCTATTTTCCACACTAAATGCTGAAACCATGAACTTAGGTTGAATCAGCCCTAAGACTGAGAGCTTCCAGCACTGGGTTCATGAACTTAAGTCATAAACTTGAGTTTCACTTTGCTTAAGGTCAATACTGGAGAGCTAATAAGTCAAAGTCAGAAAGCAATTTCATGGCTGTTACAAGCTGTTATGAGTTATCCTTGCAGCCATACTAGGATGGAAATTCCATGCAGGAAGTTCTAGTACCGAGGTACATTGCTGCGAGACTGAAGCAACAGTTTCTGCCGCTTTCGGAGTGGTTGCACATTTCTCCCAGGTTTGGAACTTCAGGCTCAGGAAAGGGTTGCAGGAAGACTTGCTGACTGACATAGACATTGGTGTCTACACAGCATTCTGAACACTGGCATTCATGGTTTTTTCGGGTCCTGAGAAGAGGTGACTGGGCTTTAACAGAAGCTATTCTGGGAGAAGAAGTCTGTGCAGGGGCTCTGCTTTGGGAACTCACAGAGCCTTTCGGCTCCTAAGGTTCCTACTCATACTGCACATTTGGTAGAGGATAAGAACTTTTTCTTTCTTTTCAAAAGTCTTGGAAAGGAAGGAGAGGGACAGATGCATTTTACTTTTTGATGGTTCTTATTCTGTACTGAAGTTAGGAGACACTTTATTATCTACCATTCATGTATGATAATAAGACAAGGAACAGAATAATCACACCAATAAGACAAAGAACCTAGAATATTAGAACATTGGAAGGAACATTCTCCTTCATTTTGAATAAGGAGAAAAGGAGGAACAAGTACTTATCGAATTATGTATGGTACTTCTTGTACTAATCCTACAAGGTAGACATTATCCCTACATCTAGCTAGCTCTGGAGAGGCCTAAAGTATCTGAAGCATCTGGCCTAAGGCACAGATTAAGTTGGGTTGGGACTGGAATCTAGATCTCTTGATCCTAGGCCACTTGTCTTTGGAAAATAACTCTCTCCAAACCCAGAAAACTTGGTTTCTCAATTTTATATTCCAATCTGGCACTGCTCAGGAAATCTTTCAAGGTTATACAAATAATAGGACAGCCTTCCATTGCTCAGCCATGTTGGACCTCAAGTTGGCAAAACGCCCAAACCATAGAACCCATGAGCCTCGCTCAGTCCCACTCAAGAGTCTGGTTTTCAGAAAGGGAGGGTTAGCTGGGAGAGGAGGGAATCCACCAATGAGAAATGAGAACTGTTGAAAGAAAAGAAGAAAGGGGTGGAGGGAGGGAGGGGGCAGGATACCTATTAAGCTTGTATGATTGGGTAGGGGGGAAAAAGAACCAGGAAAGCAGAGGAGCACAGATTGTGGACTGTGGAGAAGACAGAGGCACTAGGCTTAGAAACAGCTTCACACCCATTGAGATGGAAGAGAGTGGGGGCAGCAGGGACAGCCCAAGGCAAGATGGAGTCATTGGGGAGGGAGGGAGTGCCACCTCGTGGCCACCTTCTCACTCTCCACCAAAGTTCTGTCTTGTGGAATTACTATCTTTCCTTTGAAAGTCTCGCTTTGTGCCCACAAGATGTGCTTACTTTGGGAAGATCTCAGGCAATCATGGATTTCCTTGGCCTGTCTTTGGTGGCATCAAGGCATCTTACGTGTGATATGGCATGTAAAGAGAGAGAGAGAGAGAGATGGAGAACAGAGGTTGATAGAGCTGTACTGGAAGATCACAACTGTAGAGATATTCTGCCAGTATTGGCAGATGATGATTCCCACTCATCCATATCTTGAGAGAGAACTAAAATTGGATTCTGGTGTTTTCACTTCATTATTAAGCAAAAGCTTGTTTGTTTAACAAACAATAGCCTGAACAGTAAGCAATAAAGCCTGGCCAATAGCAAGAAAAGCACAAAAGAATGTAAAAGGATGCTTCTACCTACCCAGAGAATAAGTGCCACTCACAAGTGGGCACACTGCAGAGAGTTTTGCTTTATGGCTATAGAATAACATCAGACAACACCTAGTTAACATTTCAAAAATCCCGACCTATTCTAAGCACATTATGTTACTAACTCATTTAATTCTCAGAATAATCATGAGTTTGGTTCCATTATTACTCACCCTTTGCAGACAGGGATACTGAGGTAGCTTGCTGGGGTCACCCAGATAGTAAGTGCTAGACAGGGACTCCAAGCAGGTCTGTGCTTACCGTCACATGAACACTCTGTCTTCCTCATGCCTGCACTTGGCCTAGAATGCCTATCAGATCTATCTATGAGCCTGGTTCTCCTCCCTGCAGACTCAGGCCTGACTTCTGCAAAAAACCTTTCATCTCAGCTCCTCACACTGCCTGTTTTCCATACATCCTGATGGTCAAGCGTCAGCAAATAGGGAGAATGTCCAGAAAATTGTGACACTGAAAGAAATAATGGAGACTGGAGAGATGGCTCAGGGGTTAAGACTACCTCACAAGCAGAAGGACCTGAACTGGGATCCTGGGTCCCACGTAAAAAATGCCAGGTGGAAATGTCAGCCCACTTCACTTCTAGCCTTGGTAGGTGGAGCCTGGGAAATCCCAGAGCAAAGCAAAAAGGAGGTAGAAGCAATTCAAGATGATTCCTAAAGTCACCTTTGGCCCTCACACACACACACACACACACACACACACACACACACACACACACACTCAGATGGACATAAAATGAAGTCAAAATCAACACACATCAGACTGCTCATGTTTTGGGGAGTGGTATTGACATCTGTGGCCAGCAGTTCTGAGGGTTAGATGTCAATAATCCTGCTTGTCCTATTCAAAGACTGGAAGCCCTGCAATTCATCTAAATTCCATGGGCGCCCTGCCACTACCAGTGGCTTGGCTCCATGGGCACTTCTTGCACCCCAGAGACAGCCACCTGACTCTCTCTTCCCAGGTTTTCTCTGAAGCTGTGCGCTGGAAGCCTTGGCATACAGTCTCAACATGTCCCTGGAGTAGCAAGTATTAGTTATCCATGGATGATGACAAGAAGGGAAGCTGGAGCCTGATTGGTGGATCATGGAGTGCACATTGAATGGAGCTGGACTCACTGGGCAGATGCTCAGTGGGTGGAGTGGAGTCTGTAGGAAATGTAATTCCAAGTGCTGGTGGAGGGGGCCAGTTACTGTGCTATCAGGGAAGCTCTGGCAGGCTCCAGCCTTTGAGAGTGTGGGGAGCCCCATGCTCTGCAGGCCCGCTGGGGACACCCACCCAGAACCTTCAGGGACCCTTAAACGATGAGAAGTGAAAGCCTAGCCCTGATGACCTTAGTGCTTTCAGTGAGGTGAACCTTGCTTTTTGTCATCACCCTCAAGTATTTTCATCTTTCATCTATAAATCCACTTGCCCTTTGGCATGAGCATTTTATGAATCAATGTGTTTAAAATAAGTAAATTCCTAAAACTTTTTTTCTCCCTCACTCCCCATCCTCAGTCGTTTCAACAACGACTCCTTTCTTGCTTTTCAAAATGCTTGGTAAATAAAAGGTCCTGAGCTTGGATCCCACATAAAATAACGGGGTGGGGGGGGGAGGAAATGACAGCAGTCTGTACTTTTGGTAGAGCAAAGCACAAAGGAGGTAGGGCAATCCAGGGTGATTCCTGAAGTCATCCTCCAGTCCTGATATACACAGACACAGACACACGCAAAAACAAGACAAAATGATACAAAACTATTGCACAAAATGCTTATTAGACATAGACAGTGTGCCCACAGTATTCTCTTCTCAAGAGGGGTTGCATCCTAAAGCCTCTACATTCTGAAAAGTGGGCCCAGTTTAACCCTAGTTCTAAAAGGTGTACAGAAAATAAAGGTCTGGACTGCAGTTGTTTTTAATGTGCTGGGGCTGGCCTCTGCAGGACAGACTCTCCGGCTCTTAAGTGCATTCTGGTCACTTTGGGTTAAAGGAAATAGACCCGGATGAGGGTACTGAGAGAGGAGATGGCTAAGAAGTAGTCAAAGCAGAGAATGTGCCAGGCATTCCTGATGTCCTCAATGTGGCCTGATTTCCATTTCCCAAGTTTCTAATATGATGCATTTATTTTAGCAAATAATCAGAAAGATTTAGAATTGACTTTGGGGAAAAAAGTAGACCAAGAAGCTGGCCAATGCCATTTTGGAACTTAAAAATTCTATTAAGAAATATTTTATTTTTCTCAGTGGCCTTGAAGATGCTTCCAAGGATAAATTCCACAAACATTTTGATCCATGTGGTAGTGACACTAAGACTTAGATATGTAGCTTCCTACAGGAATGCCTTTGGAAAGCAATCCTTATTTGGATGTGTACAGTTTGTTGGGGGTGCTTTTTGAGACAAGATGTGTTCTGTAGCCTAGGCTGGCCTCAAGTTTCTGATTTTCCTATCCTAACTCCTGAGTGCTGTGTTATCTCAGTCATTAAAGTAAACCCATCTTTCCTTTTCCCTCCCTCATTCTCTTATTCTCAAACAAGACTTGAGGCTTAATAGTTTCATTTTGTTTAAATGAAATATAAAAATTTAAATGAAATATAAAAATATGGGTTAGAGGGATGGCTCAATGGGTAGGCCTCTGCCTTACAAGTAGAAGATACTGATTTGGATCCTGGAACCCAAGTAAAAATGCCAGGTGCAAATGTCTGGGGCCTTTATTTCTGGTCCTGGTAGGTGGAGGCTGGGAAACTCTAGAACAAAAAGCAAAGAGAAGGTAGCTGCAATCCAGAAGGATTCCCAAAGTCACCCGTGGGCCTCCACAGGTACGCACAGTGCCTTCTGATATACATAGACACCCAGACACACACACACACACACACACACACACAAACACACACACACGCCAAAAAAAGAAATATATGTAAATATGGAGAGTGTTGCTATTTTTTATTTATTTGTTCGTTTGTTTGTTTGTTTATTTATTTAATTGTGCATGTGTATAGGCGCCCGTGTGTGTGTATGTATGTGTAGAATCACCGGCGAATTCGGGAACCACCACGGACCACCTCACCTCCTCCTTGTTTACTCTGCCCGGGGATTCACAGGTTCTGTCCTACCAGGACCAGAAACGCAGGCCGCCCCCGCTTCCGCCTGGCGTCTATATGTGGGGGTCTAGGATCCGAACTGAGAACCTTCTGCCTGCAAGGCAGAGGCTTAACCCCTGAGCCACCTCTCCAGCCCCGAGAGTGTTGCTATTATCTTAAGCATAGCTACACTTATTACCAAAGTTCTTAGTCATCACTCATTATGTCCTGTGGTACTTAGATTTCTTTTTCTTATTTATTTTAAGATTTATTTTTGCATTTATTTATTTGAGAGGACACATACACACGCTCATTTGTGCACAGGAACCTTTTCTCACGGAGCCACCTTGCTGGTCCCTAAATTTATTTTTCTTAAAGCTAATACATTTCAAATCTTTTCTTCTTGAAGTGTGAAGTATATTATCTCTAGCTATAGTGATACACATATTAAAGTGTATGCTCCTGAAAGATTAGTTTAAAAAAAAGGAAATGGTGAACCAAGTAATTAATCACTTTCAATTTTGGAAAGTGTTTTGCCTCGTGTGTGCGTGCGTGCGTGCGTGTGTGTGTGTGTGTGTGTGTGTGTGTGTGTGTGTGTGTGTTAGGAAACTTCCACTACCCCCTTTTTCTTTTTGTTTGAGACAAGGTCTTTCACTGGCTTATAGCTCGTGTGTTTAAGCTAGACTGCCTGGCCCCTGAGTCCCACCTAGGAATCCACTTGTACTTCCTGGTCCTGCAATTGCCTCCTGGCTGTTGCTTTTTTATGTGGGCTCTGAGGGCACACTCGGTGCTCATGCTTATGCAGCGGGCTCTTTACTGACGGAGACATCCCCTCAGGCCCTGGGGAACTATTTTGAAAAAAAAAACACTATATATTGTGATTTGTTGGAATTCCTAATTCTGATACTAAGTTTCTCAGCACCTATGTTAATAAAATATATAGATTGAGTCACATGTAATCGAGGGGTCTGATACCAGGCAGCAGGTAGCAGCCTGCACTTTCGTCTCTGGAAGTTGGAGCCTAGATAACTCCAGAGCAAACCAAAAAGGAGATAGAAGCAATCCAGGGTGATTTTTGAGGTCACCCTTGGGCTTCCATAGGCACACACAATGCCCCCTGATACACACCCACACTCACCCACATCCTCACACACAAAATTTTAAAAAAATTGGGGGATTGATAGTCAAATATTGGCATTTTTATATAATTTAGCCTAATATGTAAAAATTTCACTAGAAATATTTTGAAGCAAATCCTTTTTTAATATAAATGATTACTTTCTAATATATTGATTTTATAAGTTGAGATTTTATATATTGGGCTTACTTACAACAGGATCCATTTAAACTTTTCCAGGTTTTGTGTTTCGCACATGTGTGGTATGATATCCTGACTAGAAATTCAGGAATTTAAGGGCAACTAGAAATCTTTCAGCACATGTCTTTCACAGCATTAACCACAATCCTCCCTGACAACTTGGAGGTTACTGACTTTGAAACATAGCCAGTTGCTGGAAATCCAGTGTATATTCTTTCCATGACCCTTGGAAACTGGCCTGTTTCCTATTAATAAATTTTTTTTCGTTTTGTGTTTGAGGCATGTTATGGCCAGTTTTTCTGGTTAATATCCAGATCTTCTGCCATTCTTCTTGTACAACTCATTTTCTTTGTGGTGGGTCTTACCAAAAGATACCCGGTAAGAAAAGGGGCTTCTGGAAATTATCATGTTTCAGCAACAAAATTGTTTAAACATCTGACAGTCATTTGCAACCAAACATCTCTGGTCTCATCCATGGAAAATATCACACATAGCGAAGAAAATTGAAAAGAGCTGGTGCAGATATCTGTTGAATTTGCATTGCACACTGCTCCTGCTTAGGGTTCCTGTAAGGCTGGCATCTCTCTCTCTCTCTCTCTCTCTCTCTCTCTCTCTCTATCTTCAGTTTGGCTAGTTGGGAGTGTTTTTCTTTTTTTTTCCCAGAGAGTAAGGGAAGGTGAACTTGAGAAATCAATGAATCTATCCTTCTGTTTATAAAATCAGTGTCATGATGTATAGTGGTTTGGGGATGTGACTTGAAAGTTTCATTATATCTCCAGAATTTTGAAATACAGACTACATAAACACAAGTGTATTATTATTTTAGTAGACTTCAAGGGAGCGGAAAGTGCCTTTTCAAAATTCTTAGGCAATTGGGGGCCATTCCTGCATGTTACCCATCATTCCAAGGGTCCCTAGAAGGGACAACTCCATGTCAGTTGAGCTTTTAAAGGGTTAGTTGATTGGCCCTGAGAGTCATTGGTTAAGTCTGCACTTTTAACTTCTTTGTTAAGAATTTTGATTTTATCTTGTAATTAGGAAACCATTCTTGAAGGCAACTGTTCAAGGTTGTTTGTGATGAGCCAAAAACAAATAAACAAAAAAAAATCCCAACCAAACAAACAATAAAAGCAACCCTCTAGTTAGTCTGGAAAGGAGTCTTTGAAGCTGAATTGGCTTATCTAGGTTGTAACTAGTCTTTTAACTCACAATTATTTCCATCTCATTTACAGACATCTATCTAGGTGAGGATATGAAGGTCACACCACCTTTCTTCACAGCACTTCTGGTTGGAATTGCAATAGCTTCATTTTCTTCAACATAAGAAATGTGATGTTCTTTCCCTGAGCCAGATGTGTCACATCCTGCTAGTGTACAAATGACATGATTATTAATGGAATCTGCAGAATGAAGACCAGGATAATTAGCAAACAAGTCAGCCACCCACAAGAGACAACAACCAGAGAAAATCAAGCTTCATTAGTTTCCTCACCACGTGAAACTCCTGGTTAATAATTACAGTTGTCTTAATTGAGCCTCAGGTGGCAATGCTTTGCCTATCAACCGAGGAAGAAATAGATTTTTGTTTCATGCCTGAGATCATGTACTAATTAATGTATGAAGTGCTTTTACTTACAGAAGCACGTGTGCATGTCTTTCAACCAGAGCTATCCAATGGAAATATAGTGCTACCCATGCATATAATTTAACACGTTCTCATTAGGAAGTAAAAAGGAACAGGTGAAATTAATTTCAACAATAAACTTAATACATCAAAGCTTAGTGCCATGTCAATGTGCTGGCAATATAAAAATTGTTAAGGGGGTGGTTTGTATTTGACATCAGGGTATATGAAATCCAAGCAATCAGTGTAGGTATTATCAATTTGGACTCACCAAATTTCAGGTTCTCAGTGACTTTTAGTAGGTGATGGCTGTTGCATGGGGAGCAGAGGTTGGAAAGGTTCCTGAGTCTAACATTGGTCAAAGACTTTGCAGGGAAGGGAAAATGAGGCAAGGAAACCTAGTGGTTCAAGGGTATTTCCTTGAGTGGCTATCATCCTGCTCACCACCTAAAGTTCAAACTTTCAAGACCTCAACAGGAAATTGTGATAGAAGCAAACGTAGGTACTCTGTGTCCTCAGTGAGAAGTGAGAACAGAGCAGATGGTTTGGGTCTAGGAGAATGAGAATGGATGGGGAGCAGTAAACAGACCTGAACTCAGATCAGCCGGGCTATGTATAACCATAGACACAAACATGCTAACCTCGCAGGATTTTAGTGGAAGTGAGCATGATTTCTCATGTGCTTGTACCTTCTGAGCCATGCGCGGTGTATGGGAGGCACCCCACCTATCGCTGCTTTCTTCTCTTCATCTGCTCCCCCATGTTCAGGGCACTTTATCCCCTTCCTTTATCATTCTCTTTCTTTCTACAGCTCGTGTGTGTGTGTGTGTGTGTGTGTGTGTGTGTGTGTGTGTGCATGTGTGCTTATCAGAGGGCATTGTGTGTGTCTGTGGGAGTCCAGGGGAAGTTCTTCTTGTGAGACAGAATCTTAACCCCCAAACCATCTCTCCAGCCCTTTATCCACTTTTTTCCCCCTTCACTCTCTTTTTAGGGCTGGATCTGATTTCCTATTCTGTATTCCCAGAACCTCCATTATGCAGTGACCCAAGCTCATAGGCATGTTATAATTATGTCATGAATATCAAAAGCTTATTGTTGAAACACTAGCAATAACCATAATAACAATTCAGTTACAGTCCCAACAACGCCAAGTCCTTGGGAAATGTTCCATTAAGTCACTCTTAATTTGGGAAGAGCAGAGGCACTTCCATTACTTACCGATGGGTGGCAGCATTGTATAAGTCATAGTTTCAGAGATGCTGGTCTGTCACAATTTTCCTTTTTGGTGTCTTTAGTCTCTTAGTTCATTATCTCCACATGGAAGAGAACTTTTCATAAAAAAACCCAAAACTCCACACTAGAAACTCAGCCAACAGCATGCTTGTATGATGAGATAAATGGTGGGAATGCAGAGGAAGATGGGAGTGTGGGGACTAAGGGAGACGATGAGTTGCTTTGGAGATTTGAGGAATCCTGTTTAGGTGACAACTGACTATATAGAACTGATCATTGATGCAGTAAGGCTGGCCCTGGAAGGCAGAGCCAGAGAAACCCAGAGCAAAACAATAAAGAGGTGGAGCAATCCAGAGTGATTCCTTATGTTACCTCTGGGCTTCCATGGGCATACACACTTAAGTGCCCTCTTCTACACACACACACACACACACACACACACACACACACACACCCCACAGAGAACATTGAGAAAACACCTAGAATTTCAGCTCGAGTTAGTTTAATATTAATTTCTATCTACTGAGGTCATACTATGTGCCAAATTCTGTATTAATTCTAACATTAAATTCTCACATTATAACCATATTTTATGGACAGCAAAGATCAAGGCTCATAATTTTCCTAAAGTCACGTAGCCAGCAGTGGCAGAGCTGGTTTATAAATGTAGGCTGATTACAGCATGGCCTGGGTTTTAAACCCCTGTGCTGTGGGAGCAAGTGGTAGCAGACATAGACATGTACAGGTGAGACGTTCATGGATAGAATGAGAAGGAACGCAGGACCAGGGCTGGGGTTCTGGGGAGCATTAGGAAAAAGGAGTCCCTGGGATTAAGATTGGCCAGAGGAAGGAGCAAGCTGGGATTCCCTTCAGAATCCAAGGGGAGAATCCCAGAAGGGAGGGACTGGCGAGTGAGCATCAGAGTGGAGGGAGGTGGGATGGGGATGATGGGACACTCTTTGGATCTGTGTTCATGCATCTTGCTGACAACTGCTCCACATTTCCAGTTGATGGTAGTCAAAACAAATGCACACCCTACAGTCATCCTCACCTCTAAGTACCTTTCCTGTTGATCGTTCTGCTGGGTGACTTCAAGGTCATCTTTGAGGTCATTATCCAACCTGACTACCAATGACCGAGTCCTGTGGACCGTCACTTGACAGCGTGCCCTCCTCTACCTGGCCTCTTTCCATGCACTCTCTGGTCCTCTGGCTCTTTGCCTTTTATCTGTCCAGCTGTGTTCTGTCCTGATTTGTCTTCTTGCCTCTGCTTGCACTCTCTTCTAATCTACCTTGACCACTTAACCTGGAAGCCTCACCTTGACATCCCAGCTCAGAAGCGTTCAGTGGCCTTCATTACAGCAGGTAGATTCTAGTTCTTATTGCAAGCAGAAGCCAGTTGCTAGCTAGAGCAAAACAAATAAATTGCTTCTTAGGCCAACCCTTCTGCTTGTACGCACTTACCTTTTGTCTTTCAGGTCCAGATTCTACCATCTTTCAAAGGTCATTTCAAAAAAAATTTTTTCCCCTGTGAAGGTTTTCTTGATTCCCTTCTAGCAGAAATGATTCTAAACTTTTCTGAACTTCCATGAGTATGACACTTTCCTCTATACTACTCATAGAGAAATTAATGCTTTCTATCTTGTTATTTTTAGGTTAGTTTTTAGAAGGCAAGGCCTGGGATTGTAGTTCAATTGGTAGAGTGCTTGCTTAGGATTCACAAAGACCTTGGTTCGATCTCTGGCATTGAATTAAAACAGACTCAGTTGCTCATTCCTGTAATCTCAGTGCTCAGGAGATGGAGACAGGAGGATCCAAAGTTCAAGGTCACCCATGGCTACATAGTTCACACACACACACACACACACACACACACACACACACACACACATACAAGAAAGAAGAAGACAAAGTCTGTGTTTTTTCTTGGTAGTTTCAGTGATGAGTCCAAGGGCATAGAGCCTATTAGACACACTTCCACCTCTGAGCTACATCCCTGACTCCAGTCTATATCAAGGGTTTTTGTATTCCTTATTTTCCTTGTCGAATGGTATCCTATGTGGATGTTGAATGTTTATTTATTGAAGGAGAGGGTGGACAGCAGAGTCATTGTCAGGATATTTCCTTTTTAATCTTCTCTTCAGACCAAGCCTCCCTAGTGCCTAACTCTTTCAGCTCCTTGGTGAAGAACCACGGCTTCTAGAATTTGAGGAAAACTAGTTTTGAGGAGTGCCTGTGTCTCTGATAGAAAGTGGTCATCTGGCTCTTCAGATGCTCTAGAGAACTATGCGTTCTTACTTGGGGGAAAAATCGTAGTTCTTAGAGTACCGCGACATCTAGTATGGTTACCATGGTTATTGTTGAGGTGCTTGTTATGGTCACCTCTGCAGAAGTAATGTTACCTTGTCTCTAAAACAGATGGATAGAAAAGGCACTTGCCTTGGGACTGGAATCCTGGGTCCCTCGGGTACATCTTCATGTTTGGTGACTGTATAGCATTTCCAAGTTTTCCTTTGATTCCCACATGGAACCAGGTCAGGGAATTAGAAGCCATAGCTAGGATGCTGGACCTAGTTCGGTGGTGCCTGACTGTCCTGCTTGTGAAATTCAATCTGGAGTGTGGAGTTTCTATGGCATCTATCCTGCCAGGGTCCCCTTGGCCTCCTTTGGCCTTTGAAGATAGTTTCCGCTCTAGACACATGTAGATGAACTGTTTGTTAAATAAGAAGCAATGAACTCAAGGGCAAGATCCGTGGAAAATGTTTCATGGTGTTACCTTTATTTGCATTTTGTTGCCAAATTTAGAACTTATAATTTGAGCACATGGACACTTGGAATTCTTACTTTCTTACCAGCTTGGGCACAGCTAAATTACTCAGTGGGAATTATATAAAAAAGACTATTTAATTGCTTTCTTTAGATTTCTGTGTTAGACTGTATCATAGTCAGCAACAAATTTAATTTCCTTTGATCTTCCCTAATGAAAATAATATGTCCTTTCCAGCTGCTTCTCCCTATCCTTTTTAGCCGTCCTCCCTCTACTCAGTGATAGGCTAGCAGTGGGCATTGTGTGCAAGGTAAATGCTACCGCTTCATCAATGCAGGACGCCTCCAGAGGTGTGGAGGGGAGGTTGGAAGGATATTTACCACTTGCTGCTGGGTATCCTTTCCTGATGTCTGAGTGGGTGCCACAAGGTCTGATTCTTTGTCCACTTGGTTGGTAAGTATCCATATTCCAATCGTGAAGCTTGAAGGTTCAGAAAGCCCAGGACCAGCAGTCTGCTGGTGGAGCCTTCATGATGTTTTCAGAGGCCTCTCTTTGCTTCCCCTTTTCTCAATCTCTGACATATTTACACAGGCACCTTCCTACATGGAACCTCATTTGGAATGACTTTTACTGCACATCAGCCGATCCACATAGCACTTATAAAATTTTTATAGAGAGAATAGTTTTGATAATTTTGTGTATTAGAATAACTTACCTTAATTCTTCATCCCTCTTGTCTTGAGTCCTGCATGCTTTTCCCTTCTAATTATCCTTCTTTATTTCTTGTCTTCTTTTAATCTATGCCTGTTGGCTTTGCTTGCTGCTCATTAGGCACTTGGAGGTGAAGAAGTTTCTTGATTTTTTTTTTTTTTTGAGTAAAAAATTTTTTTTAATAGAACTGTAGTTCAGCAGTATTTGTGGTCCGTGGTCCTTAGCAATGCAATAGTGGGAGAGATTCTTAGGTTGGAAATACCTTTGCACATGGTCAACTAAAGTTTAGAAATTTTACCAAGACGGTGGGGAGGTGAACTGCCAAATAGAACCTTCTGGACATGACAGGCCTGCTGCATCCATGAACTCACCGTGCTGCTGGATCCACTTCTAGAAGATCCAAACAAGGTATGGCCTAGTAATAATTCACCAGGAAAGGGAACATCTTAAAGGGTGCCATGCATCCCAGAGAGACTGTTGAGGATTAACATAGGTGGGTGGGATGGTAGAGGAGTGAACTTCCTCCATGGTATATCCACTGATACATCTGCCATGCCGTAACGAGTGTCGATGTAGTTATCGTGGCTACCCAGAGAAAGCTCAGTGGGCTGCACATGCAGGGGGACAGGGAATGGGAGGAGACTGGCTGGGAAGAAGATTTACAGTGGGAAAAGAAACTGGGTAATGGGATAAAATGACATAAATTTATGCTATGTATACATAAAATTCTAAAACAATAAAAGGGAACTTTTTCCTGGTGCCTGGGGCTGAGAATCAGAATTCAGATTTAAAATTGAAAGTGTACAAAAATTGAAGGTTTGCAGATTCTTAATTCTAATTTATGGAGTACCCCAAACAGAGTGATAGATCAGATGAGTCAGTATTCAAGAAAAAAAAAAACAAAAAAACAAACCAAGTTTGAAGACTGTATCCAAGAGTGTGAAGAATAATTTTCTTGGGAAAAAATTTTGTAATTCTATGCAGATAATTAGTACTCCGTAGTGATATGAAGTTGTCATAGTTAAACACAGATGTCAACTTGACTGTTGAGGGTTTGAGCTCTGGGCACATTGTAGAGAGTTGATGGTTAAGCCCAGAGCAAACCTGAAGAAGATTGTCCAGCTGGTGGGGAAGACCCAGCCCATGGGATTAGGCCCTGGATAAATCACAGAGAGCTGGTTGAGAGAGTTGGCATCCTTCTGTATACTTGGCCAGACATGCTGGTCTGGCAAGTAAGGATTGTCCATGTCTCAGCCGTTATGGTGGCCAGTTCCCTCAGCCCTGGTGTTGGTATGTGCTCTCCTGTCAAGCTGGACTATGAACTGTAACAGGACTGTCGTAAGAAAGTAAACTCCTTGTTCCCTTAAGCTATGTAATGGTCATTTATAAGCTATGTAATGGTCATTTATCAGCAACCATGCAGACAGACTGCAATAGAAGTATTGTATTTGTAACATTCTAGCCAGTGGAGAGAATTAGAGTCATCAGGATCGGAAATCATGTTCCTGAGAACATTATAGTTGGTTAATCCTATGACAAAACCTGTTTTCCTATTTCATCTTTGTGAAAAGACATTATTGATAGTATACTTCATGGATAAAAGAATCAAGAACAGAAAATTTAGATTAATTGCTCCAGAAGCATACAGAGACTGAGACAATTCAGGTCATTTGACTTCAGAGCTCAGACATATACATATACTTAAGTCTGTATTTTAGTGAGCAAATGCAATAAAGAAAAAAAATGATGATATGCACAGTGAAAAACCTTTTCCTATCACTTATGCTCTATTAGTAAAAGGAAGCTTTGACTCTGTGGGGTCTGACGACAAGAAGGGAGAGCAGGTGCTCAAACTTCATGGGTAAGGGCAGAAGGGTCTGGAGGAGAGGGGAGTACTGTAGAAAAGCAAGCGGGAAGACATGACAGCAAGACCGCCTGAGACCTCGCAGGTGATTTGGGATATCTGGGGAGTGTCAGATATGAAGCTGATCGTGCATCTGTGTTCTGTGATTGTAGGAAGAGGTTCTTGAGAAGTAATTTTCATGACAAATGGAATGTTCCCCTTAGAACTCTTAAAAGCGATTGTAGCAAAGCTTTCTGCTGCTTTTCAGATCTTACGAAGGCTAACTTTTTCTTTGGATTCAGTGGTTCTCTGAAGTTGGTCCAACAGTGTGGGTGTCTGTGTGTGTGTGTGTGTGTGTGAGAAAGAGAGAGAGAGAGAGAGAGAGAGAGAGAGAGAGAGAGAATGAACATGTGTCTATGTAGAAGACCAAGAGTGATTTCTGAAATCATTCTGGATTGTTCTACCTCCTTTTTGTTTCACTCTGGGATTTCCCAGACTCTGTCCACCAGAACTGCAAGTGCAGGCTGCTGCCATTTCTATCTGGTATTTTTATTTGGGACCTGGAATCCGGAGTCCAGTTCTTATGATTTTGAGACAGAGTCTTAACCCATGCACCATCTCTCCAGCCCCATTTTGGGAGCTTTTAACCCATATGTGCAGAAGTTGAGGTAAAGAGGTGAGCCGTGTGTTGAGTTTAAGCTCAGTGATGACAAAGAGAACTTGAAAAACAGTCAGAGGGACAGTTTCTTCTTCATCCTTTTGACTTTGATAATGGAGGTGCAGCCATCAGGGCTAGGCTAAAATTTGCATTCTGAGGGTTCTCACATTGGAAGTTCCTGCCTAGGAAATTCTCCTCAGTGCCAATCATCTGATGCTTCTATAATTGCTCAAAGACCAGAAATAACCATTTCTTCACAGGAAGAGAAATGACAGAACTCCAAAATAAGTCCCCTCTTACAATATGGCTTGTTGTGAGCGCTGTCTCATGACTTGATTCCACTGGGGTAGTAGTCTGGCAACAGTGCTGGTATGGATCATGAACAGGGGATGGAAATTAGGTGGCCTTAGTTGAACTGCAGATCTTGCCCCAGGAGAGAAGCCACAGAGTCTCCACTGGGAACAGGAGACTCGGAGGCCAAAGGTGACCCTGGCACGTGACTTGACTCTTCTGACCAGCCGGAGACTTTGAGGTCTGGGTTTACTGAGAATTGATACTTCTTCAGGTTGTTTGCTCAGGGACAGGAAGCTGAAAAAATAATCTACACATTTGTTACATGCCACCTTCTAGAGTGAACTTCTTTTGTGATAATGGACTGAATACTGAAGCTCCCTCGAGCTTCTTCATTCTTCCCATGAACATATGAAGCAACTGTGCTTCTGAATGTGAACATTAACTAAAATACTGGCTAATGCTTGAGAAATCCTGTGATTTGGGGGCACCTTTCAGCTTTTTACTCACTTGGTATTTGAAACTTCATTCACCTTGAGATTTTGGCTCTCATCTGGATGAATAATTATGGTCCATGAGTCTTTAGAAAGTCATCTGTCCAGCACGGTGGTCACACCTGTCATCCCAGTGCTGGCTGTCACTAAAGCCTGAGCTGCATATTGAGACTATGTCTCAAATAAAGGAAGTCGCCTATCTTAGATATTGTATTTCAGATATTCCTTGTGCATCAGACATGGGTCTGGGTTGTAGGCAATAGTTTGAAAGCCAAATTGCTTCAGTTTATTCAGGCTGCTACAACAAAACATCACAGAGCAAGTGGCTTATAAGCAACACAAATTTATTTCTCCCAGTTTTGGTGTCTGAGAAGTCCAAAAAATAAGACAAGGGCACATCTAGTGCATGGTGAGACCCATTTCATGGCTCCAGAGTGGGCTTCTTATGGCCTCCTCACACACTAGGAGTGAGGGTCTCTCTAAGGCCTCTTTCAGAAGGGTGCCAACCTATTCATAAAGTTGCACCTTCTCCAAATCTTCCACTTTCTAATTCTATTCCTTGGGAGGTAGAATTTCTACATTTTTTTCCAACATAAGTTTTGAATGACGTAAACACTCAGATCATATCAAGTCAAGTTATAGTAAAGATTGCAATTTATTAGCTCATGTGACTGAGGAGGGTTCTGGGGTCTTGACATTAGCATCTTTCTCCATCTATCAGCTTCGCTTCCCACTAGGTTAACTGCAGTTTTACCCACTCTGGTTGTCAGCACAGACCTACAGAGACAGATGCTATTGTAGGGGCTTAGCTAATCCGAAGTCTTGTGCCTTGTCTGAACCTTGGCTTCCTTACCTGGAAATGGGAATTAAAACATCTCATCCATATTTTTTGTGTATGTTACTTGTTTAAGTGTTTGTGTAAGTGTACATGCACATGAATGTGTGTGTATGTGTGCACACATGTGAAAGTCAGAGGTTGACACCTGGTGTCTTCCTCTCTCATTGAACTCAGAGCTCATTGATTTCCCCAGACCTGGTTGGCTTCTGAGTCCTAGGGATCCTCTGTCTCTGTCTCCACACTACTGGGATTACAGGCACATGCCACCATGCTGGATCTGAACTCAGTTGCTCATACTTTGTGGCAAGTACTCCACGAACTGAACCATCTTCCAAGTCCTCTGTAAAGTTACATGAATATTTAATAACAAAAGTCCAAAATATGGACCTGATTCTATCACTTATCAACTTACTTGTACCTGAGAATGTTGCAGTATTTGATCATAAGTTGTTTGGAATTTAAGATGTTTGAGTCTACATATAGATTGTCTGACATATAAAGCCACTCAGTAAATGATAGATATTAGCTGAACAGGAATTTGAAAAGTGACCATCAATGGCTCTAATGAAAAGGGTAAACTGGAGGGTAGGAGATGGCAAGAAAAGAGGTGGGCAGTCATTCATAACATGGAAAATTTGGGATGCAAATTAGGCTTAAGTTATCTTCATGTGTAGAAATATGTCTCTTTATCTTTGTATCAAAAGTATAATAAAGTGCCAACACTAAGATATGGTTTTGGAACCATCAGTTAAGCAGGATGTCGTATCCTTGGGAAGACAGCGCAAGTCCCATTAGAAATGCTATTTTTGAAATTATTCTTTTTGCAGAAATAAATTACTTGTATTAGCATTAGTTACTCTGACTCAAGTTGCCTTTAAAATCAGAGATGTCTTATTAATGCCCTTGGTAAATATTTCTTTTATGAGGTGAATTTTGTAATGCAGAGCCAAGTTAATGAGTAAGGTAGGGGATTAAGTTGAGTAATTGTGATTCATATTAAAAAAGAAAACTAAACTTTATGATTGTTTTTTTTTTTTCTCTGATTTAAACTGGCTTTTGAGAAGAACAGTAATAGCACTTTAAAAATCAGTTTTGTACTTTCCTATTTTACATATGGAATATATTAACTCAACAGATTATGTAATAGTTGCTAGGTCCTAGGCATGATGTTAAATGCTGGGGTTATAAAGATTAATAATCACTACTGCGTGGGGAGCCTGTGATAAGTTCTGTCATCGTAATGCAGTGAGATTTGACTGTGACATTTACTTAGATTCTGAGGGGGTCATCGTGGGGGCAGTGGGTGTGGGTGAGGAGGGCCATGGCTGTGGGCTCTGGGGCATTTTTAAATTAGAGGTGATATTTGAGCAGGAAGTTGATGGATGAATATGAATTTTCAAGAATAAAAACCTGAGAGAGAGAGAGAGAGAGAGAAAGAGAGAAAGAGAAAGAGAAGAATACAGAAATGTGTAAGCACTATATTGGGTCCATAGTGTCACATCGTGGATGGGGGAAGAGCTCATGTAGCCCCACCCCTTTCTGAGTGAAGATCCTAGTTAACGTCAGTTGTGAGAAGCAGACCCGCTTGCTTCAGTTGGGTTGCCAGTGATATACCCAGGCACATGCTGATGCAGATAACCTTTAGTAAACTTGGTCACACACACACACACACACACACACACACACACACACACACACACACGAGGGGAAACTTATGGGGAAGAAGATTCTTAGAGTAATGGGGGATAAAGTGACAGATTCATTGCATACATATACAGAATGGCCAAAGAATAAAAAAAGAGAAATTAAAAAGGAAGAAATGCACAATGCAATGTCCTGGAGGTGGTGGATGGCACAAGGTGTCTGGGAATGAGGAGTTGGAACACTTCAGAGCAATGCATCCTGTTCCCCAGGGCTGGGAGAAGTGCTCAGTGCCCGGTGCCCAACCAGGGTAAACATTTGATGATTCCTGAGGTGTCGTATTTTCTAAAGTCAGAAAATGAAAGGTAGCTGGGAGGAAAGACATGGTTTCTGCTCGATTATCCTGACAAGTTTTGAGGATTTTATAGGGAAGAGCTTGACTGCTCAGGGTTTAGTAATCTGCAGGGAAGAAGCTGAGCCAGGCTTTGGCATGGTGTCTGCCTCACTCCCAAACCCAGGTTACGATGTGTTTATCTTTCTTCTTTCTCTGATGACTCAAGGCTTCACCTACCTCAGGATACAGTCACAGGTGCAGGGGTCTGACATGTAGAGCAGACAAAGCACTCTCCAGACGCACAGTTCCTCCTGCGCGCAGAGTGCCTCGCATCCTCTGAGAGACCCATGGCGACCCTGATGACGAGTTGTGCTCACACTGGGATTACCTTCATCTTGTTTGCCGTTCTTGCTAAGGCTGGTTCCTCTCTTCCTTTCTTCTTCATTCTGCTCCCCCTCCCTCCACCTTTCTTCAGCATCTTCCTTCTTTTTGCTTTTTATTTTTATGGTATTATTACAGTGTTTCAAAGTGTCCAAATTATTGGGGTTTCCAATTACAATGTTTCAAAGTACCGAACTTGTTGAGGTTTCCATCAGTTGGTTTCAAAGTTTGAGGGAATCACAGTAGTAGTCACTATCTCTTTCTGCACGCTCCCCGTGTCTCCAGCAGGAGTTGGATCTTGTCATCTGTGTGCCTTCCACAAACCCTTCCATGTTCAGGTTGCTGGGGTTAAAACCCCACACTGGCTACCTGGTTCCTTCTGGTTACAATCAGGCCATTCAAAATTTTTGTCCAGCCAGCGCAGGTGGGCTCAGCTACTTACTTGCCTTGCTGTTTGACTCCCTATGAGCTCTCTTCCTCTGCCTTTCTAGCTGTCGTCCTTCACAGCATCTTGGAGGATCCAGTTGGGTAGAGCATACTCATAATGGGGGGGGGGGTCTCTCCAAGCTGACTCTTAGTCTTCCTCACAGCATCTGGTGAAGACTTCCTCCTGGGAACCCGCATATGTGTGCTTCTCTCTCAAGTTCGCCTATTTGATAGTCTTTCCATCTTGCCTTTTTTTTTTTTTTTTTTTTTTTAAAGAAACTTCCTTTTTAGCTTGCTTTGGTTCAATTTTCCTTATCACAGTTGGCTTAATAACAGGGTCGCAGGTAGGAACTCTGCACGTGGTTCAGGTATCCCCCTTAGGCTGTTTTCCTTCCCCCAGAGACAGGAGTTAACCCTCTCAGCACCACACAGGCAATGGATTTCTTTCTGGCTGGCTGCCTGCCTTTGCCTGACTATCTGGATTCTGGACTTGGGATACTTGAGTTCAAATCTTGCTTGGTGTCTATGAACTTGGATGGGTTTTTAACTCTTTAAGACTCCATTTTCTCACGTATAAAATGAGGACCATCAAGGGTTTCTGAGTCTCAAATGAACGAACGAATGCTTGAAAGAAGAGCTGTTGCAATTATTGTTGCTCGGTGATTGCTTTTATTCCCTTTCCCAATGTGATTTCTGTCCACTGAAGTTCAGCTAGTTCTCTGTCCCATCCATAAGCATTTTCCTGTCCACCGAAGCCAGTAAAGGACTGTGCCCTAAACTGTCATAATCTCAGGTGTCCAAGATTCCTGCTCATTTCCCTTAATGTTTACCATTACCATTTTGCTTAACTACAACTCAAGGTGCTGATTGGTTGTGTTCTTGGCCCCAGGCACGAGCAAAGTCCTGGAACAGCCTGAGGTTATTTTCTTTAGATCTTCTTTCAGGACTCTCCATGTATGCACAGATTCCTGAGGTGGACTGTCACTGTCATCCAGCTCCCTCGCTCCCACTGCCACTGCCTCCCGAAGGGTCCTTGTCTAGCGTAGAGAGCACTGCAGGCTTGGAGGTGGTTATTGGAAGGTGAACTTGTTTTGACTCTTGTTTTCCTGGTGATTCCCGGTAGAATCACCTGGAGGGTTTTAAATATTATTGATACTCAGTTAAATCTAAATCTCCTCTGGTGGTGCCCTGTGGGTGGTGTCCAGGTACAGGACTTTTCAAAAGCTCCCCGTCAGTTTTACTGTACAGCTGAGATTAAAAAAAGAAAGAAAGAAAAAAAGAAAAAAACCCAACCCTCCCACTCCTCTGAATTCAAGTTCTCCAGCTCCTCTGCCTGGTGAAGGGGCTTCAGTGTGAATCAGCCGCCCTCACTCAGCATGTTTTTCTGGAGGTGGTGGCTGCAATATTAACCTTTTAACACGACAGAGATGCTTTAGGTTGAAACCATGCCGTGAAAGGGGCAATTTATTTTGCCAGAATGCCCGCTGCCCATCAAGTCAGGCTGCTCACTGGCACTTACCAAGGAACAGGAGCTTCCTTGCTCTAGGTCACGGGCGTCACTGCAGAGACCTGACCGAGCGCCCCAGGGTCATCAAGTATTTATAATACTTACAGTATTTCTGCAAGTCGAGCTTTGCTGCTAGAGGCCCAGACTGGTTACTATAAAAAGTCAGTAGGAGTTGGGTAGAGCTGCCACAGGCTACTGAAGAAGTACTCAGGTTCAGAGGGGAAGTTGTGGCGGAGGACTCTGGTCCTTCCCAGAGAAGCAAAAACAGGAAACCTAGGGAGGAGACTTGCCAGGGCTACCACTTTCTCTTTATTTGTGGTGTTTTGTAGGGGATTCAATCATTTAAAAACAGACTTATTGAGATACAATTAACTAAGCATAAATGTTGTCTTTTTATATTGTTTTTTCTAATTTTACAAGAATATTGAGTACTGATCCTGTTTCCCTCCATCTCCCTCCTTCCCATTCCCCTCCCTTCCCTTCATTAATCCATTCTACTCCCTCCCACCCTTCTACTTGGCTGCTTCTGTAGATCCCAGAGTTCCCTCTAGCTTATCTACTTTTGTGGGGGTTCAGGCCTCTGTGGCCTCCTCAGGCCACCCCACTGTTAGGGGCATTTCCTTTCACTCATCCAGCTCTTTAGTCCCCAAGGTTTCCACTGTGTGTTTTTATCTCTCTTGAGTTCCTTGATAGTCTATGGGGGCATGTTGGGATGTCAGTCATTATGCATGTCTGGGAAGGACAAGTCTCACTGCAGTGAGTTACTGGATGCAGCAGTCTGCCTTGAATGGAATGTCTTATCCTTCCATCTTTAGGTTTTTTCAATCTTACTGCCCTTTCTTCTGTGAAGGTCCCTAAACCTTATGATGGGGATGCCATCTATTTTCAGTGTGCAGTTTTGGTGCACTTACAGAGCTGTGAAATGCAAAACAATCACTCACAGAAGCCCCCAGTGGTCAGCATCTGCTTCAGCCTCAGGTGCATTCTGTCGCTGTTGCTTTGTCTTGTTTGGATATTTCCTATGAATGGAGTCGGACAGTATATTCTTTTATATCTAGCTTCTTTCACTTGTACCATTTCTGAACTTCACCCACGAAGCACATATTTTGTTATTTCTGTTCTTTCTTTTATGCTGAATAGCATTCAGTATGCCACTTTTTACTTATCTGTTCATTAGCTGATGGGCATTTAGTGTCTCCACCTTGCCTATTATGAAAAAGACCGATGAGAACAATGCGTATAATACTTTTTTATTAGAATATATTTTGTATAATAATGCATCTAACCATGACAGTGCCTATATGAACAGTGCATTTTGATCATACTCACCTGTCCCCCTGTGTGCCCTTCCCATGCTCACTGATCCTGTTTCTCTTCCTGGTTTCACTTGTGTAACTTTTACATGGACACGTGCTTTCCTTTCTCTGGAGTAAGCGGGGAGGAGTGGACTTGTCACATTTTAAGTTTAACTTTTTTGCATATGTATGGTATGTGTACATGTGTGCATGTTTGCATATGTGTGGGTGCATATGTCTGTCAGGGTGCATGTACATATGTGTGTACATGCATGCAGAGATTAACACGGGGCATCTTCGATCATTCTCCATCTTATCATCGAGGCACGGTCTCCTGCTAAACCCAGACCTGGCTCTTTCCCTTGGTCTAACTCGCCAGCTTGCTGTGCGTATTCCATCCCCACCACCTGTGTGCCGAGATTACTGCTGGGCCGCCCTCTCGACCAGCCTTTAAATGGCTTCTGGGGTTCCAAACTCCGGTCTTCACACTTGTACAGCAAACACTTTACCTGCTGAGCCATCTCACCAGCAGTATATTTAATTTAAAAAAAATTAGTGTACATATGCATATATGTGTGTGTATGTTTAATATGTGGGTGCATTTGTGGAGGTCAGAGGACAACTTCGAGGGGTCAAATCTCTTTTTATCGTTACCTGGGTTTTGGGGATTGAGCTCAGGTTGTTATACTTGCAGGGCAAGTGCTCTTATCCATTGAGCCATCTCACCCTAATTAACTTTTAAAGAACAAGCTCAGCTGCTTTCCAAAGTGACTGTATTTGCTGTATATTCTCACCAATGCTGGTTGTTGGTCTTTTTGAGGCAAGTAGGTGTGAAATGGTTTAGCGTGCATTTCCTTGTGATCAATGATGTTGAACAGCCTTTCATGTTTCTGTAACTCATATATCTTTGGCTAAATGTCTCTTTAGATCTTTTTTAAAAATATTTTATTTATTTTAAGTGTGTGTTTTGTGTGTGTGTGTGTGTGTGTGTGTGTGTGTGTGTGAGAGAGAGAGAGAGAGAGAGAGAGAGAGAGATTGAGAGAGAGAGAGAGAGGGCACAATGTGTTCTTGTGGAGGACCAAGGGTGACTTTGGGAAACATCCTGGATTGCTTCTGCCTCCTTGCTTAGCTCTGGGATTTGCCAGACTCCGCCTACCAAGGCCAGACGTGCAGGCCGCCACCATTTCTGCCAGGCATATTTTTACGTGGGACCTGGGATCTGAATTCAGGACCTTTCTGCTTGCGAGATGGAGTCAACCCTTGAGCCATCTCTCCAGCCCTTTAGATCTTTTTTTGAAGCCTATTTTACAAGTTAGTCTGTCTTATTATTTGTAATTCCTTATATATTCTGGGCTATCAGTCTCTTATTAGATGTGATTTGCAGACAATTATTTTCTCTGTGGTCTGTCTTTTTACTTTATTAATAATGCCTTTTGTAGCACAAGTATTTAATATTGATATGTATTCTATTAGTTTTTTAAATATGCTCTAAATCTTATATATAAAAACATTTTTTGCCTACTTCGTGATCAAGATCACAAATATTTTTTTCAGATTTAAATTTTATTCTAAAATTTTTTATGTTTTAGTTCTTATATTTAAGGACGTTATTAGTTTCAAGCTATTTTTTCTGCATGATGTAAGTAAGTACGGCTGTCCATTAATCTTTATGCATGTAGACATCTGGTTGTTCTGGTGCCAGTTTTTTAAAAACTTACTCTGTTTTGGATTGCTTGGTGCTTTTAATGAAAGTCAGTTGGCCATTCATATAAGGGGGTTATTTTTGGAATTTCACTTTTGTTCCAATAATGTATGTACTTTTTTATGGTTAGGTGAGTCTCACACTGTCTTCATTACTGTAACATTATGATAAATTTTGCAATTAGAAAGTATAAGTCTGGCTGAGGGAGATAGCTTTCCTGAGTTTGATCCCTAGAATCTACCTTAAAAAAGCCAGGCATGATGGTGTATGCTTCAAATCCCAGCCCTAGGGAGACAAAGGGAGGCAGATTTGGGGGGGAGGAGATGGGGAAGGCTGAGGGGGAGGGGAAGGGGAAGGAAGAGAGAAAGGAAGAAGGGGAGGGGGAAGGGAAGAGCTGGAGATTTGCTTAGTGATAGAAGGCTTGCCTAGTGTATGGAAGGCCCTAAATTCAATTCCTAGCATTGAAAAAAAAAGTTGATGTTGAGTGAGTAATAAATAATACCTTTGTTTTTCCATTGTATTATTCTCACACATGCACGTGTGCGCACACACATACGCATACTTAAGTCCTATTCTGGTCTTTTCCCTTTCCATGTAAATATTAATATCAGTTTTCCAATTCTTGCATTTTCATATATGTGTGTGCTTTTCCAACTTATAGATCAATTTAGAGAAACAATTTCCATAGCAACAATATTGAGCTTTACAGTAAACAAAGGTGGAAAGTCTCTTCATTAATCCAGAGCTTTTTAATTTCCCTTAACAGTGACTTGTAGCTTGGCATCCATAATTTAAGATCAATACCTTTTTGAGCGTTTCTGCAGGCTGACCAAGTAGAAAGATTTTTTTTTTTCCCTCAGCGTTTTGTTGAAAGCAATGGAGTTATATGGTGTAGTAGTTAAGAGCAGGAGGCAAGTGGGAAGGGTAGTGGCCGGGAGTCAAAGGACCAGCTCTGACCTGAGCCAGTCACTTGCCCTCTTGGTTTGCTGATCTCTAAAATGAGTACACTATAATATGTTTGTCTTTGAGGCTGTGGCATTAGAGGAAATATATGGAAGGGACCAGCACTAAACATTATGTGGTGATGTTGTTGGTGTCCATGATAACTGTCCATCATTATGAGGCATCGAAAGGAGATGGCAGCAGAGAAGGGACATCTCTCATTCTGGCCTTGGAGTCCTTTAGCAGCTCAAGGGAGTAGTTCATCAGTCACAGTAGAAATGCAAAAAACTAAAACTCTCCTACCGTTTGATCTTCCCATTCACTGAAGTAGGTATTGCCCATGCGTCATACCAAGGAATCATACCAAGAAAACGAATGTTCAGAGATAAAGTGAAGCTCCCAGAGTTGCAGAGATGGCAAGAGGAAGAGCAGAGGTTAAGCCCAGACCTATCTCATTTTAAAGCTTGCACATTTGGGGCCAGGGAGGTAGCTTATGAGTAAGGTATCTGCCCATAAACCTGGTGACCCAAGTTAGATCTCCAGAAGCCCACATGGTAGGAAAGAACCAGTTCTCAGAGTTGTTCTCTGATTTCTCTACCTGTGCACCATAGCGTGCATGCATGTACCCTTCATCCCCCTTCTGTCACCAGACAGTCCCAGTCTCATTAGAAGATCAACAACAGTGAATTCTGAACAGGGCACATTAACACTTCAATGGACAATTAGACACCGATGACAGATATATCTTGTTTATCATTGTTAGGGACCATATTAAAAGTTAAAAATTACCCTCAGAAGGTGGTATTGACTGCTGTCTACAAGGGTTAGATGAGAAATCTAAGGGAGGACCACAGTGAGCTATGATATATTGAGTGGATGGCAGAAAGCCACCTGGGTGCACAGCTGCAGAGCTGGAGACGAAGTGCAGCCTTTATTTCCAATTTTTAGTGTGGCCTGACGTGAACACCAGATTTCAAGCTGGAAGGCTTCCATTTTCTCAGCTGCAATAGCTTTCAAGAGGAAGGTGGGGCTCAAGCGTGTGAGATTTCAGACCCGGAGCTACAAGTACCCTCCTGCTGGGTGCTTTGACCCAGTTCAGCAGCAGCACACTACCCAGGTAAGCACCATAATCTAGGGCTAAATCTTCACTGATGGTTCACCAGGTTTTTTTTCTTCCTGGGTGGGAGACCTAGGTTTGATTTCTAGAATTTTCCAATGTACCAGTATGAAAGTGCGTGCATGGACTTTGGAATCAGCCAGATGAATTTTTGCTAGCTTTGTGACACTGGGAATGTATTTAATGTCTCTGAGCCAAAGCTTATCATGCAAAATGGTGAAAATAACTATTATGCGGACTAAAATGAGATGATGTCTATAAATGCTTCTTAATGTCAAGTAAGCAATGGATTTTAATGCATAATACACTTCTCTCCTTTTTACCTGAGTTTTAATTAAATAGGTTAGTTTTAAGGAAATATCAGTCTAGGCAAGTATATTAACATTTGTTGTATAAGTCTCCAGTGTTCAGTGATTTTAAAAAAATGACCTGTATTTATTTCTTGCTCATGTACCTAGGAACTACTTTGAGAGTGGCTTGCTAGGATGAATTCTGCTGTATGTGTTCATTCCAGGAACCTAGATGAGGGCATTTGGGGTTCCCATATGGTACCTCATGGTAGAGGGCAAAAGTTCCAGAGAGCTGGAGTCCATCCCAGTGAGCATATTTAAACTTTCTGCTTGGCCATGGTATATTTCTTTTTTTTAAGCATATAAAGTTATAGGTGTATATGTGTTTGGGTATAGAAGAGGACACTGTGTGTGTGTGTGCCTGTGGAGGCCCAAGGGTAACTTTGAGAATCACTGGATGTCTCTACCTCCTTATTGCTTTGATATGCAGTTTCTCAGGCTCCGCCTTCCAGGTGCCATTTCCACCCAGCATTCTTACATGGGATCTGGAATCAGAATTCAGGTCTTTCTGCTTGCAAGGCAAAGGCTTGCAATCTCTCTGGCCTCCATGGTATATATTATACCTGCTCACACACTATTGTCACATGACTCATTTTGAAGTCAGTGCCAGGAAAGTATACTTTGCCTAAATCAGAGCATAGTATGGTAGGAAATTTGTAAATGAATAAGACAATCTGACTTAACTATTATGAACTTTAATAAAGGTAGTTTTCGGTCATCCAAAGGTTAATCGTTATGTATGTGAAATGTTTCTGAAATATTTTAGTCTTTTTCTTTGTACATTGCAGTTTGTCTGATTTCCGTTTTTCGTATTTAAAACAGCACTGATGAAATATAATTTGTCAGTGTGTGGCAAAAGATTTCTTGCTTCTTTTTAGAAACTAGTGATTCATTATCCTTTGTTCACTTAAATGTTGGATTCTCCAGTCTTTCTGGGCCTCTTTCTTCTCTGCTGTCTTCTACAGGTGATGTCACAAAGAACTCTGGCTGCAGTTAGCTCCTCTTTACTGATTCTTCCTTCAACATTAGCTCAGATGCCTTTGAGCCCACTGCTTACCTGATGTCTCTATTACAATATCTCTATAGGTCTAAATATAATACAGCTCAACTCTGGTTACCCTAAGTTCACTGTAAGGACAGAACTATACCCAGGTAGTTGTATGCATGGAGATCTGTAATTCATCCTTTGATTTAGGTCCCTCTGCTGACCCTTTTTCCTTCACCTTCTCATCTGTCACTTCTCCGTGTCTGCATTGCTACTGCCAACCTATGGTCCTCCAACTGGCCCTTGCAATATCTACCAGCTATCTCTCAACATCCTTTACCTCTTTTCTTTTTAGCACTTCAGATATATAGAGTAATTTTTCAATTCAAATTTGGCCACACCACACTTTGGCTTAAAATTCTTCAGTGTCTTTCCTTAGCTCTTTGGATAGAGACAAAGGTCTTTTCCATGACCCACTGGTCCCAGCATTAGCTGGTGTTTTTCTGTCTCTATTTTGTCTTGCATCATTGCTATAGGTATCTGTATTATAGCTATGTAATGCTCTCTTTACAACTTTCCGATGTGTCATGTTTTCCACCTTTGAGACTTTGCACATGCTTTTCTCTGTTTGGAATGTTATTACCATGATCTCTACCCATGAAACCTCAGCTTAGTTATCTCCTTCCTGGTGGAGCCCTCTTTGTTTCTTCAGCTAAGGGAGCTTCTGTAACTACCTATCTATGTAGAACAATCATACAATGCTGTTTCCTTTTGAGACTCTCTATCTGGGCTGCCAGGTGGAAGGCTTTGCCTCTTATTTTTATTTTATTTGTGTGTGTGTTTGTGCATTTGTGTGTACCAGAGGGCAGTGTGTGTGTCTGTGGAGGCCCAGGGGTGACTTCAGAAGTCATACTGGATTGCTTTTACCTCCTTTTTGCTTCACTCTGGAGTTCCCCAGGCTCTGCCTTCCAGAGCCAGAAGTGTAGGCCAACACTATTCTGCCTGGCGTTTTTAGTGTGGGATCTGGGATTTGAACGCAGATTCTTCTGCTTGTGAAGCAGAGTCTTAACCTCTCAGCCATCTCTCTAGCCCCCATTGTCTCCTTTTAATGTCACTAAAAGGTTTTTAATTGATACATTATAATGACATACATTTATGGGGTATTGTGGTACACACCTGCAATGTATAATGATCAGATTAGAGTTACTGACATATCCATCATTTCAAACTCTCAAAAAATTGTGTGTGTGCGTGTGTGTGCATGTGTGTGTGGTATGGTATGTTCACCTGTGGAGCCAGACATTGACATTAAATGTCTTCTATTGCTGGACAGCTATTTATCTATTTATTTATTGTTTGAGACAGGTCTTTCACTGAACCTGGAGCACAGCCCTTCTGTCTAGTCCCTCCCTGTCTTCTGCTGGTCTTATAGATATACTTAGTTATGCTCAGCTTTTACGTGAATGCTGGAATCTGACCTTAGATTCCCTGTGCTTTCATAGCAAGGACTTTCCCACCGAACTATCTCCCCAGCCCTCCGTCCCCCAAATTTATTTTTAAAAATTCTTTTGATCTGAAATAAAATGGTACAAAAACCTAGTTAAAACTAAGAAAAACCAAAATCCACCACTTAACAGTTTGTTTTAGACTGAACCCTAAAGCTCTGTGAAGTTTGACAACACAAAAGAGATGGATGAATTTCTAAGTAAACACAACTTACCTAAATTGAATCAGGAAGTTGTGAATTATTTAAATAGTCCTATAACATATAAGGAAATTGAGGAAGTAATCTCGAATCTTCCCACCAAAAAATGTCCTGGACCAGATGGATTCAGCACAGAGTTCTACCAGACATTTAAGGAGTTAATAACACCAATACTCCTTAAACTGTTCCATCAAATAGCAAAGGAAGGAACACTACCAAATTCCTTCTATGAAGCTAATATCGTTTTAATCCCAAAACCTAATAAAGATTCACTTAAAAAAGAAAACTATAGGCCGATCTCCCTGATGAACACAGACGCAAAGATTCTCAACAAAGTCTTAGCAAATCGGATTCAAAAACATATCAAAAAGATCATTCATGGGGACCAAGTAGGCTTCATCCCTGGCACACAAGGTTGGTTCAACATACGCAAATCAATAAATGTAATTCATCATGTAAACCAGTCCAAAGTCCAAGACCACATGATACTCTCGATAAATGCAGAAAAAGCTTTTGACAAGATCCAACAGCCTTTTATGATCAAAACGCTAGAGACAGTGGGAATGGAAGGAACCTTAATCAATATAATAAAAGCTATATACAACAAGCCCACAGCAAGGATTATGCTCAATGGGGAACAATTGGAATCATTCCCACTTCGATCAGGAACTAGACAAGGCTGTCCACTCTCACCACTTCTATTCAATATTGTACTTGAAGTCTTAGCTGAAGCCATAAGACAAGAAAGGGACATAAGAGGGATTCAAATCGGCAAGGAAGAAGTCAAGCTATCCCTATTTGCAGATGACATGATCTTATACCTGAGGGATCCCAAAAACTCCACCAGGAAGCTCCTGGAACTAATTGAGAAGTTCAGCAGGGTGGCAGGATACAAAATAAATGTGCAAAAATCAGAGGCCTTCCTATATGCCCAGAATGAAAGAAGTGAAAAAGCCTTGAGAGAAACCATACCATTTACTATAACCCCTAAAAAAATGAAATACCTTGGTATAAACCTAACTAAGGAGATAAAAGACCTTTACAATGAAAACTTTAAAACCCTAAAGAAAGAAATAGCAGAAGACACCAGAAGGTGGAAAGACCTCCCTTGTTCCTGGATTGGCAGAATCAACATCATAAAAATGACCATCCTACCAAAGGCAATATACAGATTCAATGTTATACCAATCAAAATCCCAAAGCAATTCTTCAAAGACCCAAAGCTTTCTGATCAGCTACTCTATCTAGCCATTTTGACTGGGGATCTCCAGTATTGGGATTTCAGGTGGCCTCTATTCCTGCCCCACATGAGCTCTGGGGATCTGAACTCTTGTCTTCACACTTCTCAGGGCAAGCATTTTATCCTAAGCCTTATCCTCAGCCCAAAGCTTCATTTTTGGGGACTTACTCTGTGCCAAGGATTGTATTAGTCCTTCTTACAAAGAATCTCTCAATTTTAACATAAACTGAGTTCAATCCCCATCTTCATATGAGAGAAAACAAGCATGGAAGATTAAGAATGTCTTCAAGTTTCACAACCTTCAAGGATATGCATGTGTTGGTTATATTGATGACTATGGTGAATTTCTTCTCATTTGTCTGTGGGTGGAGATGAAGGTTAAGACTAGATTAGCCTAAGGAGATTTTCTAAGGGAACTGTAATCCCCTAGGAGCTTCTTAGTGGTACTTGAAGAGTTTGGTCTTCAGTGTAAAGTGTGCCACAATTCAGGGAGAGTGGTATTTTCTGCCATGTGTCCTGCCCTTTACCAACTTTAGCAGTGCCGAATAAAGAAGTATATAAGCCATTGACAATATCTGAGAGAAGCTAGATCAAAGGCATAAGCCCATTCTAATGACTCCCAAAGAGGAATGAGCCAGTGTCCCTAAAATGAGTCCAGGGAGTGACTTGAATTACACTCCAGGTTGTATACCTGTGTGTGTTATCCGCAAATATTAACCTTGTGGCCTAAATAATTGGTCTCCTTAAGAAACCAACCAGCTCACCCCCTTTCATCATCTGACTATTGTCAGACACTTAGCTTTGCCCTACAGTTTCCCCATTTCAGTGGTTCTTCAGCTGTGTCAGAAACTGTTATTAACAGTGCTGATGACCGGTGCACGATCCCACCATCTGGCTCCTGGCAAAGAATAATCCTTTTAAAGTTTTAGCAGTAATGGATGATTTGCTTGGCCATATTTTCTAACATTGTGCTTTAGACCTCCACAGATTTTGAGCTTGAATTTTAAACAACAGCAGTTAAAAACAGGAAAGATCTAAGAGTAGTCTCTTATAAAATCAGATTTGGGAGAACATATTTCATTAATTTCTCTGACAAGAAAATCTTCTGATTATATAAAGCTGAGCAAGTTGGTAGAGAAAGCATGAAACATGCTATCAAGATTTGGGGTACCAAACATTTCAGTCCTGCTAAGTACAGTCCAGGAAGAATGGTCAGCTGTGAGTCTTTTTTTTTTTTTTTTTGCAACAAATTGCTTAAAATGTTTAATTTTTTTATATGAACTTCACTTCAATACAAATAAATAAGTCACAGAAAAAAATGTACAGAATACACATAATCTCAAAATACAAAAGCAAAATGGAGAGAAGGGCAATGTACTGTGCCTAACATGTGCAAGGACCCGGGTTCCATCCTAGAGAGCCACACTTCTCAGTTGTCATCTGGAAATGTCCTACAATGTTGGTTCTAAACAAGTATGAGGAAGATAAAACTCAGCTATGTTGGCCTTTCACCTTTCTTGGCAATTTCACTTTAAATTTGGGTCTAAGAGTTTAATTGTCATATCTATGAGCCAAAGTTTAGGACACATACTCCAGTAACAAAACTTTACCCAGGAACAACAGATCAAACAAACATGCCTTAAAAAAATCCAAAGTATCTGGCTAATGAAACTATAGCCTTCTCAACTCTTATTATTCAAGAGACTGAAAGAATTCAGCCCCCAAAATTATACATGGAAATAGTAACGAAAGAACAAAAACTTAAAGTTCCATTTCAACAGCTGCAACAGGTTTCAGTAATACCTGTGATCACTAGGACTGAAGTATTCCTGTTCCCGGGAAGAGTGGTGTTTTTTGTACCTATGTGATTTCTCCAGACTCCTGCTTCTACTTCTATGGTTCCAACCTTCAGAGTGCCCAGTGTACCTGCTGGAATATGTGCCTGAGCTTCTCCCTCTATCCCTATCTCTTTCTCTCTCCTTACCCCTCTCTCTCCCCTTATCTCTTTCCCTCCCCTCCTCCCTTTCTTTGTCCCTCTCCTTCTCTCTCTTCCTCTCCTTCTCTCTTTTCCTCTCCCTTTCCTTCCCCTGCTCCTTTTCCTTCTCCCTCTCCTTTTCCTTCTCCCTCTCCTTTTCCTTTTCCCTGTCCTTTTCCTTCTCCCTCGCCTTCTCTCTCTTCCTCTCCTTCTCTCTTTTCCTCTCCCTTTCCTTCCCCTGCTCCTTTTCCCTCTCCCGCTCCTTTTCCCTCTCCCGCTCCTTTTCCCTCTTCCGCTCCTTTTCCCTCTCCCGTTCCTTTTCCTTCTCCTGCTCCTTTTCCTTCTCCCTCTCCTTTTCTCTCTCCCTCTCCTTTTCCTTCTCCCGCTCCTTTTCCCTCTCCCTCTCCTTTTCCTTCTCCTGCTCCTTTTCCTTCTCCCACTCCTTTTCCTTCTCTTTCTCCCTTTCTTTCTCTTTCTCTCTCTCCTCCCCTCTTCCTGTCTTCTTTGGCCTTTCTGCTGGAGAGCATGTGTTCGTGCTTGTGTTTCTCATTTACTGCCTCCTGCTCTGGGTTCTCCGTACCACCATGGCAAGAATACATGACCTCAGAGGAACCTGAGTACTTCTGCCCTTCTCTCCATTCAGACTTTTGAACTTTCTCCAAGTGCTTCCTACTGTGCTTCTTAGAGCCAGAGTCACCCTTTCCTTTCGCTGCCTTGCTTCTGGGGGGTGGCTGTTCCACCTGTACCTCCTGGTCGGTCTTCTCTTTGTCTTTCTTCTTTTTCTTCTTTTCTTTTTTGTCTTTTTTACGCTTTTTGGGGTGTTTGACATCTTCAGAGTACTCAGGTGAACTTGGAGAAGTGTTGGCCCCACATCCTTTGTCCTGGAGATGCCTGGTCACATCATCCATTCCTGCTGATTCCTGAGGAGGTTGGTAATTGGACACATGATCCACACGGACAGTTCTTCCCTTGATCTTGATCCCATTAAAATTGTCAACAGCCAAAACTGTGCTCCGCTGGTCTTCATAGCACAGGAAACAGAATCCTTTGGACTTCCCAGTCTTTTTATCTCGTACAAGATTAATATTCACAATCTCCCCATATTGTGAGAATACACAGATGATGTCCCCTTCTGTCAGCTCATAAGGAAGCCTTCCCAGGAAGATCCAGGTGCTGTCCTTGTACATGGAGTGCCAGGATACTTTTTCGGCCACCCCCAGCTGTGCCTCTCGCCCATTCAGCTCATTGATGAGCTTTACCTTGGTGAGGGGATTCATCGTCGTCCCCGTTCGTCGCCACGAAGTCTCAGCCCAACTGCTTCATGGTCGCAGTCGCCGCCGCTGCAGCCACTGCCGGGGCAACCACCACCACTGGCTGCTCCACAAGCTGTGAGTCTTTTTGAGCCATTCCTTGCTCTTCCTTATAGTGAATACAGTAAAATCTCTCCATCTTGGAGAATGTAAGGCATGGAGAGGAGTTAGCCTCTGCCTTGCTACATTATAGGTATTTGGCCCCATTCCAAGATGCCTGTTGTACTGGGCATGAGGGTTCCTATCCCTGGATATCCCTGTCATCACCAGACATTATACTGATGCCAAAGCTTTGCCAATCTAATAGGACCCACTTGATCCTGTGTGTGTGTGTGTACGTGTGTGCGCGCACGTGTGTGCGTATGCATGTGGAGATCAGAGGAGTATGTCAGGCATCATTCCCTATCACTCTCTCTTGTTCCCTTGAGGCAGGGTCTGTCACTAAACCTGGAATCACACTTTTTCAGCTAGGCTGGCTGGCCAGCATCGCACCTCAGTGGTCTTCTTGCTTCTCTCAAGCCTGTGCTTCCTGTGTTGGGGTTACAGTGTGCACAGTCACACCCAGTGAGGGCCGGGGACCCTAACTCAGGTTCTCATGCTTGCACAGCAGGTACTCTTGCCCCCCAAGCCATCTGGGGCACCTTTTGTTTTAATTTGCATCTTTTTGGTTTCTAATGAGAGGAGATGCATCTCACAAGCTTGCTGCTTTTGGAAGATTTCTGTTTTTATTCTTAGCTGTCTTTTTATTGAGGTTCTGTTTTTCTTCTTTCTTTCTTTTTCTCTTTCTTTTTCTCTCCTTCTTTCCTTCTTTCCTTCTTTCTCTCTTTCCTTCCTTTCTTTCTTTCTTTCTTTCTTTCTTTCTTTCTTTCTTTCTTTCTTTCTTTCTTTCTTTCTTTCTTTCTTTCTTTCTTTCTTTCTTTCTTTCTTTCTTTCTTTCCTCTCTTTCATCTCTTGTATATTTTGGATATTGCCCATAGTTTTTAGAAGATTAAATTTAGAGATGGCCTGAAGCTCAAATATGGAAGAAAAGCTATGGCTTGAGATCAGTGCTTTATACTTGAATTTCTGAAGTGGAAGCCTAGCAGTAAGGCAGGGATTGCAGTGAGCAGTGGGCAGATGTGCTGAGTCTTGCTCATGTCCTATCCTCTGCAATTATTTACTGGCAGAAGGATCATCTGAGCTGATCACTTGGCTAAGGCCAAACTCAGAACTAAAGAGGCTCTTGCTGCTGACTGACCATTTCTTCCTTTCCATTTGCTATTCCTACTTTTTAATCAGAACTCTGTTCTCTGGCCTTATCAGTCTTTCTCAAGTTTAAAAATGCAGATTGTTGCCTAATGCCTCTTGAGCAGGAGACTCAAAGGATGGAGAGACTTGTAAGATGTTGATGTTGATGGACCATGGGCCTTATGTAGAGAAACAAGGCATGGACAAATTTCATAAATGGTTGGTTTTCTGACTGATTTTCTGTTCTTTTTCTGTTCTAGTCACTTCAGTTCATCTCCAAGCTGCCAAACAAAATCACAACTGTTCCTAGCATACCTACCTAACCTGCACTTCCATGTTGTCACCAGTCTACCTGAGATGCCCCCACGTGTAGTCCTATGATCTGGCTTCCCCAGAAAAGCACTCCTTGGGGCTGGAGAGATGGCTTAGGAGTAAACCTTTAGCCTTGCAAGCAAAGGACCTGAATTCGGATCCTCGATCCCATGTAGGTGGAAATGGTGATAGCTTGTATTTCTGTCCCTGAAGGCAGAGATTAAGAAACCCCAAAGCAAAACCAAAAGGGGGCGGAGCAATCCAGAATGGTTTCTGATATCACCTTTGGGTCTCCCTGGGTATACACAGTATCCTCTGATGCACACGTACACACATACAGAAAAACACACACATGCACAAAAAAGCACTTTTTGATTTCTTTGGCACCCAAGTTCAGATGCAGAGGGCTAAAGAAGTACAGCAGGTGGTGTGTGCACTCCATTTAGGGCCTGCTGCCCTTTGTAGACATAATGGGCAAAGATACCTCTTGGAGAAAGACAGCAACTTTCCCAACTAGTTTATATGTTCTTTTTGTTTGTTAACCATTCATTTATATCAAATATTCATGCACATCATTTACTTTATAGTAACATTTATATAACAGTTGTCATGAAAACAGTCTGCCATCCTTTGTCCCATGTTTTTCCCTCTTCAGTGGCAAACACTTGAAATCCACTTGACTATTTTAAGATTTCTGGAAGAGATGATTACACGTCTCCTGTTTGATCTTTCAATTTTAGGCAGTCTTTCATGTCGAGGGAGCAGTTAGCTGCCTTGCTTGTACTTCTCTTCCCTGCTGCATTGCTCTGTCAGTTTTTGAGCCTATTACAACACGCTGTGACACTCTCTCTGCCTCAGTGACCCGTGCTCCCAGCTAACCGGTGGACTAAGCCTGAACCTTGGGTATTCTCTCTCTTTTGTCTCCTACTCTCTCTAATCATTCTTCCCCGCCTTCATATCTAGCCATTCATGAAACTCTGTCAACCATATTTCTGACCTAACTTTTGAAATTCATGCAGTTCTTTACCCAGTCTCCACGCTCACTTGGCCTGTCACTCTTATCTTCCCTTTGAAAGATGCAATACCGTGGATGTCCCTACAGTCTCCCGTACTTTCCTTTACCTCTTCTTCACCTTACAGCAGAATGAGCTTGAGTAAGGTTTCTCTTCTTCCTCCCCCTCCTCTTTTTTTTCCTTTTTTTGCAGGTACTGGAGATCAAACCCAGACTGTCAGTTATAGTATGTAAATGCTCTACCATTGAATTCTATCTCCAGCCACAGAGTGACTTTTCTAAAGCAAAATTAATTCAATATCATTCTCGTGCTTAAAATACTTGAGATTATTTCACAAGGAAGTTCAAAATTCTTATTCTGCTGGTGTGTAGATAATTTTCTGTTCACTGTGGTATTTTTTCTTCCTGGTACACACAGTTTTTCTTGTAGTAAGGTTGGGGTGTCAATCTAAAAAGTGAGTGGACGTAATGTGTCATTAACTGCTTAGGATGCAAGTGTCTATCATATCTGTTTTCTATGCTGACATGACCCCTGAGACCCATGGTCCAGATTCTGTAGCTCTAGGATGGAGGAGGTCTGTCTTGTACACATGACTTTACAAAAATAAGAAATAAATTTGATAAGTCAATGATACTTTAGGTTTGTCACCACAACACAGTGTCTCATAATCTCAACTAGTAACAGGTAGTTACTAGTATATGCAAGACCTCTCAGAATCTGGTGGCCTTTATTTATTTATTTATTATTCAATTGTGTGCGCACAGGTGTGTGTGTGTGTGTGTGTGTGTGCGCGTAACTACCATGGACCGCCCCTGCCTCCTCATTTACTCTGCCCCGGATTCACAGGCTCCACCCTACCAGGACCAGAGGCGCAGGCCGCCTCCCCTTCCGCCCTGGCGTCTATGCGTGGGATCTGGGATCCGAACTCAGGACCTTCCCACCTGCAAGGCAGAGGCTTAACCCCTGAGCCACCTCTCCAGCCCTATTTTTTTAAGATTAGATTTCTTCCTCCCCTTAGACTGTATATTCTGGCAATATTGCGCCAAGCTCTTTCCCACTTCTAGGCTTTTGTGCAAGTGGCTCTTGTGACTAGAATGTCTTCTTGTTACTACTTCCTCTTTGTCACTTGGACAATTTCATCTCAACCTTTAAGTTCTAGCTTAGGTGTCCCTCCTTCTGGAAAAACTTCCAGGAATTTCTACTATATTTTGGAGAGATGCCCTTTCTTTAGGTCCCTGAATGCTGTGACTGTTCCTCCCTGTGTAATCTGTCCTGAGATTCCCTTTTTACTTATGTCTCTGCCAAGCTGCAAAGCCCCATTCACTGTGGTCTTCTCCTGACTTGTTAGACCAGGGCCGTGGCCCACTGGGAGGGGCCGGGCACAGTCTCAGTGGAGCAGTTGTGAAGACTTCAATTCCATTTTTTTGGTCAAGACTTTCTGGGGAGTCTGAATTCTCAAGAGAAACTTTTGGTCAATAGTTTGGAGTAAACAGTGTACATATAATCAGATAGAGCTGACTTGATGTCTGGCCGTACTAGATATGTAACAGGAATGATTTCACCTCCTAAGTTCTGGCTTTATGAGCTAATGGGAATAATAACAAAAGCGATTTCAATGGGTTGTAATGATTTCTCTCTCTCTCTCTCTCTCTCTCTCTCTCTCACACACACACACACACACACACACACACTTAAAACAATGTCTAACCTACAGAACTATCTAATAAGTATTAGCTGTTTGCTATTATTATCATTACTATTGTAAGCATATTCTAAAAGCCAGTGTGATATTTTGTTTTGGGATTCTATTTTGGAATAGGAAAGACCATTAGGGAAAATATTAAATCAAGAGTGATGTTCCAACATAAGTTTGTTACTTCTTTTAATTTTTTAATTTTTTTGCATGTGTATAAGTATGTGTGTACATGTGGGTATGTGTAGAAGCAGGAACTGTGTGTGCCTGTGGAGTTCTAAAGGTGACTTTGGGAATCATCTTGGATCGTTCTACCTCCTTTTTGCTTTTGGTGTCAAGTTTCCCAGACTCCACCTTTTCAACCTTTTTTATGTGGGATCTGGAATCTGAATTCAGGTTTTTTTGCTTGCTAGGCAAAGGCTTAACCCCTGATCCCAAGTTTGCTGTTGTTATTGCATGTGTGTGTGTGTGTGTGTGTGTGTGTGTGTGTGTGTGTGTGTGTTTATCAGAGGGCACTGTGTGTGCCTGTGGAGGCCAAGAGTGATTTTAGGAGTCATCCAAGATTGCTTCTACCTCCTTTTTGCTTCTCTCTGGATTTCCTAGGCTCTTCCTTTCAGAGCCAGATGTGCAGGCTGCTGCCTAGTGTTTTCATGTGGAAGCTGGGATCCAAACGCAGGTCCTTCTGCTTATGAGACAGAGTCTTAACCCTTTAAACATCTCTCTATCACAAGTTTATTATTTTTGACAAAATATCACTGTGATTTGAGGTAGTGTGAAGGAATACTGGGTACTGTAAATCCAAATTTATTTACTAATAAAATGTTTATTAATATAGATTATTATCATAATTGATATTCATTTCATTCTCACAGTTTCCTTAGGTGATATACACCCTGATGACTGTCATTTATAGAGGAAGAAAGTGAGGAACTCAGTTAAATAACGCGCCTTGTTACTCTCCACTTCAGGATAACCCGGTAGAAGTGATTGTGGGGTTGGGTTTGAGTGTAATGCAGTGATAAGCATTTGTGGAGCCCCTGCCATGAGTGAGTCACATTCCATGTTCCCGGTCAGCAGAGAATAGAGGGCAGATGGTCTCGGCACTCAAGGTCACCATGACAGTAGGAAGTCCAAATTCAGATGATAGTTATGTGCCGAATCAGGTGAAGGATTCCAGCTTCTTATTCAAGACTCATGCTATAAATCATTGTACCCAACAAACTGGGCAAAAGTAGTGATTAGAGTCACACGCAACTCGCAGCTGAGATGTGTGGGCATGACAGAACCGGATGAGTTTTAGGAAAGGCTGGTTTCATAGGTATGTGCACTTGAACCTTCAATAGATGAATGGTTTGATTTGTGTAGTGAGCGAAGGAAAAGCTGGGATGGGTCTGGGGTCTGGATTGAACTGCCTCTTTCTTCCCTTTCCCTGCAAACTGGATCAGCTTGTGTATACTGGGCTGTTCTGATGAGCGCTTCAGGCAAGACAGCAGCCCACAGTGCACAAAGCAAAAGCTTCAGTGTCAGGTAGTCCAAGGCCCAGCAGTTTCTTAGTGTTTATCAATTTGGCAATATCGAACTGGTTCCTGTGTGTCTCTGAGCTTTAGAAATATGAGGGTAACATTGACTACTTGATCTGTAAAGAGTTAACTTAGTGAAGAAAATATATCTAGAGCTGGCTACAACATGGGGCAGTTGGTCAGGACTCAGTAAAGTAGCGACCAGCTCTTTGCACCTCACATCTGTTTTGTCCAAGGCTTATATGTGAACCTTCAGTTATGCTGCTAACTATTTCCTAGGGAGGCAGCTTCATGTGAAGGGAGAACGTGGGCTTTGTGTGCTTCCTCCCGGCTGGGTTTCCAAGGTCAGCTGTTTAATCATCTGCCTAGGCTTCAGGTTGTCACTGTTAAACTAAGCCAATCGTTACGGGGTCACGGTGATAGCTGCGAGGAGTGTCACGATGGATCATGGCGATGTAATACTCCTGACTTTCTCACAGATTATTTGCTTTTTGGTGAAGATCTTAACTCTTTTCCAGCATGCACTTTTGGGGCATAGTAGGTAAACATGAGCTGAGTGCTTTTGGGGTGGGCTACTTGGGCATTTAGATGAAGCTAGCAACTTTTCTAGATTTTGTTTTATACCACACAGTTGAGCTCGTGGAAGTGGGCTTGGGCTGGTGGAGCAGGAAGGAAGCAGCCTCTGAAATAACCACCAAAAATATTTATTTTACAGGTAGACGTCAATCTTTATGGTAGCTCAAGGGGGGAGGAAATGGGGAAGGCCAGAGAGAAAGCAGGGAGACAGACTGGGAAGGTGTAGTAGACAGTGGTCTCTGACAGCTAAACCAGTTGAGAACTAGTCCTTTGTTGGAAAATATGTCTGCCTGTCTCCGCCCTGCTTCCAGCTTCGTCCTCAGCATCATCCCCACTTGACTTGCGGTTGGCATTCTGGTATAGCACAGCGCACACCCCTGTAAGCCAGGCAGCCACCGTGCCCGCAGCAAAGATGCAGAAGCCTATGGTCAGCAGGAAGATGTAGTCCTGGTTGTCCAGGTGTGTGATGCACATGTACTGCAGCGGGTTCCCCACCTGCGTGATGGGCCATTCTGCCAGCTCCGTGGGCTCCATGCACGTGGCATTTTGATTATCTATGGAGAAAGACAAAGCAAGCATGGTGCTGAAAGGGCCGGACTCCAGGGTCCCCAGTCAAAAGGGGCCAGGGTGGGGTCTATGGAACCTTGCTCAGTGTGAACTGTGGGGCAGCTGAGTTGGTATCATCTCGACCTTCCTAGAAATGCAGATTCTCAAAACCATACCACCAGGCCTTTTGATTCAGAATCTGCTTTTTTTTTTTTTTTTTAATTAAAAAGCAGTTTTATAAACCCACGGTCCTGCCCCCTCGCTCAGTCACTCATCAGAGCAGGGCCCAGCGCATGGCAGTGGCTGCTTCAGAATCTGCTTCTTTAGGTGTCATCCTAAAGGCCAGGAAGTACTGTATATGAACCACTCTTACCCTTAGGCTTACCTGAATTCAGACTGTAAGAATAGGCTCTCTTAAGGGAAAGAGAGATCCCAAAGGGTCTAGAAGGTTAAACTTTTTTTGTTGTTGCATGTTGTGAGGACATTATGCATGTTGTGTGTGTGTGTGTGTGTGTGTGTGTGTGTGTGTGTGTGTATACACATGCATGAAGGATAGACGATAATGTCAGATGTTTTTCTCAATTTCTCTCAACCTTACTTTTTGAGATAGCATTTCTCACTTGAACCCAGAGCTCACCCGTTGTGATTAGTCTAGGTAACCACCTTGCTCTAGGAATCCCATGTTTCTGCCTCCAAAGCACTGGGATTACATGCAGGCACCCGAGTCCACCTGCTATTTATGTAGGTGCTGGATCCTCCTGCTTTTGCAGTGGTTTACTAAGAAGCCATTTTCATAGCCCTGAGGTTGGAAACTTAAGCATGAAGCATTAGAACTTCTCCATCAAGGCTTACTGTTGCCCTCTTTTCTCCCTCTTTTCTATTCTATCTTTCCCCCTCACTGTGTGTCAGGGAACATATGGTTTCATATGTTGAAACTTGGTTCCCAGCTGACAGTACATTGAGAGTGATTGGATCATGAAGGTACTAATCTTATTAAAGGAATCAGTTCATAGTGAATGGACTTTAAGGAAGTAAGGCCTAGTTGGAGGCCATTAAGGGTATAACTTTGAATGGTGTTATCTTTCTCTTGAACTTCTTCCTTTTACTGTTCCCTAGCTACTGTGAGTAAGCAGTTTTGTTCCACTGTGCTCTCTACCTTAATGTTCTGCTTTCTAAAATTCTACTTATGTATTTATCTTTGTGTCTGTCTATCTATCTGTCTATCTTCTGTCTACTATTGGTCTTCTAGTATGTATATGTGTATGCCATGGCACATGCATGGAGGTTAAAGGACAGCTTTTGGGGGTAGGTTTTCTCCTTCTATGTTGTTTTTCAGGCAGCGTTGCTATTGTTTCTGTGCTGTGCTGACCTATGAGCTTCTAGAAGATTCTCCTGTCTCTGCATTCCATCTTGCTTTAGGAGTGCTGGGATTACAGATGTGTGCCATTGCCCGTACATTCTAGGGATGAAACTCAGTTTGTCACGCTTGCACAGGAAGTGCCTTTAACCCACTGAGCTGTCTCTCAGGTCCCTATGTTCTGTTTTAAGACAAGTCCACAGAAATGGGACCCAGTGATCAAAGACCAAAGCCTCTGAAATCATGAGCCAATGTAAATACTTGCAGTTTTAAAATTATTTCTTCAGGTATCTTATCACATTGATGAAAAACCCACTAAGAGACCATTAATTCCTCTCAAGAGAATTAGAAAGCAATTATCTCAACTTTGGGGAGGGGAGAGAAGATTTCTGGAAATATCACTGGGTATATATTCTTTACATGGAAGTCAGGGGAGGTCAGAGTAAGAAGTTTCCACAGGAAAAGCAGTTCTACTTTTCACAGTAGCATTGGCATTCACTGGCCAGTCACATGAATGGCCTGAGTCTTAACTCCTTTTAGCTGCTGACACAACTTCCTGGTTGCTTCTCCAAACACCTCCCCATATCTACCACTGTGGACTACAGTATATAGCAGAAGTGAAAGAGAACACTAGAGCTTGCTAGAACCCTAGATTATTGGTTGCTAAGAAAGCAAACTTTGGCAAAAGTTTTCTGGTTTCCTCTATGAACCTAGTTTCTCATCTTACAAGTACAAAGCATGGCATCCATTCTCAGGGTAGACAACAGAATTGTAGGCATATGTGAGAAGGCATAGGAGAGGATTGGCAGGCCACTATGTCAGGTGTGTGAGTACTTGCAGCAGTGTGCTTAATTCTGCATTGTTCTAACTGCATTCTACACTATGCTGCTGCTGCTGCTGCTGCTGCTGGGTTTGTGTTTTGAGGTGAGCAAGGAACCCCAAGTGAACATACTCAGCACACAGTCGATAAAATGAATCTGTGCTCAGAGCCAAGACCAGGGATTAAGGTGAGCACAATCAAAGCCATAGCATGGCTAGTATTTACTAAACTTAGCATGTTCTGATTTACAAATTTTCTCATTTAATTCTTATAGTACACCTTAATGCATTTATTTTGTCCTTGTTTTACAAATAAGGAAACTGAGACTCAGGAAGTTTCACGACTTTAAGGTCTAAATAATTCACAAGATCTAGCCAGGAGACTGACAAGGCAGAGAGAACCAGGATTGAGTTGCTGGGGGAGGGGTAATTCTTTTAAATGACTCATAATTGCAATGGAATTTTTTTTGTGTGCTTTTCTCCTCCCTTTTACTCTGTGTTATTACTCCTCCCTTGGAAGAATTCTTCCTGACAAGCTTCTCTCCTATCCTATTGTCCCTTCTTTGTGTATGAGCTCTACAGACTCCAATAAGGATATATATTGCATATATGCCTGGGTACCTGCTGCAGCAGGCAATATTTCAGTGTGGATATGACTGATGCCTAAGGGACAGCTCTGACCATCAATTATCACCCTGCCATAGGTAGGGCCATCTGAATTCCTTTATCGTTCATTGTGCCGGGCTGTTGGGCCCATCTTCAGTATAGGTCACGTGCAGGTGGACTTTGTTGCAGTGTGTTCTTGGTGGTATTAGTTTTATAACTAGGCTGTGCTTTATTTGGTGTTCCTCCCCCGCAATCTAGTTCTCACATTCTTTCTGTCCCCCATACCATTATGAACCCTGGACTTCAGTGTGGGTAGATGTGGGAACTTTGGATGGCTTGGATACTCTTTAGTTACTTACTTTCTACCCTTAAATCAGTTGTGGTTCTCTGTAATGACTGATTTCCATGGAAAGAAGTCTTCTTGGATGAACATGAGAACTGCATTGTTCTTATGGGCTTAGAGATAGTATTTGGAAGGTGTTTGCTTAGTGAGGGTCATGGGTCTCTTCTAGGGTCTGAGCCCTCCCCTCCAAGGACTCTCAGCCAATCTTACAGTAACCAGATGTGGGATTCCTCCTGATGAATAGGCGGAAGTCCAACCAGAGAGGGAGTGGGTGTTCCCATACCATTTAGATGCATCTCTTGGCAGAGGGCTCATGTTGAAGTTCACAGCGTTCCTTGCTGGATAAGGCTTCTGATGGGGACTAGAGAAATGGCTCAGCAGTGAAGACTCTGCCTCACAAGCAGAAGGACTTGAGTTTAAATCCCAGATACCACATAAAAACTGCCAGGCAGAAATGGTAGTAACCTGTACTTCTGGCTCTGGAAAGCAGAGCCTGGGAAATCCCAGAACAAAGCAAAAAGGAGGTAGCATAGTGCAGGGTATTTCCTAAAGTCACTCTTGGTTCTCCACAGGGACACACAATGCGCACGCGCGCACACACACACACATACACACACACACATACACACACACACACACACTCTCTCTCTCTCTCTCTCTCTCAAAAATAATAAAGGAAAAAGAAAAAACCGTTGATCGTTTTTCTCCTATACAAGCTTGCACTATTACCTTCTGTAATTAAGATAGCTAGCCTATAAGAAGTTAATTTTCTGATCACTTCCACCTTGATTTTTTTGTCCTGCGATTGAGGCATATATTTTCTTCAGCTTATAGGGTTTTGCTGTCAGGTTCCTGCTATTAGAGAAGGTTGTAGATATGGGAGGGAAAGTCAGTGCAGGGAATGTGTCATGGACACTTTGCAGTAACTACTGAGGACAGGAGAGGAAGGTGTCCCTAGACCACAGGTAAACCAGTAGCCCTTCAGGTGACCCTGCTACAATTCACAGTGCCCACAGTAGAGAGATGAAGGGGTCGAAGCACAGTCAGGCCTCAGTCTGGCTAGGAGCCTCCGGGGGCTTATCCCAGAGGCTGGAGAATGGAGCTAGGGAGGAAGCTTCTGGAACTTTTCAAGAATTTTACCAAGACAGATCTCCCGGTCACCTACTCAGAGCTGCTAAAGAAATACCCAAAGAAAGACATATTTGAGAAAGTTAAACGTGGGATTCTGAGGGTCGAAGCTGTGTCTAGGGGTTTATCTGATTCTATTTTTAAAAAGATTTGGCTTTCAAATTGAGGCTTGGGCGGTAGAGATGAGACTAAACATTAAACACACACTTCCCCATTTCAGAGCATTAACTTTGAAAGGAGCAATTAGGCAGTGATTTCAATGCATTGTTAGACTGTGAGCAGAGAGGGGTGTGGGTGGCTCTGTTGGGAGGGAGGCCCGGTAACAAGCTGAAGGTAATGTGGAAGCTACTGCTTCCTTCTCTCCTCCCCCACCCCTTCCACTGTCAAGGCCGGGGGTTCTCCTTTCCAGGTCTCTCTGCTTCTGTTCCCAAGTTTACAATGCAGGTCCATTTCATACACTGCCATCAGATTGCCTCCTCAGGCTCAGCTTTTACTAGATATATTCTGGTTCACAAGCCTTCTGTAATTACTCTATGGCCCTTGGAATAATACTCAAACCACCTGCCCTGGCTGTCCAAGGCTCTCAGCATCTGCCCTCTTTGTACTTCTGCCTTGATAATCCACCAGTCAAATTAACATTTTATATTTTGACCACATCTTGCTAGGCTCTCATCCCTAGCTAGCTTTGACATGCTATTCTTTTTTTTTTTTTTTTTCCAGCAACTGCCTTTCTCTAGCTTTTGCATGATCAATTCTTCTGATTCTTTAAGAGCTAGTCTGAAAGTTTCTGCTGCAATAAGATCTTCCCTAACTGTCTGTCCTGTGGATCAGAGGACATGTGATGGGTCTCATCATAGCCTTTCCTTCTGTTATTAGTAATGCACCTGTCACAGTCTATGCTAAACAGTGGTGATTTATATGTGTGCCTTTTCTTCTCTGCCAGATAGATTTGTAGCTCTGGAAGGTAAAACTACATCCAAATTATTGTTCTAATAGGAGCTATTATTCATTGACTAATGACTTCATTTGTAAGTATTTTGGGTTTTTAGTGATTTTTTAATGATTTATCTAGTTTAATTCTACAGTAGTCAGAAACATATTTTGTCATTTTTGATCCTTTAACATTTCTTAATCATTTACTTTATGGGCTAGAATTCGCCAATTGGTAAAATTTTCAGGTGCTTTGAAAACTATGTATCCTGTCTTCGTTGAGTATATTCTATGTAATGTTCGTTATTCTGTGGAATATACAGATCTACACCTTTGTTGATTTTTTAAAAATTTGTGTAGGGTTCGTGTGGTGGTGATGTATGTTTGTGTATGTGTGTAGCACCAACAATCAATGTCAGGTATCTTCCTCTATCACTTTCCGCCTTCTTTATTTTTTTGAGACAGAGTTCCTTGCTGAAACTGGAGCTTACCATTTCAGGAAGACTGGCTGTCCAGCAAGTCCCAGAATTCATCTGTCTCTGCCCTCTAGAGCAGGGTTGGAGAGGTACTCTGTCATGCTTGGCTTTTACATGAGTGGTAGGGGCCAAACTTTACCCACTGGGCCATTTTCCTAGCCCCTTCCTTGCAACTTTAATTGATAAATGTCCCTCTGCTCTTAGTTCTTGCTAGTCTATTGGTTCTCTATTAGTTCCTTTAAGAAGGAACTTTAGTTTTTCCTAACACATTCTGGCTGAGCATCCTCCTGTAAAAGTCACACCAGTCATGGCTATTCCATAGAGTTACAAGGATTTGAAGCTATTAGATGAACAGGGAAATAAAACTGTTTCATCTTCAGGTAGATTTGCTCTTCTGTCATTGACCATACTATCTGTAGTAAAACTTCTTGATTTAAAGTATACTGCTTGACATTAATATGTCAGTATTGGAGCTCTTTTTTTGAGTCAAATTTTTTATTTGTTCAATTCTTGCATTTGAAATATTCCTTGATGACATCCTCGGCTTGAGATTCTTTGTTATAGTCCTTAACCACTACACAACTGTAGTTGAGTAGGCAGAGGCCTACCCATTCCACTAGTTCTTGTTGCCATCGATCTTAATTAGATTGATTTAGTGCTCAGCACAGAGGGTCTCCACCATTTCACATATATAGGCTCATCACAATTGGATGCAAGCACACAAAGATGGGCTTGACGTTTGTCTGAGGCTGTGGCAGCCTCACAAATTCCATGTGCCAGCCCGTTGTGGATGAGAGCAGTCTGCAGCACCTCTTGTAAAGCACGTTAGCATCCGTTACGCCTTAGCAGCAATACCTTCTTCAGCCTTGGTGGTGGGTTATGAGTGAAGCCGAATCTTGAACTGCACAGGGGCCTCCCCACAACTCAGCGGCAACCTGGAGCTCTTTTTAGCTAGTGTTCGATCACTATCTTTTCCATCCTTCTATTTTTAATGTTTCATTGTTCACATATTTAAGGTTTATTTTTTTTTCTTTTTCTGTTTTTATGTGTGTGAAGGGTGTGTGTGTGTTTGCATGTGCATAGGTGCATGTATATGTGTGCATTGGCATGTGAACAGGTACACACACATGTGTGGTGGCCCAAGATTGATACTGAGAATTATTGTTGACTGCTGTTCCATCTTACTCCTATTCTTTTGAGATAGGGTCTCTGTATAAATTCAGATCTTTCCAATATGGCTAATATGGCTACCCAGTTTGCTGTGGGAATTCACAGGTTCTGCTTTCTGAGGCAGAAATCACAAGTAGATCACCATGCCCACCTGGCATTTTACATGGGATGTAGGGATCAGAACTCTGATCCTTTTGCTTGCACAACAGACACTGTAACCACCAAGCCATTTCTCCCAAAGGGTATATTTTTGTGAACAGCATGAAGCTGAGTATTTTTCCTCATCCGAGCTGGCAAACTTTTTTTCAGTTCACTGACATTTACTATACCGCTTATGTGTTTAGATTTAAATCTAGTAACTTGATATTTGTTTCCTAGTTGTTCCATCTATTTTATGTCCTGTTCCTTCTCCATTCTGCCTTCTCTTTTTATTGCTTCATTTCTTTTCCTTAGCTCGTTTGTCATACATTGTTTTCCTCATCTGGTATGATGACCTTGGAGATTATGTACACATGTACTGATCTTGAAATGGTTGATATGTACTGGGTATCATGAGACACTTTATAAAATGCAGCTGACAGACCTACTCTGAACCAACTTGCAGGGCAGTTTTAAACTATTCCCACGCTGCAGAATGAATGAACGGCACGTCAAACCTTTCTTCTCACATAGGGCTACTACATAGCATTGTATATGCTTTGCACACCCCCAACCCCCAGCAGGCTCCATTCACATTACAGACAGCTGTCTAGGCCCATGATAGTCCCTCCCTCTACACTACTCTAGAGGGCTCAGAGCATCTGCCCCAATTTAAACTCCAGGTATAATTACAGACATTATTAATGTTTAACTTATTGCAAATGGCTCCTAAGGAAACATAAACCACCACCTTGTTTATTTCTGCACATGGCATCTTGCTCATAGGCAATAAACATGTCTTCCAGAATCAGATGTATGGAAGAAGTAGGGATTCTGTGGCTCAGAACCACACATTAGCACAGAAGCCCAAGAGGCCTCTCTTTCGGAAAAATAGCCTTAAACCCTTGGTTCTTCCACAAGGAACTTTCCTTTTCTGTGACCTACAGAACAGACCACAGTTTTGGGCAGAGTCCTGGTGAAGATTTCCAGGTGTCTGGTGCCTGCACGAGGCAGACCTGCACAGGTTGCCCTGAGTCCGCATCTTGTGCTTTCCCAGAAGTGAACTTCAAGGTGGCGGCTGAGCACAGGACAGGATGGAATTGGAGGACGTTTTAACTGTTACACTGCAGTGATCTCTCGAAATGCCAGTTTTTCTTTTCTTTTCCCTTTCCTTTTCTATCTGCTGTGTTGCTGATTGTACTTAGGGCCTTGTGCACACCAGGCAAACATTCTCCATTGAATAACATCCCAGTCCTTCCCTCCTTTTAAAAAAAAATTTCGAGATGGGGTGTCTCAGAGCCTGAACTCCTCTGCAGCCCAGGCGAACCTCAAATTTACAATCTTCCTAACTTCTCAGTGTCTCTTAATTAGGTCCTAACTTATTATTTTTTAAAACTTTATTTATTTATTCATTCATTTAGTGTGTGTGTGTGTTTGTGTGTGTGTGTGTGTGTGTGTGTGTGTGTGTGTATCAGAGGGCACTGTGTTTCCCTGTGGAGGACCAAGATTGACTTCGGGAATCATCCTGGATTGCTTCTACCTCCTTCTTGCTTTGCTCTGGGATTTCCCAGGCTTTGCACACTAGGACTAAAAGTGTAGGCTGCCACCATTTCCACCTGGCATTTTTACATGGGACCTGGGATCCAAACTCAGGACCTTCTGCTTGTAAGGTGGAGTCTTAACCTCTAAACCATCTCTCCAGCCTGCCTAGACATTATTAGTCACATTATGCTTTGCCTTTTTATTTATTTTAAAGATTTATTGTCATGTGTGTACATGTATGTGCCATGCCACACATATAGAAATCAGAGAATGGCTTGAATTCTCTTCTTTCATTATGTGGGCTTTAAAGATTGAACTTTGTTTGTCAGGCTTGGCAATAGGCATCTTTACCTATTGAGCCATCTTATCAGCCCCAGTGTCTTCTCATTTTTATTCCAGATAAAATTGTGTGTGTGTGTGTGTGTGTGTGTGTGTGTGTGTGTGTGTGTGTGTGTGTATGCTTGTGACCAGCTTGATTATAAACTCTGTGGAGCTATGGATTCCTATCTGTTCCCTTCCTATCTGTTCCCTGCCTCCCCCCCCCTCCCCCGTTGTTATTACCAGCCCTTAACATGATTCTTGGCTAGAAGAGAGAAACCTGGGTGGTATAAAACTTCTGCCTGCCTTGGTTACTCCAATTGCTGAATGCCAATTACTAATGATCTCCCAAAAGTTTGGGGAGAATTTAGTGAGCTTAGGGGAGGTAAGTCTCTAAGGAACAGAAATGGGGAGACTGTGGGACCAAACTGGAAAAGGTACTTCTTCTCTGTCCTCTGGAGGGAAGGAAACATAGGTAAAAATACTCAGGTGTGATATCAAAACATAGTTATTTCTTAAGTACTGTTTGTTTGAGAGCAGAGATTCTTTTATTTGCCTTTGTATCCCAGAGTGATGTCCTAGCAAATACTTAGTTGATTTCTGCCGTGGGAGGAGGATTGGATTACTAGTCAGGTCTCCTACACATGGCTCCTACACATGGTCTCCATGTCTTTAACCTGATGTTTAGGACATTTCCCAGGTAGACTTTGAAGGAACCACCTGACATTATTCTGTGTAATGGATATATCTCTAGAGGAGATGATTTCCTAGAAAGGAATCTACACTGGGCAGCACCATCATAGCTGCTTGGTCAGCAAGGTCTGCATGCATAATTCTAAGCACACGTCTACTCTTGATATAGTATTCCACCATTGCCATCCAAGAGCCACATTTCTTCACATTCAGATTTCGTCTTATGATGTCATAAGTCAGGGTTTGGCAAACTATAGCTAAATCCAGCTAGTTTCTTATTTTTATAAACAAAGTTTTATTGGGACACAATACAGCTGCTTTCCATCTTTGACGTTTTTCCTAATTCTGCATTCATGTTCATGATATAGGAGAATAGTTACCACAGAGATCTCAAAGCCTAATTTTACTATTGGCCTTTTATAGAACACATAGCTGGTTCCTTTTAAAACTACCCCTGACATCTTGGAACGTTGGGGATTTAGATGTTTTGGGCTTATACAAAGCACAACTTACTGGGTCCCTCTTAGATGTCATGATGTCCCTCTTGGATAGGAAGTCTACAGTTTCATAAAGGTTAAATGTGCTGCAACATATAGGAGAGACTTGAAATCCAGCAAGTTACACCTGACGATTTTTGTTCTTCATAGGGGACAAGGCTTTTGTATAACTGGGTGCACACAGGCATGATATAGAGATGGACATTTTCCTTTGCAGTGTATTACTTCTCATGTACTTGTCAGTACCCAGAGCATCGCCAGTGGGAGAAAGAGCCTTTCATTTCTCCAATAAAACAAGGCCAATAGGGTAAAGTCTTCATATGACTTAGCCCCTAGCCAAGGGTAAGCCTTTGTTGGCACCTTCTTGAGCAGATGTTAATGGCACAAGGTGAGTCTTGGCTTGACAGACTTCAGGTTATTCCTGGAAACTAAAGTTAAATATTTTCTAGTCCATTTGACCTTTAGCTGAACATGCTGCCCATCTACTCAGAACAACCACCAAGAAAATAATTGTCCTCATGTAGAACCAACAATTGAGAAAAATCTTAAGGGCTGAAATGCAGACGTCCTCTTTGCTTCCTTTCTCAAATCCCATATTCAAGTCAAAAGCAGGTACTGTCAGTAACCTTCGCAGCATGTCTTGGTTCTGTGCTGCTGCACAGCTGCACCCTGGTCCCAGCCGCCACCCTCCCTCGCCTGCTGTGGTCCCCGACATTGTTGCCTCTCTCCAGCAGTGACGCCCCTGTCTGTCACAGATCATGCCACTCCCCTCCCAGAAATCTTTGCAGACCTCTGTCGTACAATGGAGTGAAATCAACTATTCATGTGGGCTTCTTTCATTTAATTTCCACAGCAACTTATTGTGTGTGCTTGTGTAGTAATTGCTTGTCTTTATTTCCAGAAAAGAAGCCTGTATAGGGAGATTTTGCTACCAGTCAAGTAGTTGGTGAGTGGCTTCTTTGTTCCGCAGTCTGTCTTCTCACTGATTTCTGTCACATCCCTGCCCTTCCTTCTCTTGCCTGTTTCAACCATTCTTACCTCATGCCTTCCACCCAGCACCTCTGCCTTTGAGCATCTGTCTGCCTAGAAAGATACTTCTCCACCTCACTTCATATTTCCATATCTTGTCCCAGTTTGTAACATCTCCTTGCCTTCTATCTCTCCCTCCAGTGCTTGTTACACCTGACACCATACCATATGCTGATTTGTATAGAGGTTTCCCTTCCTACTAAAATATTCCTCATAGTTTGGGCTCTGCCCATGATGGTAAACCCCGAGACTGGTCCAGACCCTGGACTTGGTTAGGTATTCAGGTGTCAGTTTGGACAGTTCCTCCCTTTGTAACTTTCTCATTGGGATAATGGTTATCACTCTGGTCAAAGGCTAGGATCAGAGTGTTTTGGCTGTTACAGCTTAGATTATGGGGACATATTTTGTCCCGAGTAAGTGTCTGGTAAGTGAAAGATGCAGTATTAAAAGCCAGGTAGGGCTGCAGAGATGGCTCAGGAGTTAAGACTCTGCTTTACAGGCAGAAGGCCCTGAGTTCAGATCCCAGGTCCCACATAAAAATGCCAGGCGGAAACAGTGGTGGCTTGTACTTCTGGCCTTAGTGGGTGGAGCCTGGGAAATCCCAGAGTGAATCAAAAAGGAGATAGAAGCAATCTAGGATGATTCTTGAAGTCACCCTTCATCCTTCACAGGAACACACAGTGCCCTTTTGACACACTGACACACACACATGCGCGCACACACACACACACAAAGTTAAAAGCTAGATAGGTCATGGTTGAGTTTGCAGGTTGAGTGTATAGGCTCAGTATGGTGGTGGGATACTTGCTCAGAAAGAACAAGGCCCTGAATTTGATCCTATTGCCATATAATAGCAGCAGCGGCGGCAGCAGCGGCGGCAGCAGCAGCAGCAGCAGCAGCAGCAGAAGACAATAGCCTGACTCCAGAGCCCATTTTAGTTTTGCCTGCTCAATCGGGATGTGAATATCTCAAAACAGTAGAGTATTTTATTATCATATGACAGGGTTGGTGCTATGGAAATAAAGAAAAACATCGCATGAAATGTGTAGTTTTACGGAAAGTCATTCTTTGACCCTTTTTCTCCTCAAAGTAAAAAAGACATCTCAGATTGCGTCTGCTTGCCCCTGTTGAGGTTTCTTTTACTTCCTCCTCTGCGGCCCAGAGGACAGAAGAGGTACCATCATTGGGTTCTGAGACATCTGCTTCTTTCTCACAGAGTTTCGCCCAACAGATAGTCTTCTGAGTCTTTCCCCTTCTTTCTCTATGGCAGGTAAGCAAATGTATGAATGGATTTTTTTCCTTAAGTTCCTTGTGTCTGCCTTCATTGTCACCCTTTCCCTTCATTCCACAGCTGGGCTTCCCAGAAGGGGAGCTTATGTCATATATTTCTCTTCTTTCTGGACCTTTTCTCATCTTTCTGACTGGGACCCATTCTCACCTCCACCAGAGCTGCCCAAAACTCCAGTGCCTTCCTGGCATCTAAATCCGATGGACAGGTTTTGGTCCTTCACATGTTTTTTGAACTCTTTAGCTTCCATGAATGTCCCCTTTTTTACTTTCTCTATCATCTCAGCTTACTTCATGGGTTGCTCTTCTTTACCATTTAGTATGATGTTGTTCATCATAGCTTCTGTGCCTGGCTCCTACTGTCACTTTGTTCTTAAACCCCCTTTCCTGGCTGATCTCATCTTGTTTGGTTCCAGTGATCACCAGAGCCAATGACCCCTAAATATGTATTTTATGGTTTGTTCTCTATTGTGAATGTACAAATGCCTATCACTTCTAAAGGATCTTAAGCAGCTCATAGTAGAGCTTGACTTCTCTTTAACCTTCTCACTGCTCCTTCTTCAAGAGTGTCAGATGTTGAATGCCTCACCTCCAAAGGTCCCTGTGTTAAAGATTGTGTCCCTTGATGGGATTATTGGGAGTGGTAAAACCTTTAGGAGGTAGGACCTGGTGGGAAGTCCTCAGGTCAGGTAGGTGTGCCCCCGAGGACATTATGGGTCACGGACTTTAGCCCCTCCTTTTCCATTTTCGTGTTTATGACATAAACAGTCCATTCTCGTGTTTATGACATAAACAGTTTTGCTCTGCCTCACATTCCCACTATGACGTACTGTCTAACCCCTGAACTAACACCATGGAGGTAATCACTTGTGCACTAAAACCTCCCAAACTGAAAGCCCAAACAAGCATATTTCTCATCATAAGTTAAGCATCCATTTCACTGGGTTTCTTCAGGTTTGGGAGCGCTCTACCTGTGGGGATGAGAGAACTCAGGTTGACTGCTTTGGCCAACCTTCCATGCTTCCTAGTCCTAGGCTTAAGTGGTGCTGGGTGACACAAGGGGCTAATAGAGGGATCTTGGTGTTTTGGAGATTGGATCCAGGGATCCAGTTGGGCTGAGCTGAGAAGTGTGTCAGAATCATCTGGCTGCCCTTCCTAAGTCAACTACTGGCCATTTCCATCCCTCCTTGGGTGTTTTGAGTGGTTTAAGGAGAATGACTTAGTAACTTCCTTTCAGTCTCTTCCCCCCACCCAAATCCCTCTTCCAGTTTCCTGCAGGAGTTTATTATTAAGTAAGAGCAGTTGATAGTGTTGGAAATGCCAGTCAGGAATTGAACATTCTCTGTCTCTCTCTCTCTGTTTCTGTCTCTCTCTCTCTCTCTGTCATCTCTTTTTCTCTCTTCTCCATTCTTCTCTTGTGTTTTTCATTTCAATTTCTCTGATGGATAAGCTGGGTTAACATTAAAGTGGAACAAGTGCAAGACCTGAATTCATTCTGGAAATCTAAGTTTTGGCACAGTTGAGGATGACTGTGTTACTCAGTGGGTTGAAATGGTGCCATTATCCTATTACAGCTGCCTGAATGTAAGATGAAATAGCCACAGGATGAAACTAAGATGTTCTCTGCTCAAAATGCCCAAAATGACTTGGACCTGAAGCAGCTCATGGCCCAATCCATCTGTTCCCTGCAGATGTCCCTAAGTGGCTTCCTGCTTCAGATTCTTCCTTGATAATTTGAGTTCACTGGTGGGCTCCGTTAGGACCACCTAAGGACTGTAACAAGACCTAACACTGAGGGATCTGCTACTGCCTCTGCCAGCCTATCACTTTGTGAATTCTTGATTTCTGGTTTCCTGACAAATTGCAAATGCCCCAAGAGGGAGACATTTCAAAACATTATCCAGTAACATCTCAGTGCTAGTCGGTGTCCTCACCAGTGGGAACAGTCAGGGAAGCTCCATAACCCGTTGCTGCCACAGCAACGTCGAAGGACACTTGTGCTGGCACCGTACTGACTCAGTCTCTCCGGCATGGGATTCTTGTGTTCATTAGAGTTAAGGACATTGTTTGAGCAGGTCAGGCCTGGGAAGGAAACCTGGGGCGTTGACACCTTGGGTAGAGGTCACTTAGCTCAGGTGTGGAAGAGCTCCAGAGTGAGAGGCTATCTGTGTCCTCATTGCTCTTCCTAATGATGTGATTGTAACCCTTTTCACCAGGAGCATCTCCATCTCCACTTCTACCCATCATGCACTTTGTCACCCAGGACCTCTGACATCATGGGTTTTTTTCTATTAAGGTTTGAAATATGTTGCTACAAGAGCTCTCTGAGAATTTCAGATTTTGTCCTCCTACTTTAAAGACAATCAAAGTGAAATTCAGATGGAGGAGTAACTCCCTAAAATTATACAGGGGCATGGATACATGACAGAACTTACTGGCTTTCAACTCTATTTTGCCCCTTATATCCCAAGATTTTCTTTATTAAAAGTGGGAGTTTGGGGGCTAAGGAGACAGCTCAGTGGTTAAAGCCTCTGCCTCAAAAGCAAAAAAACCCGAGTTCAGATCCCCAGATTCCATGTAAAAATGCTGGCAGGGCGTGGTGGCCCACCTGTAACTCTAGCCCTGAAAGGTGGAGCCTTTGAATTTCCATAGCAAACTGGCTAGTCAGCCTAGCCTGATGGTATGCTCTGGTTTAATTAGAAATCCATGCTTTAAACAATAAGATGGAAGAGAAATCAAGGATGATTCCCAGCGTCACCTCTGGGCCTCCACAGACACATAGATTCAGGTACACTCATGTATGCATACAAGCACACACACACATGCCTACCCACATGAAGACACATACATACATGAACACACACACATACAAAACGAAACTTAAGGCTGTGTTAGAAGTCAGTGCTGACCATGATGTGAGCCACTAGCCTTGTATATATATTTATATGGGTGGAAATGAGATACAAATTAGAAATTTAATTCAGCAATATTGTAGCTGAATTTCAAGCGCTTCACTGGCCACACATGGGCCATGGCTATTGTATTGGCTACCAGTTTCTAAACTGTTCTACTGCTTCAGCTTCTGCTGGGCTGCCCTGGGGCCAGACCTTGGGAGTAAAGGAGGTGTAGGAGGGTCTGGAGCTTAGAGCTGAATGCATTTTCAACAACATCCCAGAAGCAGTCAGCCCTGTCTCACCAGGGAGCACAGCAATAATGACTAAAGATTATGGCTCCCACCAGGAATTTAGTTTGGGTACTTGGTGACTTGGACTTTGGAAATGGAATGCAAGCGTCTGTTTTTAACCCTGTGCTTTAAAGCAGCATGTTTAAAACAGCATGCTGCTGGGTTGGATAGATGGCTCAGGGATTAAGACTTTGCCTCACAAGCAGAAGGTCCTGAGTTAGGATCCCAGATCCCTTGTAAAAATGCCAGGTGGAAACAGCAGGCGGCAGGCATTCTGGCCCTGGTGGTGGAGCCTGAGAAGTCCCAGAGTGAAGAAAGAAAGAGGCAGAAGCAATCTAGGATGATTCCCGAAGTCACCCTTGGTCTTCCACAAGTGCCATCACACACACACACACACACACACACACACACACGCACACGCACATTTCTAAACCAGCATGCTGGAGCTCCTGGCACCTGGCATGGCATACATACATACTTTCATTTCCGCTGTGCCTTTCACAGTGAACATGTGAACAGTGTGAGAACTGAGCACTTTTAGTGCGTCTGGTCAGATGTCAGTAGAGTGTTTCTTCTGATTTAGATGTCTTGGAATAGTACCAAGTCTCTTGCTAATTTGGGAATATTTCAATACTCTCGTTCTATGTAGCCTGATTGTACAAATAAAGGGAAGGGAGCATTTAGTTCCTTCCATAGCCCCTTTCAGGGGATGCCTTGAGTTAAGACATGACTGGGGGAAGAATATGTTATTACCCTCAGACTTTTCTTTGAGGTCCCTACACATCATTTCAGGTTTCTCACTGTTACATAATTTCAGTTAATCTGATAGTCCAAGATTCACTCCTTCCTCCTGTGATATAAAAGCTGATGAAGGTTTGAGGACACTTGTATTTTTCTCTCTAGGAGTTCAAGTAGGAGTTTAAGTATTTTTTCAGGGACTTTTTCAATGTCATGACATTTTGGGGGACTCAAAGGTATGAGTCTCCTTTGTGTAATTTCACCTTAGTAGTAGACAGCAGATGGATTGGTTTGGGAGCAAAGATATCATTCAGTACACCCGAATCACAGAATTATACCTCCTTGGTGGCTTCTTTCTTTCAAGCGTCTGTTGCCCCACACTTGGACTGACCTTCTGCTTTCATCTCTGTAAAGACGGTTGAACATCCAACCTGTCTCTGGTAGGAGGACTTCCTTCAGGCTGAGCCTTAAGGTCCAGATTCAGGTGCTTTACGCACACCCATCTTTCTGGTGCTGGCTAATTCCTGAGTTCTCTAGAGTCTGGAACACTCTGTGTTCATAATTTATCTAATACCTGATTCCTTCCAAGGATCATTTTTGCCCTATTCCTTATGAATTTTGAGTCTCAGGACCTGCCGATCACTTCCCACATTCTGTGCATGTCTTACCTGTCTCTCCACGTCCTGCCTCCTAGACAGTACTTTGTCTGAGAGTTCTGTGCACACTCAGCTTTCCTGAAGCCCACAGCTTGACCAAGAGATTGCATAGCTGAGGTCTACAGCTTTTCTCTATAATATCTCACATTTTTCTTCCATCTACCAACCATATGTTTAAGGAGTCCTTATGGTGTGTCAAGTTTAATGCTAATAGCAGATCATAAATGTTCTTGTTTCATCATTATGACAGCCCTAGGTAGGTTGGTTCTATTATTATCTACATCTTCAAGATGAGGAAATTGAAGATCAGAGAGGTTGAATAACTTATCTGATATCCTACAGATTGTAAAGTGGTAGGATTAGGATCCTAACACCAACTCTTAACATTGGGCTCTACTGATAGTATAGTGACTGTCCTTTGTCACTTTCTGCCACATACTAGGTACATACTAGACACTCAATGCACAATCAGAGAGGCAGATGAATTAGGTCAATGTGTTACTTCACTCCTTATATGCAGACTATATACATTGGCATCTCACTGTTATATTGTCCTTAATGTTACAGTGCAGAGGAAGTTACAAATGTTAAAGGACAATGTCTCCTTGGAGCTGGAGCAAGGCTATTTTTAAACTGGATTCTCCCTTTGTGGACAACCAGTTACCTTGCTTATTCCACAGAAATCCTTCCTGCATCCTGAACTGTAGGTAACGGGAGATATTGTGAGCTCCATTCTAGCACATATAAAGATCACTGTTTCACAGCTAATGTAGAATAAACAGGTGGGTTTACAATGAAAAGTTCATTAAGAAGATTTGTCTATAATTGTAGATATTTTTATCTTGTAGAGTCACTGGAGAAGAGACAAATAAGTATCTTCCTTGCATTAAAATCTGGTTAAAGAGCAAGAGAGGCAAGCTAGTAAATTTTATAGTGCATGTGTTCAACTGTGTGTGTGCATATATATATATATGTTACACATATATAATATGTATATATGTTGGTGTAAGATTTATATGTACGTGAGGTATGTGCATAGCTACACCTACCTTTGTATTCGTCTATTTGTATGTTCATTTGTAGGGTTATGTAATGTGTGTTTGTAGGTACACATGCTTTTGATTATATGACAATGAAAAAAGGGAGAGAGAGAAGGGTGGGATAGAGAGGTAGAGGGAGAGAGAGAGAGAGACAGAGACAGACAGAGAGACAGAGAGAAGTGAGATAATATCCAAATTAGAGGAAGCACTAAGGTTAGATTTCTCCTTTTGGAGTTTAGATAGGTTGGAAGGAAATCTGGACTAGAAATGGAATATTGTACTGACTATATGCTCTACCTGTTAGCCAATGAAAGTGATTTTTAGTGAGTTTTACGTAGTGGCCAAATAAGAAATAAAATGGGAACTTAGTTATATTTAACTAAACTGATGTAAAATGAAAGCTATTGTGCAACTTCAGACTTAAGAGATAGAGTCTCATGAAAAAACATCTTTCAAAGATCCAAGTGTTAAATGCTTGGCCCTCACGTATGACACTATTGGGAAGTGGAGGAACCTCTAAGAGGCAGGACTACAGGGAGAACCCTGAGCAGATATGAGAGCCTCTGTTTCCTCTTGTGCTGCAGCCACCAGGAGTGAGCCGCTTCCTGTGCCAGGGCTCTCAGCTGCGGTACACTGCTGGCCCCAGATCCAGAAGCAGAGCAGCTGACCATGGCCGGGGTCCTTTAAAAAGCTCTGAGCCAAAATAAATCTTTCCTCTTTTTAAGTATATTTTCTCAGTATATTTAAGTATATTTTGTCACAGTGACCCAAAGCTGAGTAGTACAGATCTGAATGTGAAATGAAATTTTCTTTCCGTCTATTAGTGGTGCGATTTTGGTCAAGTCTATTTTCTCATACAATAGCAGGGTTAAAAACACCACTCTCAGCCTCTTTCACATTCTGAAGACACAGAATTTAAGGGTTAGGATGACATGCAGAGAAAATGAGACAACATGTGAAGGGGGAAAAAAAAACCCTGTCCCAGACTTCATGGATCTGTCTGGCCTTGGGCTGCTCCTGTTTTTTGAGATAATGGTGGTAAACTGAACAATGAGACCCTGCAAAATGGTCTAAAGGTTCCTCCAGCAGAGGGACATGAGCAGGTCAGTGTCCTGGGTTCCACTGGCTCCTGGATGGGAAGCTGTTTTCCTCAAAAACAAACAAACAAACAACCCAGAAAGACAATATTCAGGAAGGATTTATAAACTTGATGAGAGAGACATTCCTTCTGTTGTCTTTGAAAACATGCGGTGAGAACCAACTTGGCTTACAATCTCCTTCAATTGAGTGAATCAAGAGTCAAGGAGTCCAAGGAGTCAGCCTGGAAATTCTGAGAAGGCGCCAGGGAGCAAGCAGAAATGTGACAAAGGGAAATTGGGTGAAGGCTCGGTGAATTGTGTGAGGTGGGCGTAGGGGCTGGGGGTAGAAGGAAGCATTTCCGTATCTTCAGATCAGGTGAACAGGTTCCCCTAGCAACCTGATGGCCACCACTGTATGGCTGGGTCACACAAGACCTGCACAGGATTGGGCCCCTCAGCATCCAAGGTGGATGGGGGAGGGGGGCTCACGAGGCCCCACCTATCCCTGAGAAGCTGTTGGTACTCAGTGGCTGCTAGTGAAGGGTGGGCATTTTCTCTAGTATGTAGACACTGATAAATTGCCTATGCTCCAGTAAGAACCTTACCCCTGACCCCCCCCATGCTCATATACGCAGCACTAATCTCACTAGGCCACAGTCGAAGAAGATATGAAAGTAGGAGGGAACCCACTAGAAAGAGGAAGGGGATGAACGGGAGCAGGAGGACACAAGGGGATAATGGGAGGTGTGAATAGTATCAAAATAATTCTGCGCAGGTCTGAAAACATTATGATAATGACTGCTATGTACAATTAGTATATGACAATTAAAATATATTTGAGCACAAAATATGGGAAAGGAAAAATGATGTCTTTGCACATGCTTCATATGTAAATTCTGACAGAATCCCATTTAGGATCTACATTTAATACAGGGCAAGTACTTGACCCAGTACTAGAGACTCTCTAGAGACCATCACATCACCAGTGATGGATAAAAGTAGAAAGTCACAGAGAAGGTGATCCAGAAGGAACCTACATCAAGGCACTGTACTGTCTTCTTTTAGTCTTAGTACCGTTGAGAAGATGATCTGATGAAGGTCCTTTCAGTTTATTCTAACAACTCAAGCTCAAATAACTGCGAGCAGGGTCAGATGCCCGGGACACAACAATTAAGGAGGCTCTCACCCTCAGAGCACTTGTTTTCAGCGCCTCCTTAAATTCTGTCTCTGAGGATTCTGGCTTGTTTCTCTAGCCAGCTCCCAGTGTTTTAAGACATGCCTATCGGGAAGACGAGAGGATCCCTCTTCCCTAAGTTCTTGAAGCCTTTGACCAGGAATGTCCATGGGGTAGTGTCATGTCAGACTTTGTGAGCAGCCTCTTTCCCTGACTCTCTGACTTCGCCGGGTTGTGGTGGAGAAAGAGAATGGAGAATGCAGACCAGACAGCAAGGTCTCTGAGAAGAAGCTGGTGAGATGCCCGGCACTGGGCTTCCAGGAGCACCAGAGCACAAGGGGTGAGGTCAGGAGGTAGAGCTGCAGCACCTACCTGGACCCCCCCCCCCCCGTGAGGCTTGGGAGTTGAGGTAACATTGGAATCTCCCCATTCAACACGGTGAACAGCGATCTATCCATTCTCTCATTCTTTATGAGGTCAGAATTGGGATAGCAGCTGCTGTGGAAAGGCTTCCTTCTCCTTCTCTCCTTTCTTCCTGCCCCCCGCCCCCGTTGTCTCCCTGTGCTATTTTCCCTTCTGTGTATCGCTCTCTTGTTGGATATTCTGTTGCCTGGAACGATATTATTTTAGACCCTGGAGCAGTTCAATTCAATCACTACCTTAATTTGACTAAGCCAGTTCGCCTGTGGGATCCAGTGTCCCTGCACTACTTTACCACATTGCAGTGTCAGCATTTTACCATTTCCACACTTTTTGTTTTTTTGGACATAATTCTGTGTATAAGATTATACTAATATACCAACTAGCTCTTCGTGTGCTTATTCCAGAACTTTTCTTCCCAAGCCTTGTTCCCTCTCCAGTGACCCTAGCCTTGAGAGAGCTTTCTGTGAGCTCTCTCTGCCCAGCTCTCTCTTGTTGTGACCGTGTTTCTACTCAGCTCCTCTGGAATCGTTTTCTCCTGCTCCATCACAGCCTCTTCCCCACACCCAAGCAATTCCTCACCTGGGTGGTCCAGACGGGTCACAAGTAAGTAGATGGCGAAGCTGAGGAATGAGCAGTTGCACTTCCAGGGGTTTTCACTCAGGTACAGGGTCTTGAGTACCACAAGGTGATGGAAGGCCTCACGGTCTAAGGTCTGCAAGCCAGTATTTCTGAGGTCCAGGTACCTCAAAGAGCTGGTGTTGGCAAAAGTGTACTTGTCGAGAGAGAACAGGAAAGGGTTGTTGGCAATGTTCAGCTGCACCAGGTTGCTGAGCACTGAGAAACTGAATGGGGAGATGGACGTTAAGTTGTTGGAGCTGAGGTCAAGGTAGATGAGCTTGAAGACCCCGATGAAGGTATAATCCATCACCTCTCGAATCCGGTTGTTGTGACAATCCAAGTAAACCAGGTCACTGAGGAGTCCCAGGTGCATAGCTGGCAAGCTAGTGATTCTGTTATTCTTCAGGGATAGCCTCCGGGTGTTCAGGGGAATGTCAGGGGGATACTCCGTCAGATGTTCTCCTATGCAGGACACTTCTTGGTCTTGACACTGACAATGGTTTGGACACTTTGATCCTGACACCAGCCCCATTCCAAAGGAAAAAAGTAACCATCCGGGGCCAGAGCCAGAAGCAAGGGACATAGTAAGAAAGCCAGGATTCCCCTCCTCCTACCTTCCTGATGGCAGGCCAGACGTGAACTGTCCCTCTGAGCTGAAGGTACGAGGGGTGGGGCAGGGCGGGGGAGGGGTTCTGGAAAAAACTGTAACACTCTAGCTTTGTGCAAAGCAATTTTCCATTACAGGGGAACTGAACAGAAGTTGAAACGCGAGGCCCAGCGCCCTGTCGCCGGCTTGGTGGCTGCTGCTCTCGCGGTCCCAGACGGCTGCTGGAAGCTTGCCTGCTTGGCTTGGCGGCTTTGAAAGGTCTCACCCTTTGCCTGCCTTTGCAAGTGAAGGGGAGCCAGGGGAGAGCCACATGACAATGAGGTTGCCAGTTGACACTTTTGTGATGTCAGCAGCCTTAGGAAGTGTCCCTGCAAGGCAGCGCGCCTGCTCACCTGTCTTGAGTAGCCTGTGTGTGTGTGGGGGGGGGATTTGTGTACACAGATATCTTGCTGTGTCTTGGAGAGTCAGGGCATGTGAGTACAGGAGGGCACGCGTGGGAGCACCATGTGCATGTGTGTGCCAATGTGTGCTCTTCAAGGTGTCAGAGAGGTTTTATACTCCTGATCTGCAGAGGGAACCAGGAGACTGACACTACCGATGATCAGCTATCAGAGAGGATCTTTTCGTGACATTGAATTTTGGGGGGAGGGTGTCTACTGTGTATTGTCAGGAGAAGATAAGAAAGGGAGTGCTTTCTCTATAATAAGGTAAAAGGAATTCCTTTGTCAAGGAGAGACTCCTTTAAGATTTTATTTCTAGGTTGTAGCTACATTTGAAATATGAACATATAATGTACATATATTTATGTATTAAAGAACTTTTTGAACAAATATAAGTTTCTCCCATTAAAACAAGGCCCAAATGTCCATATAAAAAGTCTGAGACATTATGAATTATTTCTTACTATTGTATTTTCCTGAGACTTATAAAATAGCCGGTGTATTTCTAGTGCTTCTGCAATGAGTTTCTGTTCATTAACCGCTTGAGATGATGGAAGTCTTTTGGAGGGAGAGATAGTCTGGAAAGCCCTAGTTGGGATGCATAACTCACTCCATAGAGGAGACACAGGGACAGGAATGAAGATAAGGCATTTCATGTGTTAGAAAATGTGACATCCTGGGAAAATAGGATTTTATTCCTTAAAACCTTCATGTGTAATGCAGCTGTGCATATTAATAACACAATGAAACATATTTAGCTTAGCAGAGTACTTGGCATCAGGTATGTGATAAATATTTATTGAATGAATGATGCGTGAAAGTCCCCGGTGGTTTGTGTCCTCTCCTTGCTTGTTTGCCAAGAGTGAAATGAATGAGGTGGATTCGTGGCTAGTTAGCTAATGCTTATTGTGTTTACTTACTCAGCATTCCTTGGGTGACTGGCTGAGAATTAATATGATGACTTAGGAGTGCTTACTAAATTGAAAGTGACCTTATTTAAGCAGAAGTTTCGAACACTTAAAGTAATGACCTAAATGATAGTTGTACTAATTGACGCAGGATTTAATTGATAGGGAAACTAGCCTTTCTTTATAATTAAAAAAAAAAAAGATTCCATTTAAAAAAACACAAAAAGTCCCTCCCTAGATCTTAAGGATTGATTGCTCAGGAGAGACATTTGAAACATAAAAGTCTATAGAATTAGATTCATTTCCAAATCGGTCACTTCCTCTGGCAGCTGGGGTGGCTCTGTTGTTGTGGGCCGCCATGTGTGTGCGTGTGTGTGCCTGTGCGTGTGTGTGCCTGCGTGTGCCTGTGGGTGCCTGTGTGTGAGCGTGCGTGTGTGTGTGCGTGTGTGTGTGTGTGTGTGTGTGTGTGTGTGCGCGCGCGCGCGTGTGTGTGTGTGTGTGTGTGTGTGTGTGTGCGTGCGGTCTGCTTCCTTTCCATGAGATAGGGGACTGAGTGACCCATTAGGCTTTCAGTGCTGTGATCTTGCTGACTTTGTTTCCTTTGTGCCATTCTCTCTCTTTTTGAGTCTTCTTTCCTCAGAGGATCCATGGCTCCAGGTCACTTCATTTAACTCCCAGCTTCCCTCATTGAGCTTTTTCAAGACAGCAGCGTCAGACTTGGGCTCACCTGTTTGACTGCCTGGTGACAAGCACTGTCACTCAGAGAGGCTTTAGATAAATAAACCATGTGAAAGGTTTTTGAGTGGCAGCGGTGGGCCATGTGTCACTCCTTAGAGAATTGCCTTTGTAAAAAGCATTGCAAGTGGTAACTTAGAAGTTTCTTTGGCTTGAGTTAGCTGTGCAAGTTTTAGTCCTGAAGCCTCAACAGTCAAGGGCTCATTGCATCTTTGCCGGGTTAGACCCAACTCCTATAAATGTTTTCTTCACCTTATGACTGAATAAGCATTGTTAGAAGCCAGTAAGGTAAAATGTCTTCGAAGCATCAAGACCTGAGTTTGATGCTTAGAGCCCCCATTTAAAGAGAGGCTGTAATTCTATCTTTGAGGATGTGGAGATAGGTGTGTCCTTGGGGTAACTAGCCAGCCAACTGAGCCTAATTGGTGAGTCTCAGGTCAGTAAGACATCTTGTCTCAAAAACAATGTGGACAGTACCTGAGGTTGACCTCCAGTTTTTATGTCTACACATCACATGTAGTGGCACACACATAAATACCTATACACACACACACACACACACACACACACACACACACACTCATGCACATGTGCACACATGAACATACATATATACTTATATACATATATATATATATATATATATACACACACACACATATATGTTAAAAGAATAGAGAATAACCATTTCCTAAACTTTATCATCTCAGAATCTTTTCCTTTTTTTGCCCAAGAGTATCTTGTGTGACTGTTATTTCTGAGTCCCTGCTTTGGGAAAGTGCTATTAGCCATTGGTTGGTTTGTTTAACATCCCTGAATGTTACTTTTTTTTTTATCTATCGTCGAGGGAGGTGGGCTAGATAATTTCCAAGGCTCCTTAGCACTTCCAAGTTCCTTCATGATGGAAAGTTTCATCTTTCATGCGGCTGTTCTTGCACTTTCTACCATAGTTCAGCTGCCTTTAGTGTGTGCAGCTGGCTGGCCCTGCTCTCCAGGTGGCCATGGTCCATCTTCCAGAAGGACAGGTGAGGGGGCAGGTGAGCACCCTGAGAGTGTCCTGTCAGTACAGTCTCACCTGCCAAGTGGGGAGGGGCAGACTCAAAGATCTGATGGAACTCTGCCTTCCTAGGGTCATTAGCCTCCAGATTGCTGTCCAGTGATCCAAAAGACAGGTGGCCGCAGCCCCTGATACTACAACAGGGCAAGGTGACACAGGACAAAGCGGTATTACCCAAGATCCCGAAGCTCTCTCACAGGGAGGCCATGTGACTTTGTGACCTCCCAGGCTGTCGGTTTCCTTTCTGTAAATGAGACAGGATGCTTCGCTTCTGTTGCCAGCCATGCTGTGGGAACTGTTCTTTAGAGAGCGTCTGTGATGGCAGAGGGGGAAGGCGACTCCTACTTCTGGTTATCTTCATATTGGCCTAGGCATTAGGGACACAATATACAGTCCGTTCCGAGGCTCAAGGGCTTCGCCTCAGGGGTCTTGCTCATGGCCGTGGGATGTCCGTATCCCTCGTATCCCTCGCTGTAGAGGGCAAAGGCCAGGAAGCGCTGCGGAGTCCTGGCCCACGCCTCTTGAAGCATCGTTTGGCCTCTTGCTTTCAACCTAATTTTCTTAACTTGGAGTTTTTACATTTCTGTGTGGAAACAGGCTCTGCCGGGTTCTCCCTGAGCTAGGTTCTCTGGCTGTTGCCCTAGTAACAGAATTATTAAGCCGAGTTCCAGCCTCGGGAGTATGTGTGCCTGGTGAGGTAATGTCTGTCGCATCGTCTTGCTTTCCTTCTCACTCCCACTCCCTCGCTTTAGTCCTTCTGTCCCTCATGTCTAGCCTGCTGTCCTGTCCCCTCCCTGGCCTCTGTGCCTCCTGCCCACCTCCCTAAAGGGACTTTCTTAGGCTGCCACCCCCCCCCTGTGGCCAGATTCCCCATCCACTTTGCCTTCAGAATGCTTCATTATTGCCCCCAAACAGCCATGCTGTTACCCACCCTTCAGACATCCATGTTTTAAGTACAGCTAGTCATTGCAGAATGAGATAGATAGGACATAGAGGCAAGAATTAGAGAAGAGAATCTCAAGGCTCAGTGACTGACTGACAAGGAGACATGGAGGGTAAAGTCAAAGTATGTGGGTTTTAGACACAGGTTGCTTCTCAAACCTCAGTGTCCTCCCTGAATTGCTGGACTTTAGGAAAGTGCGTGCGTGCGTGCATGCGTGCGTGCATGTGTGTGTGTACATGCCTGCAGAGCCCAGAAGAAGTGTTGACTGTCCTCCTCTACCACTCTCCACCTTATTCCCTTTAGATTGGTGCTCACTGAACCTGAAACTAGTCTGGCAGCCTCAGCAATCTTCCCATCTCCACAGCACACAGTGTGGGAGTTACAGTAGCCTCACCCAACCCTTCATGTGGGTGTTGGGAGTTTGAACTCAGCTCTTTATGCTTGTGCAGCAAATGCTTGTACCTGACAGGCCATCTTCCCTGCACAAATTTCCTAACCTGAGACTGGCAATTTAACCCAGTTTTTTCTTTCCTCAGAGAAAGGCTCATCCTCTGAGGTCTTGGTGTACAGATGCAGAGATGGCTCAATGGGTAAAACACTTGCTGGGTACACACAAGGACCTGAGTTTGGATCCTCCACACCCATGTAAAATGCAGGCCTGGCAGCACATGCATCTGTAATCCTAGTGCTGGTGGGCATGGAAACAGGCAAATCCATGGACCTAGCTGGCCGGGCTGATGAGTGGGCTCCAGGATAAATGAGAGGCTCTGTCTCAAAAAATAAAGCATACGACAACGCCTGACACTGACATCCGGCCTTCACATGTGAACGGATGGGCATGTGCACCCACTCACACATGGCCACACCCACATAAGCATGTACACACACATGAGCATGTATACTGGTGTACACTGTGCACCCATCCACGAAAATAAATAAACTGTCCTGGCTTAGCATCTTTGAACACATAAATGTGAGCTGTGACGACCAGGAAGAAGTGTGGGGAATGGAGTGGAGGACGCAGGCGCTGAGGAAGCCCCTTTTCAAGAGCAGACAACAGCTTTGCTGGGGGACTGATGGAGTTGGCATGTCACAGCTCTCTCTTGTCCCACTGTTAGACAGAGCACTTTACCTGTGCTGTCGGTTGTATGATTCCACCAGTGCCTTGCCCACAGTTACTGTGTCAGAGCTCTGTGAGGCTGGAGCATAGTCACGCTTTTCCTGCATATACACATCCTCCTCCACGTCTCTGCTGGCGTTACTGGATCTATCCGGTTTGTTTTGTTTTTAGGGCTAAGATGATCTTGTAGATTCAGAATAGTCTACCTGGCTTCCTGCCTAGGTAGTGCTCTGCCTCTTGTCTGAGCTCCACATATGCGAATGTGGTCTGCAGACAAGGAGATTTCTTTTGGATACATGTTCTCTCCATCTTGCACTTCCGTGTCAGTCCACTCTGCTCACCCAGATCTTTTTGCCTGGATGAGATTTTTTGGTTTTGAAATAAATTTCTTCAAACTTGTGTTTTCCCCTTTGAGAAACGTATACAGTTACAGAACTGTAAGTATCAGGAGTCAGCACTTATTGACGAGAAGGACCGTTTGACATTTCTCGTAGTTCTCACCATGCTGAGATGGGGCAGGGCATATGTCCCATTTACTGTGATTGCTGGGTGAATAGGTGACCCGCTGAAGGCATATGCTTCTGTAGTGGACAGCTTTGCTCCTTGTTTGATTTGAGTGAGAGTTTTCAATTAGCTCCCAGTCTTGATTAGAATTTTAGTGCTTTAGGGATGCTTTTTGTGTGTGTGTGTTTCCTTCTTTATTATTATTATTATTATTATTTCTGCTCATACAAACTTAACAGGTACACCAGTCCCCTCCCTTCCTCCACCTCCCCCTGACCCCCCTGCTCCCCCTGACCTGCTCCCCTCCCTCTCCATCCCCCAGTGCCCCCCCAATCCCCGGAGCATCCTTTAATGTGCATGCCAAACTCTCCTCTGGGTCCTCCTCTCCAATGCGGTGCAAGGACCCAGGGGCATTGCCCAGAACCCTTTCTTGTGTTCCCCTTAAGCTTAGGAACACTACTGTGACTGTCAGTCCCTAGCCTCCAAGGATCCTAGTGCCTTTAGTCCATGCTAGACTTTGTGGGGTCAATAATGTGTTGGACATAGCGCAGTTAGGGATGATTTTTAAAATTTTTCTTTTTGTATTGTATATGTGTCTGTGAGTGTGCGAGTTTGTGTACAGAAGAGGGACTTGAGTATACATGCCTGTGGAGGCTCAAGGGTGACTTTGTAAATCATCCTGGATTGCTTTATCTCCTTATTGTTTTGCTCTGGGGTTTTTCCAGGCTCTACCTTCAGGGCTGGAAGTATAGTTCATTGGGTGGATCCAAGCTCAGATCCTTTTGCCCTTGGAGGCAAAGTCATCTCCCCAACCCCAGTGTCATGTTCATGTGAGGTGCCCCCCAGGCTCTTGTGTTTACACCCTTAGCTGTTAATGTTTGGAAATGTCACACCCCTTTAGGAGGTGGAGCCTCGCCGGAGAATGGCAAGTCACAGCAAGTGGGCCTTGAGGTTGGGTAGCCCTGCCCTGCTTCCTCTAACAATCTTCTCTTGCGATTTTGCAGTTTCCCTGTCTACCTCCACGATAGTCTAGGTGACCTGAGCCGATTCCAGCTTCTACTGCTTGCCATGCTTTTTTCTCTCCATAATGAACTGTATCCCTTCTGGAACCATAAGCCAAATGCATCACCTTTCTCTCCTACAGTTGTGTTTAGAGCGTTGTCTCACAACAGCAGAAGGAGTAACGGTGACACCCAGCAGGACAACTTTCTAGATATTTCCTCTCCTATTATCCCAGCTACTTTGGATAAGCTGCATAAGGACTTCAATATAATTTAATTAAGTCTTAAACTCATAAAGTGCACACAATACTCATAGTAAACTCTTATGTCTCTGAAGATAAACAGGTGAGATATCTTCTTGAGGGCAGCCTTCTGAAATAATTAAGATTAGTTGCCATAGAGAAAGCAACATTAAAATGTATCATACGTTTGTATTCAGGAAATTCATTACTATGCAGAGCCACCAGATCTACCCAGACCCAGATACCTATTCATTCACTAGCCATGCGGCTCCAGAGGTCTCCTTCAGGAAAGCTCAGAACTTTAGTGGGTCACCATTGTCAAGTGTGCAGATGTGTCTTGCTTCAGGCTTCTAGGGTTGGGACCCCACCTCCTTTCTCAGCCTCACTGCTTAGCTGCACACTGCTTGCTCCTGTTGGCCTTTCTAGTTGCCTTTCCTGTTTTCTTTCTGTGTGCTCTGCTGGCTCTACACCTGCCTGTCATATGAGAACCATTTCCATGCCACGTGGTTCAAATGCCAGGCCTTCCCAGTGCCTTCCATACACAAGTACTTTAAGCCAGTTAGACTTCGCCTTGTCCTGAGAATTTTCATTACAATGTACTGTAATTATAAATGTCTCCCATTAGATTATGGCCTTCTTGGGGCAGGTACTTTTTTACTTTTGATATTCATGTACTATGCAAAGTTTATAATCCTGAGTCACTCCTGTTAAGGGAAATTAAGTTAGGGACATCATATAGCCAGCAAATAGAGTACATTATGATGTAAAAAGAATTTTTTAAAGAGAATAAGTTGTTTGACCTCATATGTGGTGATCATGTTAAAATTCCACAATTTGTAGGATTCAAAATTCAGAAAGAAAAAGTAAGAAAAAGAAGGAAGGAAGGAAGAAGGAAGGAAGGAAGGAAGGAAGGAAGGAAAAAAGAAAAAAAGTTTTAGCTTTATTGGAATAGTTTTTAATATACCAACTTGCCTCATGTTTAGAGATCCTGGGTTCAGTCCCCAACAATGCAAAAATTAGAAAATAAAATTTGGCAGTTTTCTTCATGTTCCTGGCAGCAGTAGTACATGCAAACTTCAAAGAGTTCATTGCTGCTGCTTTGATCAGTAGTAGAAAAGTCAATGTGTTACACTCACTACATCCATGAAGCCTTACAGCATCTGCTCAATAGAGGTCACAGAACTGGTGCTTAAAGCACGGGCTTCAGCGCCAGTAGGTCTGAGCTTCAGGCCAGTAGCTGAGTGATTGAAACTTACTGAATCCTTTTCATGCTATTATCTGTTACGCTGGGATATTCATAATTGTTACAATGGTTGTTTTGAGCACTAAATGACATATTCAGGCCAGTTGATTAACAGGGTACCTGGCACATATGTAGGAGAATTTAATAAAAAAGATAGCAGCTATTTTTTGTTTGACTGTATAATAATTATGAGCTACTTATAAAACACGTAATAACAATGTGAAATAATTTGTGACAGTAATTGATAATTGGTTGGTGAATCAGAATAGAGTTTGTTATCAGAATCTGTGTAACTGAACTGCAGCCAGTTCTAGAAAAATTTGAAAAGTGCTACTTAGCTAAGTCCCCCTCAGAAAGAAGTTGCTAAGATACCATAATTTTTGTTTGTTTGTTTGTTTTGTTAAAATCTAGGATTTCCACATAAATTTTTTAAACTATTCTTTATCTTTTCATATTTTCATATGTAAATGCAATGGAGTTATGTTTTTACCCGTTACTATCCAATTCAACCCCCTTCTGTCCTGCTTCATACTTTGTCCTTTCCAGCAAGTCTTCCTCCTCCTTCCTCTTTGACATGTGTGACCAACTGAGTTTCACCTGGGTTGTCTGTGCTGGCAAGTGCCCGAGTACTTGCTGCGACATGGATGACTTATCAGTGGGTAAGTCGCTGAGTAAAGAAGCTCCCCTTCTCCTGTCTGACATTAACCTTAAATATTCTCTTAGGGAGGTCAGTATCTCTTGAGCTCTTCCCTCATCCACTGTGCAGTGTTGATAAGCCAACTCTTGTGCCGGTCTAGTGACAGTGGACATCACTGCCGTGATCTGGGGTGCAGCAGTCCTGCCATGACCAGAGGATGCTGTCTGACAGTGCCCTTTCCCACCCTCAGGCCCTTATATTCTGCAAGGCTCCCTGGGAATGGGCTTTGGGTGTGTGTGATTCAGATGTTCTGTGCAATGCCGAGCACTCCACAGTCACTTATTCTCTGCACCGTGGTGGTACCTGTAGTTCTAAGCACATCAAGGAGAACCAGAGTAAACATTTGGAGTCTGTGAGTGCTCAGGACCTTCCCTGTGGATGGGACTTGTCCAGGGCCATGTGGACACAGACTGTGACCACTGCCTCCCAGAGCACACACAACGTCGGCAGCCTCCCATGAGGCCATCTGCTTCCTCACTGGGATGAAACTCTCTTGGGGCATTTCAGGAAGACTGCAGTTTAGACATGCCATTACACATGGAATCTTGTGTCCTAAATATTCTTCATTATGATCATGCATCACCAAAGAAGTTGCTGTATTTGATCTTTTGCTCTCTGATTTTATTATTACTAATCTACTTTTTTCCCCCAAGAACGTCTTGTACAACCAGTTATGGAGAATGCAAAGTGTCTTAGGAGATTATCAAGGTATTCATTTAAGTCCCCACATGAACTTTGACCTGGCCTCCAGCACTTGTCAAGTTCAGGAAGGAAGTCTCCCTAGAGACTGCTCAGTTATGGCTTCCTCTTCCTTTCCTGTGATTCCTCTCATTATATAAAAGATGCAACCAAACATAGAGTTCAGAGGACAGATAATTGGCCCAGATTTCAGGTGTGAATGGACATAGGGCTGGAAAGCGCTTGAAACCAGGAAGGCAGGGACCTGAAATTTAGTCCTGTGCGTTCAATACCCCACTATGCTGCCTTACTAAAGTGCTTCCTCGTCTGTGAAATAGAGCAGCTACATCCTTGGAGCTCAGGCTCTGTGGAGCCTGGCCAGCAACAGTGGGCAGGAGACTGTCCTTCTACCTCCAGCTGTCCTTCATCAAGGGCTTTGTCCAAGCTAATGACCCATGGACATGAAGCCGCACGGCTTGGAAGTGGCCTTCTGATAGTCAGGGGACAGGAGCTTGTGATGGCGAAGCGCTCAGCTTCACCAGGAGGGAAGGAGAGACGTGTCCTTTCACTAGATGGTCTGCTGTCTTTGGATTCCATCAGAATTCTATAGTTACATGACATCAAGAGGAGGGGAAGAAATTAAACTCTGTTTCTTGGCCTTGGTGGTGAGGAAAACTTCTCCCATGAGGCAAAACAGAACAGAAAAAAAAAACCTTTAAAATATGATGGTGTCCATTCAGAGAATTGGAAAAGTTTAAGGATGCTGCTAGGCATTAGGGGAAATGAAGACTTGTATTACCAAGACAAGCTCAGCTGACCAGCTGGCCCAATTAGAGCACAGGAAACCAGAAGGAGGGCTTCAGTAGTGGTTGTTTTGCTTTGTGCGTGTGAAATCAAGTCAAAGTGATTTCTTTAAGAAGATTTTATTTGAGAGAGACAGAAAGACACAGAGAAACACACACACACACACACACACACACACACACACACACACACACACACGGGGAGAGAGAGATCAGGTGTGTATATGAAGGTCAAAAGACAACTTTTCCCAGGTTGGTCGTTGGTCCTACTATGTGAGCTCTGAGGAGACTGAACTTAGGTCACCAGGCTTGTTCCCGGTACCTTTACTTGTGGGTCATTGCATCATTCTCAAAGTGTTTTTCCTTCTTTCCCATATAGGTTAGTGCTTAAGAGCTGTGACTTTATAACACAGGAAAGTACCATTGACCAAAAGTTTCTGTACTTTTTGCTATTTTCTTGCCTTTCTTCACCATAACATTCAACCTTCTTTTTTGTTTCCTGTCAGAAATTCTGAAAATGCTTTCTAAAATGCATTTGGAACTTCTGGGTACTATTAACTGAGTTCTTGTTAAAAGCTGCTTTTGACAATTACTTACATGCGTAGAATGTGTCATATTCACATTCACTCCTGTGATGCATTCTTATCCCTCTCCCCCAGTTGATGACTCCCTTCGTCCTCCCAGCTAGTCTCCTCCCAGTCACGTGCTGTCTCCTAGATATAGCGCGGCTGTCACAGCAGATGCAGCCACCTGCACAAAACCTACACAAGAAAGAGATTGTCTTTAATTGATAAGACAATTCATACTCGTGGAAATAAACACTATAAAAACCACCACATACAATAGCATGTCCCATGCATCTGTTGGTCTCCATTCCCAGAGGCATTTGCATTTACAATTCCCCATGTGTGCTTTCAGAAGTATTCCAGACCTCTCTGCACTCTGGTTTTCTGTTTATTTTTTAATGTAAATTTTGGAGGTTGTTCTATAACAGCATATATTCATTCATCATTTTGACAAATATTCAAGGACCTCTCAAGAGCTAGGCACTGAGTGTTCTAGGCACTAAGAATAAGCAAGGCTCAGCTCTTCTTAACATTCTAGTGACAGTACCAGAAAAAAAAAGTAAATGATCATTATATAATGTACTGTTGGGGAATGCTAAGTGCTGCTGAAGAAAGATAAGGCAGGTGTCTTTAGACATGCTGGCAAGGAAGACCACCAGGATATGATCTAAAAGAGGGGGGCAGAGTAGACGGATTTTCCAAGTTGAGAGAACATGGGCACAGGTTCCTGAGGGGGAGGCAGTGAGTGTGGCTGAGGTAGAAGGAGGCAACAGGGGTCACAGAGGCAGGTAGGCCGATACCCTGAAGGCCCCACAGCCATGGTAGGAATTCTGGTTTTCATTCTCAGTGATGTATGAAACTTCTGAATGAGCAAGGGGAGAATAGCTGATTCGTGTTTTTAAACACTTGTTGGCTGCTGTGTGGTAAATAAACTGCCCAGAGGCAAGTGTAGAATGGAGGGAGACAGGTAGCCATTACTAGAGCAGGTAACAGAGACTTGATCCAGGGTGGTAATGTAGATTTATATTTGGGCACTGTGATGCACAAAAGGTGAGGGGGTGATGTAAGAAAGAAATCGATGATTTCAAGGACTGCATAAAAGTTTTGTTTTTACTGATGAGGTGACAGTGGGCAAGGAGGAGAAGCCGCCATTTCTGATGTGGGCGTGTTGAACTCAGGCAGCACATCCCAATGCAAATATTCAGAAGAAGGAAGTAGCACATCCCAATGCCAACATTGACAAGAAGTATGTTTAGGTGGAAGCACATGTCTGGGTGTCTCTGGACAGTAGTTTACACTGGAGCCCTGGTGGGTTTGAATGTAGAGAGAGAATGTAAAGAACTGATTCCTAGGTCCTCTTAACATTTAGAAGTTGGGGAGAGGAGCAAGAATGAAGAGATGAGCCTGAGAGGGGCGATAGTCATGATAAAGGGAGCATTCATCCTGGGGACCACACGGATGGGGGGAGTCACGGATTCTCATGTTTGCTTGGTGTTCCCTTGTATAATAACGTATTATCCATTGGAGTTTGGCTAGTTGCCTGTCCTCTAATGGTGAGCGTGTGAGTGTGAATGAATGCCTTCTCCTTACCAGTAATTCCTAGTGGGGCAATTACCTGTGACTACTTTAAAGATCTCTGTTTTCCAAAACAAGTGGCTGGGTTGTTTAGAGGCCTCCTGACAATGCTGGGAGTGGTGGGACATTATTTGTGCACATGCAAGTATTGGGGGATTCTGACAACAAGGGTAGGAAAGCTCATTTCGAACCACTAGTTCTAACCACTGCTCCTATAGGCAAAATCTCAATTATCAAAAGTCATCTAATACCTTAACATAGTCAGTTCTGGAACACAGACTGAACTCTCTGTCCACTCTTGGCAGACTTCTAATTTATGTTCAAAATTGTCCCCAATTATCTGCTTCTTTATATTTGGTGAGTTACCAGATCTGGTTGTGTTTTGATTGAAGACAGAGGCATGCATAAGCCAGCAAGGGTCCAAGACCAGACAGACTTGGAGTGCTGATTGTGCCTTCAGATCTTGTGGATGTGTGGCAGCATGAGTTGATGCTGTAACAGCCCCACCTGTATGTAGATAGCAAGTGTGAACTCTTTATCCCCTTCCCCCACTCCTTGCATGCCTTCCAGGGCAGTCTGAGAATATAGAAGTGTCTTTGTAAACCTCAGGGAAGCAGAGACTTCACAGTGAACCAAAGACATCTCTCTCTCTGTCTCTCTCTCTCTCTCTGACATAGGTTAAGATTTCTTTATCTAGTTCTGGAATTAACATCCTATCACAAATGTCTGAAAGCAAACAATGACTTGTTAGCACTGTCACTCTCAGTCAATGTGGGGTGCTGGCAGAAAGAGAAAGGAAAACAGGGAACTCTGCCTATTCCTTCTTTAAAAAAAAAACTGTTTTTCTAAGTATGACTATTTTCCTTAGTTTTATGTTCTGTTACTATAAGTGAATACTTGACCCAAACAATTTAGGACAACAAGGGTTTATTATTCGTGCTCACGGTTCTAGGTTCTAGGATCCTCAAGGCAGGAGAGCGGTACCAGCATCAGAGGGAATAGGCTACAGCACATCTGCAGGAAGAGCTGACAGAGGGACATATTCCATCACCACTTCTCCCTCCATCTTATCCGTCTGCCCTGGGAATGGTCCTACCCACTATGGCTGGATCATCCCACATCCAATAGATAGTCTCCTGCTGACTTGCTCGGAGACGCGCCTCAATAACGTAGTTCTTCCCAGGCACACCTGAGGCTCAGTTCTTAATCATCAAGTTGACACCTAGACTAACTGCTACACGTTGTATACCTTCTGCAAAAACAGGGAAGACGTAGAAAAGTGTGAAGGGAAAATAAAAATAACGAACGGTTCCATGATGGTTAATTAACATTTTGATATATTTCCAGTCTTTTTGCTCTGTAGACAGAGAGGAAGCCACTCAGATCTCCCTTTCAAGAGACATGCTGGCTGCAGCTATTCATTCTTCCTGCCCTGGGTTCTAGTGGTGCTCCAGACTGGGGACAGGGCAAGTTGTTCTACAGGTGGGCTCTCCTGAAGGGAAGCCATTCCTGAGAGGGAGGTACCTTCTGGATGTGCAAGGCTCTTACTTCTACTTGTGTTTGACGATGGTCTTCTTCTCTTTCTGCTTTGCAGCTATTGCTTCCTGCAGTTCTTTTGCTTTCCTACACCTTCTCAGTGCCCACACCCTCAATGACATAGCTCATTCACACATGCACTTGTAGAATCAGGATCATACTACAGGGCTGGGGATGTAGCTCAGTAAGTAGTACACCACCTCAAGGCTGTGGGTTCAAGTTCCCCCCCAACATTACAAAACAAAGAATATATTATAAATATAGTGTATATGTTTCTATGGGATAGGTTCCCAGGATGTAATTACACCATCAGTGTGTCTGAATGTTTTTAATTAGTAGGTAATTCTCATTTGTTCTAGAAGCTTCTGTCAGTTCTCACATCACTGTAGTGAGTGTTCACTTCCCCTGCTATTGTCTGCACTGTGAATCACTATCATAATTAAACTGATAAGTAAAAATTTTCTCCTTGTTTTTATTTTGTACATCTTTGATTGTTACATAATGTTAATTAGACAATAGGAAAAGATAAATAGAAAATAGAGACAGTTTCTCTATTCACTTTTTTTCTTAATGTCTATTCATTATTTAGGGAAATTAAAAAATCCACTTGTATGAAATCTATAGTTAAAAAGGCAATTATTTCTCAGGCAATTTTCTCTCAGATTGTTGCTGGCTTTTTATGAGACTATATGATATACAGAAGTTTAAGATTTTTATGTCAGCTGATCTTTTGAGATTTATTTCAGTGTTCTTAGTGTTTTTCTTTTGCCTAAAAAGTCTTTATTCACCTAGACATGAAGCCCCCCTTAGGTGGGCTGTCTCCTGTTGTGAATGAATGGTTTCATATTTTGTGTTTAACTCTTGAATCCATCTTTTTAACGTACTTGTTTTATGGGGCCAAATGAAAGATTTTCATGGAGTGATTCCCAAGTTAGTCTTACTGACCAAAAGCAAGTTATTCAACCTCTGTTAACTGTCTTTATTGAGAGAGAACAGGATTATGTTGAAGAAAAAAGACAAGATCAGAGACATGGAAGGCCTTTATAAATGCCCCAGAAATGTGTTGTTAGAGTTACTGTTCACACATACAGCTAACATGACTTCAGAAATATTTGGGGAAAAAATCTCATTTGTCATGAACAGATCCAGACTTTCTTCTTATCATTTTTAATTCAGATGAAAGCAACACAGCTCTTTCTATAGGCTTTCTCTTGTATTAAGTATTGTTGAGTCATTTACAGGTTTTGTTTTGTTTTTTGCATGTGTAGATTTGGGTATGTGTGAGTGTGTGGTATGTGTAGAACAGGACACTGTGTGTGTCTGTGGAGGCCCAAACATGACACTGAGAATCATCCTGGATGGCTCTACCTCCTTCTTGCTTCATCTAGGGTTTCCCAGGCTCTGCCTTCCTGGGCTGGAAGTGCAGGCGGCCACCATTTCTGCCCTTTTTTTTTTTTTTTTTTTTAACATGGGATCTGGGGTTGGAGCTCAGGTCTTTTTGCTTTCAAGGCAGAGGCTTTAACCCCTGAGCCATCTCTCCAGTTCCTGTAGGTGTTTTTTTTTTTTTTTTTCTTTCCCCAGAAAGGTATACAAGCTAAATGTAAATATTTTGCCAATTCATATGAGAGACTTGACCATTCCAGGTTTTAGTGACTGCAAGGGAGGCCTGACTATTGTGTGAATAAATGCTTGTTCTTTATAATCTTTTTGAGCTACTGACGACAAGAACATCAACTGCAGTTACTTCCACAATCCTAACAAGCCTAAAGACTGCTCAGACCATGCTCACAAAACCACAGATGAGTTAAAATGTAGGCTGTTTATCATTAGTACAGTTCAAGGGTACAGTGGGGAGGGGTGAGGAAAGAATGTGGAGACTGAGTTTGGTTTTGGGTAGGGTCAGGGAAGGGGACCAACTAACTTTTCTAAGACAGTATCTAATGAGGAGAAGGACTTTTTCCTCCCTCAAGTTGGGAGGGATCAGAGAGGGAGGGATTTCAGGCATTATTCAAATGACAGGAGACTCTTGCTTGGCTTAGGGAGCGGGAGGGCATTCCAGGCCTCCTGGGCAGCGTTGGGAGACTGCTCAGCAAAGGGACCCAGACGACTACACAGAAGTTGGTCTATTATCTTGGCGAGGCCATGAGGTTTCAGCTCTTCATTTAGTCAAGGAGAGAACGACCATGCTTCTTACCAAAGGGAGATGAAAAGAAGTTGCTGGCGGATGCAACCTGCCCTTAACCACGAAGGGAGAATAACTGAAGATCTGAAGTTTGAAGAAAGCGCTCAAAATTTAACCCTTGCACCTCCAGAGCTGTATTATTATTGACTTGTCTTCCCAGCTGTTTTAATCTGCTGGCATGTTCTAAACATGTTTAGCCAGGAGGAGTTTCAGGGGTCGTGGGCTTGATGGAAGCCGTGGCACAATGCCACCTTTAAGAAACGAGAGCGGGGCAGGAAGCTGTGGTCAAGGAGATGCTTCCTGTGAAGTGAGTGGTTGCATCTCCTTCATATTGGAAGCAGGGGGTTCAACACAGAGGTCAGCGTGGTGGGGTGCACACTGCATGCTGATGCACGGAAGCGGGGAGCACAGACTAGAGAGTCAGACGGTGGTTAACCAGGAGTTATGGTAATACTGTACATATTCTGTACAGGACAATAATTTGATAGCCCCTAAGACATAGGTGACTTGGGTTCTTTTTATTGAGGAAAAAGATGAAGACCATCTGGCCTGGCTTCAGGATCTGATTTTGCTCGTCACAGGGCTTTATCTCAGCCAGGCGAGTCCGCACACTGCTCTCTAAATCAAACAGACCATGCTAGGGTGCTCCGTGCCTTTGTTCAGGGGGCCACGTGAAAGCGCTATGCTGCCCCTCTCCCTGTGGAGCCTCCTCCCCTTCCCATGCTGCCTGTGGACCCCCCCCCCAGCTCTCTTCCCCCAGCTCTCGCCTGAACATTTCTGCAGCTAGTACTGTCTCTGATCTATTTGGCATGGATACAATGTGATACAAATAAAGTTTGTATTCTATATACATATGCTGCATTTAAATGTCTACCACAACAGCATATTTCTTGCAGTCCAGAGACTTAGTTTTGTCTTCCCTTATGACGGGCCCTGTGGTGGTTAGTACAACTCGGGGCCTCACCTCAGGAGCCTGAGGATTACTGAAGAGTTGGGTTGCCATCTCGGGGTAAATCACTGTGTTATTCTCTTTGTGATGCTAACAAGCTTAGGAACAAAGGCTCCGTTAAAGCTCAGCACGTTGACAGCACTCTCTCTCGAGGGAAGCTGCGGCTGCCAGTGAGGGAAGAAACAACTGCTCAGTGTTCCTCCGCAGGTATTGTGTGGCATGACTGGCTTGGCGAATGCAGCATCTCCTTGGCACAGGCTGAGCGAGGGGTGATAAAGGACCCTGACGACTACAGCCAGAGTGGTAACTTCATGACAGGAGCTTGGGAAAGAGGCAGAGAAGGGCTGGCGCCAGGGCTCAGTGGGAAGATTGCTTACGGTTAGAACAAAAGGACAGAAGTTTGGCCTCTCGGGGGTTCCAGGGAAAATGCCTAGTCGGTGTGGCAACCTGCCCATAATTGCAGCCTCAAAAGATAGAGACTGGGAATTTCCAGAGCTTGCGGGCTGCCCTCCTGGTGAGCTCTGGGTTTGATTAGAGATACTGCCTCAAAAAGATTAAGGTGGAAGAGCAATTGAAGACGATTCCTGGTATCACATATATGCACATGTGCATATAAATGCACACATATATGCACATACATGCACCCCCACATACACAAGAATTTAAGAAATTAAAAGAGGTGAAGAAAATCAGGGGAGGGGGGGATCAGAATGAGTCTGGACTACGGGATCAGGATGACCTCCTGGAGGAAGTAGGGCCTGTCCATAGGAGAGGCTTAGAAGAGAGGGAGGAAGAGTCTGTTGACCATCTAGTCACCAGAGGGCTTGGAGAAATTTGACAAGGAACTTTTCCTGAAGACACATTGTGAAATCAAGGAGATTTAATTACAAGTGCCTCACAAGTGGGGTTTGGAAAAGAGTGGGAGGCTCATGGAAACCTTAATTGCTGAGAAAAGTTAAGAAGAGAAATATGACAGAGTGATGGGTCTGTATGTGTGTCATGTCTGATTTGTCATTTCTCTAGACAGGCACTCTGCCTCCTGCCTTCTTCTAGTTGGAGGGAGGAAAAGATCCTTCAACTGTTAAGGTGAGCGAATCTTTCAGAATGCAGAAGCGAGCTGGAAGCACTTCCTATTCCTTTTGGGGAAGAAAAGGTCCATCCTGCGTTACCTCATTGTTAAGACTAACAATAAGTATTCGCTCAGCAATGACAGTGTGTGAAGAACTAGAAAACAGCCCTGAATATGGATAAGTAATTTCTCCCTGCCTTCAGAAGATAGAAGACAGCTTGCCTTGATTTCCTTCCAGTTTATTCTCATGGCTTTCCATTCCTTGGAATGTTCAGGAGGATGCTCACTATGTAAGCTTTTGCACACTGCATTAAGCTGGGACTTTAAGATTAATGCAGTTTGCAGGGAAACATAATCAATGATACAGCATTAGCAGCTTTTAGCTTGTCAAAGAGGCTGCATGCTGGAGGCATATGAAAAAAAAATTACAAATCACAGCACAGAGCACTGCCAAGCCTGGAAGCAGCAGACTGAAAAGAATGGAACTAGTCCCGGCCTCATTTGTTATCTGAATAAGGGTTGTTGGAAAGAGGACAGGATGTAAGCATGATATCAGTGGCAGGTGGTTTCAGGTGTCAACTTGTGTCAACTTGACAATTGAGAAATGAACCTTTAGACACAGTTAAGGTAAGGTCTCTGAGCATGCCTGTGGTACATTATCTAGTTGATATGGGAAGGTCCAGCTCATTACCTGGGCAGTGGGAGAGAGAGAGAGAGAGAGAGAGAGAGAGAGAGAGAGAGAGAGAGAGAGAGAGAGAGAGAGAGAGAGAGAGAGAGAGAGAGAGAGGAGGGATTTGGCAGACTGGTAAGCTAGAATACATGCTTTGGTCCTTGGCCCTGTCTCCAGATATTGGTATGCCTTCTCTTGGCTTCACAATGCTCAATTGTAATCTGAAATAGTAAGCTGGGGGAAAAAATCCCCCTGTTCCCTTCATTGTTTGGGCTATGTATTTATTACAGCAAGAGAAATATGAAGCTAAGACAGTTTGGTACCAGAGAAGTGTAGTGATGCTGTGCAACTAAGAAAGCATCTTTGCAATTAGAGGGGGCAAGTCTCTAAGCACAGACCAGTGAGAATGTGGCTGGAAAAAAAGGTTACACACGCCCCTTCTAAGTCCTGTTCAACTCAGACTTCGTTCCCGCAACCCTCTGAAAGAGAGTTTAATGAATTATTTTTAGGACTCTAATATATCACAGGCTGACTAAGGGCTGGTATGTAAGCAAATTCTATATACCTCCCTTCCCAAGTGGTAATAGTTCATGCGTGTGTAGCACTTTCAGTCTCAGAGTCTATCGGTCGATCTGTTAGAAAGACAATGCTGTACAACAGAGAGTCAGGGGATGCCAGTGCACTCACTGCTTGCATGACCAGAGTTTTGCTGGTTGACGTTTAGCTTGAACGTCTGAGAGTGGGTCAGTCATCAGATCTGACATGCCTGAAAACACAGCTCACCTGTGTCTCTTATTATCTATGGAGCCAACCCAGGAATTAAAGTTGCCCAACAAAAGGTGTAGAAAAAGGAAGCGACCTGCCACGTTAGTCCTCGTGGTGTAATTCTTAACCCCCAGGAACTGAGATTATTATCCTTACTTTTATAAATGAAACAAATGAACATCAAAGTGGTAAGAAGCCTTTCTAAAGCCACGTGTCTAATACTTTTTGGAAGAGCAATGACCTTCCTATTACAAATTCAAGGGAATTTCCTTTGCTTCTATTATGCTTAAGAGAAGTTTGTCAGGCTTCCTAGAGGTAGACTGGCAAAATGTATGACCCTCAATGTTGTGTGAGAAGGAAAAATACAGAAGCTTTTACTTACCTGTTCTGAACCTAGTTGGAAACAACTCATCAGTTACATACTATCAGTCTAAGAAATTCATTATTCATCTGATAGTTGTTTAATTTGATTTAGCACATTCTACAGGTGTGCTATCTGCTGTGCCTGAGTACCCCTAAACCTTAGTGATATAGAACAATATAAGTTTATTTTTTGTTATGTTGACTAAAATTCAAGCCCATAGTCACATGGCGTGGCAAAGGGGTCTGGAAAATAGTTTAACAGTGTGAAGAGCACAGATTAACATTTTGTGAGATTTTTTTTTTCAGAGAGCCTAGGTATGTGTAGATGATGGACAGTGCAGAATCAGGAAGAAAAGTGCCTGTTAGTCTGAGACTGTTCGAGGGAAGTGAAGACTCTGCTTTAAAACGCTGCACTTTGTACAGTATGTACTGTGCTCCACAGGATGAGTGGTCAGTGTGGATTAGGATTGTAAGAATTCAACTGCTTAAAAACACTCAGTGTGCATCTAAAAGCAAGTGTTCATAGTGGGTTGACAGTCTTCCAAAATATCTCCAGTTTGTCTAACCTTGTCTACTGTATCTTCACTTTCTGTTTTGGGGGAGAGTTTTTCAGGTGTCACCATGGAGCAATGGCTGGCTTGGAACACACTGCGCAGACCAGGCCGGCCTCAAACTTGTGACGATCCCCACTGCTGCCTTCTGAGGAGCTGGGATTGCAGACATCAGCTCCCACTCACTTATTACTTAGCTAGACTCACCTTTCGTTGGAGGAAGAGGCTTCAGTGGGGAGGGAAAATGAGAGAAGGCAATGTATATGCGTAAAAATGGCTAAAATTACTATATATTATGAAATAATAATAAATATAAAAAATGCAAGGATCTCTCTGTACCTCTAAGCTATTAGTCATGCCATTTCTTCCATCTCCTGAATGTTCTCCCCTTAAATACTTCTGATCCTTTCTTTCTCTGAGACTTACTCATGTTTCAGGTCTTAGTCTAAACATCATACCTTACAGGTAACCAAAGAGATCTAAAATGAAAGCGCTAAGCCTCACAGTCCCAGAAACTGAAAGGAAATCAAGTATGCACAATAACACAGCATAGGCATCCAACCACTCAGTAGGCCAAGTGACCTGACAGAGGAAAAAGACACATTGACTGAAGGTAAACTACGTTACAGTGCATGTCTTCCCAGAAACAATATAAACCAGAAGGTAATAGGACTGTGCTAAAGGCACAAGCAAAAACAAATCAAAACAAAAACAATTCCATATCCAGCCAGATATCATATTATTTTATTCTTTTAGAATTTAATGCATGATTGCAGTGAATTTGTAGATATTTTTAAACCTCAATACCCAAGCCCATCCCCCATCTCTTTCCCATTGTAACCCCCTTCTTTCCTGCAGTCTCCCTCTTATTTTCATGTTCTTTTTTTTTTTTTTTTTTTTTGCACGTGTGACCCACTGCGTTTCACGTGGGTTGCCTTTGATGGCATGTGCCTGAGCACTCCCAGCAAAATATTTTAAAAGGAAAAAAGAAATAAACACTTTATCAAACAAAAACTGAAATTTTTTGCTACAGACTTACAGTTGACGGATTGCTAAGGGCTGCTCTTCAGCAGATGAGTATAGCAGATAGAATCTCTGATCTACAGGAGAGACGAAGGGCACTGAAAGGGGAATAAATGATGTCAAACACATCATTTCTTCTGGTTGTCTCCTCTTGCTCTCCTGAGAGCTCAGTGTCACTCAGTGGACCATGCTGCACTGCAGCTCTTTGTTTTTTTTTTTTCCACCCACTCTTTTCGCCTTGAACTTCAAGTTGGCAATTCTCTTAGGCCATCTTTTAACTCTTCCTGATGCAGATTTCTTCCTCACTTTTGAAAATTTCCCTTATAGTTAGAAATCATCTCTACAAAGGGCAGCTTCGCAGTGCTGCTCCTGTGTCTGCAGTTTCTCAAAATAACCAGCCCAGAATAGTCGATAACTGTAACAGTATATTTTGGGGTGGTACATTCTGGCCTCCTCCAGTCATATTTTAGGTCGTTAGATTTTTGACCCCCGAACTCCAGACATTTTTTTTTTCTTTTTATTACCAAAAACAGTTTCAAAAATACAACCTGTCCTGGAGGGAGGGAGTATGGAGGGAATCAGGGGTGAATACTCAACATGCTTGTAAAACTAAAAAATAAAATCATAAAAAACCAAACAATAAAACAAATATAACCTACCCTGAAGTTCCACGAGAGTAACCGAGCCAGAGGGAACCCTGGGGCCCATGGAAGCAGACAGGCCAGAGGGTGGGAGGGAGTGGAGAAGGAGGGAGGCAGGGATAAGGACTCAATATGCTTGTAAAATTAGGGAAAAAATTAAAAAGTTATTTAAAAAAGAAAAAAATACAACTTATGACAAGGCCTAGGGAGTTTGCTCAGTGACGACATGGCCCTTGTGCTGAGAGCTTGAAGACCAGAGTCAGAGCCCTGGAGGCCACACAGAAGCCTGGTAGGGACGGTGGCTGGTTGTCCCAAGGTGTCCCCAGGGCAAGTGGCAAGCCAGGCCAGCAAGTCAGTGAGCTCTGGGTTCATCTAAACCCTGCCTCAATAATAAAGGTAAAAAGCAGTCGAAGAAGATACCGACATTAGCTTCAAGTTCCACTCCCCACATATACACATATATGTACACGTGCACTTGTATATGCCCATGCCTTCAAACAGAGGACACACACACACACACACACACACACACACACACACACACACACACGCACCAAAGCTAACAAAACAAAAGAAAACCAAACAAACGTCTATGACACATCCTATTATTTATGGATAATGAGAAGCTAACTTGTCCAAGCTATTTGGCAAGATCAGGATTTGAACTCAGATGGTTTCATTTTAAAGCCTAAGATTTATCTAAAATTGAGAAATAATGCAAACATTATAGGCCCTGTCTTTCAAAGTGCGTAATTTATTTGAATATTGAAAAAAAGCTGAGTGGGTTTTAGTGTACTCACAAGGCCCCGCCCCCATCCTCATTATGTAATCCTATATTATTTCATGTTAGTTGTTCTGAAAAAAACCCTTGTATCCATTAACAGGCACTTCCTACTTCACCTGTTTTCTCTCTCTATTAGTTTGTCTATTCAGGACATTTTTTTTCAAATGTCATATGCTATGTGGCCTTTTTGTATCTGGTTTTTCCTACTTAGCAAAGCCAGTTGCTTATGTTTGTCTGTTTATTGTGTGCTGGAAAGCTAGTGGTCTTTTTTTCCTCTCGATTTTCATGTATATCTGTGTGATGGAGGAGCTGTGCACTAGTTTGTGTATTGCATGTAAATCCCAGGCTGTTAATCGGGAATCATTCTCAACTGTCCTTCCACACTATTCTTTGAGACAGGTCTTTAATGCAACCCAGAACTCATCAATAGGCCTAGTTTGGCTGGAGTCAAATTTTCACGTAGCTTCTTGGGATCTGGATTCCAGTCTTCTTGCTTGTGCAGCAAGCTCATTAACTGCTGAGCCATCTCCCAAGTCCCAAATCCAGTGATCTTAACCACTGCTGGGAAGATATATGCCACAAGTAAGAATCTTATCCTCTCTGCTTGCTTATGCAAAAGGAGATGGAGAGCCACATGAAACAAATATGAGAATCCCATCCCCTTTATTAAAAATTTGTTGAGTCTCCTAGGAGCCTAGCCCAGAGCTGGACGCTGCTAGCTTTCGTGCATCTCACGATTAGCCAAAAAGTGTAATAAAAATAGATTTCTGGGTCTTAGTCCCTAGAGATTCTGGTTCTGGGATCTGAAGTGGTCCTGAGTCTTGTTCTAACAAGTTAGAACTGGATCATGTTAGAACTGGTCAGGAGCCTGCTGAAAAGCACCGTTGCGGGGTTGTGTTTCTTAACTTTTAATGTGTATATGAATCAATCAGGCAACACCATTAAAACATAGGATGTATTTCATTCAGCAGGACTAGGACAGAGCAGAGTCTGTGCTTCTGATAATCTCCCAGGTGGGGCCGATTTGCTATTCTGGGGGCCATCTTTTTCTTCTTTCGTTTCTTACGTTTATTTGTTTGCTCTGTGTGTGTGTGTGTGTGTGTGTGTGTGTGTGTGTGTGTGTGTGTGTGTGTGTGCGCGTGCACGCGCCTATATGTCCATATGGAGATCAGATGGTTGCTTGAGTCAGTTTTCTCCTCAGGTCATTAGGTTTGTGCACAAGTGCCTTTATCGACTAAGTCATCTGTCAGCCCAGGGCCATCTCTAGAGTGACAAAGCTGCGGGATATAATTTTAAGTGTAAAAAAGTCTTGATTTCTGCTTAAGTCAAGTACAGAGATAGTCTTTGCTTCTACGTCTAGGTGAAGTGAACTAACTGTCCTAATAAAGACTCAAATATGTAATAGATGCCCCCTGCTGTGCCGAGCTACGTGTTTACAGTGAGACATCCAGGAGAAAAAAGGGTTTGTGTAGTATTTGTTACACAATTCAGACAGCTAGGAAGATATATTATGTATTTGACATGTATTTCCATCCCAAGTGGTTAACATGTTCAGAAAAAATATCAGATCTAAAGAGGTAAACCCTAATTTTCCAGAAAACTCACTGATGTGGAAAACTCCATTTCCTATAATGTTGGGTAAGTCTGTGTTTTGTGGGGCGCTCCATATGTCGTCGGTGATCATGAATTGTTCAGTTTTATTATCCTCATTAACAGGGATAACGGTTGCTTTTTAACAATCATGATCACCATCTGGAGCCTGGGAAGCTAGTCTGCAGCTCAGGTGGAAGGACGAGGTCGTCGGTCTGGGCCCCTTACTCTCCCACTAGCCAGCCCTGTCTGTGCTGTGAGGCGCATGGGAGCCATGGGGACAGATGTGATCGTAGCTCTGACTCCAGAGAAAACAGAACAAAACAGAACAAAACTAGGAGCACTGGGAACACGGATTCCAACTTGGCTCTTCGACCACATTCTAATCTTAAATATTCACCAAGTAGATTTCCACATGTGTTCCCTTCACTGCCCTGGTGGTCCCTAACTTTGCTGTTGGCATCGAGACAAGCAGACATCGTGGCTAAGTTCCTGCTCTCCCAGTTTGTGGGGGTGGATTGGGTTTGAGTATGTATCTGTGTATCTTCTTTTTGCTTCATAGAGAGGGATTACCTTGTAGGAAGAAGGTGGCTAGAGCACCACGCTGTCAGGTAACCATAGCAACCTTGCAGACTATATGCTCTTAAGGCTTCCTTAAAGTCTTCTCCCCAGACCTTTCCCAGACCTATCTTATTAAAAGAGCTGACATCCTGCAGAAAAACAGCATCTGAGAGCCGCTCAGCTTCACTTGCAGAGGTAGTTGCATGATGCTTTTCCTCCTTGTTCTCCCCAGGATTAAAGGGACCAACTAGAAGAACAAGGAGAGGTGAGGAAAGACCACCAAGGAAACAAAAGACCAGCCTTTGATTAATTAATTTTTTTTTATTTCAGCTCATACAAACTTATTAGGTACACCAGTTCCCTCCCTCCCTCCTCCCCCCCCCCCGTACCCCTGCTCCCCCTCCCCACCCCTCTCCCTCCCCATCCCCCGGAGAGTCCTTTCGTGTGCATGCCTGATTTTCCTCTGGGCCCTCCTCTCCGATTAATTTAAACAGGAGGTAGCACAGTGCTTTGCATTTGCAAGTGTGCAGAACCCCGTAAGGATTGACATCAAAGTACAAGATGAAGACGGTCAGAAGGTGGGCTAGTCAGAAGAGCTGTTTAGAGGAGAGTTTCTAGCTGAACTGTGGGTGGCAGAAAGGGAGTGTTTGTAATTTTCATTCAGCAGTGATGGGTCGCTTTGGGAGAGGGGAGGGTACCATGAGGCAGGGCAAATGGAAGGGGGTTTTGGGGCCAGCAGACTGAAGTTTATGGCCTGATCCACCATCACAAACTCAGAGTATGCAGACAGGAGAGGAACCAGGGCGCCCTCACTCCCTCTGTCCTCTATTTATTCGGGCTTTTCTTCCTGCCTCCCCCCAAGCAGGTTCTCCTTGTATGTAGCTTCTCAAATACCAGTGAGCTAGAAACGTGTTGGAAAGAGGTTGAGACCCAATGTTGACTTGCTGAAGACACTATTGGGCATCAGTCAAATCAACTACTTCATTGTTTCTCTGTAATATGTAAACGCAGCAAAAATGTTTTTCCTTCCCTCCCTCCTTCCCTTCCTTCTTTTCCTTTTTCCTTTATTTTTTCCTTCTCCTTTCTTCTCTCTCTCTCTCTCTCTTTCTTCCTCGCTTCCTGCTTTCTTCCTGTGCGTTCATATAGGTAAAGGCAGGCATGTGGCAGTCAGAGGACAGTTTTGGAGGGTCCATTATCATCCACCATGTGGAGACCAAGGATGGAGCTCAGGTCATCAGGCTTGACAAAGGTCCTTATGGACCAAGAAGACCCAATTCTATATTAACATCTTTTGCTGAGTAGACCCAGACCCAGGTTAAGAATTCAACTGTCTGCGATGCTTAAAAAACTAAGAAATAAAATTTGAATAGCATTTTAAAATGCAGTATTTCACCTTTTCAACTGTCTTTGTCCATTAGTGTTGTTATAAAAAAATCCTAAAACTGGGTGGTTCATAAAGAGCAGATGCTGATTTCTCAGTTCTGGAGACTGAAAGTCCAAGGTAGACAAATCAGTGTCTGATGAGGGCTGCTAACTTCCAGATATGACTCCTCTTACTGTACTCTCTATCTTCACATGATAGATAGGCTAAGGGAGAAAGGCTTAACTAGATCTCTCCAACAAATTTGTCAGGTTGCTAATCCTCTTCGTGATTTAATCATTCCTCTTGATAGATCGCATTGGGATTATTGCTTCTAATACGCCTTTCTGAGAGGTTGGTATCACTCATTTCTTTCAATTTTCCCCCCCTAAAGCTAGTTTTTCTCAAGGACAATTCGAATGAGATCAACCACATCTGTGGTCCACAGTTCACACCAGGCATATTGAGGTTGAGATATGTGGAAGCTGTGTGGTTTGTTTCAATGGTAAAGTCATGCATTCCAGGGCCTGTCGTATACCACTCCCCTATTTTCTGCAGAATTATTCAAGCTGTCTTTTGTATTGAGTAGATGGCCAGTATGGCCATATGCGTGAGTGTGCTGGCAGAGGACAGACTTTGGCACATTCTATCAAATGCATAAATGAATATTTTGGTCCTTTTCATCTTAGTGGTATAGTTTTTTGGCAGGAATAAAAGTCATATTTGTAAATCACTATTGGGTTTGATATTTTTATGCACCCCAAACTAACTTTCAGAATTTTCCACTCTCAGTAACCACAGGATAGAAGGAAAAGAAGCATACAGTGTGACTTGTACTATGCATTCTTTGGAACTTGCATATACCATGTTAGACATAACTCTATTGCATTTGGTCCTGGTTGGATGAAATTATGACCCTGTACTTAAAAAATGGAAGCTGATGGTGATAAGTCCTTGGGATTCCACTTGACTCTTCTCTAATTTATTGGGTGGTCTTGGACATTTCATGGAGCATCTCTTAGCCCTGGTTTCCTCATCTTCACATCAAGAAGACTGAGGGCAGGAGGTTTAGACTAGATGATGCTAAACTAAATACCCTATTCAAGCTTTAACCGTCTATAACTCCTCTGAGTGCTGGGCAAGGCTCAAGTTGCAGTGTTAGAGATTTTCATGGGCTCTTTTAGTCATAGACTTTGGCTCCATCCTCTATGGCTCCAGGTTGAAATTGATGCATTCTACAGTAGAGTCCATGAGGACACATCCAATTGTATATCTGGAATGTGCAAGATCACAAAGTCTCTGGATCCAGTGTGAGAGGTATTAAGACAACTTTCTGTGAGCCAGGTGTTCTGTGTCACATAAGACTAAGTGTAGACGTATAACATAGAAAACCCCAGATAACCATCTCAAAGCAGACTCTCAGTGTGCTTCCCTCACCAGCAGCTTTGCTTGGGGCCTTGTTAGAGATCTAGACACTCTGGCCCCATCACACCTGATGAGACAAAAATAAAGGCCCAGCAATCGGTGTTGTTGGAATAACCTCCAAGTGATTTTGTATGTGCTAAAATTTGAAACTCATTGACACAAATACAAAGAATATCTATTGTGGAAAAAAGTAAGTGGCAGAAGACCATGTTGGGCTGACAAAGTGCCACTAAGCACCCAATTGATTGCCCAGTCATCTTTAAATGATTCAGCTCTGAATGATCCACTTCCCCACTATAAAATCTAAATCTCATGCAGCCCAGACTATAACTGAGGATAATTCTGAACTCCTGAATCTCCTGCCTCTACCTCCCAGGAATTCCTATTGGAATTAAGGAATGAATCACCACACATGGTTAATACTACTGTTAAAGTAAAAGAGCTGTCTACCATTGAGCACATTTAGTATAATCTGGTCTGTCTATTAAATATCAATCATATATGAACCCTAAAGACATGTTGAGCACTGATGTCATAATTGGGCTAAGAATTTCTCAAGTTGGGCTAAGAGTTTCTCAAGATGATACATCTCTCACATGAATAGATGGTCACTGGCATGTTTGCTTAAAAATTATCCTTATGGGGCTGGAGAGATGGCCCAGGGGTTAAGCCTGTTTCTCACAAGTAGAAAGTCCTGAGTGTGGATCCCAGGTCCCATGTAAAAGACACCAGGTAAAAATGGTCCTGGAAGGTGGAGTCTGGGAAACTACAGAGAAAAGCAATAGAAGGTAGAAGCAGTCCAAGTGATTCCTGAAGTCACCCTTGGACCTCCACAGGTACCCACAGTGCCATCTTACACACACACATGCAAAAAAAGGTTATCCTCATGAATTCGTAGTCATGCATACTAACAACATGACATCATATGGCCATATCATTAAGGGCCTTTTGTTTTCTCCACATTGTGTGCTACTGACCACTGAATTAACTTTCAATAAATAATGATTGAAATAAGTTGATGGGTTCGTAGAATTAAGTTGATGGCTTCTTAGAGGCCTAGGCAAGACAGAAGTTGGGAAAGTAAAATGAAGAGTTAAATTTTCATCTTGGCAATTAAATTAGTATAGCTGGTGACTCAAGATGTTTCAGTGTTTCCAACATGGGGATTTTAATGGAAGAGTAAGAGTTTAGGCTGTGTTGATTTGAATAGTGGCCTAGGAGCTGAGACCCAAAGTTTAGTTCTTTGTCTGCTTTTAGAATTAGGCAGTCTCATTTCCCTTGCCTCACATTCAAGGGATATTTTATAAATGCAAAAACCGGACAATAGTACAATGTGCTATCTATCTTCTGATGGAATCTGTATATGGTGTCTCCTCTAGAGATAAAATGGATTGGTGGCATAGTTAGGGCACATTGGGTACCCACCATGACCTGCCATGACTCCTTCATGATACATCTACTTTCCATCAGTTCTTGTGAATCTGTGGATGGAAGAATCATGGGGTTAGTTTGAGGGCACTGTGATGCACTGCATTTTCATCTAATCAAATGGAGAAGTCATTGGTGGTTTAGAAAACTGAAATAACTTTTTTTTGTCATATATAGTTCAGGTTTTCAAGAGAAAAATATCATTGTTTTTGATCAATTTGCAACCCACCAAGATTGAAAAGGAAAACATTTTTATCGCCTATCTCCTGTGCTGAGTACCAGCCTAGGGGATGCCTGCTTATGTAAGCACGAAAGCAAAGCAAGTCACTTCTGGAACAAATCACCTGCCTGCTGACAGTCAGATCAAATCAACGGCAGTTAATGAGCTTCTCCACGGAACAGAGCAGGGCACTCCGCAAGATACAAGGGCAGCGTGGCTGGCACTGCAGGCTGTCTGCCTCGCATTCACTCTCTTTTATTCACACCAGCAGAACTGCTGTATCACTGCGGGCAATGATGAGCCTCCTGAAAACCCCGTCTCCCAGCTTCCCTTGCACCTATGTGAAACTTTGTATTTTCTGATAATTAAAACCCCAAATACATACAGCTTTTGTATGGATGGGAGACCACTGAAGGTTAATGCCAGACAAGAGAAGGGGTGCTACTTTCCTCAGTGATTTACCCACTGATAAGACTTTCAAGTCCAGGCAAGTATGCAGGCACTTGGCGGTGCAAGCATCCCTGATGAAAACCATTGGGACACACACACACAAGCACGCACGCACGCACGCACACACACATACACAAAGACACACACACATACACACATACACAAAGACACACGCATGCACACAAGCACATGCATGCACACACACATACACAAAGACACACACACACACACAAAGACACACACACATACACATATACACGCACACAAAGTATGTAGTGGGAAAATGAGAGGGGGAATGGAATTGAGTAGTATGGAGAGAAAATGGCATAAAATTCATTGCATTCATGTAGGAAAGTGTCAAAGAATAAAAAATAAAAAATCAAGGCTATTTGAAAGAAATTATCCTCATGAGTCACTTTCAAAGGCATAACCAGTGAGCGTTAGGGGCTGAAGGGTGAAGATGATAGTTTAAAGATGTGAGGTGGATGGAACTCACAAAATAGAAGGGGGCAGCATTAGGCACTTATGGCCTTAGCAGTTTGCTGAAGAAACACTCTAATTCAGTTCTGCAGTGTCAATGTTAACATGTCTGAATTTTCCTGTGTTTGTGTGTGTGTGTGTGTGTGTGTGTGTGTGTGTATCTTGACCTAACATTTAGCTGCTGGTAAACAAAATCTGCTAAGTGGAGGGGGGTACCCTTCCGAAACCCACACTTTTTACAGCATTCTGAATGCTGTATTGTAGAAAAGCCTTAATTACAGAGAACATCTGAAAACATTACTTTGTTTACATGTGTTAGCAACGGGCTGAAAATTCTAGCTCCCATGACTATCTCCCCAGACCACCCACACCCTCAGGACCTCCTCGGTCTAAGAGACGTCTTGCTCCTGCTTCTGCTCTAGATCGTCATCAGCTTCAGACATTCTCAGATTTTTGATGGCAAATGTCCTTCGAGTCCTCTGCTTTCTCCTTGTGGTATACCTTTCCTCCTTTTTCTTGGTGGCCATCTCTGTATTTGTTCCTCCTTTTACTGAAGCTGCAAAGCAGAATGCCCAGGCTCTGCGTGTGGAACGTCCCAAGCTCTTCATGCTTGCAAGCCTTACAGGATCTCAAAGGTTCCACCTTGGAGAGTTGTAGGACTCCAGCTAGCTACGTTGATTTCTCTTGCAAAGGTGACCAAATTCAGTGTCAGCTCCATGTGAAATGAAGAATTCAGGTCAGTTAGGAACGGTAAATGGGACTTGAAGTGTAATGTGAAGACAGAATTTTGTGTTTTGTGAAATCGGGATTTCAGCCATATTCTGCGGCCGAAGAACTAGGTTTTCAGCTTGGCTCCTACTGTTTTCACTGCACACAGAGAGGAATTTCTAATTAGCTGCAATCTAGCCTTAGGTGAAGTTGAGCATGTATGCCAGCTTGTGATTTCAACCAAGTCAGCACATAGTAGCTTTTTAATATTTTTTAGCACACAGTAGAACTCTCAGTTAAGGTATGTTAAGTGCTACACATTTTAACACATGCATAGAGTCTTGTAATATCCAGTGCAAACAGGATACAAACAATCCCAGTACCTCAACTGAATTCTGTTCTAATACATTTGTTTTTTTAACTAAGAATTCTCCAGCCCAAGGAGGGGCTACTTGGTATGCCACAGAGGCTTGAACCCCTAAAAGAGTAGACAATCCAGAGGGAGCCCTGGGGGCCATAGAAGTGGACAGGTAGGAGGGTGGAGGGAGTGGGATGAACTGATGAAGGGAGAAGAGGAAGGAAAGGGAGGAATCAACATGCTTGTAAAACTGGGAAAAAATTCTCCTTTCTAAACTTATTTACTTTGTGTGTGTGTGTGTGTGTGTGTGTGTGTGTGTGTGTGTATTAGAGGGCACTGTGTATCCCTGTGGAGGACCAAGGATAACTTAGGGAATCATCCTGGATTGCTTCTACCTCTTTCTTGCTTAGCTGTAGTATTTCCCAGGTTCCACCCACCAGGGCCAGAAGTGCAGGCTGCTCTGTTTCTGCCTGGTGTTTTTCACATGGGACCCAGGATCGGAGTTCAGGACCTTCTGCTTGTGAGGTAGAATCTTACCCCTGAGCCTTCTCTCCAGCCCCAAAATTACAGAAATTTTTTTATGCATTCAGTAGCGAATGGACATTTAATCTCTGTTTTTGTCATGAATTATGCCACTATGAGCACTCGAGGATAAATATTTGTGTGAACATAGTTTTCTGTTCTCTGAAATACCTAGCTAGTACTGGAGTTTTAGGGTCATATGGGAACTGTTAACATCTTCATGTCTGACTTTTAAAAGATCTGACAAAGTGCCTCCCACAGTGGTTGTGCCACTGCATGTTCTTCTCTCATGATGGTAGAGAACAAATAAACGAACACTCTTTCTTGTTGGCCCACATATCCATGTTGGCAAATCCAGTCCTGCAGGTTTTGAAAGCACAGATTCTAGAACAGCTTTATTGAGATCTAAGTTGCATATCATGCACTCAGCTGCCACTCACACTGACAGAATACTAACACAGTCAAATCTTGTGCAGGTCTTTCAGAAGTAAACACAGCTGAAGTGAGTTCATGGGTGCAGCTGCCTTGTCATGTCAAGAAGATGCGGACTGGCAGCACCTCACCCCATCCTCTGACTCTTACATTCTAACCGCTTCCTCTTCTATCAGGTTCCTCCCGGCTCTTTGCAGTGAGGGTGATTTAGATACCCTCTTTAGGGCCAAGCATTCCATAGTCAGTTATTCTCTCCATTTTGGTCAGTTGTGATCCTCTGTAGTAGACACCAACCATTGCAAAATGAAATGCAGAAAGAAAGCATCTAGGTTAAGTGCTGAGAGTTTCTTAATCTATGGATATAATGACAAGTGTCCAGTTGTCAGTTTGATTGTCATGTCCTTATAGCTAAACCTTAGCAGTTTGTTTCCACCTATGGCCTATGACTTCCCTATCACACGTTTTTGATGTGACTTAGACTATTGGATGTGTCCACTGTGGAAACGAGGGGAAGTCAGAAGGCAGCTTGCTGCACAGAAAGCATAGCGTTCATGCCACTATTGCACCCGCAAGCATCTCTTGATTCCTACTGTAACTGGTAACTGCACGAGACTGCTGATTACTTTTCTCCCCCAGCAGCTTGCCTGGCACCTTTTGGCACTGTGAAAGCTGCTCAGCAAGGAAGACGCTTCCAGATCACTTCCAGCTTGTTTTCCCTGCATCCTGTGATGAACACATTTGATATCTTCAGCAATACAGCCTTGCTCTCAGGTTCTGGAGGGCATCCAAGAACAATGGTAAAAGTGTATATTGTTCTCAGGACTTTTGGGACCTTTCTGGCCAAGAGCTCATTAGGAGAGATCACATACATGGTACTGGGGATTTTGTTTAAGCACCTTTGACTTCTGGGAGGAGCATTTCAGGGCAGGTTCTGTCATGCTTTTTTCTTGCTCTCTCTGTATACCTGTATAGGGTATATCTCTTTACATTTTTTTAAATTATATTTTTAGAAAAATGTACACAGAAAGTTTCTGTTTGCCTGTATCATATATCCTTGGTGTTACTTATTTCTCCTCCCACTCTTCTTTCACCTCAACATCTCTTCCTTAAAGCTTTCCCCTCCTCCCTTTCCCCACCCGCCCTTGATGCGCTCAGTCCAGCCAGGACTCACGGAGACCTAGGTAAGCTCCCCCTGCCCACCCCCAAACCCCAGGTAGCCCACTGGACCCAGCTCCTACCCACCAGCCAGTCAGAGCCGGTGCTGCGCCAGGCCCGGAAGGACATCCCCTGGGCCACGCTCCAGCTCCCCAGGTTAAATAGCACCCTGCCACCGCTACCTCCTCCCTTTCCCCACCCGCCCAGGACTCACAGAGACCTAGGTAAGCCCCCCCACTCGCCCAAGCCCCAGGCAGCCCACTGGACCCAGCTCCCCCCACCAGCCAGCTGGAGCAGGAGCTGCTCCAGGCCAAATACTTCAGTTCAGTGAAAAACGCACAGAAATTGAAAGAATGTCTTAAGAGTTAAACAACAGTGCCGAAGTCAAAGTGCAAATCCATGAGAAAAAACACCCAAGAAAATAAATCTCCCACTGAAGGAATTAATCCCATAATGATAGACTCCAACCAGAACAAACCCACGGAAAATAGCCAAGAGAGCCTGACCCAGGATAACGACTTTCAAAAACATGATCATTACCATGTTCAATACTATGAAAGAGGAAATCTGGGAGGGATTAAATAACTGCATCAATCACTTTGAAGAGGAACACAACAGACACTTGGAAGAGCTGAGAAAAACAGTTCAAGAAACAAAAACAGGCATAGAGCAGTTAAAACAGACTCAAGCAAAGTTTAAAAATGAACTAAAAGACAAGTTATCTTCAACCCAGAACTCAACAGAGTTTTATCAGCAGAAACTAATGAAACAGAAAATAGAATTTCAGACCTTGAAGACAAAGTGGGAGTATTAACCAGCTCAATGGAAGAGGTTGTTAAAGCCAAAAAAATACTCGAGAGAAATATTCAAGAGTTATGGGACACCCTGAAGAAGCCTAACATGCATATTCATGGAATACGAGAACAAGAATCCAAAAATGCCACACCTGAGGAAATTTTTCAAACTATCATCAAGGAAAACTTTCCTCATCTAAAGAAAGAGAGGACGGACCATCCATATACAAGAGGCATTCTGCACCCCAAACAGATACGACCGAATTAGAAACTCGCCACAGCAAATAATAGTTAAAACATTCCACATTCAAGATAAAGAAATGGTGCTGAGAGCTTCAAGAGAAAAAAAACAAGTCACTTTTAAAGGTAAACCTATTAAAATAACAAATGACTTCTCAATGGAAACAGTAAAAACAAGAAGAGCTTGGAGAGACGTACTTCAAGTATTGAATGAGCAAAAATGTCAACCCAGGATAATATACCCCACAAAACTATCTGTCATGATCGAGGGAGAAAGAAAAATTTTCCAGCACAAAGACAACTTGAAGGGATACATGTCCACAAAACCAGGCCTTGAAAAAAAATGCTAGAAATGATACTCAAGCTTGAAGAAAAAAACAGGCATATCCAGGAGAACAGAAGGGAAGTATAATACCACCAAAACCTAAAAGTAAAACAATACACTTACAAAAGCCACTAAACATAATAAATGTCCGGAATTAAAAATAGTTTCTCCATTATAACATTAAATGTTAATGGAATTAACTCACCAATCAAGAGACACAGATTACAAACTTGGATTAAAAATCACAATCCATCAATCTGCTGCCTGCAGGAAACCCATCTCACCACAAAGGATAGGCACATCCTAAAAATAAAAGGCTGGTCAAAAATTCTGCAAGCTAATGGAACAAGAAAACAGGCAGGGGTAGCCATTATGCTATTGGACAAAGTGGACTTCAAACCAAAAAATATCATGAGAGACACAGATGGATACTACATTTTAGTCACAAGTACAATTCACCAGGAAGACTTCACAATACTGAACATATATGCACCCATTGCGCCCCCCCCACATTCATTAAGCAAACCCTACAACGTCTAAAGTGAGAAATCAATCCCCAAACGATAATTCTGGGGGATTTCAACACCACTCTCTCAACATGGGATAGATCAACAGGTAAAAAACTTAACAGAAAAAAAAAAATTAACAGAGACACTTTGGAGCTTAATCAAACCCTTACTGAAATGGACCTTACAGATCTCTATCGAACTTTTCATAAACACACCAAAAAATACACATTTTTCTCAGCAGCACACGGAACTTTCTCCAAAATAGATCACATATTGGACCACAAAAGGAATCTCCACATATACAGGAATGTTGAAATTCTAGCCTGTACCTTATCATACCACCACGGTCTAAAGCTTGACATCCACAACACAACAAGCAACAGAAAATACGCTAACTCCTGGAAACTTAACACTATGATGCTGAATGAAAAAATTGGATTCAAGAAGAAATTACAAGGAAATTCAAGATTTCCTGAAAGTGAACGATAATGCAACTTACCAAAATCTCTGGGACACAATGAAAGCTGTCCTAAGAGGTAGTAAGGTCATAGCTCTTAATGCCTACATCAAAAAAAAAAAATGGAAACATCAGAAATAAATAACAATGCAGCTTAAAGCTTTAGAGACACTAGAGCAATCTGATCCCAAAAGCAGTACAAGGGAGGAGATTAGCAAAATAAGGGGAGAAATATCCAAAATCCAAATTAGGAAAACGATAACAGAAAATCAACCAGTCAAAAAGCTGGTATTTTGAAAAAATCAATAAGATTGATACACCCCTAGCTAAATTAACCAAAAGCAAGAGAGAAAGCCCAAATTAACAAAATTAGAAATGAAAATGGAGGTATCACTACTGATACCCAAGAAATCCAGAGAATTATAACATAATATTTAAAAAACTTATACTCGGTGAAATTTGACAACACAAAAGAGATGAATGAATTTCTAAGTAAACACAACTTACCTAAATTGAATCAGGAAGTTGTGAATTATTTAAATAGTCCTATAACATATGAGGAAATTGAGGAAGTAATCTCGAATCTTCCCACCAAAAAATGTCCTGGACCAGATGGATTCAGCACAGAGTTCTACCAGACATTTAAGGAGCTAACAACACCAATACTCCTCAAACTGTTCCATCAAATAGCAAAGGAAGGAACACTACCAAATTCCTTCTATGAAGCTAATATCGTCTTAATCCCAAAACCTAATAAAGATACACTTAAAAAAGAAAACTATAGGTCAATCTCTCTGATTAACACAGATGCAAAGATTCTCAACACAGTCTTAGCAAATCGGATTCAAAAACATATCAAAAAGATCATCAACAGGGATCAAGTAGGCTTTATCCCAGGCACACAAGGTTGGTTCAACATATGCAAATCAATAAATGTAATTCACCATATAAACCAGTCCAAAGTTCAAGACCACATGATACTCTCGATAGATGTAGAAAAAGCTTTTGACAAGATCAACAGCCCTTTATGTTCAAAACCCTAGAGAAGGTTGGAATGGAAGGAACCGTTATCAATATAACAAAAGCTATATACAACAAGCCCACAGCAAGGATTCTACTAAATGGGGAAAAACTTGAAGCATTCCCACTTTGATCAGGAACTAGATAAGGCTGTCCACTCTCACCACTTCTATTTAATATTGTATTTGAAGTCTTAGCTGAGGCCATAAGACAAGAAAGGGACATAAAAGGGATTCAAATTGGCAAGAAAGAAGTCAAGTTATCTCTATTTGTAGATGACACATGATCTTTTACCTGAGTGATCCAAAAACTCCACCAGGAAGGTCCTGCAACTAATACAGAAGTTCAGCAGGGTGCCAGGATACAAAATAAATGTGCAAAAATCAATGGCCTTCCTATATGCCTAGAATGAAAGAAGTGAAAAAGTCCTGAGAGAAAAAATCCCATTTCTATAGCCCCTAAAAAAATGAAATACCTTGGTATAAACTTAATCAAGGAAGTAAGAGACCTTTATAATGAAGATGAAAAGACCTCCCATGTTCCTGGATTGGCAGAATCAACATCATAAAAATGACCATCCTACCAAAGGCAATATACAGATTCAATGTTATACTAATTAAAATCCCAAAGCAATTCCTTAAAGAAGTTGACGAAACAATCTCAAAATTCATATGGAGGCATAAAGGACCAAGGATAGCAAAAACAATCCTGGGTAACAAAAACATGGCTGGAGGTATCACCATACCAAACCTTAGTCTATACTACAAATCCATAGTTGTAAAAACATCCTGGTATTGGCTCCAAAATAGACACACAGATCAATGGATAAGGGTTGAAGACCCAGATATAAGCCCACACAACTACAGCCATTTGGTCTTTGACAAAGGGGCCCCAAAACTCCAATGGAAAAAGAACAGCATCTTCAACAAATGGTGCTGGCAAAACTGGATATCCACATGCAGAAGATTAAAACTGGATCCATACTTGTCACCATGTACTAGAATTCATTCCAAATGGATCAAGGACCTCGATATAAGGCCAGAGACTATAAAAACTATAGTTGAAAGGGTAGGAAACTCCGTCGAGCTGATTGGGCTTGGCCAATAGTTCTTAAATGGACATCCAATAGCACAGTCACTACAACCAACACTCAACAAATGGGATCTTGTGAAATTAAAGAGCTTCTGTTCAGATAAAGAGATTGTGACTGGAGCACAAAGGCAACCCACAGAATGGAAGAAAATCTTCACAAACCACATATCTGACAGAGCTGTATTATCCAGAGTGCACAAAGAACTTAGAAAACTAAACACCAAGGAAACAAATGGACCAATTAAAAAATGGGCCTTGGAACTTAAAAGAAACTTTACCAAGGATGAAATTAAAATGTCTAACAAATATCTTAAAAAATGCTCCACTTCCTTAGCCATCAGGGAAATGCAAATCAAAACTTCTCTGAGATATCAACTCACCCCTGTCAGGATGGCAAAAATCCACAATACAAACAACAAATGTTGGAGAGGATGTGGAGAAAGGGGTATTCTCCTACACTGCTGGTGGGAATGCAGGCTCATACAACCACTCTGGTGAGCCGTCTGGAGATTCTTAAAGAAGTTAAAGATTGAAATGCCATATGGCCCTGCTATTCCACTTTTGGGAATAACCCCCCATACAGCAAAAATTCACCTCGATAACACAAGCACGACCATGTTCATAGCATCACTGTTTACAATAGCAAAGTTATGGAATCAGCCGAAATGTCCAACAGTTGACGAGTGGATAAGGAAAATGTGGTACATTTATACAATGGAATACTACTCTGCCATCAAAAATGTTGAATTAATGCAATTTGCCAGTTAATGGATGGAATTAGAAACAATTATATTGAGTGAAGTATCCCAGACATGGAAAATTAAGCACCATATGTACTCCTTAATAGTGGATACTAGTACAAAACCCACTTAGAGACACTCAAAGACAAATCTCTGTGATACCTACAGTAAGTGTAAAGATTATAAACAGGAGGGATGGGGAAGGAGGGCCCCACCAGAAACAAGGAGAGAGGGGACCATGTTACAGCAGAGAAAATAGGCCACCATCAAGGACTGCAAGTAAGTAATGAGACATCTGGTTAAGTTCACCGAATTTCCTTCCTGATCATTTGCAACTGATGGGGTATGATCTCACCAGAAGGGGAGGGCATATAGGCTGCCAGATAGAAAGTAACCATTTTGCAAATGAGTGATTGACCCCTCTCTCACCACAGTCTCCTACTTTTATTCCATCTACCTTTGAGTATACTCTTATAACAAGACTCTAATTTATCAGGTTTTTATCTCTGGCCAGGGGGTGACATCCAATACCCATCAGGATGGAGCCAAGGGCATTGCAGGAGCAGCAAAACCGAAAAAAAAAATCAACAAACCATAATTCAGAACATCAGAGACTCTGTATCAACCACCTGGAACTAGGCCAGCCTAATCTCTCCCCATTCTGAACCTCAGGGAAATTTGCGGAAGAGGGGGCGGTAAGATTGTAAGAGCAGAAGGATGGGAGGAGTAAAGATATGCAAGATACTCCACACAAGTTAGGGCCAAAGCAATCATAATAGGACTTTGCATGACCTGTGCTATGTTCAATACATTATTGACCCCACAAAGTCTAGCATGGACTAAAGGCACTAGGATCCTTGAGGCTAAGGACTGACAGTCACAGTAGTGTTCCTAAACTTAAGAGGAACACAGGAAAGGGTTCTGGGAAATGCCACTGGATCCTTGCACCTTAATGGAGAGGAGGACCCAGAGGAGTTTGGCATGCACATTAAAGGATGCTCCGGGGATTGGGTGGGGGAGGCACTAGGGGATGGGGAGGGAAGGGGGAGGGGAGCAGGGAACAGGGGGTTTGGGGGGAGGTGAAGGAGGGAGCAGGGGGGTTGGGGGGAGGTGGAGGGTGGATGGGGACCAGTGTACCTGTTAAGTTTGTATGAGCGGAAATAAAAAAAAAGCTTTCCCCTCATTATTCCTCTTTCTGTCTCCTTACCACCTGTGTTCTCTTACATCCCCTCTTTCAAGGTCTCCCCCCCCCCTTTAATGATGCCTTTCTAGTTTTCTGGCTGTTACAGATATTCCTAGTTAAGCAAACAAATCTGAAGGTTCAGTGCTAGCATTGACATGTAAGAGAGAACATATGGTGTTTGTCTTTCTGCATCTCCTTTGCAGCTTTCAATGTCTTTTCTTTGATCTGCACATTTAGTGTTTTGACTAGAACATTGGGTAATTTATTTTCTGATCCTCTCTGTTTGGTTTTCTGTTGTTTCTTGTACCTATAGGTGCATCTTTTTCCTTAGATTGGTAAATTTTCCTTAGATTCGTGAGTTTTCTTCTACAATTATATCGAAGATGTAGTCTGTGCCTTTTTACTGAGTGACTTCTCTATGATCTCCGTGATACATAGATTTGATCTTTTCACAGTATCCCAAAACTTCTGGATGTTTTGTTTATTAGGTTTTTTTTTTAATTCTTCAGTTTCATTTATTCACTAATCCAATTCTACCACCTATTTTCAGGATCTGATTTTCTGTCTTTTACTTTGTCTATTCCATGGCTAAGCTTTCTTGTTGAGTTTTCAGTTCGATTTGTTATGTTTTAAATTTCCAGTTTTATTTCAGATTGGATTTTCTTCAATATTTCTATTTTTTTTAAATGTTTTATTATTATTCATTCAATTGTGCGTGTGTGCATATGTATGTGCGTGCGCGTGCGTGTGTATGTGTGTGTGTGTGTAGAACCACGGACAAATTCGGGAGCCACATGGACGCCTCCACCTCCTTCTGCCCGGGGATTCACAGGCTCCGCCCCACCAGGACCAGAAGCGCAGGCCGCCCCTGCTTCCGCTTGGCATCTATACGTGGGATCTGGGATCCGAACTCAGGACCTTCCGCCTGCAAGGCAGAGGCTTAACTCCTGAGCCACCTCTCCAGCCCAGTATTTCTATTTTTTTATTGTGATTTATTTTTATGTCCTGAATTGTCTTAATTGTTTCATTTGAGCAATTGTTTCCTTGTACCTAGAGTGTGTGTTTACCTCTTCAAGTTCATTTATCTGTGTTCTCTTGGAGCTCCTTGATCATATTTTCAATTGTTTTTTGAAGTTCATTGTTTGCACTGTTACTTTCTTGGTTGTTACCCAATGAGTTCACCTCGCTGGATCAGATACTTTGGGATTGGTGATTTATATTGGAGAGATTTATTTTCTTGACTTTTTTGGGTTTTTGTTTTCATGATAAGACATCAACATATGGAATTAGGTTGTTGATTGCCTTCTTTGGTATGTGTTTCTATTTCACCTGTGTCTTGTGGACATGTGAGAATCTCTATTTGCTGTTTTCAGTGTTTCAGCCAATTTGGAAGGATAGATGTTGGTATGAAATTCAGCTTGAAGCCACTGTGTGTTGATTCTTACAAAGTGATTACATTCAAACTGTGTTGTGCAGGCCCAGCTTTAGTGTTGAGAGGATGGCAATAAGGTCTACATTCAGGTTTTAGTTAAAAATGGAGGAGGAGGGAAGTATAAATATTAGCTTAGATCTGAAAAGAGAGGATAGTGGTGGGAAAGTCAGGGTGCGGTCGGAGTCTACGGATTTTAGAGTTTGTTAGAGCTGTGAAAGATTGTAATTATGAAGCTATAACCAGAGGGGGTAAGGTTGTGATAAACAGAAAGAATGGTCGGTCTCAGAGCAGTTGTTGTGAGAGGTTGGGCGAAGTGTGGCCTATAGTAAGCTGCCCTCTAGAATCATCAGCAATAACACTGAATCCTAACTGTATAATATATAATCAAAGGTCCAGCCCTCATAAGATATCCAAGAGTGGAAATTAAGTAGTGAAGATAAGAATTGCTGGCATGGCTGTCTTGAGCTGAAAGGTGACATTCGTGGTGTTACTTGACTGTAGTAGAAAGTAAATGGTTCTCTGTCCGGATGAGAGAAAGGCAGCCCGTGGTCTTGGTTTTCCCGTGCTCTTTGGATTCTTTTCAGGCCGGGCAGTCGGGAGTCCATTCTAGTAGTTCTGCAGGGTACCTGTGCTTTGTGGTAGGTTTTCCTGGTCCTATCGCTGCTCCTGAAGAAATCTTGGAAGAGTTCTTGTGGCACAGTCTGCACTTTGTGGTTGCAGACTGCTGTGACTGTGGTAGCTTGCAGCACAATGAGACAAGGTCAGTGGTAACAAGGGAAAGATCTTGGGGTTGCTGACCAGGCACTGTAGAAGCAGTTAGAACAGTGACAGAAAAAACCGTCTTCCCTTTGTTTCCCTTAGCTCCAAAGTGGCTTCTGCACTACTATCTTACCCAGAATTCTTTGTAACTGACTTCTCTCTATTAGCATCACTTTTGAGACTAATACATGCTTTAGTACATATCGGGACTTCATTCCTTTTTTTTTTTTAAATAACAAAATAACATTTCATTTTGTGGCGATATCCATTCATTGGCCCATAGGCATTTAGATTCATTCTCCCTTTCTGTGATTACTCTTGTGTAAGTTTCCATCTGTACACCAGTTTTCAGGTCTCTTGGGTGTTAATTTGGGAGTGGAATTGTTGGGTCATATGGTATTTGTATGTTTAGCTTCATGAGGGACTTCCAAATATTCCATTATGGTTACACATTTTCATTCCTACCAGAAGTGAGAATTCCCTGTCTCTTCACATTCTCACCAGGACTTGTGATGATCTGGTTTTTCTTTATTGTCAATAGCTGTATTAATAAGTTCCAAGGCAAAAATTTTGGAGGGGTGTAATATTCTCACAGTCTAGCAAAAATGCAGGTTTTTTGGGTCCTATCTTGGCCTGATGCTGAGTTGAATTTACGGTTGAACAAGGATCTTGAAAATTAGCTCTGTAAAGTGGGGTGGGCAGAGAAGATAAATCAGAAATAATTGTCAGAAACAATGAATGAATGGAAACCATAAATAAATCTGATAAATAGTACAGGGAAAATGTATCATTTTTTTCCCTGCTGTGTGTAAGACTCTGTGCTTGGCATGGAGGGCTTAAGACTCGGTATATAAGAGTCAAGTCTTCAAAATGTCTGTTAGATAGAGAGGAAGCAGAGGAAGGAGCCTGTCATACAGTCTGCTTTTCGGAGGTTAGAAAATGAAAATTAAAGATATTCTGAACAGGTCACAAGGAACTCCTGTACTCTGTGTGGGAAAACATGCTACGATATTTGGAGAATATTCTCTGGATAACTTGTTTTTCTTTGGCCTTTAGGCAACAATTTTGATTAGAGATTAATTTCTTTAGTTTTCTAATCAACAATTGGTAGGCTTGGTTCTTTCCTGAGAAACATAATTCATAGCTAAGCCTTTTATAAATATTGCTTGCCTTTGATTATTTGCACTAATTAAATGGAGCATATCACTAGGACTAACAAGCTAAACAGAATTTATACCTGTAATATGTTTTTCCTGCTACCTCTCAGATGTTGCTGGGTCAGATGTTCTCAGAACTCATAGAACCAGCTAAATCATCATGCAACCCTAGGAAACACACTATAGTCTATTAGGATGATTCACTAGCCTGACAATACCTCTTGTTCACACCTTTCCTGTGGAGAGAGATAATGATTTGGGTTTGAGATTTGCTTCTAACTTCTGTTTTATGAGAAAGACAATTCTGAAACCTTTTGATGTATTTCACAAGTGGCAAAAAAAAAAATCAGATCATTTATTCTGCCTCTTCTTCCTTGGTCCCTTAAATACTGCTTGATGAATTCATGGGAGGAAAATAATGATGATTTGATGAGACAAATTCTTTTGATGAGACCTTGCAGATTTTAAAACCCACACAAATAACATTGCATCATGAATCAAATTACAGCCTAGACATCGTCATGAAATCTATACTAACATATTTAAATAGACCACCTTTTAAATATCTCTGGGTTGGCTACCAATGGAGAATAGGGTCTGATATAAATGATGTACCAGTTGGCTCAAGTAAGAAACGATTCATGTTAATACATTAAAACATTTATTGCAGGTACTAACAAACAAGTAATAAGTTTTCATTAAATACTTTTAACGTTTTGGAAAATAAATGTCCTTGAATATTGGGTCGAATAATATCTTAAAGCAATATAAATATAAATTAAATAAGGTATTTGCAAACTGTAGCAGTCAGATACTTCTAGCAAGTCCTTTGAACTTTGAGGTTGAGGATCTTAACAGGATCATCTATTTAGAGAGACCAAATCTGAAACCTGGCTTGGCCTGCTCAGTTCTCTCTGCTTTGTGGCAGGTTTGCAAGCATCTGTGCTAATTGTAAGGTAAACTGGACGAAAGGAACTCTGCGATTTGTCCATTTAAACAGATCTCACTCCCTGTCAACAATGGACTGTGTGAAGTATTTAAAGCCCAGCTGTGGGCATTGGCTCCCTGCCTCTAGAATTTTCTTTCAGGCTGCGTCCAGCTTTCCCATTTCAACCATCTGTTTTGTTCTCATGTCTTTGTTCTCCATCACTGTTGGCTCCTAGTACCAGATCCCATGCTCAGATAATCTGGAGAGGTGTTTGCTGGGCCCTCCCTCTGGAGCTGAGCAAGCCCTGCTGGCTGTGACCAAGCATTCTCACTTTCCTGCTGTCCTTTCTGGTGGGACTGGCTGTGGTCTTCACGCAACCCTAGTGGCCAAGGTAGGGATCACACACCGCTCATTCCACAGAAATGCATCTTTTCCTACTCCGAGAGCTTCGAAGGCAAGACCACGAGGAGTGTGAGTTAGGATCCTTACCATACCTTCAGATAAAAATTGTAAGAGTTAAGGACTGCTGAGATGGCTCATTGGTAAAGGCGCTTGCCACATAAACCTGATGACCTGAGTTTGATCCCCAGAACCCATATGAAGAACCTATTTGAAGAAAAGAACTGACTCTACAAAATCCCTGGCACATGAATGCCTACACACAAACACTCACAGACACACAAACACACACACACAGACAAATTATAAAATAAAAAGAATTATAAAAATTAATTTATGTTTCTTTGGTTTTTCATTCTTAATAAATGATAGCATTTAGGCAATGAACTTGCCTCTCTTCCACTTAATAAATGGGAAACGTAAGGTGGAAGTGAACTTCACAGCTGAGTTATGAGAAGAAGGTTAGAAGCTCAATCTAAGTGGTCTCTATTATGCTACAAACAGAAGAGGGATGCGTCGGCATAGAGGGGTCACAGGCCTAGAGTGATTAGTGGATTATTTGATGACAGTGTCTGATGAGGGATCTGTAAAGAATAACTTTTGAAAAAAGACTGGACTTTTTGAAAAGAGAGTGAGAGATGAGTGTCTCAATAGTGATCTAGTCCTGATAGTCTTTAAGCACAAATCAAGTTAAAGCTGGACAGTGGTGAAAAGTAAGTTATGGGGGATGAGAGGCGATGTGGTTATAGCATGTTGTATATTTACTTTCAAGAACAGTGACTACGAAGGGTGCTTACATTCTGTCCTCCCATTTTATTTTTTTCTACTTTTACAAACATATTGAATTTCATCCCATCTTCCCTCCTTCCTCCCTCCCCTCCATCCCTTTCCTTCCCTTCACCCTTCCCTCCTACTGCCTCCCACCCTTCCTCCTGTGTGCTTCTATGGACCTCAGGGTTCACTCTGGCTTGTCTACTGCTGTGGGGGCTCAGGCCTCTGTGGTGTATCAAGTTACCTCTCTTCAGGCCACTCCATTGATATGTGCATTTCCCTTCACTCATCCAGCTTTAGACCCAAAGGTTTCCCCTGTGAGTTCCCATTCTATGGGTACAACATGTTGCAGGCAGAGTGTGGGCCTTGGCATCCAGGCCCCAGAAAGGTCCGTATTTTGTAATGTAGCATAGTCTGAAGTAAGCTGTGAGGTCTAGTTAAATATCCGGAAAATTTGTATTTAACTTGGACACATTGTGGGGAAACATTGTTGCCACTTCATGGAAAGATATAGAAATATCTTTTCCCTCTTTACTTTGTTTCTTTATTCTCTCCTTCTCTTTTTTCCCTATAATTCATGTTGACCTCAAATTTTTGATCTTTCTGGATCATCCTCCTGATCCACAGGATCTGTGGCTCACAGGTATGCACTACCACATGCCAGTGATGGAAATATCTTGTAGGTCTCCAGAATCAATGAGCTTTGTGTTTCCTTCTTTGAGTTGTCTTACCATCTTTATTTCTGTGTGCTAATTTTTAAAAAATTTATTATTTATTCAATTGTGCATGTGTGCGTGTGTGTATGTATGTGTGTGTGTGAGAACCACAAGCGAATTCGAGAACTACCATGGACCACCTCCACCTCTTCCCTGTTTACTCTACCCCCGGATTCACAGGCTCTACATAAACTGATAGCTAGATGTGCATAGTCTGTTTTCATTCATATTTTGGAAGTCACTTTGAAGGGAATGGATGAATGAATGAGTTATAGGTTAACCTTGGGGGATATAGCTTCCCAAATGTCTACATGGAAGTTTTGACTTATTAGTATTTAACAACCTGTGTTTACTTAGAAACAATGCAAAGGAAAGAGAAAGGAGGCTGTAGTTCTAGGTCTCTAATCTCCAGCCTCTGGTCCAGAAAACTCCTGGGCAAATCTAGAATCTACTCCCTGGTGCCCTGCAGTCCCATGCAGAGTTCTCTCTGGGAACTCCTTGGGGCTTAAGGAAAGGTGAAGTACTCTCAGGTTACTCTGGATAACTAATGCTTTTGTCAGCTTTGCATCTGGATTGGAGGAGAGTGGGGGGAGGGGGAGAAAGGCTTTTAGCCAGTTTTCTCCAAGGCAGAACAACAGAGATGGTCTCCATGTGTGGTCCACGGATGTCACCAGGAAGTGTGCTAGAAGTGGACATCCCCAGGCTGCAGCAGAGCTGCTGAGTCAGAAGCTCTGCGAGTTGCTCAACAGCAAGCTTACATTTCAGAACCGCTACGTTGAACATGTTCTGAGCAACTACGGGTATGTTGGTAGTTCTCTCAGTGTGTCTAGTTTCCCATCTGCGAAACAAACATAGAGGACCTCCTTCAGAAAGGTGTTGAAGGATTACGTTTATGCTGTCATGCAAGAGTTGAGGGAATTTCTCTCTCTGGATCCCCCACCCCTTTCTATAAGAACTCCCCATCCTTTCTGAGCAGCAGCTCTAAGCTGGCATTGCTGGAACAAGACCAGAACTAAGGACATGCGCAAAGCAGCATCATATGTGCTGTTCTCCAGGGAGTGTTTATGAAAACTTCGCTCTGTTTCCTAGCATTTTACACCAGTCCCTGACCTATGGATGGAGAGATGATTCCTTGTGTGTTTGAGAAGAGAAACTGGAAGTATTTATGTGAAGTTATTGCAAAATTCAAGTGCAATTCTTTAACATATCATTTAAAAATAATTTTAAATACTTTAAAAGAAATTCTAGTCTGACCGAATTTTCTCAAACTAAACATTTAATCAGACAGCACCAGTTGGCAACTTGATGTTACAACCTTTCTGGAAATTTGGGAATCATTACCGCGACATTTAAATATACTGTGTTCCTCATAATTGATACAAGTAGGCTCGTTGTCCCAGCCTCTCAGCACAGCCTCGGGCCTCAGTGTCCAGCGGAAATGGGTGATATTGTGATCACTCTCTTCCAAGGTCTGAAACTTTCCCAAAGCAAAACGCAGCTTGACTCAATTAAACTGTTGTCAATAAGATGAAAAACACCAGATCAATGGGTTTTTTTCTTTTGGCAGCGCCACCAGCCAGGCGGGCTCATCTGCATGGTTGATCCATTCAATCATGCACAAGTAGATGCTGACATGACCAGAAAAAAAGTGATTTATTTGGGGAAAATGGTTGGAATTGGAAGAGCTGGGATTAGGCTCCACAGTTCAGAGGTTCTGAGCCATCTCAGCAGCTGAGGGGCTCAGCCTCTCTTGTCCTCAGGACCAACTGATACCTTGAAGACCAACTCTAAATCCTTGTACCTCTCTCTTCTTCTCATGTCCCAGGCCTGAAAGCTTTTCTGTTTGTTTGCTTGCTTTTGTTTCTGTTTCTACAACAGCATCTCATAGAGCTCAGCTGCTCCTGTGCTTGCTGTGTGTCCCCAGGCTGGCTTCGAACCCTGATCTTTCTGCCCTACACCTCTGAAGTGCTGGGATTACAGTGGAGCTTTTGAGGTTATAAAAATGAATTGTGAAGCAACCACAGTGGAAGCAGCGCCGTAGAGATGCAGCCCAGCCTTCAGCCCTAAGAGATGCCAGGACCAAGTGCACTTCTCACCTCAGTACATTTTCTTTCTGTGCCATCTCTCCCCCCCCCCCTCACTGGACATCCCTGTGAATTATCCTGTAGCTTTGACAACAGGAGGGAAGAGCTGACAGGGAGGACGGTGAAATGGAAGACTGGAAAATACCACATCCTTCTGTGGTCAAACTGCTGGTGGGACACAGCCAGAATGAGATGTTAGCTGGAGGCTTGGAAACAGCACATGGATTTGTTCTTGGATGGAAGGACTTCTCTTACTGCTTTGCCTGCCCTTTGGAATCCTCTAGGCCTCTGAAAATAATTCATTTGTCTCGGGGGACAGAGCTGGTGCATTGCCAAGAGAAAAGCGAGCTGATGGCAACAGGTTGAAGCCTCCAGTTGTGGCGTAATTTATGATGGAGGCTTATCACACTGAGAGAGGCAATTTGGGGGGGAGGTCTGAGCTGAGCCCCCCCCCCCCAGGAATGCTCAACTTGATCTTTTTGCTGCATGAAAAATGAAGTGTGGTAAACCAGCATGGAGACCTCACAATGCTTGGCTGATCACACAGACTTGGATCTAGAGCCTGGCTGCAGAAACAGCCCAGGCAACACCACTTACAGGGTGTGGAGAGAAATAACGGACAACTTGCGCAGAAAGGTCAAGCGCATGACTTCACGCAACGTGTTTTCCCCCGTGCCGAGTTGCCTCCAGTTGTGTGCAGGTCAGATTTGCATTCACATGTCTCTCCGTGCCTCAGCTCATAACTTTCTGTGTTTTCTCCCCAGGGTGTATTAAAAGCAGGGCTGCTCCTCATTGTGCGATGGGTCTCATTCCGAACCCTGTCACGACGCTGCCTTTGCTCTCTCATCCTGAAGGGAAAAATATCTCCCATGGTTTCAAGGTCAAGTGTGAGCTTTTTGGGCTTGGAAATGAAACAGAGACCCTTGGAATTGCTCGTCCCTCTTTCCGCTCCTCTTTCACGGACATTTAATAAGACACAGTCCTTTTCCAGCCTCAGGTCGGAGGTCGGACCACCATAAACAGCAGCTATAAACCTGCACAGCAATTCATTAGGGCAGATTTTTTTTTCTTTTCCTCTTGCTGCAGAAAGAAAGACTTACTTTAGCTTTGTTTGCTTTTGGATGTTTAGTTCCTTGTGTTTTATTTAAAACTGATTTGGAGGCTAGGGCCCAGAGATAAATGTGTCTGTCTGTCTTGCCTCTGTGACTCTCAGATTGAGAACTAGAATTCCTAGCTTCTGGGGGAGGGGTGCGGGGGGAGGAGAGACCAAGCCTTATGATGGACTTTAGGACTAACTGTTCCTGGCTCAGGGAGTGCAAGGGGAACGGGAAGGTCAGGGGTAGGACCATTTACTGCTACCTGGTCACATTCATTCCCATCCTATGGTGCCTTCATCCCCATCCTATGATCTGTTTGCAGTCCTTCTCCATTCTGGCTCTCCTTGTCCTCCTTACAGAATGGGCCTTGTTGCTGCTCCTCCCCTGGTTTCCAGGCAACCACTTGCTTCCTGATTGCCTTACCCCTTCTCAAGTAACCATAAACCCCTTGGCAGGTTTTCCTTTCAAGCTCTCCCCTGAAACATTGCATCCTGGGGCTCTGTCATTTGTCGTCTTATCTTCTCTGGACATCCTTACATCTTCCTGTGGCCTTGATCACATCAAGCCACTGCCTTCCAACCACTGCCATGGAGTTCCTTTTTTAAAATTTTTTTATTATTTATTCAATTGTGCGTGCGTGCGTGCATGCGTGCGTGTGTGTGTAGAACCACAGGCAAATTCGGGAACTACCATGGACGCCTCCACCTCCTCCTTGTTTACTCTGCCCTGGATTCACAGGCTCCACCCTACCAGGACCAGAAACGCAGACGCCTGCTTCCGCCTGGCGTCTATACGTGGGGTCTAGCATCTGAACTCAGGACCTTCTTCGTGCAAGGCAGAGGCTTAACCCCTGAGCCACCTCTCCAGCCCCGCCATGGGGTTCCTAAGGTTCTCTGTCTGTCTGCTGACGGGTAGCTCCATAAGAGCTGAGACTTGTTGCATCCCACTGGGGATTCTTCATCTTGTCTAAGCCCTTTATGGATGCTCTGACAAATTGCATGTGGCTTGTATTTTTCCTCACTGGTGGGAGGTCCTTGTTCAAAACACAAACAGATTTGATGTCTGCTCAGAATCTTCTTGGTTTCTAGACAGATGTCTTCTCCTGCATTCCCACACGGTGGAAAGCAAAGAAATACTCTTGGAATCAATCCCACTCATGAATGTCCACCAATTATCCATTCAAGTCTCCCTGTCCGAGTATCATCACGTATGGGATTAAGGTTCCAACACGTGGATTTTGGGGGAAACACAAGCACCTCAGACGAAACCTTGCAGTCTTGACTTGGGCAGTTTCTTAATATCCATGTGGCTCCTCCCTTAGGAGTCATCCCCCACTTGTTCCTTGGGCTTTTTCCTTGTGCTGTCAATCACCACATTAAATATTTTCACTTTATAAGTTCCCCTAAAATCCTGTCTTATATTTCTGCTTTTTTCTTCTACGACTTTGGTCCAAATTCTTGAGTCTCCGTCACTTAAAAAGGAGAGAATACAATTTCATAAGTTTCAAACAGGCGCAAACTTGACAAACAGTGGACAAATACTTTAAAAGAAATTTAAACAGACTACTGGGAAGATTAAATGAACTATTTTATAGAAAATGTACTTGGAACATAGTAGGGAATCAAATATGAATTATTTTATGAGGACATGATTCTAAGCATGGACTTTGGACTTGGCAGTCAGGGTTCACATTCAAGTTCATCATGTATGTTTATTACATACATGATTATTGGGTTCCATTTCTTGTTCTTCAGCTGCAGATGGCTACAAGGCTCTTGTAAGGTCTAAATGAGTTAATTTAGGTAAAGCACACCTGGAACCCAGTAAACCACCACTCTGCTGGCCGTTAACTATTGTCAGTTTCCTTCCTCCTGTGTTTTTCTAAATCACCCCTTTGGGTTTTGTTCCCATCTATGGCACCTGGACTTACACAGATAAAAAAAACTCATTCCTTTGTGTCCTCCAGGTAAAAATCTACTCTGTGTGGTATGAAATGCCACCAGCACTGTCCTTGGTCTTTTGCCAGCACTTTGTAACCTTAAAGAAGATGACAAGGAACAGGAAAGTTGGTTCAGTGGTTAAAGCACTTGCTGTGTAAAAGCAAAGGACTGGAGTGTGGATCCCCAAAGTGCCAGGTGGATGTGGTGGGAAGGGAGAAACTAGGAATCCCTAGGCCAAGCCAAGATTTGCTCTCTGGTGAGCTCTGGGTTTGAGTAGATACCCTGTCTCGAAAGAATAAGGCAGAAGAGTGATCAGGAATGATTCCAGACATCAACCTCGGGTCTCCACATGTACTCATACATACACACATGCGTTCACATACATGTGATAGGTGTATACACATACAACCTCCCCCCCACATGTAGGCATGAAAATGGAAAAAGAAAAAAGTGGGTGCCTAGTCCATCCTAGCTTTCCCAGGACTGAGGGCTTGGGGGCTGCTGCCCTTAGTGGCGACTAGGGCTCTAATTCTGAAGCTCATTCCCCAAGTATGTTTCACAGCTGACAATAAAACGACTGGGTTGAAGTGAGGAACTTAAATATGAGATCGAGGACTTGGGATGTCCCCATGTATTGCCTTATGTTCTTTATCCATTAAAATTTCACTTTTGTGGTGATTTCTGGAAGGCTCAAGGCCCTTCCTACTGCTATAAAGACCAGCCTCTGGCCTCTGACATTTTTTTCCTAAAACCAATTGTGTTGGGGGCATGACTTAGACACAGTGAACAATGCCCATCTCAAGCATATGATTCAGACTTGGCAGGTGTTCCATCCCATCGCCTCCACCTCCAGCCTCCAATGGTTGTTGTCATTACAGACCAAACTGCAATGTTATTTTATCCTTTTTTATTTAATGCATATAGTGACTTTATAGTATTTTCAACCTTTAGTCCCATATCACATCACCCTTTCTTTCCCCTTTATAACCCTTTGTCTCCCTGCCAGACTCCCTCCTATTTTCAGATCTTTTCTCTTGTGTGGCCTACTGTGTTTCATCTAGTCTGTGATGACTCATGCCTGACCTGATTCATGCTCCAGGAAGCGTCCTAAATCAGTGGATATACCATAGAATAAAGCATCCTCCTTTACTTCCCCATCAGCATTAGTCTTTATCCGTCTCTCTTGTACATGTGAGAGGTGCGGAGCTTCTTGAGATCTTTCTGATGTTATAGTGAGATGTTCACATGCAATTCTTGTATAAGTGCATGTATCTGCCATGAAATCTTGTATATCATGGTTGTGTCATGTCCAGGAGGTAATACCTGGCCCCCTGACTTCCCATTTCAGACTCTTACAATCTCACCACTCCCTCTTAGTTGATGTCATTGAGTCTTGGAGTGGAGGTGGGTGAGGCTTATATGTCTTATTTAGGGACAAGCAGTCTACAGACACTTATTTGCTGCATTGTTACAAGCTGTGCTTTTCAATAATAAGTATCTTTTGTTGTGGAAGCCGCTTCTAGGTTAAGTGCTGAGTGCTCTTGCAATGTATGGATTAATAGCATGTATTTACAACACAGCATTGTGTGCTGCCTTCCTAACGAAACAATCATAGTCTGCTCTTCCCTGTGATCTATCTCCTTCCCTTTCATAGGTTCTTGTTCTAGTTTACAGTAATAGGAATGTGATTCATTCTGACAAGAGGGCCTTAAATCTGATCAGAAAGTTGTTGGTTGTCTCCTTGACACTTATGGCCTGCAGTATTTAGAGTCTCATACAAGTTGAGTTACACAGTACATAAGAGCAATAGACTTAACACAAAGCTTATTTAATTATTCTTATGTTTTCATACATGCATGTCATGCATTTTGCTCATATTCATTCCATTGCCTTATTTGTCTCCTATTACCCCTTTCTCTCCCCAAATGGTCTCCCTTCTGCTTTCATTTCATATCATTCATATATATGTATATATATATATTAGATTATGCATGTAAGCGAAAACATGTGATAACTGTCTTTCTTTCGTCCCCCATTAGCCTTTTTCTCCCCCTCTTTTTCCATTTAGTTCCTCCTTCATACCAAATATGCCCTTCTACTTTCAGGCCTCATATCTTCAAACCTCATATCTTCAAACCTCTGTGGTATTGTCCTTACACACTTCGGGTCTCTTCATTTTAGTCTCTGCACTGAGCTGCACTCATCTTTCCATCAAACCTTCTTCTCCCAGATGGGCTGGAGGGACTCAGAGGCCCTGGTGATCGATGACCAGTTCTGTGCCTACCCACTGCATAGAAGGCTCAGTATGCAGTGGATGTGTGGAGCCTATCACTTCCCTCCAGATAGCCAGGGTCGGATCCTCCCATGTTCCTAAGCTCCACCATCCTCATCCTGAAGGCAAACCAGTCACATCATTTCCCCTCTGAATCTGTGCTCCAAGAGGTCAGCGATAAATCCTCGGCTTGCTCTTGAAGATGTTCCACATTCTGGGACCCACTTCTGCTCCGACCCTTCTGCTGACTCTCCTTGGGTGACCCCTACCTTAGTAGTACAGAACTTAGCACCCCGCCTGAGGACCTCTTGTTCTTTTTCACTCACTCAGGCTTCTACACAATCAGTTTCCTCTGCCTCGCAAGCCATTTTATTTGTTAGGTCATTTCCTACTCATTCTATAAGGCCCATTCTGGAAGCTTTTCCGGGTTTTCCACTGGGCACCTATAGCATTTTGTTCAGATCTTAGTCAAAGAAGCTACCATTTTGAGAATGTGCTGGCATGTCCGTCCCTCACTGCAGTCTTTGGGTGTCTTCAGGACCAGAACTATAGCACAATGTTTTCTCAAGTCATTGTGTCTGGTACAGGTGTGGTGTAAATTCCGTGAGAAGGCTGACTAGCAACAGCAGCAGCAAAGCCACAGTTAACCCTGGATTGGGACCCTTCATATCCAGCTGAATCCTCTGTCAAATGTTTCACAAGCCTCCTCACTCCTTCAAGGTAAGTGGCCTGACCACCCCACTCTAAAGGAAAGAAAGTGTTAATTGATCAAATACTGAAGTTCATCCTTATTTCACATGGGAAGAAACAGCCTAAAAGGCTCTATATATTACCAGCAGAATGTTTTTTAAAAGTTCTAAACTACATAAGTGTAACCTTTCTTTATCATCCATTCTAATGTATCAGAAACATTCATAATGCTAGGAGTTTATTCAGCCTAACTGCTAAAGGTACCTCAACATGATGTCTCCTTTCTACTTCTGATGTGAAGCATCCATGTGAAGATGGTCTTGCTTTTAGAACAACCGTAGTAAATTCCATAGAGCCGCAATTGCCTTGCCCCACTACTGTGAGTCAGACTTAAGAGCCACCCAAGGCTGAGCCTCTTCCTCGTTTCCCAGGCAATGCCCGTGTTCACGTCAGCTGGTGCCACTGCTTTGTTCCACCTGCCCTGCTTTGGTGTAGAATTTGAAGTGCTAAAAGCTTTCACTGAGAAACCAAGCCAAGCCACATAATGCAGGTCAGAGGAGATGTCTGCAAGAGGCACATATTCAGCTGGAGTTTCACTGTTATAGCTAAGTTCAAATTAAACAGCACATTTCTTGAGATCCTCCTGTGCTTCAGCATTCAACATTACCTCAGTCTTCATAGCAGTCAAGTTGTGTTGACTTTGTCCATCTTAGGGTGAAGGACATTGAGGCTCAGGAATTTGTGTGACTTGCCCCAAGTCTCCCTGTGGTTGTGAATAGGCCTTGGATCAGAGCCAGGGTTAGCCTTATCTCGTGCAGACACACACCATGCTGGCTGGGCGTTAGCATCCGAGGTGTCTGTAGTGTGCAAATTCACCAACTTGCGTTCTCAGCGTTGTCTGGCGGTCATTGTTGGCCTGTATGTCTAAGGGGACACTGCACTCCTTTGTTACCAGGGTGGACTTATCTTGGAGGTAACTTGGTGCTTGTTCACTGTTCTGGGAGGCTGGAGATACCTTTGAACACATTCCCAGGCCTCGGGAGGGTGATTCAGAAGTATGGAGCGAGTGATAGCTGGTGTCATAGCCCAAGAACAGGAGAACTGGCTGACCTGCTTTGTGGGGCATGTTTAAGCCAGTCCCTGACCTTTTCCTGGGCATTCTGTTCAATCTTATCTTGTTTCTACTTCTGATGTAAAGGACCTAGGCCAACTTAATGATGAATTATAACAAAACTCCAGAAACTAAATGTGACTTTTTAAAAAAATCTTGGGAACGGGGGCTGGAGAGGTGGCTCAGGGATTAAGCCTCTGCCTTGCAGGCGGAAGGTCCTGAGTTCGGATCCCAGACCCCAAGTATAGATGCCGAGCGGAAGCGGGGGCGGCCTGAGTTTCTGGTCCTGGTAGGGCGGTGCCTGTGAATCCCGGGGCAGAATAAACAAGGAGGAGGTGGAGGCGGTTCATGGTGGTTCCCGAATTTGTCTGTGGTTCTATACACACACACACACACACACACACACACACACACACACACACACACACACACATTTGCACATACTGAAAGGACCTGCACAATTGAATAAATAATAAATTAAAAAAAATCTTGGGAACGATGAGTATGTGTGCGTGCAGAAGCTGTAGTCAAATCTTTAAAAAAAAAAAAGAAAGAAAGAAAAAAAAAAACTTTTAGCAACATTTATTCCGTGCGTTTGGGGTAGGGGGTGCACCATGGCCTGTGCAAGGATCTTTCCTTCCATCTTGTGGGCTCAGGTAATCAGGCTTTACCCGCAAGCACCTTAGCTGGTTGAGCCATCTTGACGCCCTCTTTAACTCTCTTCTTGCATTAGAAAAACCTTGGTGGAGACTGAAGCTCTACAAAACTGGGACAACTGAACAATAATTCTCCAGGCTATCAGACGGACTCATTTTAACTCCTTTGGTTCATTTAACCTTGAACTAAATAGTGTACTTTCTGCCAGATGCAATTTTACATTGTTTGTCACTCTAATCTTCAGGTGGGGAAGCGATTGCCTGTAACTTCTAACATGAAGAAGCTGTGTCTCCATTGCCAAAAGGAAGCGCGGATCAAAGAGAGTGACTGGACCATTCAGTCAGTGCACAGGAAGGCGGCCTGACCAGAATGTCATCTACCCAGCTTTGTGCTGGCTTTAATTTGTCACTTATAAAGTGCCCAGAAGTCCAGTTTACTGCTTCATTTTCTTAACTTTTATCTACTAACATGCTTTTTGGAAGTGGCTTTGGATTATTACTTTGACTTTTTTCTTCACAGCTGGAGTCATGGACTGGTTAGTGCTGGAATGAGATGCCGTTGGAGCCAGGCGCTTCCAGAGTGACTGTGCGGCGGGGAGGATGCAGTGACCCCAGGCCACGTGGAGGAGCTCCAGCTGTGGGGTGCTACCTGCTGCTACGCTGATGGATCAATCAGTCCTGGGAAAAAGCTGGACTGGGGTAATTTGACCACAAATCCAACTCCAATCAGGAACTGAGCCTGGTATGGTGATGTTTGCTGTAACCCAGTGCTGGGGGCTGAGGTGGGAGGATCTTGAGTTCAAGATAGCTTGGGCTACACAGTGGACCCAGGCTCTAAAAACCAATCAATCAAAAAAAACCCAGGAATCGGTTCTTTAAAGCTGATAGTGAACATACTGAAAGGACATTGGGAAAGGCTGAAGCAGAACACAGAAAGCTTGGGATAAGCTGATGAGATTTCTCAATGGGTAAAAGTGTTTGCTGTGTAAACCTGATGCTCTGATTTTGATTCCTGGAACCCACTCAAAAAGCCAGTGCCCTGGCACACACCCATAATCCTGGCACTCCTATAGTGAGATGAGAAGCAGAGTTCTGAGAGTCAGCTATGCTGGAGTACAGTACACCATGCATCCTTACACACATACACACATACAGTGGCAGAGACAGTAAGAGAGAGTCTACCTCCACAAGGTGGAAAGAGAGGACTGCCTCCTGAAACTCATTCTCTGACCTCATTCTCTGACCTCTTGTATATACAAGAGAAAGAAAACTCGGCAGCACTGAAAACACCTATTCGACTTGCTGATTCTTTGGGCGCGTGGAAGGGAGGCCGTGGGGCTGCTGGCCACCTCAGACAGTGCATGGCCCAGCCCAGCACTTAAGCACCTACCTTCAAAGCCATCTTTTATTCTGTTTGATTTGGTTTAGCATTAAAACATGGAAATTCTGGTCTTTTTTTCTGAACTGATGTTGCTTTGAATATTCTTCTGGGACATGCTAGTCGTTGGTTACTAGTCTCTCCTGATAGCTCAGGCTTTAGGCAAGTGAGAACGCCCCAGCCGAGGACAGACAGCGCTGACGGCGCTGACGGACGCTGTCCAGTACAGTGATCCTCAGCTTGCCACCACGCTGGAATCACCCGGAATGTTTTGGAAATGCCCATCGCTGGCCCCATTCCAGGTCAGCTAGACGAGAACATGTAGGGGAGACACCCAAACACTGGGGTGTTTTGTCGCCTCTCCAGGCATGCAGCTGGGCAGTCAAGGTAGAAACTATGTATGAAGAGAAATTAAATCCCAGACAGACACTATCTCGCCCAAGTCATGAAGTTAGTTGATGTCAAGGCCAGATTCTTATTTAGGACTGTTATGCCACATTGAGATGTGTGCTTTTCTTTTTTTTTTTTTTAATGTGCATCTATGTATATCTGTGTATGCACATGTGTGTGTAGATGCGTAAGGCTGGGGATAGCCTGAATGTGTACCTCCTTTGAGACAGGCGCTCTCATTGGCCTGGAGCTCACCCATCACAGTAGGCTGGCCAGCCAGTGAGCCGTTTCTCTGCCTCCCTAGGGCTTGGGTTGAAGGTGTGTGCCCCCATTCTTGGTCTTTCTCTGGGGTTCTGGGGCTTGAACTCAGGTCCTAATGTTTGTAAAGCACGTTACCAGTCACGCTACGTTCCCAGGCCCTACTCTGTTGCCCTTGCCATCAATTAAAGTCATACTTCAAAATCGACCTGGAGTTTATAAAGTACTATTAAGAGTTGGATTTCATTTTATGGAAAGCAGTAATCTCATTAGCGGTATAGTGATGGCTTTTCCACATGCCCTTCAGACAAGTATGAGGATAATTGGGCTTGAGGCCAGATGACTGAAAGAGCAGTTCCTCCGCTGCGTTCCCCTTGCTGGCCCAGCACGTGGGCATCCTCCCTCCGCCAGAAATCTTGCTCACCACGCGGACTCATTTTCTGAATGGAAAACAACCTCCATGAAACTTTAGCTGGTGACATCCTGACTAGAGAAACATTCTCTCACCTCACGCGGGACCCGTGTGTCCAGGAAAGCCACAGTTTCAACAAAGAGCACACCCAGACGCCTGTGCCAGACCTCTGGTGAACACCCAAATGCCTGTATTGGGTGTCAGCAGCCCTTCATGAAAGGCTTCTGTTTTTCTGTTCAACCCCATCCCCATATTGGCCACATTGTAACTAAAATTCATAGCCAGGTTTTCAAGCAGTTTCTTTACTCACATTTTTACAAGACATTTGTATATATCGACATTTGTATATATAGCATCCTGTTGTTTTCAAGAAAAAACAAGAAGTTATTATCTAAAATTTAAGATATTCATAAACATTGCTATATTTGTACTATAGTCCTTAACTTTGGGCATATTAGACTAATACAGGGAGTTAAATAAAAAGACTGTCACCGAGGTCTATCCTACTGACTAATGGAATTGGACTAAGAGTGGGCAGAGCCGGATGTTCCCAATGCTCATCTCCTGAATCTGTCTGCAGCCCAGCTAAGAATCATGAAATGTGAAAGGGGGGACTAAGGGGACTTTTCCCTGTGACCCGACTGTTGTAGCCATTTCCTTTCATTTCATTTACTCAATAGATTTATAGTTAAGAGGGAAAATGTTTTGAAATACATCCTTAGCTATCTCTCTTCCAATAAACCATCTGCTTTCTTCTCTTTGAGACTTCATTATGGCTAAGGTGAGATTTATCGCCCTTGTAAAGGAGAAGGTGGATACTGCCAAGAATGGTGATTTGTGACCCTAGATACCCTTTAGACTCACCTGGGGAGCTGTAAAGACATTGCGGGATCCACTCCAGACTTAGTAAGTCAGAATGTTGGGGATGGGTCAGGGATTACCACAGAAACACCCCTGTATCGCACCCTTCATTATGTATCTGAAGTAGAGAACAGTGGATCTAGTGGCTTGCCAAATTAAAATGAGATTCTAATTCTCAAAATATTACATGTTCTGAAGCAAACATTTGAAAATTAGCTATTTATCTGTTCTTAGAAGAGACTGAGACCAATGTTATTATTGACAATATAATTTTATTATTTAATACATATTTAATGAGCACTCATCTGTCTGAAGCAGCAATGATTGAAAACACATCCGAAGGCTGGAGAGATGGCTCAGATATTAAGCCTCTATCTCCAAGCAGAAGGACATGAGTTCAGATCCCAGATCCCATGCAAAAATGCCAGGCAGAAATGCCAGTGCCTGTACTGCTAGCCTTGGAAAACAGAGCCTGGGAACCCCTAAAGCAAAGCCTCCATGGGCACACATAGTGCCCTCTGATACACTCATATGCATGCATATGTGCGTGCGTGTACACACATACACATACACACACAAGGGGAACAAAATTCCCGGAACCTTTTTGGCTGGTTTCCAAGAATCAGAAAGGAGAATCCAGGATGGACTTTTGAGTCAGGGGCTCAAGAAGAAAGAGATGGCACACAGGAAGTGCAGAACTGAGTATGTTTTTTAAGGGGTGTGCTTATCGCAATGGGGGCAGGATGCTAGAGAAAACAGCAGCGTTCAGCCTGGGCTGATGGCAGCAGCATGTCAGCTGGTGGCAGGATTCCTATCCGGGAGGTGAACTGGGAAGGCTGCTAGACAAGAGCAAACAAAAAAAGAAGCACTCAGCAGACTCGTTTTCTTTACCTTTCTTTTTCCTTCCTTCCTTCCTTCCTTCCTTCCTTCCTTCCTTCCTTCCTTCCTTCCTTCCTTCCTTCCTTCCTTCATTCTTTCCTCTTTCCTTTCTTTCTTTTCTTTTTTATTTCTTTCTTCTTTCTTTCTTTCTTTCTTTTCTTTCTTTCTTTATTTCTTTCTTTCTTTCTTTTCTTTCTTTCTCTTCTTTCTTTCTTTCTTTCTTCTTCTTTCTTGTCCTTTTTCTTTCTTTTCTCTGTCTTTCTTTCTTTCTTCTTTCTTCTTTCTTCTTTCTTCTTTCTTTCTTTCTTTCTTTCTTTCTTTCTTTCTTTCTTCTCTTCTTCTTTCTTCTTTCTCTCTCTGTCTCTGTCTCTCTATCTTTCTCTCTGTCTCTCTTTCTTTCTGTCTCTCTTTCTCTCTGTCTCTCTTTCTCTCTGTATCTCTCTCTTTCTTTCTTTTTTTCTTTTTCTTTCTTTCTGCATAAGAACATTCTAGCTGAGTTCCTGACTCATTTGACCAAGAATCCTAAGTAACCCAGAAGTTGATACTGGAGTTGAGCTACAGACCACAAAAACTAACTGGAAGAGGGGATGATAGAGTCAGGAAGCGCTCAAGAGATAGCACAGCTCTTTATCCATGGTTTTACTTTCCATGGATTCCATTACCCATGGCTGGCCATGGTCTAAAACTGTTAAAAGGAAATTTCCAGAAATAACCAGTTCATAAGTTTTGAGTTCAAGGTTGCTTTCCTTCTGTACAGGCTGGTCAGCAATGGGGGAGCAACAGAACTCTTGGAGTTATAGTGAGCTGTCCTTAGAACACACTCTCATGTGTCAGATGGTCGTGCAGGAGACCACCAGTGCACTGGTGTTTATGTCACAGCTCGAAGTCCATTTCCTAAAGGTGTATTTTATTTTGAAGAATGTGTTTCTTCTGTGAGAGATTATGGTAAAAAGATAAAGCTTAGTCATAACTACTAGGCTAAATAAGAATTTGGTTTTTGCATTAACTGGCCACATAGCATCCTGCTTTTATTTGAGAACTTTGTTGTCATTTTCCTGAATGTGGAAATGTGCATGGGAGAGATGGTATCTAGAACTTTAGGAGAGGAAAGTGAGTATCCCTGCAGGTAGGGATGGTCTCCTAAATGAGAAAGAGTTTTTCAATCTTTTGAAAATACACTCATTGGGCAACTGTCATGCACAGACATAGGACTGAGTATTAGGGATCCCCATCTGTTGACAGAATCCCTGCCTATCATGGGGGTTCAATTGAGCACACAGAAGTGGGCAGTTATACTGTTTACATGGAACAAGTAATGTTAAGTAGAGAAGTAGGTTTTCTTTTTTTTTTTGCTTGTGTATATATGCATGAACATGTGTATGGACATATGTATGGGTGTGTGTGTGAGATATCAGAGGCCAACACTGGGTGTTTACCTTAATCTCTCTCTGTTTTATGTATAGATGCAGATCTTCACTTGAATTCAGAACTCACCATTTGCTCTAGTCTAGCTAATCAGATTGCACTTTGCTTCAAAGTCCCGAAGAATGAGATTCTAGGTGGCCCACCGTACCTGCCTGGCATTTTCATGGATTCTGGTGATCTGAACTTCAATCTTCCTGCTTGTACAACAAGCACTGAGCCATCTCCCCACCCTTCAGTAGTTGCTAAAGAGAAAGATTTGACTACTTGGCCAAATAATAACTAGAATATTAGTTATATCATGTACACTTACATGGTCATGTGCATTCCTACAAACTTGTTCATCTAGAAACAACTCTCTACAAGAATGGGGAAAATATAAGCAGAAACACAACCCGGACTAGGCAACGAGAGAAGGAAAACTCATCAAATGTTAATTCTCTTTTCTCTTCTGGCTGAAAAGTGGCTTCAGCAAGATGCAGGGTTTCAGAATGAGCCTGGGATTCAGTGACATAAACTGACTTCATGTCTCCTTGGAATAAGGACCTGTTTTCATGTGAGCTCCCTAATGGGTCTTGGAAAACCATAAATCAATTGGATTTAACATCTGGGGTTTCCAATTAGGTTAACCTTGCTCTTGTAACATCCAGTATCTTTGCTAAAAATCTTTGAACACAGAAAGTCAACTGTCTAACAACAAAAGGAGGCCCGAGAAGCTAGAGTGCATCTCTCTGTCTCTGCCACCTTTTTGGTCTTGACCTGTAAGAAGTGGCTTAGATGTGGGGGTCTGCCACTTGTATATTTGACAGCTATGGAGGTTTATTCTGGACAGAATAATGACCTCTTCTTCAAGGGACAGACTATCTGGCTAGTTTTAGCTTTTGTGAGGTAAGACTGATTCTCCAACAATAGGTCACTGGTAGACCTCGGTGGGAATTAGAAACTAGGCTGGGTTCCAGAAGGAGTATGTAGGAGACTGGGACAGGTCTGGGTAAGGGGAGAATTGGCTCTTGGCATTCGCTGTTGGCTTAGGGACATTACACAGTTGCTATTTAGAGGGGTATTTTGGAAGATACTTTTAAAAAGTAGGGTTATATCCTTGCATAGGAAATTGATGTTCCTTTGTTTCCTGTGGTCCAATGCCTAGTTTATGGTGAAGACTTTCTTTCTGGGTATCCCTAGGACAGCAGCGGGGTGTTAATAAGGCTCCACAGGCAAGGGGAGTTGCTCAGCGAAAGCCCCTTTCAAGGTAACCGTGGCCTCTGACCTTCTTCTGACATCATCCCAAGCTTCAGTGACTTGTGCATAGGAGGCGACACAAAGCTCCAGGAGGTCGCGGCCTTTTGTATTCTGCAGCCGAGTCCTGCTGCGCTTGGAGCTGCTGCTTTGGTCTCCAGGACCCACCTGTTTAGCTCTGTTAGATCTGTCAGCTGCCCCACTCTGCGCTTGACCTTTTGCTTGCTGGACCTCTGGCTGCCAGGGGGATGCTAATCTCTCAGCAAGTCGCCTTGGGCAATTTTTTTTCTGTTTTGAAAGATACCTTAGCCATTAATTTTTTTCATTTTGTCTTTATATAAATTACAACAAATATAAATTTGTTGTAACACTAAAAGTTTGCAATAAATTTATTATGTAACAAATCAATCTTTAGTTTCATATATATTATAAAGGCATTTTTTCAATCCCAAGAGTCTAACATTGAGAAATTCCAGATTCTTCTACTTTGACCCATACCAAAAGATTTTAAAAATATAATAATAAGGGTGAAAAGAGTAATTTCAGAGGAGATTTCACATAAATTGTAAGATTAGTGATGCAGATAGACCTGACACAGCAGAATTTTGGTCTGAACTTTCTAGAAGGTTTTTAGAATTGACTCAATTCTGATACAGTCTGGTGAAATGAAAGTATTCCAGTTCCCTGTTTTGGGTCAAGTGACCCTCCAACAAAGACAGATGCCCATCTCTGGTACTCTTTGAGATTTGTGGGTACATGTTCCTCTGATTTGCTCCGTTTGATGTTTTGTCTTCCTGACAGTTGAAAGTAGTTTTCTGTGTTCAGTTGTAATCTCCGCTACTTAATTTAAAAATCTTTTTTTTTTTCCATTTCATGTCAATTTTGGTTATTTTTTTCATGGCTTGTCCCTAGATATGCTCCTGTTTTTCACAGTTTGGTGAACCCACTTGGACATGAAACTTTAATAAAGGCATGGCTGTGTGAGTAACTAGAAACATCCAATCAGGAGACAGGAGGACCCTGATCCCTGCCCTCTGGCACCTGGGACAAGTTACTTCCCATGAGTCTGCATTTCCTGCTCCTCCTCTCTAAAGTGAGAGAACCAGATGACATATCTCCAAGAGTTCTTCCAGCCAAGACAGGGATTTAAGAGGGAATTTTAATTAAATCATTCGGTAACATTCTCAAAAACCCCCAAGTCTCAAACAAGGAATCTGTGCTTTGTACTAGATAGACAATAAATATTAGTCAAGTTGAATTAAATCACAGAGACTTCCAGAGAACGTTTCTCTCAGTGTGAACCAAGCCTTCCAGTCGCCTCAATACCCTGTCTCTCCCAGGAGCAATGAATCTCTGGTAGAAACAGGAGCCAAAGCCCAAGGGTGCACTTACTGTCTTCGGAAGGTGCAACAGGCCCCCAGGAAGTAGTCAGGCTTCTCATGTTTCATTGACAACTGCACGCACCTGTTTCTAGTTGTTTCTCTAGTGCCATAGCCAATCTATTAAAATGTTCCCATGATTCTGGAGAGAAACAAGTGCTCATAAGGAGGTTATAAATAATCTAATTATAAATATATCCCATAAAAATAGAGATTGACAAGGATCTCCAGAAAGCACTGTCTCCCGCAAGCTGAGCTGAAGGGAACAGGCTAGCCCATGGCTCAGTGAGCAGCAACGATGCCTCGACGAGTCCTCGTTCAGGGCTGCACTTGCCTCTCAGTTGGCTTGGGCAGTCAGTCAAGGATTGGTCAGAAGGCTCAGTAAAGACAGAACTAGGACTAGACACGTGTCTTCCCTCCCTGCAGGACGCAACTCCCACACTAACCACAGGATCCACTTCTGGGAAGACTAAGCCGATGCTGAAGAGTTCCTTAACATTTAACTCAAGGAGTCCTTAGTGTTTCTTTTTTTTTTTTTAAACTCCCAGGGAAGAGTTTTGTAAAAACTCATTGGTGGGTAAACTATTTGATGCCGGGGCATGAGGATCCAAGATTAGGTCCCCAGAATGGCAAGAGTCAGTGGGGATGGTAGCCTGCCTGTAATCCTACCACATGAGACATGAAGACAGGGTCCCCAGAGCAAGCTGGCTACCTAGACGCGTGGAGCTCTGGACTGAGCAAGATACCTGCCTCAGTAAGTGAGGTTGAAAGAGAGCCAGGAAGATACCTAATGTCAAGTTTGGGTCTCTACATCCATGCATATACATGTGTAGGTACACACGTAGGTACACACAGAGACACAGATACACACACAATATACAGTATACACAAGAGAAAGATTATTTACAACTATACACACAAGAGAGACCATATCTCACACACACACACACACACACACACACACACACACACACACACACACACACACACGTAAATCCCAGGGATCATGAAGCCTCCGAGATGCGGCAGGACTATGAGCCTAGAACTCAGGTCCACACTGAGGATGGCATTCTCTAACTGGGTGACCTCAGGCACCCTGTTATCTTTTGTTGCTGTTGTTGATACCCAGCATATGTGTTGATACTCATATAACCCAGGTGGACCTCAAAGTTGTAGGTAGCCAAGGATGACCTTCAACTTCTGATTCTCCCGCTTCCACTTCTCCAGGGTGGGATTACAGGTGGCACGTCCGTGCCTGGTTTCATGCAGTCGTTCTGGGATGGAACCCAGGGTTTCATGCGGGCTAGGCAAGCACTCTGGCAGCTGAGCCACAACCCAACCCCCTTCATGTCCCTTGAGCCTCGTGTTTGTATTAACAGTCCAGTGTGGGAACTGAAGGTAAAGCAGCATGTAGTCTGGCCTGCAGGAAAATGTCGCTTCTATCAGGGCATGACTGTGAAGTCGGCAGTAAAGCAGAGGAGATGTAGGGGATGCAGCCGGTGTGTGCTGCAGTGCGGGCCTGCAGGGTGCCACGTGGCGGAGGCTTTTCTCCACCCTCTTGGACTTCCATAACACAGTGCCACAGACTGGGTAGTTTAAAGAGTAGAAATCTATTTCTTCTTTGTTCTCAAAGCCCAAGATCAAGGTGTCTAGTGGGGCTGGTTTCCAAGGCATCCTTCCCCCTGGCATGCAGAGGCCACCTTCTTCCTCTCTTGTGGCCTGTTCACTTGTCACTGGTGTTTTTCGCCTCTTTGATAAGGACAAAGTCCGATGGGATTAGCCCTCCCTTTACATGATCTCATCTAACTTAATTATTTCTTTAAAGGTCACATTCTGATCAAATGAAGGTTGGATTCATTGTAGGAATTCCTGTGGGTGGTGAGACACAATTCATCCCATGATACTCAAGAGTTCACTGAGTGGACTCAAGGTGCCATGGTTACATGACCCAGATTCTTTGCAGTTTAGCTCTGGTGTGGGAGCAGCAGGTTCTAGGCTCCGGCTCCTGTGCTGGCGGGAGCTGCAGGTTCGAGGCTCCAGGGCAGTCTTCTGGCTCCTTTCCCTGCTGTCTCTTTTTGGTAGAAAGACCAAACTTAAAGCCTCTGTTTTGACAGGAGAACGAACATGTCTCCTCTCTTTGCAGATTCTTCACCTGAGGGTGCTGCAAAGAAGGAAGGTGTTTGGCTCTGGCTTCCTGGTCATTTGGGAGCTCAAGCAACCCCATGAAATGACTTCTGAGCACTGAAGCCAGAGCCATTAGCTCTGTGTGAGGCATGGAACAGACGCCAGAGCCGCACCCAGAGAGACTGAAAGGAGTGTCTTTCCTCTGTGACTTTTCTCTTTCTTCCTGCATGGTGAGTCAGCCTGAACTCCATCCTCCCAGCCAGCTGTTTGGAACACAAGAGGAACCATAGCCAGAGGCATCTGGGTGCAAACTCTCGCTCCTCCCCTCCCCTTCTCTCTCCCTCCCTCCTCTTCGTTCCTCTCTGCTCCTCTGCTCCTGCCCCTCCCTTCTCCTTTGCCCATTTCCAAATTACCTCCTCCCCCCACTATGATCTGAAATGCTCCCCCCAGAGGCTCACGTGTTTCAACACTTGTTCCCTAGCGGACGGCAATATTTTGATAGGTTGTGGGACCAGGTAAGGCCTGGTTAGCATGGCCCAGTTGAAGATTCCAGTCTGTCCCTGCCTATGGTCCAGCATCTTCTGACTCCATCAAGATGTGAACAAGCCATGCTCCAAGCTCCCACCGTCACCGACTGAGTGCTTCAGCTGCCACGCCTTCCACACAGTTCTGGACCATTCCCTCGGAGGATGTGCGCCAAAATGACCTCTCTTCCCTTTAGTGGTGTCTTCAGGCGCTCTGCCAAGCAGTACACTCCTTTTCACATCCTTACCCTTCTCAGGCATTCAATGACATTATTTTGTCGATATTGCACTTATAAAGATTGTACTTACCAAACTAAGGAAAGCCTTCTTTCATACAGAGTACTGCATTCTCATAGCCTAAAGTTTTGGAATATTAGCTTCTTTTTTTTTTTATTAAAAATTTAATTATACATTTTAAAATTTTTTACCAGTTCCCTCCCTCCCCCCTCTCTCCCTCCCTTCCCCCTCCTCTCCTCCCCTTCCCCCAGTGCCTCCCCCCCAATTCCCAGAGAGTCCTTATTGTGTATGCCTAACTCTCACTGGGTCCTCCTCTCCGATGACATATAAGGACCCAGTGGCATTTCCATAAGCCCTTTCTCTTGTTCCCCTAAGCATAAGATCACTACTATGGCTGTCAATCCCTTGCCTCCAGGGGTCTCGGTGCCCTTAACAGATGCTAGACTTTATGAGGGCAACAGTGCGCTGGACATTGCGCAGGGCATGCAAAGTCCCATTGTGATTGCTTTGGCCCCAACTATTGTTGAGAATCTTGCAAATCGTTGCTCCTCCCATCCTTTTGCTCTTACAATCTTACCGCCCCCTCTTCCGCAAATGTCCCTGAGCTCCAGGATGGGAGAGAGATTAGGCTGGCCTAGTTCTATGTGATTGATATCGAGTCTCTGAAGTTCTGGATTGTGGTTTGTTGATTTTCTTTTGCAGTTTTGCTGCTCCTGCAATTCCCTTCACTCCATTCTGCTGGGCACTGTATGTCACCCCCTGGCCAGAGACAAAAAGCTGTTAAACTGGAGTCTTGTTGTAATAGCACATTCAAGGGTAGATGTAATAAGAGTAGGAAACCTCACTGAGGGAGGGGTCCATCACCCATTTGCAAAATGATTACTTTTTATCTGCTAGACTATATGCCCTCCCCTTCTGGTGAGATCAGGAAAGAACGTCTGTGGACTTAACCAGGTTTCTCATTACTTACTTGCAGACCTTGATGGAGGCCTATTTTCTCTGCTGTAACATGGTCTCCTCTCTCCTTGTTTCTGGTGTGGCCCTCCTAACCCATCTCTCTTGTTCATAATCCTTGCAATTACTGTGTTACATAGGTTTACTTTTGAGTGTCTCAATGTGGGCTGGGTGAGTTTGGTACTAGGAGCCACCTATTAGGGAGTACATACGGCGCTTAATTTTCTGGGTTTGGGATACTTCACTTAATATAATTCTTTCTAATGACATCCATTTCCCAGCAAATTCCAGTAATTCATCATTTTTGATGGCTGAGTAGTACTCCATTGTATAGATGTACCACAGTTTCCTTATCCACTCGTCAACTGTTGGACATTTAGGTTGATTCCATGACTTTGCTATTGTAAACAGTGCTGCTATGAACATGGTCGAGCTTGTGCTATCGAGGCGAACCTCTGCTGCATGGGGGGTTATTCCCAAAAGTGGGATAGCAGGGTCATATGGCATTTCAATCTTTAATTTCTTTAAGAATCTCCAGACGGCTCGCCAGAGTGGCTGTATGAGCCTGCATTCCCACCAACAATGTAGGAGAGTTCCCCTCTCTCCACATCCTCTCCAGCATTTGTCGTTGTTTGTATTGTGGATTTTTGCCATCCTGACCGGGGTGAGATGATATCTCAGGGAAGTTTTGATTTGCATTTCCCTGATGGCGAAGGAAGTGGAGCATTTTTTAAGATAATTGTTAGACATTTTAATTTCATCCCTGGTAAAGTTTCTTTGAAGTTCCAGGGCCCATTTTTTAATTGGGCCAGTGTTTTCCTTGGAGTTTAATTTTCTAAGTTCTTTGTGCACTCTGGACAGTAGAGCTCTGTCAGATATGTGGTTAGTGAAGATTTTCTCCCATTCTGTGGGTTGCCTTTGAGCTCGTGTGACAATCTCTTTATCTGAACAGAAGCTCTTTAATTTCACAAGATCCCAACTGTTGAGAGTTGGTAGCAGTGACTGTGCCATTGGATGTCTGTTTAGGAAGTGTTGGCCTAGCCCAATCAGCTCGAGGAAGTTCCCTATCCTTTCAACTATGGTTTTTAAAGTCTCTGGCCTGATATCAAGGTCCTTGATCCATTTGGAATTAAGTCTTGTACATGGTGACAAGTACGGGTCCAGCTTTAATCTTCTGCATGTGGAGATCCAGTTTTGCCAGCACCATTTGTTGAAGATGCTGTTCTTTTTCCATTGGATTCTTTGGGCCCCTTTGTCAAAGACCAAATGGCTGTAACTTTGTGGGCTTATATCTGGGTCTTCAATCCTTATCCATTGATCTGTGTGTCTATTTTGGAGCCAGTACCAGGCTGTCTTTATAACTATGGATTTGTAGTATAGACTTAGGTTTGGTATGGTAATACCTCCAGCTGTGTTTTTGTTACTCAGGATTGTTTTTGCTATCCTGGGTCTTTTGTGCCTCCATATGAACTTTGAGATTGTTTGGTCAACTTCTTTGAAGAATTGCTTTGGGATTTTGATTGGTATAGCATTGAATCTGTATATTGCCTTTGGTAGGATGGTCATTTTTACAATGTTGATTCTGCCAATCCAGGAACAAGGGAGGTCTTTCCACCTTCTGGTATCTTCTGCAATTTCTTTCTTTAGGGTTTTAAAGTTTTCATTGTAAAGGTCTTTTACCTCCTTAGTTAGGTTTATACCAAGGTATTTCATTTTTTTAGGGGTTATAGTAAATGGCATGGTTTCTCTCAAGGCTTTTTCACTTCTTTCATTCTGGGCATATAGGAAGGCCTCTGATTTTTGCACATTTATTTTGTATCCTGCCACCCTGCTGAACTTCTCAATTACTTCCAGGAGCTTCCTGGTGGAATTTTTGGGATCCCTCAGGTATAAGATCATGTCATCTGCAAATAGGGATAGTTTGACTTCTTCCTTGCCGATTTGAATCCCTCTTATGTCCCTTTCTTGTCTTATGGCTTCGGCTAAGACTTCAAGTACAATATTGAATAGAAGTGGTGAGAGTGGACAGCCTTGTCTAGTTCCTGATCGAAGTGGGAATGCTGGAATATTAGCTTCTTAAGCCAGAGACCCTACTGTGTCCTCCATGGTCAATATTTTATACACAGCAATGGTCAAATTTTTTTTGAGGAAAACAGTCCAACTTAAAGAATAGTATTACGGGCTGGAGAGGTGGCTCAGGGGTTAAGCCTCTGCCTTGCAGGTGGAAGGTCCTAAGTTCGGATCCTAGACCCCACATATAAACGCTGAGCAGAAGTGGGGGCGGCCTGCGTTTCTGGTAGGGCAGAGCCTGTGAATCCCAGGGCAGAATAAACAAGGAGGTGGAGGCGGCTGTGGTGGTTCCCGAATTCGTCCGTGGTTCTACACACACACATACACACACACACACACACACACACACACACACACGCACACACACACATGTGCGCATGCACAAATGCACGATTGAATTAAAAAAATAAAGAATAGTATTACTTTCAGACAGGTTTGGACTACAGTTAGCTCTACAGAAATTTGGGACATTTCCCTAAGATCCTGGAGTCAAACTGTGCTACTGACTACTTCTGAAACAAAATTTGAACCACTGAGCTCAGTCATAGGCATAGTTTATTCTAAAAGCAAAACTCCAGTATAGCACTTTTTGATGTTAAAATGTAAAGCAGATATCCTAGAAAATAGCTCTTATGAGTGAAAACTATAAAGTAAATATGTACCACTTTATTAACTAAACATGAATTTCTCATTCTTATATGTCTTTTTCTTCCTGTAATTTTGAAGTTATAAATCCCTTTTTGGAGGCTAGAGATAACTCAGAGTTTCAGCCTGTGCCTCATAAGCTGAAGGTCCTGAGTTTGGATCCCAGATCCCATGTAAAAATGCCAGGTGGAAGTGGTGGCGACCTGCTCTACGAAGTGAACTCTGAGAAACCTCACAGCAAAGCAAATAGGAGGTAGCAGTCACCCTTGGACCTCCACAGACACACACAGTGCCCTCTGACACACACACACACACACACACACACCACACACACACACACACACACACACACAAAGAAAGAAAAATCAAAAGAAAGAGAGATTCCTCTTTGGATACTTGTATGGAAGTCCCTGAAGTGTCAGTGCTGTTACTATCGCTGACTCAGCTGTCTCTGCCTTTCCAGTGCAGGGGTCGCAAGCATGAGCAGCCATGTCCAACTTTTCTTTGTGGGTGCTGGAGATCAGACGTGGGTATTCATGCTCGCACAGCAAGCACTTACTGAGCTGTCTCCCCAGCCCCATGATCCCTGACTTGTCTCTCTGAGAAGGTAATTGAATGGCCCAGCTCTGACCTTTTCTATACTCCTCTACACTTGGTAGAAATAGTAGCAAAAGATGGGATGTAATGGAACTGACACTCAGGCACTCACCTTCCTTGCTGTCATCAATGAACTATCCAATAAGCCCCTACTGTGTGCTTATCACCATAGAAAGCCACAGTCCCCTCCTTCAAGAAGCTGTCTGTTGGGAGTAGAAATCTAACCCAGTCTTTCCCATACACCAGGGCACTGGAAATGTGTATAAAGTGTTTTGTTAATACTGACAAGGGATCTCGCTCTCTTTCTCTCTCTCTGTCTTAGCATGAAAAGAACATTAAAGAGAATGGAACAAGGCTTTGAGGATGAATAGTATTGCTTGCTGGGGGAAGTGGTAAAGACCATCTAGCATCATGCTATCCAATATGGTGGCCACACATGCACATGTGATTGAGATAGAAATGAACTAAAATTAAATAGAATTTAAAAATCCAACAGATACTCTGGCCACACTTCAAGTGCTCAGTGGGGTCATGGGTAGTGCCTCTCACAACAGTCAATAAATTAATTTTCCATGGCTCTACAATGTAGCATTGGACAGAACTATCTTAGAGGAAATACCATAACCTGAGGCTGCAGGATATGAAAATCCTTATCACCTTTGGGTAATGATGAAAATCTAGGAATTGGTTGGGATCAATTATTGAGCTTTACTTAAAAAAATACAAAGTTCTTCCTCCTTCCCAGGAGTGTAACATATGACAGCAAGTTTGTGGTATATTCTGGGAAATTTTCACACACTGGCCTCACTATAGGACTTCTTTTAGTAGCAGAAGGTGATCTTTGAGAGGCCTGTAACTTTATAATCTGCCTGAATTAAAGGGATAATTTATTTTACCTCAGAACAAAGTTTTGTAGCAATATTTGAAAAGCACTGGGCTTCTTCTGGATGGTTTTAAGATGTAAGCATGGATTTAGTCTTCAGAGCAATCTGTGAGGCAGACATCATTGCCCCCAATAATATTTTAAAAAATAGATGAGAAAATGAAGACTTGGGGGTACAGAACAACCTGCCAAGCTGCTTAGTGTCTCTGGTCCCATGTGCACATGTGATGGGCAGATGACTGTGTCCTGCTCAGAATTCATAGCTTTTCCCTCAATGGTCTCAGGGCATCGGAACGACCATGTTCCAGCGCATACAGTTACAGTCGACCCGTCACTGTGGTACTCTTCCAGCACAGGGTGGATTCCCATCCCAGCAATGTCAGGAAAGACTCAAGACGCCTCTTTTCTAACACAAAGCCTTCTTCGCTGGAGAGCCCAGGGCACGTGTGGAGCAGAGTTTCTCAGAGTGACCCCCCCTTCCCCCAACAAGCAGCCTCACCAGGGAACTTGTTACCAGCACAGCCTCCTCTGTCCCTGCCAGGCTTATGGAGGTGGAAGCTCTGGGGTTGGTTCGGCACTTCTCCATGGGATTTTGAAGTATGTAGATGTCTGAGAATCTCTGTTCTACCCTAAAGTATTTCTACAGTTGAAAGCAAGTTAAAATGAACACTATGTAAATTAGCTATTTAAATTACCAGTAAAAGAAGATATGAAAACGAGTGAGCAAAGGAAAGCAAACAGGAAGAAAGGGACGGAGGGAGGAAGGGAGGGAGGAAGAGAGGAAGAAGGAAGAAGGAAGGAAGGAAGGAAGGAAGGAAGGAAGAGAAGGAAGGAAGGAAGAAGGAGGAAAAGGGGAAGGAGGAAGGAGAGGAAGAGGAAGGAAGGGAGAAGGAGGAAAAGGGAAAAGAAAAGGAAAAAAGGAAAAAGAAGGAAGAGAGGAAGGAAGAGGAGGAAGGAAGAGGAAGGAGGAAGGGAGGAAGGAGGAGAGGAGGAGGAGGGGAGGAAGGAAGGAAGGGAAGGAAGAAGAGGAGGAAGGAAGGAAGGAAGGAGGAGGAGGAGGAAGAGGAGGAAGGAGGAAGGAAGGAAGGAGAGAAGGAAGGAAGGAGGAAGGAAGGAAGGAGGAAGGAAGGAGGGAGGAAGGGAGGGAGAAAGGAAGGAAGGGAGGGAGGAAGGAAGGGAGGAAGGGTTAACAGGACCATGTGATCCATACCTACCAAGCTGGTGCGCTGTGAATCTGCTGCTCCTCGTGAAGTCTTTAAAGACCGTAAGATACTATGACTTTTACTTTCTGTATTTATTTTAGTTTACTGAGATAGGCGCTTGCCATGTAGCACTAGCTGGCTTCAAACTTGGAACAATCCTCCTGCCTCTGCCTCCCAGTCTCAGGATTACCAGCATGCACCTCCAGCATGGTAACTGCATTACTCTGAAGGTCGGGGGGGGGGGTATACTACTTCCTCATTGCTGTGACTAAATATAGGACAACCTTAACTTGAAGAGGGGCTTAGTTGAGTCTGCAATTTGAGGATAGACACCATTATGGTGGGGGAGCCATGGCAGTAGGGGCTTGAGGCTGCTGGCTACATTGCATCTACATTCAGGGAGCAGAGCGAGATGCCTGCTGGTGGTCAACTCCCTTCTCCTTTTTATTGGATCTAGGACCCGCCCAGCCCATGGACTGGTGCCACCCACACTTGGGGTGGGTCTTTCCACATCAGTCTAACCGACAACTCAGTCTAGAAACTAGAAATGTTCTCATAGTCATGGCCAGTGGTTTGTCCCCCCAAACTTTGATTCTAGATCCCATCAAATTGACAACATTAACCATCATGGGGAGGTGGGAGATTAAAAAATATTGGAGTAACAATGAAAAGACCTGTGTTCTTTTCTCAAGAAAGTTGGATGGAATGGTGAACACCTATGACATCATTTTCAACATTCTCCCAGGTACCACAGCAGAGGTGTAAATCAAATACTGCAGTGGGGGAGAGTTTATCTGGGTGTGGACAAAGATTCTACGGAGGAGTGTGATATGAGCTAGGCTTCGAAGTATGAGTACTTATAAAATATTACTTGAGTGATATCATTGGATTCAGTTAGAAGGTATGGTTCAAGTACAAGTCCATGCTTACTAATTCTACTTTCTAAGTCCTAGTCACTCCATCTTCTAGAGGAGATAATAACATTTCTAATTTTGAAAAGAATAAGATAGAACATGTGAGGGAAGGTACTTCAGCTGGTTATCGCTGGCTAAGTCTAAATTTCTTTATCACTGTAAGAATTAGGGTAAGTTTCATTTGTTACCAGTAGTCAGGGGGTCTGGATTTGGTATTTCCAGGTTCTTGGCCTTTTATCAAGAATGATAAAAGCTCACTTAGATCTCAAATTGTGAGGAAACTTTATCAAGAGCAAAGTGATGAACAGATCAGAGGGATGTGCTATTGAAACTGACAGAGGGTCACAAGCCCTTATTATTGTTTGGGGTTTCCTTTCGTGGGTTTCAAGAGCAGGAGGGAATTTGTAACTTGGAGTATAATTTGGGTGGCTCTGTATTTTGATTGACAGATAAGGTTATATAATAATTTCTCTACTGTGCATGTACCTTTCCATAATGCATCCGATTTTAATCATATGCATGCCCAATTATGCAGGATGGTATATAGGGATCATTCCTAAAAGTTCATTTGAGGATATGGCTCTGCCTTATTGCTCATGCACCCAAACCAGTTCAGGCAGGATTGGCCTTCCTATTCTTGTACCTGGACATGATGAGAATGTGATAGAATAGAATCTGCCTAAGTTTTATGGTCATTATTAAGCTTATTCCATTGTTCGGAGCAGGCTGCACATACAGCTCTGTGGAAGTGGGGTCCTAGGTTGTTGACAGATTATTTGGTGTGTTGTCTGACAGGGGTGTGTGTGCACAGTTTGTGCAGTTAAAGGGCATAGGTTGTCAAGTGCATTGCTGAAGAGGGGTATGTGCACAGCCCAAGTCAAGTAGAATCCCTACGCTTGACTGCCTCATCCAAACAGGGGTTGAATCCAAGGAGTAGATTAAGAACAAGCTTTACCACATGAGATGTATCAGGAACTAGACTTGACCTGACATGCTCCCTTAAGACTTTTTTTTTTTTTGTATGCCATTAGCTTGGGCGGTTTCAGAGGCACCTTTTGGACAGGGCATGTTCCATGGAGCAAGACCTGAAAAGCTGGTCACCTAGTGCTTGCAAAAACTAAGCCTGTATGTTGCTTCTCCCTGGGGACTGGTCATGTCTCACCTGGAGTCTAACAACAGTCCCCTAACTAGTCTGAATCCTTGATTTCCCCCTCCTCCTCCTAACCCATATGGCCTCTTTACAACAGGGGTGGCCTCAAAACTTTATGCTAGTGCAATCTGCTGCTGAAAATCCTAAAGATGTCCCCAATACTCTCAGCAAAATCAAAGGTCCTTATAACATCCTCCGAGATAGCAGGAGACCCCAGGACTCAGTGTCTGTTCCCTGCCTGACTTCATCTCTGCCAGTCTCATCTTCTAGCCCTGCTGTCTTCTTCCTGTACTGCTGGGCCCTTGCTCTGGCTGTCCCAACTGCTTGGAAAGCCTTCACTCCAGATATCCATGTGCACCTGCCTCACGCCTTCAGATCTTTGCTCAAGTGTCAACTTCTCAAAGAGGCTTTTGACAATCCTCTCTAAAATAGTAACCTGCACACGTCCTTCCCCCGGGATGCCGCATCCCGTTACCCTGCCATGCGCTTCTGTAGAAGCATGTCGCCCAACTCAACTCTTCATTTCCTTATGTTACTTATTTGTTTCTGTGTCTCTTTTCATTAGATCGTAAACTTCTGAAGGCAGGCACTTGGCAGGCATGAGCACTAACATCTCCCATGTGCCCAGAACACTTAGCGGTTATTGGAACGTGTTGCTAGTTTTGTCCTTGTTGTTTCTGAACTGTTTGATGGAGCAGGTCTGCTGCACATTGGTGATGGTCAGTGCATTGCAGCCAGCTTCCCTGTAAGTTGTAAGTTTGTTCGAGGACTGAAGTGTTTTCCCTCCAGTTTCAAGCTGAGTTCGGAGTTCCCCTACAAATCTCAGGTGACCAGACACCATAAGTTTCCTACTTTTCTGAGGGTCTGAGACTGAGAGAGGGGAGGGCTGCTTTCCAAGTAAGTGATGCAGACATGCCTGCTTGGACAAGGTGAGGTCGTTTGTACCTGCAGGTGGACCAGGGTGTCTCCCCTGAGCAGGGCATAGGGGTACACGCCTGTGATCTCAGAACTAGAGAGACTGACGCAAGAGGTTTGTCTGAGTGTCAAGGTTGGCCTGGGCTACATAGTGAGAATTTAAGGCTAGTCTGGGCTACAGAGCCTTGTCTCAAACCAAAATCAAAACAACAAAACAAACCCAAAATTAAAACACTTACAAATACAACAAGAAAAGACGGACTGGGAATGTAGCTTTTCTGGTAGAGTGCTCTCTAGCATGCAGAAAGCTTTGGGCTCAGACCCCAGCGCAGCGTAAAACCATCGTGGCAAATCCCAGGACTTTGGAGGTGGAGGTAGGAGGATCAGAATATCAAGGTGATCCTTGGCTACACAGGGAGTTCAAGGTCAGCCTCGGCTACATGAGACCCTGTTTCAAAAAGCAAGCAAGTAAACAACAACCAACTAACCAACCAGCCAAACAAGAAAGAAACCCCAAACTAAAAAACAAACAGAAAACATTTTTCTCCAAACTCTATATTTGTCCCCCCATTGTCTGATGGTACAGGGGTGAGTGGGTTGGAGGAGGATTTCAGACATTGTCTGTGAGCTTCACCCACTCTGAACTAAGCCCACAGGAGAGGGACCATGGACAGAGAACCAGGCGTTGGGTCCATCCTGTCAGCCCTACCCTGCCACAGCAGTCTCATCCACCTGCAGAGGACAGTTAAGCCTGCCCTGTCTACACTGAGTGAAACCATATATATGAAAGTGTCCTTGGCAGAATGAAGAGCTTTGTGAGGACGAGACACTGCTGTGATCCAAGTGATAAGTCAACAGTGGGATTTCTTTTTTTTTATTTTATTTATTTTTTTATTATTTATTCAATTGTGCGCATGTATGTGTGTGTGTGTGTGTATGTGTGTGTGTATGTGTGTGTATGTGTGTGTGTATGTGTGTGTATGTGTGTGTGTAGAACCACGGATGAATTCGAGAACCACCATGGACCGCCTCCTCCTTGTTTACTCTGCCCCGGGATTCACATGCTCCGCCCTACCAGGACCGGAAACACTAGGCCGCCCCCGCTTCCGCCCGGCGTCTATACGTGGGGTCTTAGGATCCGAACTCAGGACCTTCCACCTGCAAGGCAGAGGCTTAACCCCTGAGCCACCTCTCCAGCCCCCAACAGTGGGATTTCTAAGAAGGCATTTGTGGGGGTTATTTGAAATCTTGTTTTGCTATACTGTGCATGCACGTGTGTGTGTGTGTGTGTGTGTGTGTGTGTGTGTGTGTGTGTGTGTGTGCTGAATCAGGGCCCGCTTTGTTCAGAATGAGAGGAATTGTGCTGGATACCTACTAACTCATTCCCAAGTGGGGATGCTGATTGCTGAGACCTTTTCTCTTTGACCTCCACCACCATCTCTCGTAAACCCAAGACTTGATCATGAGGCTGAAATCATTGGTACTGTTGGAAGAATGGGGAAGATGGATCAATAACTCAGTTCATTAAGAACATAGGGAAAATACAGTATTCACAGGTATCTGTTCACTGTCTTCAGCCTTCATTTCTTCCTTCCTCTGATTCTCTACAACATCATATTATTTTTATTATTCTTGCCTTAAAAATTATAAAACTTGAACCAGAGAGCTTAAGGAGCTATTCTGACTTGTTTGAGACCAGCAGGAGTCTTTGATGTATCAGTTTCGAGATTCACTCTTTGCCCATGTCGATTGGTTGCCTGTCTTGTACGATGCTATGAAATATCTGACAAAAGCAATTTGAAGACAGGTTTGTTTTGACTCACAATTCAAGAATACGGTCCATCACGGCAGGGTGGTCATGGTGGCCAGAGATGGAGGCCCCAGCTTACATCATAGCTGCAGTCGGGAAATAAAGGGATAGGAATGGTGACGGTCTGCTTGCTTTCTCTTCTGTGTGTTCAGCCGAGCAGTTGGGATGGGTCTTCCCACCTCAATTAACATAATCAAGAGAATACCTCATAGATATGCCTAGAGATTCCAGATCCTGTTGCGTTGACAAATCAACTGTCGCACTGTAGTACTGTGCATTGCCCCCTACAGTGATAGACTAGGTTCTTGTTCTTCCCCTTATGTGTGTGACACTTTGGTTCTTCTACCTATTCCCCCTGCTGTGAAAACCAGTGACAACTGTTCCTCACTAAAGCCATGGTTTGAAATGTGTTTGAATCTTTAGTTATTTGGGAAGGTCATGGCACCTCGAAGAGGTGGAACCTTGCTAGAGGAATGAGTCACAGGAGGTGGGCCTTGAGGTCAATTAGCTTGGCAGGTTTGCAGCCGTCAGCCTCCTTGATGGACGTAAGTTAGGCCACCTCTAACTTCCGTCAGCCAGCCATGCCTTTCCTGCCATAATGGATTTTATATATCTCCTCTCTGGATCCCTAAGCTGAGTAAATCTCCAGTTCCCCCCTAAGTTGGTTGAGTCTCAGTGGTGTCTCACAGCAGCAGAAAAGAGGGACTGGCATACCGACTAACTGTGAAAATCAACAAAGGTAATGTCCAAGGGGTGATCCAAAAATCTTGAACAAATGTTACTTCTCAGCAAAGGGTTGCTGCTGTAATTTTGAAAGCATTTTACCTGATGACTTCCTTGCTCTAGAACCTTTAGCAGTTACTCCTCCATGGCTCCCCAAGCCATATATCCTCATAGCCACACTTCCAGGTGGCCTTTCTCTGTGTTCTTGTAATGACACATTCCTTGCCTGGAATTCCTCTTCACCACCCTCTCTGCCCTCCTTTAACACCGATGTGTATAGTCCAGCAAGCCCTCCTGTGTGGGCCTGCCAGCTTCAGTGCTGGTTTCATTCCCTGCCGTGTGAGCACTTCTTTTCAGTACTAGATGCTGCTCGACATGGCCCAAGTGAGATGTGTGGGCGGTTAGGATGTGTATGTGTGTTTATTTTTTAAAAAATTCAAAAGGAGAAAAATAACTGAGGATAGAACAGAAAGCGAAGGCAGCTAGAGAAGAAAAGGGAAGCAGAGGAGAGCTGGCAGCTTTTAAAATTTGGCAAAGGCTTGAGAGTTCGAGCTGATAGGAAAAAAGCCAGGGATATGTAGCGAGTTGGTTTAGTGGGTAAAGATGCCTGCACACAAACTTCAGACCTTAGTTCAATCCCCACAAGCCTACATATGAGCAGGCTTCTGAAAGTTGTCTTTTGACTCCTACACATAGGTGACGGCGTGTATATGCCTGCTTGTGCATGTGTTCTCTCTCTTTCTCTCTCTCTCTCTGCTTCTTTCTCACTCATAAAAATGAAAAGGGCAGGTGGATCATGTGAAAATATTAGGCGGAGCAGGGCTAACGACTAGAACATCATCCTGATATGGCAAGATGAGGGGTGCTGGTGGGTAGAGCTTCTGTTTAAGCAGACACTCAGCGCTTCTTCAGGGTGAAGCGTTGGCAGAAGTGTCACAGCATGGAGGAGTATCCCCCAGGGGAACATGTGCTGAAGGCTTAGCTCCTGGAGTAGTGTAATGAGAGGAAGGGGAATCTTAGCAGGCAGGGCCTAGTGGGAGGTAGGTGTCTAGGTCACTGGTATAAGACCTCAAAGGAGATGGTGGGCCCTGACGTGTCCTCTTTTTCTCTGAGGTGAGCAGCTTGCTGTCCTGTGCTCCCAGCAGGATGTGCTGTCTCCAGAGATCCAAAGCAGTGGACCTCCAATCTGGGAAACTCCAAAACCATGAATCCCAACAACCACTTTTGTCTATATAAATTGATTATACATGGACATCTTTCTACAGATCCCTTGGGAGAGGCATCTTCATACATTCGCGGATGCTATGCTGAGTCATTAGCACTTTACTGAGAGAGTTCCACGGTTCCCCTCCTCTTTTTTTTTTTTTTTTTTTTTTTGAGACAAGGTCTCATGTATGCAAGGCCTGCCTTGAATTCACTTGACAGTGGAACAGAAGCTTGAACTCTGATTCTCCCACCTTCACAGGGTTCCAGGTGCACATCATTGTGCCTGCTTCATATGGTGCTAGGGATCCAACCCGGAGCATCCTGCATGCTAGGAAAGCACTCCATCAGCCAAGCTACATCCCAAGCTTTCGAGTATTATTGTCCGCTAAGCAATCAGTGCTACTAAGTGTGGACTGAGGCTCTTTAGTTTGGGGTGGGAAAAGCAAATCCCAGGAGAGGTGTTACCGGGCAGGTGGGAATGAGTGCTTAATGTGCATATTATGTATCTATACATATACATAATTTTATTTATTTTCTAAGCTAGTGGAGCAGGGCATCCCAGTGACCTTAGGTGTTTTTTTCAAAGACAGCAATGAGACCAACTCTATCTATGCGTCTGAGGCAGTGCTTATGCGTGTCATAGATTGGGAGGTGGTGGCTGGAATCTCAGATCAATAAGGTAATTGAGTTATTGCTTTCAAGTGTTTAAGGCTATTACTTTAAGTGAACACGGGGCAGTGGGCTGTGTTTACTCAGCTGCAATCAGCCGGGAACTCGTGGGACACATTGATTTCTTCTGACACGGCTTGGTGTGCGACTTGAAATAGCGGAAGTCCTCCTTGTCTCCTCGCCGCCTTCCCATCCTTCCCTCCCTTCCCCAGGCTGTTGAAACACAAAAGCACACTTCTCTCTGCTGCCGGAAAACTGTAAGTTTTCCGCTCTACATCACCATGGCTTGTTCTACAAGCAAATTTCAATTTTCCAAGCCCCTTTACACTTCTACACACACACACACACACACACACACACACACACACACACACCCTCTGTGCTCAACAATGTGCTTTTTAATATAGAAAGAGAGCCCAAACAACAGGTCCACTATAGTTCTGCAGTGTCCCAGGGCAGGAAAGTTGTTCCCAACCCAGGAAGAGACATTGTCCTCATTGAGGCCGCTCCCAGCCCCAGACAGCTCACAATCCCAACCTTTGTGATGACCAAAAGAATCGTGGCCTGTCCCCTTCCCCTCAGACCCCACCCTACTGGCCCCCAAAGGTCACGGGCAGTGATGTCACGGAAAAGCATGTGTTAAGAAGCTTGTCCCCGAGGCGGCTCTGGAAACAGCAGGCAGATCCTCGAAAGCTGTTGGGGCTGCTCGCCTACCCAGCCCCTAGCTGCCAGGACTGGGGAGCACCTCCAGCTTGGAGGTTTGCTTGCTGGAGGAGGGACTCCATTTGGGCTGGTCCTGCTGCCCTCATCCAGGCTGCCGTGGAGACTAGGCAGGCTGACCTTCGGGCCTCGAGCCTCTTACCTGCTTTAGTCCTTTTCTTGCAAAGTTGTGCTTTGTTTACCTTTCTTTGTATTTATTTGCTTTTTTATATCTCTTCCTGCCCCCTCATCTTCAGTAATCTGCACATACAGGCACACACACAGACACACACATAGATGCATACACAGACACACACATAGACAGACATATACAAAGATACACAGACACAGACACACACATAGATGCACACACAGACACGCACAGATTCACAGACATATACACATAGATACACACACAGAGACACACACACACAGATAAACACACAAACATACACATACAGGCACAGACACACACAGAGACACACACAGACAGACAGACGTACATAGACATAGACACACACAGATACACTCACACCCCAACCTGTTCTACCCACCTAACTAACCTTCCTTACCCTTTCTGAGAACTTTCTCTGGTCCCCACTGAAGCTAGAGAATCCGATCAACATCTGTTGGAGCGGTACTGGAAGTGCCACACATGCCCCTTGCTTGCTAAGAGCATCTCCCTAGAAGTTTGGAGATGCAGAACTCATGAGGAATGTAGAAAGGATCTCCCATCAAAGTCACAGCGGCTGTGTGCAGCGGTCCTATTTCCCGTGCCTGATCTCTACAATGCTTTTGGCCACTCCAGGCGGTAGCTGAACATGCCGAGTTTCAGCGTTGAAGAAGGTGAGGCAAAATAAACACAAGAACCAGAGCTCAATTCCCAGAACCTACATTTTAAAAAAGTGCCAGTTGCGGGGGCTGCACTTAGAATTCTGCTCTGGGAACGCAGAGACGGGGGTCCCTGGGGCTCACGGGTCCAGTCCTAATTGGCAGACTCCAGGACAGTGAGAGAGTCCATCTTCAACAACAGCAACGACGAAAAGTGGACAATGTCTGAGATGCGTAAGTTTGTCCAATGACTTGTACACTGATGTACGTACACAGATGCATGTATGTGCATATGGGCACAGCCACATACCCCCACACGTGCTGAGACAAGATGGTACAGCTATGTGGCAGGTTTGAATTTGGCGGTTTGACTCCAAATCAAACACTTACTATTCTATGTTTTGGAATCCACCCTAGATATTTAGGATTTTTTAAAACCCTGTTCTGCCTCTGGAAGGGAGGAGAATAAACACGTGCACGCACGTAGGGCTGGACACAGTGCACAGAGCCAGCGACCGTTCACGGCCTCGGATGCATGTCTTCTTCTCTTCTGTCCTGTGGAGATAGCCCCTCTCTGCTTTCCTCTCACTCGTTCCACTCTGTCCTCCTCACGCTTCGGACTTAAACCTTATCTCTTCCCGGCACTCTGTCTGGTCGCCTCCTGTGATGATCTGTGTCCCAGCTTGTGACGCCTTCATCACCCCATCTCACTTGCTCTTCCACAGTACTGAGCACATCTGAATTTGGATTCCAGGTAAGATCAGAGGAGGGAGCGAGAGTGAATTCACAGTAGAGGTTGGATGGACAGGAGGCTGGAGTCTAGAAGGACCTCAGGAGTCTGTTGCAAACACCCCGGAAAAGCATCAGGAGCAGAGGACTGGAGTGAAGGCATCTGCTGGGACTGAAAATAGGTCTGTAGACTGGGCATGACTTAAGCCTGATGGAGAGAGTATTAGCAGAGGCTACCACCTGCCCTAAGGAAGTTTCTGGAAAGTTTTGCCTCACCGCAGGAGACTTTACTAGAAGACCTTTAGACGACTCTTTCAACCCCTCACCCGATTCCGATATAGCTGTGGCATTCTTCGGGTTGTGCAGAAGGCAGGGGCTCTAAAAATAGAAAGCATTATTATTACCGATTAAATTTCTTTCCACCTACAGAATTTTCTGAAAGTAATAAGAAGAGGAAGCCTGAGTGTGCTCAGGGAGCGGAGATGTATTGAGAGGTGATGAAGGGGGGGGGGGGTAGAGCAAAGGTGAGGCCAGGCAGGTAAGATGGGAGTTAGGGTGAAAACGGCACAGGCTGAACATACTGCCGGGTAAGGGGCCTTTCGGCACATGCACGCCGTAAGGGAGGTGCCTGGAGGTAAAGGCTCCTGTAGCAGCCCAGGCCCATCGATGGGGCTGTCTTTACACCTGTCTGCACGGGGCAAGGCATGAGTGTTCTCTGAGACTCTGCTGGGCATGCAGCCCCTTGGTGATGCCTCTGTGCTCATGGAAGCCCATCCACAAGGCAGACTGTAGTCTTCTCACTTCTGAGAAAGATGCCTAACCTAGGATGACTACGGAGCTAGAATAACGTAGGGAGACAGCCAATAGGGAAAATATCCATTTATATGTGCTTCTCCTTTCTCCTTTTTTTCCTCTTCCCTTTATTCTCCCTTTTCCTTTGCATTCCTCAAATTGAAATCATCAAGAGTGTGTGTGTGTGTGTGTGTGTGTACGTGTACGCATTTGTGTGTGCTTGTGGAGGTTCAAAGGTATCATTGGGAGTCATCCTGGATTGTTCCACCTCCTTTTTGCCTTTGTTCTGGGGTTTCTCAGGCCCTGCTTTCCAGGGCTGGAATTACAGGCTGCTAATAGAACATTTTTAAGTGTGACCTAGAATCCAAACTCAGTTCCTTTTGCTTGTGAGGCAGAGGCTTTAACTCCTGAGCCATCTCCCAGCTCCTCCCTGAGATATTCAGCAGGGGGAATCTCATGCAAGTGAAGTCCGATAGGGATCATATTTGAAACCTGTCTCTGCTAGTAACTGGCTTGGGCTGCATTGGTCTGAAATTGACTTACACCTGATTATCATTTGTTCACAGGTAAAGAGCCTTTTCATGTGGCTTTGCATAATTCCTGGAGATCACGGTAATGAAGTTTGCCTCCCCTAATGGAGTGAAGAAGGAATAAGACAATGCATGCACCTCCTGACCTGATCAATACATGTTAACTGCATGTTAGTATGAATAACTGCTCACTAAACTGGCTCCTCTCCCAGGCTAAAGCTCAGTTGTCTGTGCGGCAGGAAGGGAACAGCTGGAGGGAGGAACGCCTCACAGAATACCTGGCACATTCCTGGCTTCCCCTTCATCTGTAGGCTGTGACTTCTTTAGACAGCAAACATCCTTCTGGAGCTTTGTTCTAAGAGGCTGACACAAATGAATTCACTTAAGTCCTTAGAGGATGGGTACAATCATTTTCCTCACTCACGGCTAGAAAGTGGCAATCCTGTGAGGCCGTTTACAGTCTGTGATTTTGATTACTGTGTCCAATGTCCCTTGCCCCACCTTAAACGACCGGCTTCTTTAGAACCTATTGTTGTGACCTCCATGTTAGGATGCTGAGGGTTATGAACAACCTGACAACAGTAAAAGATTTCCAAAAGAAGAATAATCAAAAATCAACCTGGAGTCAACTGCATAGTGTCTGAGGTGTTTCTGGTGGAATTCTCCCATGGAGCACTGAGACCTCACTGCAGCCTTCAATCTGAACACACAGCACACACACTTTGTACTGTGCATGCCAGCACATTACACAACACCCGTGTTCACTGCCTGAAACACATTATTCAGATCTGAGACTACCCAATGCTATGAACTGCAGAGTTTTTATTGTACAGACAAACTTTTCTGCTCTTATAGAAACATAATGGCATAATTATGGAAAACAAAGACTTTTAATGTTTTCCTACAGTCATTTCTCAGCATGTAAGTGTCAAATTAGAATATTTTTGGATTGTATTGTGTTACAGTGTTTGATTTTTTAAAAATTGCTCCTTGAATTGCTGAGTTTCATAAAAAAATTTTTAAATGGATTTTGGCTTGGGATTAGAAAGTAGAATTTCCAACAACTTCTGAAATGGCCTTAGGCGTACTTCTGCTATTCGGTACTTGGAATTTATGTCAAATGGCATTCTCAACATTGATGGTTATAAAATCAAAGTATCAACCAACACTGAAAATGTTGAAGACACCCCATGCCCTCAGTGTCAACATTCGGCAAATATTAACTCTTTATATAGAGATAAACAAACATTCATATCATTCGCATGAAGATTTAGTTTTGTTTTCAATAAATGATAAAATTATTTATATTTGAAAGAATTGTTTCAAAGTAAATTTCTTTATGATTTCTTGTCAGTAAGTGCTTAATTTGTGTACCTATTTTATTCACCTATATACTCAAGGTCATGTAAAAGTTTCTTAGGCAAGGACTGGGGGTGTAGCTGAATTGGTAAGGTGCTTGTCCAGCCTGTACCCCTAAACCAGGCATACACATTTATTGTTATAGTTAAATACAGGTGTCAACTTGACAGTTGAAGGTTTGGAGCTCTGGGCACATTTGTAAAGAATTGCTAGTTGAGCTATGCATCAGGCAAGCCTGCAGGAGGCTGTCTGACTGACAGGGAGGCCAACCTGTGGTGGATGGGGCTAGTCCCTGGGTGGGTGAATAAGGGAGTGAGCTGGTTAAGGAAACTGACATCTTTTGGTATACTTGGCCAGACATGCTGGTCTAGCAAGCAGGTGTTGTCCCTCTCTCAGCAGTCATGTAGGTACATGGATATGGTGGATTCGGTATGGTCAGTTCCCTTGGCTCCTGGTGCTGGGTGGACTGTTTTGACAAGCTGGATTAAGAACAGTATAACCAGACGATCGTAAGAGGAAATACAGCCTTTTGTTGCCCTGTACACCATTTGGACAAGAATTTATCGGCAACTTGCTGAGCAACTACTACACCTGCAAAACAACACCTTCGAGGCAGAGACAGGAGGGTCAGAAGTTCAAGGTCAACCTTGGAACATATTGAGAGAGAGAGGGAGAGGAGAGAGAAAGGGGGAGAGAGAGAGAGAGAGAGAGAGAGAGAGAGAGAGAGAGAGAGAGAGAGAGAGAGAGAGAGAGAGAGCCTTTTTGCTTTCTTACCTCTCACCTGTACCCCGTGATAGGCCATTTCTATTTCTAGCTTTTTTGGTGTCTATTTCTGAGCTATTTAAATGCCTATCTTTTTCTTCATCTTTTTACTTTAAAAATTTCTCTCTGCAGAAGAGGAAGGGTTTGACTCATGCCTGGCAGCTGTCTGTTAGCTCTTGGTTTCTCACTCACGATGAGTTTTTGTTCTACGCCTGCGCTGTGCACCTGCCCCCAGCCAGACAATTTTACACTGTATGCTGTAGTCCATGCTTTTGAAGGAACTTTTTTGCATTTCCTCTTTAGACAGTATTGACTAATTCTGAACTATAACATAAGGAACCCGCCCTTTAGCCACAGCCCGGCTTCTGCTAACTTTTTCATCCTGTTGCTTAGGCAGGCGATCTTTACATTCTGTTCTGAGTCTGCCATCAGGGTCTCTGTCATATTTATATGCTGATTTTTTAAAACTGGACATTGGTGAGCATTGACAATTTGATGATGCAGTTGCTATTCTTTTCAAAATTGAAGTGTGTAATTAGACATCTAGGGAAAGATGCAGTTCTATGGTATTAATCTCTGTTCAAGGGAGAATGTTGGTGAATCATTGCCAGACCCTTTTCATAGGCTGTATACATGCTAAGAATCATGATGAAGTTCCACTTTTGTGTATTTGAATTGAGATTTCCTTGTATGGGTCTTTGTTCATTTTCTTTCTGGTATTCCAAACCGCCTTTCTTCTTGTTTATAATATAATACTATTTTTTGTTGTTTGTTTTAGCAGCAGTGAGATCACTGCGATATTGCTTGTCCATGATCTAGAATCTCCCAGGAAACTGGGCATGCCTATGAGGGATTTCCTAGGTTAGGCTAACAAAGGTGGGGAGACACATCTTGACTGTAGACAGCCACCGTAGCAGGGGTGACATGGTGGCATAGGGAACAGGCTGTTATATTTCAGCTGCACTGGGGAAAGAGAAAGAACAGGAAATGGAGTTATCAACGCCCCCCCAACACACACACAGTGATACACTCCCTCCCGAAAAGGCTTCGCCTCTTAAAGATCTCATAGCTCCCTAAACAGCACCACCCTCTGGGGACCAAGTGTTCAAACACACGAGCCCATGGGGGACATTTTTACATTCAAACTACAATACAGCAGAAACAAGAAAAAGATGGGAGGGTTTTTTGTTTGTTTTTTGTTTTTACAAAAGCCCAGGCAAAAGGAGATAGCACAAAGAGCTGTATGTGCTGGAGGTGGAGAAAAGGGTTAATGACTGGAGGGATACCAAGAGTGAGGACAGCAGACATGGGAATGAACCTCAGACTTCTGGTCTGAAAACCTTGGCAGATAGAAGTTCTACCTGCAGATGAGGAACCCTGGGAGAAGCACTGGTTTGGATGAAGATCCTGGGTCTAGTCGGGTTATCTTAACTGTCAGTTACCAAAGTGTACAAGTCTAACAAGCCTCTGAAGTCTTAGATCTTGAGAGAATTGTGTCGAAGGCAACGAGGGAGCCCACTTCGGGAAGAGATGGTTAGTAGTCCTGAAGATTGTAATGCTGCCAAATAAGCAATCACTAAGACACATTTATTCTCTTTGAAGGAAAGAGATTTTGCTGATCTTGGAGAGACTGGTTCAGGCCACACGATGGGACTGAGAAGCAAGGAGATGGGGTGAAGAGGCATCTTGGAGGCTCAGAAATTGCCTGACATATGTGTAAGGCCACAGGCTCAGTCCCAGTACTTCAAAAAGGGGAGGGAAGAGCTCTGAAAGGGGACGGAGAGCAGCCATGACCTAAAGTAAATGTGCGTAGCAGGACCTGAGTTTCTACACTGTGTTGGCTAATCCTGGTTGCTAAGTGGATGCAGAAGCAATGAAGAAACACACATGTGCATGCCTATGTAATTTTGCGAGGTCATTTCCAAGAAGGATTCATTTGGGGGGAAGACTCTTCCTTAGCGTGGGCACCTAAAGAGGTGCTGCTTGCCTGCCTGGCTTTGCTTCTTGCTAGTGAGTGCCTCTGCCACCCTTCCCTGACATCAGACTCAAGCTTCTTTGTCCTCCTGACATAAAATAGAGACCAATGGCTCTTCAAGAATCTTCCAGATTTTCAGTGCCAGCTTGGAACTGCTGAGGCAGCTAGCAGCTGGATTCTCTGCCTCTGGATGTGCAGAAGACCACCACTGGCCATTGGCCTACCTGGGCCTGACCGTGTAAGCCACTTCTGTTCCCCAAAGAACCCTGACTGATGTATACGTCACAAGTATCTATCGGCTTTGAAAGGGCAGAAATCTTTTGGTTCCCTTGGACAGGACAATTCCTTGGCCACGTTTAGTGACTCTACTGGAATATGCAAAGCATTGACAAAGGGAACCCCTCTCCCATCCCATGGCAGGTAGAACTGATTCAACACTCTGCCCCAGGTCCAGAAGTCCTTCAGGGAGGGGCGGGGCTTCCTGAATCCCATCCCCATCCATGATGGAATGTTGGCAGGACCACCCTTGTGCGGGATCTCAGCTGCAGTGAGTTCCTGAGGGCAGTGGGCATGTCCGATCCACAGGCATCTTTTCCAGACACACCTCCCCACCCTCTGGGTCTTGTACTCTCTCTTCCTTGCCTTCACTGAATCTCCTGTACAGTGATCATCACGCTGTGTTTTTGCATGTTCTTCACCTTATCGTTTACAGCTGTCATGAACATTTCAGAGATGGGAGTGGGGAGGTTCAGAAAAGATCAGCCTGTTTCTCCAGGTCCCATGAATTATAAATAGCTGCTGAATGAGGATTTGATCCTGGTTCTCCTGAATTTGCTGGACACCCTTTCTAGACGCATGTGGAAAGTCAGAAGAGTAGAGAGGACCAAGATGACCTTAATCACCTACTAATTTTCATGGTGTATCTTTCTAGCTATATGAGCGACATGAAGAACTGACAGTAGTTAAATGATGAAGGTGTACTTAGAAAGAGAGAGTGGATGGCAGCTGAAGAGCCTGTTTTATCAACAGCAGGCTGCAGTTTAAAGAAATTCAGGTGAGTGAGCCTGGAGGTGCTCACACAATCTTGGTGCTGGGCTTCAAACGCATAAAAAATAGAATCAGGTGTTTTACATATTGGGTGTGGGAGGGGCTCAGAGGCTTCACCCCTCCCCGAAGAAGAGTGATTGGCAATTAATGGCTGTGTTGAAACTTTTTTTTTTTTGCAGTGATATGGCCACCATTAAGTTGCCTGTGCTCCAGTAAACAATTTCCTCCCCAAGCTCATGCAAGCAACACTAATTAAACTCAGTGGGATAACATGAAAAAAGGAGGGGGACTTGTTGGGAAGAAGGGGTTCAGTAGAAGTGGGAGGGAAAAAAGAGAGGGTAATGAGGAGTAGGTATGATCGCACTATGATGCATAAATGTATGAAACTGTCAGTATCAAATAAATTGAGCCAGGTATATCCAAGGTACATAATGTGGCATTGTGGAATACATGAAGAATGAAAAGGCGGTTTTATCGATGCAAGTGGATATACCCATCACTTCGCATATTTACCCTTTGTGCTTTGCTTTTGTTGCAAGAGTAGCTAAAATCTATCCATTTGGGATAAGTTCCTGTATTGATACGTACAATTTTCATACTGCATGTTAGGTCTGTAAGCTTTTTCATCCCATGTATCAGCTATTGTGTATTCTCTTACCTCTGTCTCCCCACTTCCTTCCCTTTGGGCTAGCAATGTCTGTTTTGTTCTATATGGATGACTTTTTTTAAAGATTACACATGTGAGATCATATTTTTCCTTCCTGTTAGTGTGATGCCCACCTGGCTCATCCATGTTGCCAAATGGTGAATTTTTTTTTAATTAGCTGATGGCATTCCCTCATATATCTGTGCCTCAATTTTTTTTATCTGTTCATCCTCATGGGACTCTTAGGCCATTTCTACTTCTTGGTCATTGTGCATAATGGCGCAGTGATCATGGGGATCCTGTCTTCACACTGTGATAAGTTCATTTTTCTGTGGCGAGTAGACGCTGGGAAGAGTCATCGCTGGGTTGCACGGTGGCTTTATTTTAATGTCCTCAGAAGCTTCTGCGGGATTTCCATGAGCATTTGTTGCTTTGCCTTTTCGGTACCTTTGGCTTTAACCTTCCAGCTTTTTCAGGGATGTGCGTCTCACGAGCTATTTTTATTTGTTTGTTTGTCCTGTTGTTTATCACTTACTTGCTTTATGAAACAAAATGTATAGCAGAAAAGGGTTGAGACTTGTGGCATGCTAATAGCCAAACCGGACAATCCAGAAAACTGAAGAATATTTTGTTTGGAAATTTCAAGTAATTAATGGTTATTGTGAACAGAATAGTCAATGCAAATGTAATAGGAAACTTGTAACTATTGAGAGGTTCACAGAAATAAATGGAAATCATAAAAATCACATGACCTGGGCTTAATCACTATTTTAATTGTATTTCTGTCAAGTCTAAAGAACATTTTTGGAAACTGCACTTTTTATTATTTCAAAACTTTAAAATAGGAGGACACTTTACAAAAAGTTGTGCAGGAAATAGTCTGGTTCTTTAAAAGGGAAAGAGACACTTGTAGTCTCTTGTAGTTTCATGTTGCCATTGCTATATTACACATTTGACCAAAACCATCTAGGGAAACTAGATTATTCATGCCCAAGTGACACTTGACTAGCTTTTGAGGAACTCATTATTTTAATCAAAGGGTCTCAAGCCAAAACTATGAAGGATCTTCGTTGTTGTGATTGGCCCGGAATCTCACCCATGACTGACGGAACAGCAGGAAGTAGAACAAAAGCAAAGGTTACCCAGGACACCTCGAGGCTCCATGAAGCTTTCAGTAGCAGATCAGATGTGTTTCTCCTCAAGGCAATCCCAAGTTCTTACGCTGGCCTGTCAACTGGCCAAGCCACTGGACTGCGTGGCAGAAGCAAATGTGGATGTGTGCCAAGGCCCCTGTCTGGACTGAGCGCACACTCATGAGCTATGAAGCTCCTTTCTGTCCTCCCTCTGCTGCGCTCGCTCCTCCTCCCTCTGCTGCGCTCGCTCCTCCCTCTGTTGCGCTCTCTCTTCCCTCTGCTACGCTCGCCGCTTCTCCCTCTGCTGCACTCGCTCCTCCCTCTGCTGCGCTCGCTCCTCCCTCTGTTGCGCTCTCTCTTCCCTCTGCTGCGCTCGCCGCTCCTCCCTCTGCTGCGCTCGCTCCTCCCTCTGCTGCGCTCGCTCCTCCCTCTGCTGCGCTCGCTCCTCCTCCCTCTGCTGCTCTCGCTCCTCCCTCTGCTGCGCTCGCTCCTCCCTCTGTTGCGCTCTCTCTTACCTCTGCTGTGCTCACTCTTCCCTCTGCTGTGCTCTTGCTCCTCCCTCTGCTGCTCTTGCTCCTCCCTCTGCTGCGCTCCCTCCTCCCTCTGCTGCGCTCGCCGCTCCTCCCTCTGCTGCGCTCGCCGCTCCTCCCTCTGCTGTGCTGATGCTTTCCTAGCCTCTGAGTCCTCAAATCATGTCCTGAGATCCATAGGCCATAATAAACGAGAGAGAGGGGGGGGTAACATGGATGTGGCACTGGTATTGACCGTCTGTTCACAGTGCACAAGCTTCCTGACTATCCACATTGGTAGGACTCGGGGAGAACGTCTTCGACCAAGAGGCTGTGCCAAAGTGAGTCATCAGTGAATGCGTTAAAGTTGCCCTTTGGTGAGTTAAAAGCAACAATGATGTCTTGTATTTCTATTTGGTAAAATTGCCCTGAATTTGTGTAGATTCTGTTTGTTTTTATACATTTTGTTTATGTATATGTGGAAAATAGAGTATGGGTGTGAACACTCTGTGGGGGCCAGAGGACAGCTGGGGTGCCCTTCCTTAAGCACTGTCAGTCTCGTTCATGAGACAGAATCTCTTACTGACCTGGAACTCTCCAAAGAGACCCTGTAAGCTGGCCAGCGAGCCCCAGGCTTCTGCCTGTCTTCATCCTCCTGGTGCTGGGAATACAGACCTATGCTACCACATCTGTAATTTTAAAATTTAAATTTATTTTATTCTTTCAGAGTTTCATACATAAATACAACGAATTTATGTTATTTTTGCCCCTTTACCTGATCCCATTTCCCTTTCTGCTCTCCTTTATCCGCTGCAAACCATCTTCTTCCCTACCAGTTCCCTCCTACTTTCGTGCCTTCTTGTACGTGTGGTCCCATTGGCAGTGCTTGCATGGATCGTGTATCAGTGGGTATGCTACTGCAGAAAGCGTCCTGCTCCTCCTCATCTAAATTAGACCTCAGTTCTCTCAGGGATGCATGGATCTTCTTGAGATCTTTCCTTTCCATGATACAATGTTGATAGGCTGAATCTTACACTGGCCCTATGGAAATAGGCATAGCTTCAGTAAGTCTGTGGATGTATTAGCTCTGTTGTCACCTGCAGATACTGTCTGTGCATACTTATCACACCCTCTTCAGGCCCTTACGTTCTTACTGCCTCCTCTTCCATGTTCTCTGAGCCTTGGAGTGGGAATCAGCTACTGCACTGTTCAGGATCGAGCAATCCACAGTCACTTTTCTCTGCACTTTGGCCAATGTGAATCTCTGCATCAAACACCTTCCATTACAAAAAGAAGCTTCTATGTCGCGTGCCGAGTGCTCCTCTAATCTATGGGCATAATGATAAATGTCCAGAAGGCACCTTTGATAGCAAGTCTTTATGGCTGAAGTTTAGTAGTTTATCACCCCAAGGCCTATGCCATTTTCTTCTATAGGTTCTTGGCTTGGTTTACAGCACTGAAACTTTTTTGTGTAAAGGAAAGTGGGGGGTCTGGGGATCAAACTCAGGTCCTCATGCTTACAAGGCAGGGACTTTACCAACCGAGGCATCTCCTGGCACCTGTTCTCATGTCTTTATGAAGAAAGCCATGGGGCTACCAGCCTAGGTACACGCAGGAATTGGAAATTGCACCTGAGAATCTGGAGATGCTCAAGAGACCCTCCAGCTGGTGTTCTGACAGGAGGGGCCACAGCAGAGGCGAGAGCCAGCAATCCTGTTTCATCATTCCCTTGGGTTTAGGCTGTTTCTCCCGTTCCGTTTCCCTCCGCCCCCATCCACAAGCATCCCCGCCCCCTTTCCCATCTGCAGTCTCCCTATTCTTATCAAAAGCTGCTCCTCTTCTCCAGATCATGTAATGCCCGTTACCATGGCACCCGGGTACTCCACATTATTAAGACAATCTCTTTATTAGTGAGCCTGCTCCTCCCAGGGAACCAGGTGCTTGAAGCCCATCTGACAAGAGCATGAGCTGGTGTCTTGGAGGCTGAGGGATCAGTCAGGGGTCAGGACAGAGGGGTCCAGAGAGGGTGGACCTATGTCCTCCTCCCAGGCAGTGCCTTACTGTCGAGAGAGTGACTGGGGCTCTGGCAGTCATACTTCTTTCATTCCGTTCCTTTCCCTTTCATCAGGCACTCATAATAATTACACATGTTATTACACTTCCCATTTTACAAAAAGCCTTCGGAAATAGCCCGACTCTCAATCCTCACAATTTCGTGCTGATTTCAAAGGCCAAGGAAACTGTGGGGACTGAATTTGGCTGCTGGAGAGAGTGCAGACCCTCAGGGCAAAGCCAGGGTCCAAAACCAGACACCGGTTAGGCTGGCAGTGCAGACTTGTCATCCCGGCTAGTGCTGAGGCTGAGGCAGGAGGATCCGTTTGCCATCACATCGAGCAATCCACAGTCACTTTTCTCTGCACTTTGGCCAATGTGAATCTCTGCATCAAACACCTTCCATTACAAAATGGAAGGTTCACGGTCTGCCTGGGCTTCAGAGTGAGTTCAAGGACCAGCCTGTATAGACCACTGAGACTCTGTTGCAAAACAGACAAAAATAAATAGATAAAAAGAGGACTGGGAACACAGTTCCATGGTATAAGGCTTGGCTAGCGTGCTGCACTAGGTCCAACCCCTGGAACCACAGACAAATAAAGGAGCAAATAAATAAATGCACAACAGCAACCAACTCAGGCATCGCACTGTCTCTTCAACCACTTCTCTCCTCTGAACCATAGACACATAGGCAGAGAGAAGAGACAATCAGGCATATAGATAGACAGATGCTATCCTTTTGTCATTGTTGATTTATTGGTCTCTGCATGCCCCTTATGAATCAAACATGATCACTGACTTGTCCTCTCTGGCTTCAATGGTTTCCCAGTGGAGTAAGAGATTCAATAATCATTTTCTTTGTGCACCCATTATTTTTAAAATGGCGCTATTGGAAGTGTCCTATGGTACTTGCATTCTTAAAGGCAGTGAAAGGTGGATGAGTTGTGTACTGTGTTCATGAAACCGGGATCCAGCACAGAGCGTGACACATACACCATTCAGACATTCCCCAACTATTTATTGTTAATGGACCATGTCCCCAGGCACAGGGCATTCAATGATGGGTATGATGTGGCCTGTCCCTCCAGGGACTGTCTGTCTGTACAGGGAGTCGGCTGTTACACCACTGTGATTCAATTGTCATCGTGGAGTAAGCATGGAAACAGAAGTTTTAGCTTTCGCCAGGGTGGAGGATGGTGGATGTGATGGCAAACGTGTTCTAAGGAACAGACTTTATCCAAAGAGGCAGGTGGCATTCAGAAGAGAAATGGGCTCCTGCCACATTGTAGCTATGTCTATGCCCTTAGTGAGGATGCTGAGAAGTGACCATTGAAGTGGAAAAATCAAAAGGTGCAATGGTAGGTCTTAATATTGTTCTGTTTTAAATGACACCAGTTTGTGGACATGTACTCTATTCAGAAAACTCAAAGGCTGCTAGTCACAGATCAGAAAGATGGGCATGTGGTGCTGGGAGGTGGGAAAAAGTGGGAGATTTAAGGGCAGAAGAGACAGAAAGAAAAAGATATCCAGATACGGAGATACGCATGGAGCAGGAGAGAATCTGAGAGAGTCTGGTTAGGGAAGTGGTGAGGAAGAGGTGACATTTAGGGCTGATGGGGATGAGTCATGGGGGAAGGGTCAAAAACAAGACTAAGGACCATGCAAAGTGGGCTTCGGAAAGAGTGGGCTGTGTGCTTTTCTGGACACCAGTGTGGGCTCAGTCAAAGGGACAAGTGGATGGGACACAGAGAGGCTCCCTCTGGGGTAAAGGAGAGCCCGAGCTGTGCACTAGAAGGATGGGTGTGTGAGCAGTGGACGGGAGGTGGGGGCGCTCCTGTCTCTCTCCCTCTCTCACTGGCCTGTCACCTGCAAATTGGTCAGTGAGTGGAAGGTTTAAATCTGCCCCCTTTTCACCCTCCAGTGAAAGAGAGCCAATTCATTTCCAGCATTAATCATTATTGCTTTTCTCAATTAGTAGACGTGAGTGATCTCCCACTGACGTGTGGAGAGGGCGTGACTCTTCACTCAAACAGAAACCATGGAAGCTCCAGAGCTGCTTCTGGATTAGCTGAATGCCTCCCTGCTTGCTGTGGCGTTGGCGGCTGCCTCACACAGGCTTCTTTTCGTCTGTCTGGGGGAGTCCTGTCTGCACCTATGCTTTCACGACATTTTCAGAGATGGAAGGTGGAACCCTCTACCAAAGACCTAGACTAGGAGCATTGGACCAGGAGCAAGCAACCTCTCCTAAGAGAGGAAATGGGGGCAATGTGGGCCTCACACATGGGCTTTGGTTTGGCGTCGGAAAGACTCTAGTCCCTAAATATCTGGTCCCTAAATACCAGCCTGAATTATGTCTGAAATTCCACCATGAGAGTCAGTGATGTTTGGGTCACTTCAGAAATAGCATAGCATCCTGCACAGCTGCTCACGGGTGAAGTCACAGGCAGGCGCAAAGCCTTTGTCTGCGCCGCCCATCAGCAGCTGCCGCCACATCCACCTTCTCCCTTCCCGCCAAAGCCTCCGGGTCTCTTCTCATAGGTCTTCCTGGACACGTCTTGTCAGTCAGGCTCCTTCACCTCCTTTCCTCCAGCCTAGACTTTCCCAACACCTGTATATAGATCAGCGCCACCTCACTCCCGACTCCCTCACCCGCACAGTCCATATTCTAGTCCCGTCCTCCAACCTGAGCCTCCACCTTCCGTTTGGCAGGAACGAAAGCGTGGGCACTCTGGTATTGCCCGTCTGGAGTGAAAAGCACTGGAAAAAAAACCCCACAGAATCTTTCAGAACTGCTTTCTAATCTTGACTCTATTTAGTCCTTGGTTTAAGAGTGAAGTATCCCCCAAAGGCTTGTGCATTAAAGGGGTGCTTGCAAGGGTGACATGGGAATCATGCTAGATTGCTCTGTTTACCTCTTTGCTCTGGTGTTTCCCAGGCGTCTCCTTCCAGGGCCAGAATTTTAGACCCTCCGCCATATCTGCCAGCATTTTTACATGGGATCTGGGGATCTGAACTCAGGTCTTTTTACTTATGAGGCAAAGGCTTTAATCCCTGAGCACCCCCCAGGCTCCTCGCCCCACGGCTGGTTGAGGATGTGCATGTTCAGGGGCCCTTGACACCCACAGGTTCCGATTTAGAGAGTGAGTGACGTCCAGGGATCTCCATATTGCAAGTTTCCTGTTTCTCCCCACCCATCCTTTATCCCTCCCTTATCCCCCACCTCCATAGACCTGGTATAAAAGATGCAGTTCTGTGTCAGGAGTGTGTCTCACGTCCCACTTTTCTTTCTTTCTAGTTTTGCAAGCACAACAAGTGGTCATCCACGCCCTCCTTCCATCCATTCCCCTCCCAGCATCCCCTCCTTCGCCAGCCCACCCCGCCACTCTCTCCTGCCTTCCTGTCCGCCTCTTTCGGTGGGACCATGGTTCCTTTTGGATTGTTTGCTCTAATAGGGTGGTGATCGAGTGGTCCTTCCTTGGGTAGACCCAACGATAGAGTCATTCCCCTTCCCTTGTTAACCTTCACTACATTAATCTTAACCCCTGAGATTCCCATTGCCTATAATTATTTCTCCTGAGATCTTTTCTAGTCTGTTGAGGTGGGGTTGTTGATATGTTAGCCATAGTGAAGATCTGGTAAGGACAAGTCTTATTGCAGTGAGTTTGCATCCCACCTCCTTGCTCCTTCAGCTGCTATGTCTCTTTGGTGTTCATGGTTGATATTCAACTGGGGCTGCTCTCCACTAAGGCTAATTTTCTTTTGTTTCATTGTGGCGCTGGGGACGGAACTCAGAGTCTTGTGTGTGCTTGGCTGGTGCTTTATCACTGCGTAAGTTCCCTAGCCCACCTAAGGTTAATTTCATGCACTAACTACAGAGTCTTCCCAGACTCTGATATGCTGCGTACGTTCTGATTTTCAGACCTTCTCTGATCGTCTTAATCAATGAGTGCTCTACCTCCAGTCATTTCCCTTCATGTTTGCTACTAGGTAGAGTCATTTGAAGGCTGGTGCTTAACAAAGTTCTCCTTCAAGTCATTGTATAACTGGATGTTTTTTAAGTCTTTGGAGTTATCTGTGTAGAAAAAATGGATGGTCATATGTATTTGTGCATGTGTGTGCGTGTGTGTGTGTGTGTGTGTGTGTGTGTGTGTACTATATAGCTTTCATCAGTAAGAAAGCTGTGCCTTAGCTCAACTCAAAAGCCTTCCTACTATGGAGAAAGTCATATGGTCAGATAACTTCTCAGGTTCTACTAGAATATTCAAAATACCTTCCCACCACAGCCTTTTTGGTTTGTTCTTAGTGATTTTTATACTTTTATACCTAAGAATAGGATACAGCAGCATGCTATATTATCAGGTGTTTATTTATCTCATAGAAATTTCATGATTATTATAATCGCAGTATAAATACCACTGAGTACAACAAAAAGAGTTTGAGGTCCTCGCTTAAGTCTTCGTTTATGTTATATCTTCATCTTCACTAAGTCAATATTCAGAGGGGACAACAATGGCTCTCCCTGGCACACGTAGTTCATCCCCAGGAATTCTGAAATGGAAACCAATTTACATATAATATATATTTACCTTTTTTTTCAGAGTTACTTGCTAGGTTTATTTGGGACGTGTGGGGTGACCATGCAGTGAAGGTTGAATGTGCTCATTGGGACAGTTTATTCATATGAATACTACATTTTCTTTTGTATAAATATAGCTCTACAACTGGTAGGACTTTCGGGTTGTGTTGAAGGTAATGGTGACACTTCTGACATCCCCATGTGCCCCACCCCGCTCAGCTGCCAGCAATGGTAATCTGCCTCCTGCAGTCACTGGATGGTATATTTAGAGTCCTCTTCCCCAAGATTAAGTGGAATCTGAAAATAGAGTGCTTTGCCTGTGTACGATTGGGTTGCAGCCTCAAAACCTGCACCTAAACATCTAGCCAGTAGTTAGCACATGGAATAGCTCAATGGACTCTAAGGGGCATGGCTTGGTCTCAGGTGCAAGACTGCACTTCAGAATTTCTTCCTCCCTTTCAGGGACTTGAATAATTTCCTTGAACTCAATTGTGATGTCCATCTGTTTGGCAGGGACTCTTTGGGTCTGGATCCAGTCGGGATTAGAGAGTTCCATATTTGCACAGCAGGCTTCTGTCCCGAGGGGACCAGATGTTTTCCTCTGGTCTCTGCTCCATTGTTCTCAGCGTGAACGCAGTTGTTCTCCATCCTGAGAGCTCCCACATGCACTGCAGCTGTGGTTGTGTTGCTTGCGACTGGGAGGGCTTTGTGATCCTCATGCGGCTGGGAATTAAGAGAAAGACGTGTCTTTGCAACTGTTATTTCTACCCTGACTTTATGACGCTCTCATTTCATTAAGGGTACTTGTAAGTTACCCTTAAACTCATTGCTTCTAGCTCCACAGCAGCCGGGATAAATTCTACTCAGTTAATAACTGCCATTTCAGGGCCCGGAGAGATGGCGCATTTGGGAAAGTGCTTGCTGTATCCCAATTCTCAGCAGCTGTGTGGAAAGTTTAGTGCAGTGGCACATGCTTGCGATACCAGTGCTAGGGAGGTGGGAAGGGGGGCTCACTGTCCAGTCATTCAAATCAATTGATGAGCTCCAGATTCAGCGAGAGTCACTGTCTCAAGAAATAATATGGAGTGAGAGAGGGGAAGACACCAGAGATCTCTGGTTTCTCCATGTACACACACACACACATACACACACACACACACACACACACACACACACACACACCATACGTGCCTACATTATATACAAAGAATAATGAGAAGATACTAATAATCAGAAAGTAGAGAACACTTGAGGAAGACCCCTGATGTTGACCTCTGATGTTGACTTCTGACTTCCATGCACACATACTAATAGTCATTTTACCTTACGTGTCTAAGACGTTTATCAAACACTGACTGCAGTGCAAAATGCTAGATTCTTGATAAGATAAATGAGATTGCCCCTATATCCAAGAATTTTTCAGTTTAACAAATAGTTATGGTTCAAAGGTAAATTGGTGCTGTAAGATACTTAATCTTTTTTTTTTTTTTTTTTTTTAGGAAAACAGTGGCAATATTAATCACTCGTAAGGAAAAAGTTGACAGAGGTACTGGCCTTTAATTTCTCTAACAGATACTCTTAACTGTCGCTGTGGGAGAGCACTCGAAGTCAATCACCTTAAGAGAGAAAGGGAGATTTATTCACTTTATGGTTCCAGAGGGGAGAAACAGTCTTCCATGGTGGAGGCGACCTGGTGGCTGAAGCTGGGAGGCTAAGTCACTCCCATCCACTTGGCTGAAGATTGGAGGATTCTTGAGAGTCTCTCTTCTTCTTCTCCATCTCCTGTTCTGTGGTTCCTTTTACCTGGTCTGCTACTAGGAGGTTCCATTGAGATCTAGGGAGGTTCCACCTGGATCTAGGGCTGGTCTTTGTATTGTCTGGATAATCTCTTCAGGTGGTCTCAGCTGATCTTAGTTAATGCCAGATGTGTCAGTTTGACACCTAAGATTAACCATCACAATGATTAAGATTTTGACATCAGAGGATGCTTGCCGGGCTTGAGACACAGCGCCGGGAAACCTAAGTCAGGATCTGCTAAGGACACAGTAGACGGCTACAGCCGACCACATTTCCTGATCAGTAAGAGCTTCTTGGGTTCTCAAGATCCCACTGGGGTTTCTAGCAGATGAGTAAAGGGTCTTATGGGTGCCCTGGGATTACCCTGGGAATCCTTTCTTATTTTCTGCTGATGACTTCTTCGAGGTTTCTTGTATTAAGGAAATTCTCCTTCCTTAAGTTAGTGGTTCCCAAACTCAGCTACACAAGAGCATCCATTAGGATTCCTTAGCAGTTCCAAAGATCTAGATCTTCAACTGACATATCTCTTTGGTGAACATGTTTATTATTTCCTGGATGAGTCCAATGTCAGACAAGTTTGCAAACCGCTTTCTTAAAGGGGAGCGACTCAGTCAGCTCATTTCACCAGTGACTGGGCCAACCAGTTCCAATGCAAACTAATAGTTGGTTTCTAAGCCACAGATGACACTGTGTAGCTATAATTTGCGCCTTTGGACATATTCAGGCCGTATGGAAATGGCCCCGCTTTTGATGACAGCTGAGACAGTTCTAACTTAAAGCTAATTAGCACTGTGCTTTAGGCAGCTCATATCTGTCCTCAAAGGATCTCAGTTACCAAGAGTGTGGTACTGTTCCAATGCTAGGATCTAGCCTGTCCATACACATCCGTGATCCTCAGGAAATGAAACCTGCTGCAAACTGAAGGAGCCCGGGAACCAGCTCACTCACTCCCTCGTACTTAGTACCCTGGGTTGACATCATGACACATCAGCATATTCAACTAACATTCATTCATTCACTCATTCCTTCCTTCATGCACTTACTAGACTTTTCCTGTGTTAGATTCTGTCGTAACGGGTTTATGAGCTGCGAAAGTAACTCAAACTTCTCAATTGCCAGTCTGATGTGTGGTTTAGTAATCATTAAGATTTTTCAGATATATTCACCAGGAACGTGCTGAATGACTTGAGAGTGATGCCAAACACAGGTCATGACAGTACAGGGGAGAGAGAGAAAGAAAGAGACAGAGAGAGACAGAGAGACAGAGAGAGACAGAGAAACTCCACCAAAGAACAGGAGAACAGCCCTCAGGGACAGATAGCGTGGGGGCAGAATGCAAAGGGAGGTGACTCTTCTGAGCAGAGGAGTACGCTGAACACACATGAAAGTGGTAGTGGGAGCAACATTAGAAATGGTGACTGATCTGTCTGAGCAGCAAGTGATGGGAGATAAACTCCAGCAAGGGAGTTTTGCAACAGCACAGAGCTCAATATAGATGAGGAATAGGCAACATAGAGAATCAGGCCGAGCAATGGGGCGATGGGACTCCGCAGAGCCTTGCCACCCATCATGGAGACAGAACATTGTATGTCCTGACCTCTTAGATTCCAAACGTTCATTTCCTCCTCACAGCTGTGTGACCGACTGCTCCATCTGTCCAGCGCACCTTTCCCATGTTCATCAAGTTAAATCCTGCTCCGTCTTTCTGTCTGACTGTAGCTGCCGTTGTCTTGAGCAAGTCTGGTCTGACCTTTCAATTTAAATTAGATTCTCCCGGATAGTCACCCATCACATCCAACTTACTTTCCTCCACAACACTTACATGCTTTAATGATGATACATGTGTCTGTGACTATTTGTTTCGTATCCATCTCCTCCATCAGATTGCAGAGATCCATGAGGTCAGGGACTGTATCCATCTTTCCCCTTTGTCTATTGCTACTAGTAAGAAGCTGTCGATACAGCTTGAATGAGTGCAGCAAAGAGATTAAACATATATAGGAAAATCCATTCAGATCCCGCCCACACAGAATAGAAGCATCTTATAAGAGGACCACATTCCGGAACAGTCACATTGGCTAGGATTCAGAGTTCATTCCCATTTCCATCACCACCTAGGTTAGGAGACCACATCCCAGGTCATTTTTTCTTGTGACAAATTGTCTTTTCTTCTGTGACTTCACAGCCTTGGTGCCCATTTCCTCATTGCAAAATTGAGACATTGAAGCTTGTCCTACTTGACTCTAATATTTGGGGAAACACATTGAAGTTTAATATACTTCTATATAAATAAGGTACTCTAAAAAATAAAATATGAATTCATCTAAAATTCTGTACCTAATGTTTATTGACAATTGTCAGGTGAATGATTTTGGCTTCTCATTCCTGTTTGTTGTAATATTATTTCGAGTCACCACTGGTCAAAACAAAACAAAAACAAACAACCCAGAGATAAAACCATACAAAGCTAATTACTAGACCAAATATAAGATCTTGCTGGTTTAGTTCATGCCGGATGTCCTGGTGCTCCATGCATGTTCTCTTCATTAACTCAAAGGCACTGCTCAGAGCTTGTTCTTGGTCATTTAAGAGGACCAGACAGCTAACCTTCATAAGAAGTAAGCCTGGAATTCTCATGAATAAGTTTCAGCTCATTCCTGCTCTGGACACTGAGCATCTGGCTATTCATTTGATATTCATTCAGTAACAGCTGGAGGCACCAAAGTTAGTGGAACTTTCTGGGAAACATTTAGATTAGAAATACCAGCCACTTCAAATAGTGTTACATCACTAATAATAGTCCAAAGAAGACACAGAGGTGCTGTTAGGAGAAAATGACTTGGGGTTGGGACTGTCCCGAGATCTCATTCCCTTTTCCCTACGTGGGAACTTGAGTAAATCCCTTTTGTCTACCTTTCACTATTGACTTGGTTCTTTTAATTGACTTACTGAAAGTGGATAGCCAAACCTGACTTGGGGGAACACAGGCTATGGTTTATGTCTGATAACAGTGTTGAGCAAAACTGTGGCTCAAAGAGAAAAGTCATATTCATAGTTCTTTTGACTTTGGGCAAATTTGTTTTGTTATAGGATGCTAAGTCTCGTGGAAGGCACCACAGGAAATTATTCTTGGGTACCGCTTGGCATATTGTCTTTAGTAGACCATAAGCATGTTCAGCATCTTTTAATCCAAAAATATATTTATTGGAGGGTGGGGATGAGAATAATCATGCCTTTCATAAATGTAGGAAATTGCCAAAGAATAAACTTAATAAAAGTTTGAAAAGAAAAAAGGAATATTTATTGTCTATTTGCAGTTATGTAGGAAAATCTCATAAAATCTACCCTTATCTTTTCTGAATTAAGAGTTGCACTAAAAGCACAAAGCTTATGTAAAATAGGGTTTGAGGGGATAGCTCAACTGTTAAAACCTTTGTCACTCAGGCAAAAGACCACAGTTTGGATCCCCAGATGCCATGGAGAATACTGAGTGGATGGGGGAGAGATGTTAGCTCACTTGTCATTCTAGCCTTAGAAGGTAGAGATTTGGAATTTCTAGAGCAAGCTGAATGGCCGTATCAGCAGCTCTGGGTTTATTTAGAAAACCTGTCTCAAAAAGAAGAAGGTGGAAGAGCCACTGAAGAAGATTCCCACACTCTGTCTGAGCTTCCACATGACACACTTGCGTATGTACCACCACCAAATACCTGAGAAAATGGGAAAACTAAAAACAGCAGCAACAACAACAAAAAGGCAAAATAAAGGTGGAAACCATTCAGATTTGCCACACTAGAGATAGGATAGAGTCATACTCGTTAAGAGTCTCCTTAATATATTAATGAGTTTTGTCAGATTTAGATTGGGAAGAAAATTTTCTAGAATGTGATCATGCTTAGGAATGAGCTTGAACTTGAGTGATAGATAAGAAGTTAGTGGATGGCTAAAGCTCAGGGAAATTTTCAGAAGAGGGGGCGATAAGATTGTAAGAGCCTAAAGATGGGAAGGAGCAGCGATATGCAAGATACTCCACACAAGTTAGGGCTAAAGTAATCATAATAGGACTTTGCATGACCTGCACAATGACCAACATATCATTGAACTCCCAAAGTCTAGAATGGAACATAGGCACTACGATCCTTAAAGGCAAGTGATTAACAGCCACAATTGTGTTCCCCTATACTAAAGGGGAACACAAAAAAAGAGCTATAGGCAATGCTACTGAGTCCTTACACCTCATCAGAGAGGAGGACCCAGAGGGAAGTTTGACATGCACACTAAAGGGTGCTCCAGGAATAAGGGGAGAGAGAGCACTGGGAGAAAAGGAGAGAGGGGAGAAAGGACAGGGAAAAAGGAGGAGAGAGCAAGGGGATTCAGGGAGAGGTGAAGGGAGGGAGGGGAATGGAGTACTTATCAACCTTGTTTGAGTGGAATAGATAAATAAATAAATAGATAAATAAACAAACAAATAAATAAGCAGAATTTGGGGATGGGAAAAGGCAAATGAGAGCAAATAACAAACCACAGAGATTGGAATGAATCCACAGTGAAGGTGCCATCGAAGGGTGGGGGGGGGGATAATCTTTGATTTACAGTGTGAAAGCAAACACATACCCACTGCTTCTCACCCAAAACAAAAAACCAAAGCCCAGGGACCTTATCGAGATAGGCAACCTAGATATTTTTGTCCCCTTAGCGAGTCCTGCTTGCTCGATTTCAGATAGCTGCAGAGTGCCAGAGCTCTAAGGACCCTGTGCATTGTGATGTGCCCGCCGTCTCAGAGCACATTCCTCTATCCAGGGTTCCAAGGGTTCAAAGGCTGAGAGACGTAATGGCCAGCTTTCCATGCTCCATTAAGAAAGTCAGTTGTTCTGTGAGCAAAAGTAGACAATGTACCTAACTGTGAAGAGGGAAGAAAGTAGAGGGTACCATAAGCCACCAATAAATCATCTTGACATTGACCTTCGCCAGGCTCTCGAGTGGGCATTTTAAAGGCTAGAGTTGGAGTGCCTGAGTACTTAGAAGAACCCTTGCAAGCACAGAGTCATCAAAAAGCCAGCTGGTACAACCTCTTTTCTTTCCGACAGAAAAGTGGGTTTGCACTTGAGTGAGACACCGGCTTCAGACACCGCAGTGGAGAAAATGGACAACTAGGGACTAGGTGGTGGGAGAGTTGGCAGTCGAGACTTTGGAGTTCATCTAGCCCTGTTCTATTGCTTTCCAAGAGAATAAGGAAACGAGGCAAAGCTACTTGCGCAAGGTTTCATGCCAGCACCATCATTACCATCATCATCACATGTAGAGTGTCTCGTACCCGTCTGGCATAATCTGGGTGGTGAGCCTATGTGGAGTCACTTTAATGTTCACTGCAACTCTCCAAGGTAACTGAGGCCCAGAGAGACTGGAGCTTATAGATATTCCCAGGTGATAAACCATGGATCCAGGATTTATACTCAGCAAGGCTGGCCTCTGACTTGGCGCATCCTCTACAGACGCAGTGTCTGCAGGACATCAAGTAGTTAATGGTGGAGGAAAGGGACAAAGGCCTGGGGAATGAACTTATCTTTATGACTTTTCTTTTCAACACTTTGACATGGATAAGACATAGAAAATGGTCCATCATCTTTTCAGATGTGGTGAGATTAGGGATGATGGTTATAAGACATGCAGTAGGTAACAGAAACTTGTTCCCCAAAGATCTGTCATGAAGAATGAAATCCTCCAAGTTTCCATATTAGAGGAATGTGGGTAGATACAGCAGGTAGCCCCCAAACCAAGTGCCTGAGAATGGATGGAAGAGAACTCAGTTTGGCAGGTGGGTGTGTGGGACTCTACACTGTTTGCATCTGCCCGGTGCTTGGCTAATATTTTGAGACCCAGCAGCCGGCCACAGAAGGTTCTCACAGCTCCTCACCAACATGATCGGACTGCTCTTCCTCCTCCCCCGTCTCCTCTTGCCCTGATCCCCTCTCAGCCTCCTTCTTTGTCACCTTGACTTTGTTCCTACCTCTGGTGCTTTGGTCTTTGCTATAGTTTCTCCAGATATTTGAATGTTGATTTTCTTCTACAGGCCCTAATTTGGTTTATCTCTCTAGCCATCTTCATCCTGTGAGGTGTTAGGAGAAAAAAAAAATCTCTCATTCTTTTTTCACTATCTCATTGCTCATCCCATAACACTAGCCATCCCATGACTGCATACCTATCATCCTACTAACACACCTTGAAGAACAGTTTGATTCATAATAGAGTGTTGTATGCAAATCTGACATTATTAGAAACCAGATAAAGTGGTGTGTGTGTGTGTGTGTGTGTGTGTGTGTGTGTGTGTGTGTGTGCAGGTAGATGAGAGGAGGTCAGAGGAGGATTCTGGTGTCTTCCTCTATCACCTATCACTTTCTACATTATTCCCTTAAGATAAGGTTTCTCATTATCACAGTTACAGGTGTCAACTTGACAACTGAAGGCTTTGACTCAGGGCACATTTGTAAAGAATTAGTAGTTAAGCCCTAAGCAAGCCTGAGGAAGCTGCCTGCTTGATGGGCAAGGTCCAGCCCAAGGTGGTGGGACAAATCCCTGGAGGAAGCTGGTTGAGGAAGTTGGCATACTTTGGCATTACTTTGGCATACTGGGGTAGAGATGCTGTCTGGCAAGGCAAGTTCGCCCCTCTCTCAGCTATGCTGTGGATACAGGGTAGACAGTATGCCTCGGCCCTTGTGGTGTGGACTCTCGCGCCAAGCTAGAGTAAGAACTGTAACCAGCCCATCATAAGCCAAATCCATTCTTCCCATAAGCCATTTGTTGCAAATTGATTAGCAACATGCAAAGTAACTGCAACATCCCTGGAACCCGGAGTTCTTTGCTCTCTCCCAGCTCCATGCGCGGGTGCAGAGCATTGGACCTCAGGTTCTTTTGCTCCCACAGTAAGCACTCTCAGCCAGAAGACATCTCCCTAGGCCCCAGGATATGTTTCAAATAGGCTTGAAGGCTTAGCCATGTATGAACCAACTAGAAGAGCCAGGAGGGCCCTGAGAAAGTATGACTGTATGTGACGGATCCGTGTCAGACTCTGCAGAAGATACAGAGATGGAACCAGCTTAGACCTGGTGCACAGAACAGAAAGAGGTGGCTTTCAGGTCATTAAGAAGTCCTTTCATGGAGAATGCTGTCTCCGGTTAGGTGGGATAGTTCTGATCTCCCTGTTATTGAAGATGCCCAAGAATATGCAGAGAAGCGCCTTCCAGGGAAAGCTGTACAACAGACCTGAATATCAAAGGGGCTTAGGCCCTTTCATCTGCTGGTTGGCTCCCCCGGAGGGGGTCTGCATGTCAGTGAGGACCCAGGGGTGGTCTTTGAGCAGATGGAGGAATGACAGTACTTCCTAAGTGAAACTACTCTTCCAACCAAACATCAGAGCCGGTGCCACTCCTGCAACCTTCTCTCTACCTGTGGGTGAGCTCTGACTCCCGCCAGCTCTTTCAAGCTTTCCATTGTGAGAACCCAGACGACAGTGGGCCGGCCACCCAGGCAGGAGGGGCCCACCCCAAATCTAAGTAAGGGCTGCTCTATTTTGGTTTTCCATCGTGGAGCATCGAGTCTCATGCTTTTCTAATTTCGTGGTTATGAAAGGGCTCTGTTCTCTCTTGGTCCCTACCCCCACCCCCTTTTGCAGATCAAATAACAAGTGCACTGGACAGAAAGGAGCCGGAGTGAGAAAATGCATTTTTAATAAAACCCCATTGATTTTTTGTGGGTGCAAGTCAAGGAAAGAGGCACCTAAAGAGTCTTCTATCGCCTGCCACCTCCCCCCTCTCTTCTGACCTACTAGGGCAGTCACACATTGATTGGTTCCTTGCTAATAGATCGTGCCACCCGGTAGGGATCTCTGGGGACTAGCAGGGAGCTGGAAGAGTCACACGCAGCAGCCCAGCCCAGAGTTAATCAAACTAGCAACAGGATCTCAGGCGCAGCAGAGGCGGCGGCAGCGGCAGCAGCAGTAGCAGCAGCAGCAGCAGCAGCAAGAGGCAAGAAAGAGTAGCGGCGGCAGGCAGCATTATGCTTGATTACTGACAGGCACCAGCTGCCGCCACAGCCTCTCCACCGCACTATGTGGACTGTAGGATCTAGGCGCAGATTCCTGACTAATCCCCGAGGGCTGGCCCAGCCTGCGCTCCCCCCACTGCTAGCAAGCGATGACCACTCTTGTTAGCCCAAGTTGAAGGAAGCCCGGCGGCGCCTGGAAGCCAGGGGAGGCTGTACTCTTCAGAAGCCGCGCAACAGAGGAACATGAACTGAAGAGCAAACATGTATGGCAATTACTCCCACTTCATGAAGTTTCCCACCGGCTTTGGCGGTAAGGACCTCGCTAGGGCTTTGCTGGGTGAACCTGCCAGGAGGTGGGGGGTGGGAGGAAATCTGGGAACAGGATAAGCCATGTGGAATTGGAAGGAGAGCACATATGTTCCTATGCATGGGCAATGTGTGTGCCCAGTGTTTCAGGTATGCGTGTGCACAGGAGAGAGGGCAGAGTGGCCCCTTGGTGAAGGCACGTTGGCACAGCAGAGTGAGGGGGTCTGGGACATTCTAAGAAGAATCTTCACCAGCAAGCTTGAGAAGATCTGAGACAAAGATAGACTGAGAGAGCATTGTTACAGCCCCACAGGTTTGTGTGGGTGTGAAAAGTGGAAGAGTGAACGAAATTACTAAGACGTACCTATTATCTAATTTGTAGTGAGAAAAAGTGATTTAAGAGGCATTGCTTGTGTTAAGGGTCTCCAAGACACTTTCCAAGGAGGGCTAGATTGTTTTCACTTCAAAGCAGATTTTCCTACAATTGGATTTTCCGAAAGAAAACCTAGCCCTTTAATTTGCCATTCTGCTTGCCTTCCTGTTTTCTTCCCTTTTGATTTGCTAATAGCCTCTTCTCTCCTCCCCTGCTGTTGCCCCCAATTCCATTGCAAAGGTTGCTGCTGCTGCTTCTGCTTGGGGGGGGGGTGTCTAGATATAGGGCTGGGAGTGGGGAAGAGCTGGGTTTCTAGGAGGAGAAACCTATGAACCGAAGATCCAAGTAGCTAAGCCAAGTCAGGGTGGTCACTTCACAGAAGTTTCCAGAGGCTGCCCTTATGCCCACGCACATCATCCTAAGGGGCAGAAGTGACCCGGCCACTTTTGCCATGTGTAAACAGAACCAACAGTTGACCCACTAGCTTCAAGTCCATGACATCAAGTTCATGTCCTTGGGAACCAAAAGGAGAAATGGTGTCCCATGGATGGATTCTGGCAGGAAGGATGAAGGAGACAAGCAGCGAGGTCTTGAGAAGGGAAGTCCCTGTTCTGAGTTTCTCTGTGGACCAACTGGCCAAATGGAGTCAAAGGTGTAGGAGTAAAGTCTGCTTGCTTTGATGGACCAAACTCTCCGTGAGGAGTTATGCCTATTACAAAGTAGCCACAGCCCTTGTCCTGGAGCTTTGGGCCAGGAGGTGGCTCATTCATTCAGGATAGTTCTCTGAGTCAACAGGGTGCTGAGCACTGAGTGAATGTGAATGAGACACTACACTGGCTTTGCGCTGGGGCAGCTTTGTTAGGTAGACATGTGTAACGCTGTATGGTGTCCAGTAGCAATGGCATGGAGAGGTTGCTGCTCGGACCCCAGAGCGAAGTCCCAAGTCCAAGTTATCTGGGCCTGGCTGGTAGCTGAAAGTGCTGTCCAGTGCTATGATGTGGATGTGCAGCCTCCAGGTTATAGTTGGGTTTTCTCAGCCCCTGTCTCAGTCACATTCAAGGCTGAGAACAGTGTTTCTCTTTATGCAGAGCTTGTTTGTGTGATGATAACATTTATTAGCTTCCAGATTCAGGAGGTCATGGCTTCCAGACTGGAGACAGAAAGTTTTGCCTAAAATTCCGTGGTGGATGCCTACTGAACCCTGGAATCAGTTAGCATCTAGAGGCATTAAGGGAGTGAATGGATCTGTCCTTTGAATAGCTTCTGAAGCTGAGATCTACAAGGCAGGAACTAGGTGCCTAAGGTAATGAAGGATAGAGTTGTAGAGTGTTTCCAGAAAAGTCCCTGACTCAAATTTAGAATTGCTTTCACATTATGAAGCAAAGAAGAGTACACACACACATACACCCTCATGCACACACAATGGTATCATTGACTTTGGTCCTTAGGGTTTCATTGCCTAGCTGTGTAACCTTAGGCAAGCTACTGAACCTCTTTAGGATTTAGCATTTTCATCTATAAAAATGGAATTTGTAATCTCATCCTTAGAGTTCTATTGTGAGAATCAAACGAGCCAGCACAGAAGTGTGGTCCGTACATTTGGTACCAGATGCAAGTAAATATTTCAATCCCCCTATTAAAATGTAAAATGTAACCCCACCCCTTTTGCTGGCTTCAATTTTCATAATTGCAGGGGCTCTGAAATCCAGTGTAATTGGGTTTCAGATTGGCCTAACACGGAGAGGGGTTGTTTAGATGCCTCCTTTTCTGTGGAAGGACTGGTTATTTTGTTTGGTTCTGTTGATGGTTCCTGTTTTGCTTGCTTGAATCAATTAAGACAAGGCCTAAATTCAAAGGCAAAGGATTCTGTCTCTGTTTGCAGGGAGGTCTGCCTCCAAGCTTGCAGTGTAGGACTGGGCTCTATGGCAGATTTGGGGAAACCTGGGGTGTCATCTGTAGCCATCCTGCCCCTACCGGGACAGCAAGTTGTGCCGCGCTTCCTAAATCATGGAAGGGCAGATAACTCCTGCACTTTGGTGAATTAGCAAATGGAACGGCAGAGGACTCAGGGATTTATCTAAGAGTCGCTCGAGGAAGTCAAGTCACTCCTGAGAAGCAGCACCTGGGGTTTGAGTCTGTCTGGGTCCTGCTGCCCAGTGTTAGTGTTTCATCTAGGAAGATCACACCTACTGAAGGCTGATGCCCACCTGGGCTGCAGTGGCCCACAGAGCTACCTGCTCCTCCAGCTTGATCCTTGCCCTGGGTGGTGGGAGAATCCTTCTTTTCTTGACCAAAGCCTGCGACCCTCTAGCCGATTGTGGATGAAATCATGGAGAAAATCAGTAGACTAGGAACCAGTGACTTTGACCCGGAGGCCACCTGCCATCGTGACTGCCCTGTTGAGATAACTCAGTTCTCAAGACCATTTAGGAGGATGCAGACCCCAGGGCTGGTCGCTAGCATGCTCCTGTCGTGGAGGAGGAGTCTCAACTTCAGAGGTAAAAGACCCTCAAGAAGGTCTCACAGTCTGAGAGTGCTACGGCTGGGGACTTGGACCTAGGCAGTCTGGTTCCAGGTCTGTGTTCTACTCGGCTGCCTCTCGAAGCTTCTATACGTGACCCACTTGCTCTGCAGGGCCAGGATGACAGCATAACCCAGGCTGGGGTTGGGGCAGTCTGGCTGCAGCTGTGTGTCATTGAGATATAAGCCACAGAAAAGTTTAAAAGCAACAACGACCTCTGGAGAATTAGCTGGGGACTTTTAGGGACCTACTGACTTGCAAGACCCCTGTCCAGCTGACGGGGCCATTGGCATAGAGAATGTACCTTGCTATCTGAGAGGAGTGTTGAGCTAGCAGTGCTTGTGTACATATGCCTGCACGTGTGTGTGTGTGTGTGTGTGTGTGTGTGTGTGTGTCTGTGTGTGTGTGTGTGTTTGCTACAACACATATTTCTCCTCCGCAGATGTGTGGGTGTTTAATTGGAACCTTCCACGGGCGTAAGTGGTTAGGGTTTATGTAGGAAGGAATAACTGTTTATGAGATTTAGGAAGGAACATATTTAGTATAAACTATTTTCTGAAACATTTACAATCTTACCAAGAGGTAGAGGGAGCTGAATAGCAACTGAGAGAAGAAACTGTGTGGAGAGTCGTCTGAAAGCGCTGCCTTTTCCTCCCCCCTCACTATGTGCAACTGGGACTGTAGCGAGCTGGGCCCCCCAGTCTCTGGTGTCTGGTGGGCCGGAACTCCCAAAGGAAGATACTGCTTTGTTTTCTAGTATGAAAGTCGAGGACAGAGTCCAGGGGATGGAAGCACTTTATTTTCTAAAATTTCTGGATTTGGGTGGCTCTCATGAGATGAACCGAGTCATCCTCACAAAAGAGTGAAAATAGGTCCAGTGAGATGGCTGGAGGGTAAAGGCTTGACGACCTGAGCTTGATCCTCAGATCTGACCCACTCAGTGTGGTAGAAGGCGAGAACCAACTCCTCTAAGTTTTTCTCTGACCTACACACACACACACACACACACACACACACACACACACACACACACAATTAAATAGTTTTTACATTTACCTATTTAAGAGTGGAAGCAGTAGCTAACATTTACTAGGTACCTAGGTGTGTATTGCATCATCTACCTCATTTGGTATTCTCAAGGACCATAAGATAAGATGTCATTATTATAGTCAGGCCCATTTTACTGACAGGAAAGTAGAGCCCCTGGGAGCTCAAGTAGACTTCCCCAGGTTACCTGACTGATACAGAGCAGGGACCAGGCAGGATCTAGATCCAGACAGCCTAAAGTCAGTGCTGCTATGCTTAACGCTACAATGTGCTGGTTACTCCCAGAGGGGGAGAGAAGGCCGGGTGGGGGTGGGAAAGAGTCTCAGACCACCCTTATTCCACACAACGTGCCTAGCACATTTTTCCCTCTTTTGAATCCCTGTAGTAAATGAATATAATTCCCGAGAGAGCGTCTGGGGGCATAGTTCAACTGGAAGGCCTGAACTCAATTGCTAAAACCAGCATTAAAAAAATGGGCACAGTGGCTTAGGTTTCTAATCCCAGAACTGGGGAGGCAGAGAAATAGCAGATCCCTGGAGCTTACTAGCCAGCAGGCTAGCCTATTTAGAAAGTTCCAGAACAGTGAGAGACCTCGTAGCCAGTACCTGAGAAATGACATACAAATTATCTAACTTTTTACTTGCTGGGTTCCAAGACAGTGAGCAACCCTGTTAAAGAAAGAATGACAGAAAAAAAAGAAAGAAAAACAAGCGTGAATATCATTTAGGAATGACACTCAAGATTATCCTCTGGCTTCCATATATATATATGAACACACACACACACACACACACACACACACACACACACACACATGCACACACACACGTGCACACACACACGCACACACACACTCACACTCATACCTGAGAAGAAGAAGGAAGAGGCTAAACAAAGATTAGCATTTCATTTTTTCCTAGGTAGATCACACTTTAACACATGCATCTGGGTTTTCGCATTCTGAGGTAGAGGTCAACAAACTTTTTCTCTAACAGACCAAGCAGTAAACACTGTCGTCTTTGCAGGGAGCACCATCTTTAAACAATTACTCACATGTTCAAGACAGAACTAGCCATAAGCAGTGTGCAAACTAGCACATAGATGTGGCTGTGATCTAGTAAGACTGCTGTCCTAGGGGATTCTGTCTGGAGAACTTTTATTACCATTTCAAATGGATCTTCCTTTAGCAAAGACTGTAAAACACCCTTCTGTGGGCTTCACTGCCACAGCACTGAATTCTGTCAGCCAGGAAAAGTGACCCATGGATCATCTACTTCAACTGTCCAGTTCCCAGTGAAGACATTGGGAAAGCATGTGTGGCTTGCCCAAGACTTAGGGATGTCTGAAGTCTTCAAAATGCATCTTTCCAAGCCCCCCAGAGCCACCTGAGGAGGCAGGAAAAGGAACAGAGGCAACACAAGACATAGAGTCTTTTGGAAAAACAGCTCAACCCTATAAGCTGCATGGATGGGAAGAGTTGACCTCACCTAAAATGCAAGCATCGATTTTTTTTCAAGCCTGGAAAATTGTAAACATGCAATAAAAGTTTGTTTCCTTTTTCCATGGAACATTTGGAAACTGGTATTAGATCCATTTTACTGGTCCCTCAGTGCCGTGTTGGAAGCAGTTTCTTGGGAGGCTTGGGGCTCAGACAGTCTATCTTATTGCATCCTCAGCAATTTGGGGAGCAGAGTAGAAGCTGGAGAGTAGGGAAGTATACTGATGGGAGGATGCTTGCAATTCGTTCATTCATTCAGCTCCAGGGCTAAACACCTGATGTGTGCATGGGCTACACAGGACACCAGGGCAAAGGACCCAGCCCCTGCCCAGCAGCTGCAGGCTCCAAAGCCTTCAGGACATGTGGAGAGGCATTGTTTCTGGAAATTTCTCTCAGACTGAGATTAAATGAGTGGACCTGAAGGATTCAGGTATTTAGAACCTAAGAAGAGACACTGCCATGGGTCTCCTCCAGCCCACCCCATGGTTAATTAACACTGAACAGGATGTAGCTCACGGCGAGTAAGATAAGATGAGGGCAGCCTTTGGAAAGAAGTCTAACCGTGTTAGAGACTGGGAGAGCTTCAACGAGAGCTCCAGAGGAATGGAGAAAGGGATGGAGCCAGGGATTCAAGGACTGGGCACAGTGGATGTTGAGACTTGGGCATGTGTCTCATGTGCCCACTGGCACGCACGTGCATAGGGCACAGTGTGCCGGAGTATGACACTGGCTTGAGGGGACAGATAGAACTCTTCTATTGTAGGGTCCCCTGAGGAGTCCTATTTGTTAGTGACAGCAAAACAGCCACCCACACCAATTAGGCTTATGATGAAATTCTGGGTTAGGAACATGGTATGCGAGTGGAAGGCCATGAACTATACCCACAGGTGGACAGAGACTGTGCGAGGCAGGGCTCTAATCAGCAAGCCTTCTTGAAAGAGCTGCTTTGGCATCTTGGGTCTCAGTCTCCTCGTCTGTCCAGTGGGCATTGCTCTGCCTTACAGATGGCTCTGCTCCTATTGAAGCTGGAATGAAACAGACAGCGGCTATGAGAAAAATGACTCTATGGAGCCTGGCTTAGCCTGGAGCCTGGCACATAGTCAGCACGCAGTAGTTGCCATGGAAACAGTAGCATCTACTTATAATGAGTTTTATGAATGTAAGCTTGCCTCAAGAAATTAGAAGACCTGGAGGCGTTAACCTGTGTGTTCCTGAGCTGATCTACCAGCTTCTCTGGGCTCATACCCCACCCCCTTTAAAAAATCTCAGATCCTTGAAGGCCCGAAAGTCTGGAAGCAATACGGTCTGAATGCATGACATAATTAATTGGGGAAGGTGATTAAATTAGGCATGGCATAAACTAGTGTACATTTGCTGATTCACAAAAAAGGAATCATAAAAGACAAGAAGGTTTGTTAGGCAAATAAGACAGTGGGAGAAACACAGCCTATTTAGATACATCTGTTTTCCTGCCATTTAGAAAGCATAGTAGGCATGACATTAGCATATTAACGGGGTGTTAATTACAAAAAAGAATCTTTTAAAGCAGGTTCTATAAAATCCCCACTTAGTAACCATTAGCTTGTAGTACTTGAAATACCAACTATTCACGTGTGTTACTTAGAAGTAATAAAATTGTAATTTAAAAGTAATCTGCCAACTTGTCACGAATTTAGACTGATTTTTCTCTCAATTGATCCAAATGAGTGAGGTTTTGCTATAATTATATATAATGCATGCAATAATGAGGCTGATCATCAATCCTTCCCTACTTTTTACGACCTCCATCATCAGAGTTTTTAGCAGAGGAGGGTGGGAATGAAGGAAGGGGGATGGGGAGGGAAGAGAAGCAACGAAGGGGAAAGGAAGAAAAGCATCTGTCCCGCTCCTGGTCCTTAAAGAACTAGAAGGAGCCACTTCCTGACCGGCCAGCTGGTCTTCTTCAGGGGCTGTATGAATGCAGGCGGAACTGCCCCATGCAGCTGGGGGAGGCTGTCTGCTTTTGCAGCTGGTCCAAGCTGGACTGCAAGCAGCAAGCCAGCAGCTGCATGGACCGTCACTAACGCATCCTTTAAGCCTCTCCCTGGCTTTCCCACCAGATGCCCAAGGTGCAGCCGACAGCACAGGCTGAGCCTCAGTGGCAGACTCGTCCCTTCTTTACATTCTCCACTCTGGATGAGTTCCTCTTTCTTCTCCCCGGACAAAGTCAGAGCAGGCTTTGTGGCCAGAGGAAGGCTTCTCAGTCTGGCATGTTTCTACTGTAGCTCCCCACTCCTTGGGATCGTTACGTGTTTTCCACACCTGTGGAGACACCCGTCTCTGAGCCAATCATGTTGGTGCAAAGTATCTGCTCACCTGGCCCTAATATTGTGTGAAAGTACATTGGAAAGTGCAGATAGCCGTCGTGGACAGCTATCCAAACATGTGTGTATCGTGGCAAATCCCAGGGTGAGGGAGGCTCCCATGTGGAAGGCTTGCACTTGGGCTGCTCTGGGAGCTGCAAAAGCGAACCTGAGCTGGGGTTTGAACTGTGAGGGGTTGAGGTCTCGGTGGGAGGGTCCTGTCAGCAAGGCTTGAGGATCAGATATTGGGGAGGGATCACGAGCTGGACTGGGAAGAGCCAAGAAGGTTTATCCTGGGAAACTTCTGGAAGCTGGAGTTGTATGAGATGGAGGGACTGGGATTAAACTCCAGATCTGCTGTGTTTCCACAGACTGGTATTCTTCTATGTGTAATTTTGTTTCATTATCTCTTGAGTTTCAAATCTGTACAAGTAAGGGACAAGAATTGCAACAGCCTCAAAATACATGAAACATGCATGACAATGTTAGAGTGGAGCGCATGGCTTTGTACAATGAATATTATGCTCTAATAAAAAAATCAATGAAAAAAAAGAGCAGCAGCTTCCAAGTGCTGTCTGTGTGAGGTGAGCGAATGTATGTAAAATGTTGAGCACAATGTCTGACTCATGGCAATAATATCAGCTATTGTTGTTATTCAGGAAGAAATGACAGGAAAATGTCAATTAAAACTCTTCATGTGGCAGTCCTCTGCCGAACTTGCTCAGCAGCCTGCCTGTGTATTCAGAACCTTGTTAGGAAGAGATGTGTATGTTTTCCTTAGACAAAGAACAAGTCAGGCATTGAATAGTCTATAGTTGTTAAGCTTAAGCACCACACTCCTGCCCTGGAGATAGGAATCAGGCTCGGGTATGGGAGAGACCAGAATGGGTTGGAGGCCCTGGGATGGCCCTGACTTCACATGGGGTATCCTGCTCTGAGAATCTTTCTTCTTCCCCGGGGTGGGCATCAGCCGTTATCAATGGTCATGACAAGATTTCATGCCTTCCTGGAGAGGGTTGCTGACGGGAAAGTGAACTCTCTACCCTGGCACGGCTGCGAAGGACTGGCTGCGCCAAGGCGTTTGCTCCCTTGTCTGGCCAGTCAGGAAGACAGCAGGCTGACATTTCACTGCTATTGGCTGAGGATGTGGTTGCTAAGCAACTTCTTTACCTTGGTAAGAATTCTGTACTTCTCAATACCAGCTTCTCTTTTCTCTCTCTCAGTAAGTATCTATCTCTTTCTCTCTCCTGTGTTTCTGATTCCCATCCCTTCTTTTTCTCTTCCCTCCTCTCTTTTGTCTGTCTTTCTCTCTCTGTCACACACACACACACACACACGTTCTCATTTATTATTAAGGGATTTCAAACATGTTGGTTCTGGTAACTACCAGGAATATTTATTTCCTTATGAAAAATAATTTTTGCTGATGAACATCTAGCTATGTGCAATAATGAATAATTTAGTTATGTTTTTTAAATAGTTAGCCAATATATTATTTTTTGAGCACCGCCAAGTTCTAAGCACAGCGATAGGTACCGCAACGATCCATTCTTTTGACACTGTGAGTGACGCATGCAGCAATGTGAGTTGTATCACGTTCATAGCTACCCTGGGTGCATGTGGCCTGTAGGTCTTAGTTTGAATGCATCTGAATACAGCCAGGGAGTGACCAACTTTGAGAATCATCCTGGATGCTTCTACCTCCTTGCTTCGCTCTGAGATTTCCCAGGCTCCGCCCGCCAGGGCCAAAAGAGCAGGTCACTTGCTGTGTCTCCCTGGTGCTGTTTACATGGGACCTGGGACCCTGACTCTGCGAGACCAGCTCTGGTGTGGGTGTGAGAGTGTGTTATATATGAGTGTGAGTACAGTGGGAGGCCTAAGGGTGATGTTGAGAATCATCGTCGTTTGCTCTTCTACCTCATTATTTTGAGACTCTAATCAAATTTAGAGCTCTCTGGGGATTCCCAGGCTCCACCCTCCAGTGCTGGTATTGCAGTTGGGCTGCCATACCTGATCCACATTCTATGTGGATCAGGGAACCTAAACTCTGGTCCTTTGGCTTTCATTAATGCAAGGGCTCTAATGCTGAGACATCTCCCCATCCTGGCCTTTTTAATCTCTGCATACATAATGTGCTGTAACTCTCAACTCAGATGTAGTCTCTTCCTCTTCCTCTTTACATAGTGGTAAGAGTTTTAACTGCTGCCAGTTGGCCGGAGGTCTCAGGTCCTCCTGGTGGTCCTGGGAAACGGGCAGGTGTATCTCAATCCACTGCTAAGAAGAGCTGCCATTTAACGATGTCATGTTCCTGGCTCAAATCTACGTGGCTGTGAGGGATTTACGTCTCTGATCCAGCGGGGTTGGGGTTATCAGAAGAGGAAGGGGTGCCAGTCACGGGATGATAGTCATGGGCGATGGGATACAACAGCAAAGCGCCTGACAGTACATTGTTCTTGGACTCTCAGCCCCCAGAATTATGATAAAATAAATTTCAGCTGTTTAAGCTCTGCCAAACAGAAAAGTTACCTGGCTGGAAAGTGGCGGAACCTGGAGCTCAACCACCTTAGAGAGCTTTGACCTCAGTGCTTTCGTTTCCTCCAAAGGACTGCACCCCCCTCCAAGCCATGGTGGCACAACAAGGGACTTTGGAAACCACGATGGTATTCTTTCTCTAAGGAGTGCTTGCCCGGGATTCACTTCTCGTGACCTCCCCATCTCCAGCATTGCAAACATAATGGCTCGAAGGTCTAACCAGGTCCCCTCAGTCAGTGGGTTAAACCGAGACCACCCCAGATCACCCTGGTGTGCACCGCTTTCTCTCTAGGGCTCAGGAGTCACACTCCATGCAGTGTTCATGGACCCAAGCTGGGTGGGTCGTTATATGCCAATTTTAGGCTGGGACAAGTGATGCTCATCAGATACAGCTATTTTTTAAAAGCACTGACTGGGAAAAGGAAAATAGACCCTGTAGAATATAGACTAGAAGAATTTTCTAGGCATCTGGGCAGTGGGCATGTTGCAATAGGAAGAGCTGGAGTAAGGGATTGTCTCAGTTTATTCCCACTGTGGACTAGGGGATTTAAAAGTAATAGAAGTGTTGCTCATGGTTGTGTTCCAGATCAAAGCATCGATGGATTGTGTCTGCTGAGGGCTCCCTTTCTACTTCCAAGACAGTTCCTCTCGTGATTCTGTGTTCTTAGGTGCAGAAGAGACTTGGAAGGACCACACAGCATTCGGAAACTTTTTTTTTTTTTTTTTTTTTTTAATTTTTTATTATTATTTATTCAACTGTGTGCATATGCGTGTGTATGTGTGTGCGCGCGTCTGTGTGTGTGTGTCTGTGTATGTGTAGAACCACGGACGAATTCAAGAACCACCATGGGCGCCTCCACCTCCTTCTGCCCCGGGATTCACAGGCTCCGCCCTACCAGGACCAGAAGCGCAGGCCACCCCCGCTTCCGCCTGGCGTCTATACGTGGAATCTGGGATCCGAACTCAGGACCTTCCGCCTGCAAGGCAGAGGCTTAACCCCTGAGCCACCTCTCCAGCCCCAGCATTCGGAAACTTCTATAAGTACATGAAGGTGGTGCCTTGATGTCGCATTCACCTTCCCGAGGCCCCATGTCAAGTTTGAGAAGCTCACATACATTCAGCCCAAGGGCTGACAGGCCTTAGAAATTGGCTCTCAGATTTTGGCAAGGCATGCCCTGGGCAGATCAATACATAAATAAATACCACTCATCCTTCAAAGGGATCTTGGGCACTAGTCTCTTGGCTGGGACTGGTGGAAATTCCATTGATTTTTCTGTTCTAGTTCACAGTTTAAGAGTGAGGAAGGGAAAGACAAAGACATAGCCAAGTTTCCGGAAAACCGTGGTGCCTTTTGGTACATGGGCTGTGGTTTCCATGCAATTGCGAAGAAAGGCAGCAAGGAAGTAAGAGACGCTGACAAAAATACTACAGCAGGTTTGCTTTTGGGTCTCGAGAATGGATTGATTTTCCATCGAGAAATGCTTTTATTGTAGAAATCATAGTTCTCTGTCTTTTCCACAAGTATAGCTAATTATTTCTAAAAACTGGGTCATGGGAAGGGACAGAGTACCAGAAAGTATTTGTGTAAGATGTATTTTATTCTGTTTTTTTTTTTTTCAAAATGTGGTTATAAATTGATCCACCTCTTCTGGGTCATTTTAAAGACCACGGAAAACCAGATGATTTGAATTCACTGTGTCATTCTGTCTCAACAAAGTGCCGTTCCCAGAACTGCACATTCATTTCACTAATAGCAGCAGTAATACACTTTCAATTTCAATTTTTTTCATGCTATCATCTTATTCCATTTTTGAAGCAACTCAATTATTCTTGGGTCTATATTTATATATTTCTGCATGAGCCTATGACTCTTTGAAAACATTCATTCCATGTTAATTTCCATCATTTTTATTTAGACTATTTCCTTCCTACATGGAGTAGTCATTATTTTCTTCATTGCTGTGACAAAATGCCTGAGAAGTAACTAAGGAACTAGGAGTTTTCCACTTTGTTTTTTGAGACAGGGTTTCTTTGAGACCTGGGACTTGCCAGTTTGGCTGGGTTGACTGGCCAGAAAACCCTAGGGATCTGCCTGTCGCTACCTCCTCAGTTGATGAGATTGACTCGTATCACTGTGCCCAGCATTTTTACATGGATTCTGGGGATGAACTCAGGGACTTTCCCAACTAAACTATCTCCTCAGCCCTGGATGGATTTTTTTTTTCTTTTGGCTCACACAGGTCAGAGGATAGGCCATCATGGTGGGGAGGGCATAGCAGCAACAGGACTATCTCCTATCCATGGTGGCAGTGGGAATTGGGAGACTGCTTGCTCACATCTCCATAGATCAGGAAACAGAGAAAGGGGAATTGACAGCATTCACCTGATCTCCTCATTTCCCCCTTTTCATGCCTCTCGTGAACATATTCATGGGATATGGCCGCCTACATTTGGAATGGATCTTTCCTCCTCAGTTTAACCTTTCTGGAGATAACCTCAAAGATGTGTCCACAGGTGTGCCCTAGATAATTCCAAATCTAGTCAGCAATCACATTTGTTCTTCTTTCTGACATCAATTATTGCTTTCTAAAAAGCTTGAGTAGCTGTCTCAAAAATGGTAATTTTAGATTTAGAAGGTAAGAGCTCAATTACTTGCTATAAATCAAAATAAACAATTAAATGAAAGAATTATCATTTTTTGAAAGTTCGCCTACACACTGCCTAACCCATAAGGTGCCATTCCTCGGGAATATCTTGCCTGTCTAACTGTCCTAAATACTGGGTTTGATCTTAGGGAGGCAGAAACACCAGTAGCCTTTTAAAAAATTCTTTGAAGTATTCATACACACACACACACACATATAATGAATTTACACATTTTCATCCTCTACTATCTACCCCAACCTCCTCCTATCCAACTCCATTTACTCATCTTTCCAACCAATCTCCCTCTTACTTCCTTGACCCCCTGTATGAATGACCCATTTGACCCCACCCAGAACACCTGCATTGGCGAGTGCCCCATGAACAGCCCACAAGCGAGCAGACCCTCCAGTAAAGAGGCTCCTTGTCTCTCTTCTGGCACCAATCCCAAATAGTTTCTCAGGGTAATGCCATATCCCTTGAGATCCTTCCCCCTCTGTGCAGAGTTCTTGTGGAGGTCTAACACCAACAGTCTTTATCGGGTCCGTTTAAAGAACAAGGAAAAGCGTGCAGGCCCTGAGGTTTGTGTTTGGGACTCGAGGCCTTGGGAGCAAGGGCGAGTGCTTCCTCAGGGGGCTCAGCCATGGGGGAAAGACAGCTGCTGTGTCAGTGGCGTTTATAGCCTCCTCTCTCACCTGTCACACTGGCTTAGTAACGGACTCAGGAGATACACCGGTTTCTTTAAATGTCACAGCCCCCCACAGTCTCAGAAGGATAAGTATTTGTTCTTTCCAGTCAGTGACCATCTGGAAAGGTTTTTGGTTGTCCTAGCGTGCATTCCAGAAAGCTGCCCTCTTTTCTCTCCTTTAAGCTTGAGATCACTTCGTAATTGAGTCACCCCGCACTTCGTGATGTGGATGGCTCTCCACATCATCTCCACTGCCCTTGAGAGCAAACACAGGAGTGTGCGGGGGCTTTGGAATCCAGGGAAACAAAAATGGACTTTCTTTTCCATTTAGTAGAAAAAGTAGAAAAATCCCCAAATACGGGCTTATGGTATAATAGATGAAGCCATGGGCTGCTATTGAAAGACATGTAAGAGGGTCTGGGGAAACAGCTCAGCTGGCAAAGTGCTTGCTACAACAGCATAAGAACCCGAGTTTGTCCTCAGAACCCACATAAAAAGCTGAGAGTAGAAGTTCACTTGCAAACCCAGTGTTGGGAGGCAGAGAAGTCCGTCATGTGGATCCCTGGAGGTTTGCTGGCCACCCAGCCTTGCCTAAGCGGCGAGCCTCAGATCCCATAAGAAACTCTGTCTCAAAAGACAAGATATGGGTTGGAGAGATGATTCGAGGCTTAAGACTCTGCCTCAAAATTAGAAGGACTTGAGTTCAGATTCCCAGATCCCACATTTGAAAAATGCCAGACAGAAATGGCGGTGGACTGCACTTTCACCTCTGGAAGACAAAGCCTGGGAAATCCCAGAGTGAAGCAAGGATGTAGAAGCAATCCACGATGATTCCCAAAGTCACCTTGAGGCCTCCACAGGCTCACACAGTGCCCTCTGATACACATAGACATATACATACACAATAAAATAAGATAAAATAAAATAAGATAAGATACAATAAAACAGACAAGGTAAGGGGCCACTGGGCGATGGTGTTTGGTAATGGCCGTAGCTGTTCAAACCTCATGACCTGAGTTTAATTCCCAGGAACCCATTTAAAGGTGGCAAGAAAGAAGAGAATCCACAAGTTGCTTTGTGACCTCCACATGCATGCAATAGCATGTGCATTCCCCCCATACACAAACACAACTAATAATTATAATAAAAACAATAAAAGCTAGTAAATAAATAAAAACATGTCAAAAAAACCAAGATAGGGCTTGGAAGATAGTTTCACCATGTAAATGCTGACAAGCATGAGCACCAGAGTTTAGATCCTGAATACCCACAAAAATACCTGGCATAGTGGCATACCTTTATTACAGCTCCAAGAGGTAAAGACAGGGGATCCCTGAAGCAAACTAGCTTCGGCTAGTTAGCCAAACTAACTGAATGGGTGGGTTTTGAGTTTAAGTGAGAGACTTTGACTCAGTGTGGAAAGTGAAAAGGGTGGAGGAAGACACCAGATATCAACCTTTGACCTCCATATGTGTGTGTTCACACACGCACGTGCACTTCCGGAGGCATGTGCTCACACACTGCACGTGCAGCTCCATATGCGGGCGTTCACACGTGCACATGCACCTGCACGCATACTCACATGTGAGCACCACATCCACCTGCAAAAACAAACACATCAAGATGGACACTTCATGAGAGACAACCCCTGAAGTTGACCTCAAGCAATAATTTTACACATGTTTCTCTGCATCTGTCTTCACACGCCAGCTGCCCAGGGTCCAGGGCCACAGTTCAAGGTTGTCTGCTCTGTCGTGTTTCCTAGGTTCTGTTTTGCAGATCCTCTCTTCTGGAGAGAGTGTCCCTTGCTGGGCTCCCAAGATGCAGAGTCTGCTTCGCTTTTGTCTACAATTAGCTTCTGGCTGCTGGGGGCCGTGGGTTCAAGTGATATGATGACCACTGGCTACTGCCGGGTGCCTCTATGCCCGACATCCCTTCTATAGGCACTAGCAGCCGCAGCAACCTGTCCCTGGAGTCGAAGTCCTTTCTGTAGGCCTGTCTGCATTTGCCTTCCTGCGGCCATGACGTCATGCTCAGCCATTCCAACCGGCACATGCATGCACGGACTTTAGCCTTGCTCTGATGCTCAGAGACGTATGAACTTGGGGTGGGGAATCCTGGAGCAGCCTCGGTGCCTAACTCATTCTTGTAGTTTTTCCTGAGTGAGTCCGCTCAGGCCATAGGAACAAGGTCTGGGGACTTTGTGAGACACGTCCTTGTTGCATTTGCTGTGGATTCAGGTCAGGTCAAAGTGGATTTCAGGTGGCATCCCTGGAGACAGCAAGGACACTCCTGTCCTAGGCTGGACTCTCTCCCTTCCTTGCAGAAGGAAGAAGAAGGTCTTCATACAGCTAGATGTGTAGATCTGAGCTCTTGTGTATATATGTGTATGTATAGGGGTGGCCAAAAAGACGGAAGGATACAGGAAACTAAAGGAGAGGTGTGTGGGTGGGCCTCTGCCCCCACAGTACTCTGTCTTGGGCTCCCCTAACCGCTTATCACCTGTGCTCTTCTCTCAGGTTCCCCCGGTCACACTGGTACCACATCCATGAGCCCGTCAGCAGCCTTGTCCACAGGGAAGGCAATGGACAGTCACCCCAGCTACACGGACACCCCAGTGAGTGCCCCGCGGACTCTGAGCACTGTGGGGACCCCCCTGAATGCCCTGGGTTCTCCATATCGAGTCATCACGTCTGCCATGGGTCCACCCACGGGAGCACTGGCAGCACCTCCAGGAATCAATTTGGTTGCCCCGCCCAGCTCCCAGGTAAGTGTTCTTCCTGTCCAAGACCAACTCAGACATCCTTAAAGCCTGCAGCTGCTCCTGCAGCGGACGACCAGCAGACCGAATACTTGAGCTGGAGCCCTCAGCGGGCGCTCATTATCAGCCGCGGGGACACTTGGCTCACCTCTGCAGAGTGTCCTTCCGCAGTGCGTGTGCATTCGGGCTGGGCACTTGATACTGTTTGGTTCAAGAGACTGTGGCGACAAGGGGCTTCTCTGGTGGATTTAACTCGTGTGGTTTGGCCATTTCTCAGGGATGTCTATGAACCTCATTTATTCTTCTCAGTTCGAATAATGAGTATCTCAGCAATGCTCTTGTTAGTACAGAATGCAGAAACAATCAGGGCAAGGTCTTTGTTCTCCAGGAGCTTTCAGTGGGGAGGAGAGATGGCAGGCATGCCATAGAACAAATCCAGAACAAAGTACATGCACATTCGTATTGTCTCCCACATTGTGGGAAGTCAGGGAAGAAATCTGACCTTAACTCTCTGTATCTCCTTCTGCTTCAATGGAGGAGAAAAGGCATGTGCACAGATGCGACCTGTGGCTCCGTGGAGCCTTCAGAAGGACCAAAAGATATCCTTTCCTTCCTTCTAATGAGGCCATGTGAAGATTGTCCTCTTTCCCCTCTTGAAGTGGTTGGTCGCTGCTGTGATAATGCTGCACAAAAGTCCCCTAGTCATCAAAGCTTAAAAAAAAACAAATATTTATCTTCCTACTCGCAAATCCACATGGGGGCTAGGATGCTCGTGCTTCACTATGGGCCTAGCAGGCTAGTGCGAATGTGTTCCTTGAGTCCAAGCTACAGAGTCAGCAGCCGTCTTTAAGGTCTCTCTTACATGTGCACAAAGGCCTCTGTTCACACCACGGTCAGCTCGGTGATTGGTGGATAAGGAATAGGCCGTGTCTATTCTAGTGGGAAGTTCTGCAAGGATGTGGAGTATTGGGAATAAAGATTTAGGGACAGTAACCCACCCTTCATACCTTCCTCTGAGCAACAGCTCAGAACCCTGTGCTCTGAATATCTAGGGACAGAATTGGCAGCCTTTCTGACATTCCACTTGTCTGGACTACAAAGTATGCAGACATTTGCATAAATATTACTCCGGATATTTATACAATGGTGCCTTCAGATGACATTGACACAAAATAGGTAGACCGAGTCAGCTAGCTTGCTCATCCTCTTAGAGGCAGATTTCATCCAATCATTTGAAGGTCTGAAGAGAACAAAAGGCTTATTCTCATGACAAGTAAGAAAGAACTCCTCTTTGTCATGTCTACATGGTGGGAGCTTACTTTCTCCTCTACTCTAGATTTGAACTGAAACAGTGGCTCTTGCTGGGTCTTGAGCTTCAGACCACAGCTGTTGGCATTCTGGAACTCCAATGACAACTTGACGTAAAGATACTGTGACTTGTCAATCTATAAAATTGTGTGAGACAATTCCTTATAATCCACCCACCCAAGAAATCTCTGTAGGTCCTTAGGTCCTTCTGCATGTGTATGTATGTGTGTGTATGTTTGTGAATGCATGCTTGCGGTGCACACGCCTATGTGCATGCATGCAGAGACCAGGGGAGAACATTGAGTGTTCTGTTTTATTTCTCCAACTGACTCCCTTGAAGTAGATCTTCCTGCTGAACCTGGAGCTCATCATTTTGGGGAGTGGGGATATCCAGAGGTCACCCCAGGAACCAGCACTGGGGTTCTGCCTCAGGTCCTCATTATACACCTTTTACCCATTGTGCCATCTCTTCAGTGCCCCAGCCCTCCACCCAAGAACTCTTATGTAGGAAGTTCCTGCCACACCTTATAGCTAAAGCACGAAGTGGTATATAAGTGTATCATAGACAGGAGCAGAATCCAGGGCAGCAGAGAGGGGATCTACAACTTGCTGGCCTGAGGACTAGATGGCAGTGGGATGTGTAGGTGCCTGCAACTTCCTGTCTTTTAGAATGAGTGAGGTTTGACCATTCACTTTCTTTCTTTTTATTATTATTATTATTATTTACTCAACTGTGCGCATGTGCATGTGTATGTGCCCGCACGTGTGTGTGTCTGTGTGTGTGTGTGTCTGTGTATGTGTAGAACCACGAACGAATTCGCGAACCACCATGGACGCCTCCACGTCCTTCTGCCCGGGGATTCACAGGCTCCGCCCTACCAGGACCAGAAGCGCAGGCCGCCCCCGCTTCCGTCTGGCGTCTATACGTGGGATCTGGGATCCGAACTCAGGACCTTCCGCCTGGAAGGTGGAGGCTTAACCCCTGAGCCACCTCTCCAGCCCCTCACTTTCTTTCTTGTAAGCACATTCCAGAAAGAAAAGTTAAAACCCTGGGGATTACAAAAACACTTTCGAGGGGTTTTGCAAAGGGCACTGACATCCATTGACATAAGTGGCTTACACCTGTGATCCCAGTATTTGGAAGGCTGAGGCAGGAGCATTGCTGTGAGTGAAAGATCAACTTGGGATGCTATATAGTAAGTTCCAGACCAGTGTGGCTTCGGGCTGAAAGTAAAATAAAGTTAAACTTGGGGCTGCAAAGCTCAATAGGTAAACTACTTGCTGCATAGGCATAAGGACTGGAGTTTGATCTTCAATAGAGCATTGTAGCTGATGCTCGTAATCTCAAGACTAGGGAGGCAAATATAGGTAGATCCCTGTTCTCCTGGCCTGTCAATCTAAACTAATATGCGGGCCCCAGGTCTCAGTGAGAGGCCTTATCATTGATTACAAGGTGGACAGCTTCCAAAGAATAACACCTAAAGTTGATCTCTGGCTCACACACACACAAACCAACACACACAGAGTAAAGATAATCATTGTATCTGTGAAGACATATATGCCAAGGTGAGACGGAAGAGAGAGGCAGGGCCTGCGGGCAGGTGCAGGCAGACACTGCTTCTCTGAGGCTGCCTTTAGCAATCTCACTGGGGTCCCTCTGAGCCAAACCTGGCCAGTAGCTCCATCGCCATAGCCCTATGAGTAGCAGGGCTGCTATTCCTGGACCACATGTCTGTACAGAGGGATTGGGGTTGAAAGGTCAGCTGAAAGCTTTAGTCCTGGCCAACTGGGCTGTGTGCAGTGGCTGAGGCCAAGTTTGGCTTTGGGAGCTATATTAAGCTTGCCAAGTGCTGGTGAAGCAGCCTCAGGCGCTGAGCAGTGTTCTGGGCTCAGGCTCCGGAATCAGACACAGTAGAACTTTGCCCAACTAACCAGGTGACACAGACGGAGGCCTTGATTTCAGCAACAGAGACTCGGGCTGTGAGACCCTGGGCAGACTGTCCATTTACAGTCTTCCTTCCCTGCCCAGTGTGGGATTTGCCAGGGACCAGCAACAGAAGCATGCACCACTGTGACCCGTGAGTATGACTGATTTGGGAGTGTGGAGGGAAGGACTGTCTCGCACCGGCACAGCAGGAAGTGTCTCGGCTCTGCTCTGTCATTCTGCTCTAGGACTTGGCTTTCTGACTCTTGAGGAGTGAGGAGACCGGAGCCGGCAGGGAATGTGTGACCTTTCGTGAACCATCTTGTTTCTGTTTGAGTTTCATTTTCTCTGCTGTGGGGGGTGCAAATGCTTACCCTCATTATTTGCATTATTTGCTCAAGAAGTGTTTTTCAAATCCAATTCTCCCTTGGCATTCCCTGCAAACGCTTTATACCAGTCAGTTAGTACTTATTATTATTATTATTACTTTGAACCCAATATGATACATATTGTACACCTAGGTGTTCATTGATTCAATGGACTTTTTGCTGAAAGATTCTAAAGAAGTTTGTTTTGTCAGTATTCATGGAACCAGGCCCTTACTAGGTCCTGGAAATAAAAGACAAGAATATGATTCAATTCCAGCCACTGGGAGTATCTACCTAGAGGAAGCAACTGCTAGACACAAATAAAATATGTACTTTGCAGATAAAGTGAGCTAGATTGTTATAATTATAATAGTTTTTGTTTGGTGTGTGTGTGTGTGTGTGTGTGTGTGTGTGTGTGTGTGTGTGTGCGCGCGCGCGTAGAATGCTATATATCTGTCAGTATGATTTTTGTTGTTGGGACACTGAGAAGACCCTATAAGTCTTAGGTGTCCCTTCCTGACCCCTGCTGCTTGATTTGAGTGCTATCCTTACTGATTCTGCTTTGCTATTTATTGACAGCTGAGTTATTATTTTCTCAGATATTTGAATTTTTACAGTGAACGCCTTAATAAAAATTGCTAATGTTATAGTTACAGCAGATCTTAAAGCCTAGCTAATCTGATGATTAATAATTAAACCATAAAAATCTTCAAATAAAAATATATTTAGAAGTCCAAGATGTATGTCAATTAAAAGATCAGAGGGATAAAGATTAATTTAGCTGGGCGTGGTGGTTCTCGCCTGGGAAGTCGAGGCAAGAGGATCATGAGTTCAAAGCCAGCCTGGGCTTCAGAGTGAGACACTGTCTCTAGAAACCAGACAGATTCGTTTGAACCAGGCTCAGGAGATATGAAACCTCAACTTTTTCATATTCAGGACACACACACATATACACACACAATTTGAAAAACCACTCCTCTAATTAAGAGATGAGGAACCCTATCAATATTCCATAGTGAAGAAGGCCAGAACCAGGTGGAGTTCCAGAGATCCACTGTAAGATTAGAGGTGTGCCACGTGTCTGCATCCAAGAATTGGCAAGAATACTTCAGTCTAGTTTGGGGAATAATTGAGACTGAAGAGAGCTCAGAAATGTGGGACCCAGGGTTCTGAGATGGCCCCAGAGACATTCTGGAAACATCAGTCCTTGGCTGGGTCCACAGGGGGAGATGAGCCAGTGCGCGTCCGTCTTCTCCTGGGGCAACCTGTCTGCAGGCCACTGCAGGTCAGACTGCCGGCTGGCTCCCAGCTCTTAAGTGCCTGTTTCAGTAGAGCTGCCTCTAATGGAATAAGACAGGCAGGGTCAGGAGCTCTGGGGCCAGGCGGCTAATGGGTTTGTACTTGTGATGGCTGCCTGCCACCCTCCCATTGCTGAGTCCCACGCAAGCCCCAACCCAGCGGCAGGGGAGGGGCAGAGGACAGAACACTGACGCACTTGTCCCAACCACCTGGTCCCAATGCCAACTGAATTCATGGAACAGAGGTGTAGGAGAGGGGCTCCAACTCAGACTGGGGGGGACAATGCCTGAAAAAGGATGCTTTTCCACGGGTTTCTAGTCCAGGAGATGAACAGGGAGCTTTGAACACAGGTGAAGCCTGAGGGTCTCCTGCCAGGTTAAGTTCCGTCCTTCATGGAAACAGAGCTGCAAGACTTGGAACTGCAAGAGCAGAATTCTCACTGGAGTAGGGTGGGGCTAATCCACCTCAAGGTCTGTCCCCTGGGTCTACCTCTCAAAGGTGCCATGACCTTCCCAAACACATGAGTTGGTAGGGGACACATTTCAAACCATGACACCTACCCTCCTGGGCACGCCACAAACCCCTGGGCTTTCCTTTTTTCCCCAAACCTGTTGCCCATCTCTGACTGTTGGGTTTTAGCTCAAGGGTCGCCCCTTCAGCAAATCTTCCCTGAGTTCATCCCTTCGCCCCATCAGCATTTTCTTGTAGCACCTCCATTGTGTTTACAAATGAACAAATGGAAAGACCACCATAGGGCCCCATGTCTTCTCTGGGTACTCGTGAGGAGATGCAGAATTGTTTAGCCCTGAGCGAGCTGCCCACAGGTCGCGATGCAACCATCGATCTTCCGGGGCCCCTGCAGGCTGCAGCTGCACCAGCTCCTGCTGAGGATCGAACGGGAGGCGCAGGACCCGCAGGACCATCGAATTCCTTCGAGGTGATGGTGCCTCCTTTTCTTTTCATTTTTTAATTCTTTTAGAGTTTCATGCAGGAATATGGTGAATTTATGAGGTTTTCATACCTTAGTCTCCAATCTCACCCCCTTTCTTCCTGTCTCTTCCCTTGTGTGACCCACTGAGTTTCATCCTGGCCGTGTCACAGTCTGAGCAGAGCTTCCTCGGCCCCACTCTCCGTGCAGGAGGAGCCTTGTACGCTGCCGGTTAAGAGCACCGCCTTGACATTGCAGGGAGCAGAACCCAGAGGGTTTGTCTCTTGTAGGACAAAGCCTGATTTCTGATGGCATGTGCCTGAGCCCTTGCTGAAACACAGATCATGTGTCAGTGGGTGTACTTTGAAGGAAAACATTTTCCCTTCCCCTCATCAGCATTAACCCTCAGCAGTTTCTCAGGGAGACATCGGGTCTCTTGAGATTTTTCCCCTGCAATGTTGGCAGGGTGATCTCTTTATACCCGTGATTGTCCTTGTCCATCTGAGGATGTGGAGATGAAATCATGGTCACATACAAGGCTCCCTCTGTGGGTTCACTTGACCTAAATGCTTCCTTCCATTTTGTGAGATGGATCCAATTGCTCACTTCTGCTTTCTCGAGGCACTCAGGCAATAACTTACACCATGCCGGTGATTCTTAACTGCAACTGTGCATTAGCATCATCTGGTGAAGTGATGGACACTGCCTCTTCAAGGTCCTTTCTCACACCCACAGTATCAAGGTCTCTATACATGTGCCCTAGCATTAGAACCTCTAGACCCCAGTCCCAGATGGCTCAGCTTCTTATAAAAAAGGGAAGGGAATTGTCCCAGTGTGTGTTTTCATGCATTATGCAAATTAATGTTTAAAAAATTCCTGCTGATTGATTTTAAAGCAAGGTGCTTGTCATGGTTTGAAATGTGTCCCCCACAGTCTCATGTGTTTGGCAAGGTCATGGCACCTTGAGAGGTGGAGCCTTGGTGGAGGAAGGCAGTCACAAGGGGTGGGCCTTGAGGTGGATTAGTCCCATCCTACCTCCAGGAGAAGTCTGCCTTTGCTGCAAGCAGTCTGCAGCTCTCAGCTTCCAAGATGTCTGCGGTGACCTAGCTTCCTCCAGTTTTGGCCAGCCAGCCAGCCACCTTTGCTTTGAGAGACTGTACCTTCCCTCTGGAACCGATAATCTGAATAAATCTCCCTTTCTCCCTTAGGTTGATTGACTTTGAATGCTCTCTCACAGCAATAGTTAAGAGTAACTGTTACAGTGTTGAAGGCCATGTTTTTCCTGGGTTATATCCCTTACATTTAATCCAGAGCAGAGTCTCTGTCTATTTTATGTTCCAGATAAACATTTGTTTGGTGAATAGAAAAGCTAGTGAATTTAGGAGGAAACTAACTTGGATACTATTGTAGTTAATGTGCTATTGCTCGTCCTTTCTGCCCCAAAGTCTTTGAACAGACAAGAAAATCCTATATAATTCAAAATTCAGGGAGATCACAGGAATTCAGTGGGCCCTGCTGTCAGCCCTCAGATGTTTTCCAGATGTTTCTATTGGACACTTACATATATGCAGCCTGTGCACCCACTTCCTTTCAAGTTGCTTGTCAATGTTTTGTGTGTGTGTGTGTGCTGTGCGCACATGCGTGCGTGCAAGTATGTGTGTGTAAGTACATGCATGTGCACAGGAGCACATACACACCTGTTCATATGTATGTGGAGGCCAGAGGACAACGTCAGTATAGCAGTCAGCCTGCATGGTTGCTGATAAATGACCATCAAGCGGCTTAAGGGAACAAGGAGTTTACTTTCTTACGACAGTCCGGTTACAGTTCTTAGTCCAGCTTGACAGGAGAGCACACACCACCAGGGCTGAGGGAACTGGCCACCATAACAGCTGAGAGAGGGACAATCCTTACTTGCCAGACCAGCATGTCTGGCCAAGTAAACAGAAGGATGCCAACTCTCTCAACTAGCTCTCTGTGATTTATCCAGGGCCGAATCCCACCCACCATGGGCTGGGTCTTCCCCAGCAGCTAGACAATCTCCTTCAGGTTTGCTCTGGGCTTAACTCAACCATCAACTGTCCACAACTGTGCCCAGAGCCCAAACCCTCAAGAGTCAAGTTGACACCTGTGATTAACTATGACAGTCAGGTATAATTCTTCAGGTACTGTCTGCCTTGTTTTGTTTTGAGACGTGGTATCTCCTGGCCTTGAACTCACCCAGTAAGATAAGCTGACTGTTTCGAAAGCTCCAGGGAGCAATTTGTCTCCGTCTCCCAGGTGCTGGGATTATAAGCTTGCACTGCCATACCTGACTTTTTCATGTGACTTCTGGGATCAAATGCAGGTCCTCATACTTGTTCAACAAGCACTATATGGATGGAATCATCCCTTAGCTCTGTTTGTGAGCGTTCTAGACTGATGTAACTCCTCAAGAGACAGCACATCTCTGAGGATGGCGATGCAGGCCTTCTGGGTTTTATGTCTCCTTCCCAGAGCAGAGAATGGTCCTCTGCTCCCTTGAGCCTGAGTATAAAGCTGAGTGACCTGTTTCTAACCAGGCGACTGCTTTGTATTTCAACTTGTTTTCTGTGGCGGATACAAAATACTGATCAGCGACTTCTTGGCTACCTCTCCCAAAGCTCCGAGAGATGTGGGGGAGCTAGTGTTACCTGGTAACAAGGGATGGCGGCCAGTTTTAAGACAAGCTTCTCTCATTGATCCATCCACACCTACCAGCTCCTTGCCATGTGCCAGGCCCCTCCTTGCACCCTGGGGAGACAAAGCAGACCCCCGTCTCTGGCTACGCAGATTTCACACTTTGATGAAGAGGAAGGAACTCCTTTCTGGAAACTAAAACTTGAGCCCAGAACCACCATACTTCTCTGTTACGCTTCCTTCCACTTCCTTTTACTTATGCTAGGCTGCACACCTGTTAGTCACCAACAAGTTTAAAAACAAGATCTGGAGCCCCCGCCCATGTTTTGGTGCTCCTCAGTGATTTGGACATTGGGGTTGACATCATCGGTCGGCTCCTAGAGACCGGCAACCTGGCCTTCTCCATTTCACTGTGAAGTCCTGGCGGTCAATGTTTATCTGCCTTTGTGCCTCAGATGACTTGGCGCAGTGATCACTGGGGAAGGTCTGGTGATTAACTAATGAATGGATGCACATTTATTTATTTATTTTCTTTTAAAATTTTTTATTATTATTTATTCAACTGTGCACATGTGCGTGTGTATGTGCGCACACGTGTGTGTGTGTGTGTGTCTGTATGTGTGTGTGTGTGTGTAGAACCACGGACGAATTCGTGAACCACCATGGACGCCTCCACCTCCTTTTGCCCCGGGATTCACAGGCTCCGCCCTACCAGGACCAGAAGCGCAGGCTGCCCCTGCTTCTGCCTGGCGTCTATACGTGGGATCTGGGATCCGAACTCAGGACCTTCCACCTGCAAGGCGGAGGCTTAACCCCTGAGCCACCTCTCCAGCCCTGGTGCACATTTATTATTGGGGGGTGCTCTCTGGGAGTTTGCATGTCTTGCCTGAGGTTCATGACGCTACCTGAAGCACTGTGGAATCCACAGTCAGAAGTTGGTAAAATATTTAAAAGCATCAGCTGCCATTGTCTGGGTGTGCAGACTAGCATAAGTAAAAGGAAGTGGAAGGAAGCGTAACAGAGAAGTGTGGTGGTTCTGGGCTCAAGTTTTAGTTTCCAGAAAGGAGTTCCTTCCTCTCTAGCGCTCTTCACTAACCCTGGCCTCGCCCTAGCCTTAAATCTATATCTCGGACTGGCAGCATGGAGCACTCCATGCTTACAAGCTAATTCTTCGAGTGGAATTTGTCTTTTTTCTCAAGCGCACCCTCGTTGCTGGAGGCCTCGGGGCCATGTTTACCTTCTCCGTGCTATATTGTTTCCTTTTCTCTTGCAGCTAAACGTGGTCAGTAGTGTCAGCAGTTCGGAGGACATCAAGCCCTTACCAGGCCTGCCCGGGCTTGGAAACATGAACTATCCGTCCACCAGCCCTGGGTCTCTGGTGAAACACATCTGCGCCATCTGTGGGGACAGATCCTCAGGTACAGCCCCCATGGGACAGGGGAAACTAGAGAAGATGCTTCGTCCCCAACCAAAGGAAATGGGATGGTTCATCTGGGAACCCGCCCAGAAGTTTTGGTCATTGGGTTTCATAGCTTGTGGTCTTGATGAATCTGAAACGTCATTATGCTCTTGAAGGATTTAGAGTCACTGGAAATGTGTCAAAAACTCTCTAGCATAATGGACCTCAGCTACATCGCGATTGAGACATTGTCAAGGCGACTAGATAGCACGTGTTAGAGTTTTCTTAATTTGCTAAAACTGATTTCCTCTAATCATAAAATGTCCCTAATAAGTAATCATACAAATCAGTAAAAATTTGGAACAGTCATAAATGCAAAAAGAAAAGTAAACAAAAATTCTGTATTTCTAAAGATCATGTCTTCAATATTTTAGCAACATTCTAGATGTTTGAAACATGTTTTATGGATACACACAAATGTGTTCTCACTGAATTAACTTCTTGATTGTCTTCTGTTTCTAATGAATTTTTTAATTTATTAAAAGCTCAATAGGTACTCCGGTCCCCTCCCTCACGCCACCCTTCCCCAGTTCCCCTTGCACCCTCCCCCCCTTTTCCCCTTCCTTTCACTCCCCTCCCTCCTCTTCTCCCAGTACCCCCCCCCATTCTCTGGAGCATCTTTTTGTGGGAATGCCAACTTCCCTCTGAGTCCTCCACTCTAGTGAGGTGTAAGGACTCAATGGCATTGCCCAGAGCCTTTTCTTAGGCTCCCCTTTACTATGGAAACTATTATGACTGTTAATCCCTTGCCTCTAAGGATCCTAGTGCCTGTGATCCATGCTAGATTTTGGGGTGTTGTTGACATGTCAGTCATCTAATGAAATTATTTCTGTCCTGACTTCTTTTCCTTCCTTTCCATCCTTCCTGCTGCGACCTCTTTCCCTGACACTTGTGAATACATTCAAATCTCTGATTTGATGGTTTGAAGAATGAGAAATCATGCCAAGCCTATACTGAGTAGTGAGGCCCTGTCTCCACACAAATTATCTAGTTAATTGATTAATTAATGAAAAGAAGTTTCTTTTCTATGCAGAACAGACCTTGTTGCTGGCTGAATAGTTAGTTCCTCATCCTGCTGTTATCAGCAAAGCTATTACAAAATGAATTTCCATTGGAAATTATAGGTGCCTGGGACTGGCTTACTTTCAAGACTGATGTTTGCTTGTTCTCGGCAAGTCGTCTTCAAATCATGCAGACACAATCATTGTCACGATAGAACAGCAGTCACAGCCTGATAAGAATTTTTTCCCTTTTATATGTTTCAGTTGAAGTGGTGGGAGGTTCATTCGGGTATAACAAAGTCATGGGATGATTGTGTCGTGCCATAAACAAATTGAGGTTGCGTTTCTCAAAATTCAATAGTTCAGAGCTGAAAGCATTAAGTTCTTTAGTTTCATGACAAAATTCCTTATTTATCACTGCTGTGACTTCAGTAAATTAGCAGAGCCAGGTAATTGGGCACAGCCTGGCTCTTCATCAGGTGGGCTGTCTCTAAATCCATTTCATTTTGGTGTGGCCTCCTCTGAAAAGTAAGCTTTTGGGTACATAAGGTTCCACTTGCTAGTTCTGAGACTTCGAATGCATTTTAATAACAAATAAATAAAATGGAAATAGGAAGTCAGGGCAGGTCTAAAGCTGCATGGAGCCACACGTGAGCCTCATCAATCAAACCAAGCATGCTTTGAACGATCTGCTTCCTTATGTTTTTCTTTGCCTGGACACCATGCTTTACATTTAAATGGATAGAAATATATCACAGAACAGATCTTCTTATGGAAGATATGTCTTTGAAATTTTAACAGGTGATTAAAAAATGTTACATATGAAAGACCTCCTAGACTCAAAGTCCACATTGTTAAACCAATAATTTGTATGGATGCAAATTTAAAGTAATATATATTAAAATTTTTACATATGGAAGACCTCTCTCTGACTTGAAGGTCACGTTAAGCCAATTAATTTCTATTAACTTATCTTTATGGATAGGGTTAGTGTTACATTTAATGCATATTTGATAACAATATTTCACCAAATCCCATAATTTCAATCAAGTGAACACAGTTACCTCATATATAATACTCGGATATTCTACGTAGAAAGAGTATAGCATACCTGCGTGGCGGCCAGATATCTGGTCACAAATTAGCCATTCCTGCCTGAGGCAACAGTAGGCCACAAAGACAATGAAACATAAAACCAATTATTCTAGATCAAGCAAAATTGCCTTCTGTCAAAAATCTATGCTTTAGCACAAGATTGAGTATTATATTAAACAATAAAGATCATATACAAATTTACTTCACCAACAGGCAATAGCACTTAAAATATTCTTAACCTGGAATTCTGTTCCTAGCTTACGGTTAAAAGATGATGATTTGAAGTGACTTTCTCAAGACCTTAGTCTTAATTTTGGAGAAATAGTTGTTAAGAATATTAGTTAAGGGGCTGGAGAGGTGGCTCAGGGGTTAAGCCTCTGCCTTGCAGGTGGAAGGTCCTGAGTTCGAATATTAAACCCCACGTATAGACGCCGGGCGGAAGCGAAGCGCCCTGTGCTTCTGGTCTGGTAGGGCGGAGCCTGTGAATCTCAGGGACAGAGTAAACAAGGAGGAGGTGGAGGCATCCATGGTGGTTCCCGAATTGTATGTGGTTCTACACACACACACACACACACACACACACACACACACACACACAACCTACATACACACACACACGCACAATCGAATAAATAATTTAAAAATTTAAAAAAAATATTAGTTAAGAAATATTCCTACTAGATAACTTATGGCAAGTGAACATTTATTTATTTATTTGTTTAATACAATAAAATCTTGAGCTTAAGTAGAACATGTGTTTAACCAAAGCCAAGGATTGCCTTTTTTTTTTTTTTTTTTTTTAGGATTGCCTTTTGATAGAGTAAATGAAAATAAAATCTTAGGTGAGGAATTTTCCTAATCTTATTAGCTAGAATTGGAGACTCAGAGGAAGGACATTAGGAAAGCTATTTGTTTCTTAGTTGGGATCCTGGGATCCAGCCTGTGCTCTCTGAGAGTTGTGATTTGTGCTCTGTAGCAGTATTCAGGGGGATACTCTTGCTTCCCTTGGGGGGAGAGCCAAGGGCTTTGGATCTGAATAAACACAAGGGCAGCCGCTGGGATGTTCTCTGCTTGTTCCCAGGCAAGCACTACGGCGTCTACAGCTGTGAGGGCTGCAAAGGGTTCTTCAAGAGAACCATCAGGAAGGACCTCATCTACACGTGTCGGGACAACAAGGACTGCCTCATCGACAAGCGGCAGCGCAACCGGTGCCAGTACTGCCGCTATCAGAAGTGCCTCGTGATGGGCATGAAGAGGGAAGGTGAGGCTCCCTGCTGCTCCCCTTCAGCATGTCGAGAGTCATGAGACAGGGGCATAGAAGGGCCAGACTCTTGGACTCTGTGGGAGAGAGTGGTCTGAGCCAGAGGGGTATCGTGACTTCAAGGGGTACCTCTAGAATACAGGGGGAGGAGGCATGTCCTCCTCGTTCATACTTCTCTGGGATCCTATGGAGTGGTTCCCACGCCAGACCCTGTCCCATTCCTCCAGGAGCTAGGCCACGGGAGTCATTGAATTGAGGTTTTGGTGGCCTTGTGCTCTGCACTACCAAGGGAATTATCATCCTGACCTCCAGGGAGAAACCGGCTTCTACAAGGAGCAGCTGGCTTTCCCTGTCTAATCCTAGAGACTGCATATCTCACTTGGGGGGAGACTGCAGGTTTGATTGCTTGCTGGGATTTGCTACCTTAGTCTGCTATAAATCCTTTCCTGTGGGTGGATTGCTGTGGCCTTTGGGGATTATTGGCATCTGCAGTTCTGACAGAGTGGACTTCTCACTTCCAGAGACCATCACTGTGCGCTTAAGTGATTCTGTCTTTGACTTTATAGTGTGTGTTAGCAGGCTATCCTTGTATCTCAGAGAAACAAATTTGAAAGCGCTCTTCCATTTTGTTCCTTTAAAAGATTGAAAAGTCCTTCCTGTTAGCAACACAAATAAATTGAAGTGGGGCAGTTAATTACTAGAGCAGGTAACCTGGTGCTATGAGAATCTTAGTGGATTGTAGAGAAAGACAGGCCTGTCTTGGGATGGGAGCAACAAGTTGAATCAGTTTCTTGAACTCCTGTCATGGGGATGAGGGAGTCTAGTGGAAAGAAACAATGAAAGGAGAAGTCATTGGGCCCATGCTTGAAGACAGCACCACCAATAAGAAACATGGTGGGAGAGGGGGGGGCCTTCAGAACCCAGCAGAAGCTGGCTCCCGGATGAGCAAAAGATCCAGGGAACCGAGCAACATCCAAGTTGCCTCCCTGCTTCTGCCCTGTCATCTGGGGCATGTCTTAGGAGAGCAGTCACGACTAGGGGAGTTACGCCCACAAGTCGTCCACTGAACTCCTCCCGAGCTTTTCCATCTCCTTGAGAAGAAAAACAGAATCCTTGCTACGGCTTCAAGACCGCATGTGGTCCAGATGTTCTGCCGCCTCACTGCGGGTCTGGAAGAAAGAAGGAAAGTCTAGAAATAAGCTCTGGATGGGTGCCAATCTGGCCCTACCATTCTTAGTTTGTGACCTCAGATAGCCTGGCTCGTAATGCCCCAGAGTGTTATTGTAAACTAAGTAAAATAGTTATTGATATTGGTGATTACAGAGAACAATAGTCACTAATACAGGTTGAGTAGAGGTTAGAAAGAGCTCTATGTCGGCTGAAGAAGAACCTGAAGGTGCATGGGTGAGTGAAACGCAAGGTGGAGTCAGGTGATGGGTTAGAATAGCTCACATCTGGGTATAGCCTTACGCATTATGTAGTCATAACTGAGAATGTCTGCTGGGTAGAAATCCTCTAGTGACAGACATACATACAATTCTTCACTTTTGACAGAAGATTTACTGTACAAGCACGAAGGGTGAGCAGCAAAGATTTACTTGAGTAATGGCAGAACTGGAGTTAGAATCTAAGGTTATTTCCTTGACACTCGAAGGTTTTCCTTGAGTGTTACAAGTCAGCAGGAGAAATGGACTCAGGATCACAAAAGAATCTTTTCTTAGTTTGCCTTCCCTGTTTTCAAAATCAAGACAAATAGAAGCCCATCAATTTACTTTAAAAGTACAAGAACATTCAACTTCAACTTTAGCCAGAAAGTCCAACTGTGAGAAAAAAATACATGCAATAGTTCCCATAGGTTGTCACTGAGTAAAGATGATAGAGTGGGTAGAAAGCAAGGATGATAAAGAAATAGAGAAGGAAAAACAAGAAGAGAGGGGATGAGGCCAACCTGGAGATACAAGGACCAGAGACAATCCTTGGGTTGGAGAGAAAGAGGTCAAGGGAAAAAATATTCTATTGAGTTCTTTATAAGCTTCTCATTAGTCCACACAGCATCATTTCAACCCATTCCTGTAATCTCAACTTCACAGACAGGATATGAGGCTAAAAAACATATCTAAGGCATCTAGCAAGTAAGTGATAGAGCTCCACTTTGGAAAAGATCTTTGACTCCAAAGGACACCTTATATTTTTTACCACCTTATATTAAGTCTTACATTAGTTTCTTGTTTTCTCAATCTTTGTTCTCTTCCTTCTTCCCTTTCCTCCTTCCTACACTTCTTCAATTTCTCCCAGCCATAAGGTACCATTGCCGCCTGGAGGCTTTCAGGAGGATTGGTGGTGGTTTTCAGTGTTCCCTTTCTCTGCCGGCCCTTGAGAAATCCTGACCATTCTCAGTGTCCGGCAGCATCCTGCCTGCAGTCCATCGGCCAGCCTCTGGGCCTCATTCTCCCCTTGGAGTGTAGGGGCTTTTTGGCGAGTGGACTGAAGGTGGGGAGGGAGAGAAGCCACCCATGGGGGTGCCTCACTGAGTCACGGTGTAGTTTGCTCATCCCTTGGAATATGAACTATGTCTTCACGTTGAGTTCTGCTGGTGGCCGGGAGCAGAGCAGGAAGCTGCAGCCTTCTACATGAACTCAATGGAGACCGTCCTGCTGAAGAGGGCAGCCTGGGAAGTGGGGTTTGCCTTGCATCCTATATGTAGACCGAAGGATTCTTTTTTTTCTCCCACATTTTATATTTTTTTCCTAATCATACAAGCTCAATAGGTACTCTCGTCCTCTCCCTTCCCCTCCACAGTCATTCCCCATTGCTCTCTCCCCCCTTCCCTCCTTCCTTTCACCCCCTCCCTTCTTTCCCCTCTCCTAGTGCTTCCCCCTTCCTCCCTTCCATCCCCTGGAGCATCCTTTTGTGTGAACATCAAACCTCCCTCTGAGTCTTCCACCCTAGTGAGGGTTCAGGACTCAGTGGCATAGTCCAGTGCCACTTCTTGGGCTCCCTCGTTTGTATGGGAACTCTAATATGACTGTTTAATCCCTTGCCTCTAAGGATCCTGCTGCCTGAAGACTTCTCCCCTGTGATCCATGCTTGATTTTGGGGGGTGACTGACATGTCAACCATTGTGCAGGTTAGGCAAAGTTCAATCCTAGCTGCTACAGCCCTAACTTGTGTGAAGTATCTTGTATATTGTTGGTCCCCCCCATCTTTAGGCTCTTACAATCTTGCTGCCCCCTCTTCCGCAAGGTTCCCTGAGCTTTAGGATGGGGAGAGATTTGGCTGGTCTGGTTCCAGGTGACTAATGTAGGGTCTTTGGTGTTCTGAATTATGGCTTGTTGTTTTCAGTTTTGCTTTTCCTGCACTGCCCTTGGCTGCATCCTGCTTGGTATCGAAGGTCATCTCCTGACCAAAGATAAAAGACTGTTTAAACAAAGATCTTAATATAAGAAAAGACTCAAAGATAGATGGAAAAATAGGAGTAGGACACAGCAGTGTATGTGTGTGGGGGGGGCTCAGTGTCCCATTTGTGGGATGGTACCATCTATCTGCCAGTCCCTATATCTTCCCCGATTGGCGAGATTAAACTTGTTCAGTCCCAAGTGACCAGGAAAGGACGTGAGAGTGAATTGCACCCGATGTCTTGCTACTTACATGCAATACTTGACCGTGGCCTATTTTCTCTACTGAAGCATGTTCCCTTATCTCCTTTCTTTTGAGTCGACCTAAGGATTCTGAGGGCTGGAGTGAACCTTGATGGAAAACCCCAAGTCAATGCTGGCGGGGGGGGTGAAGTAATTCCAGCCTACTCCTTTGCCTTTATGCCCTTCCCACCCTCAGATTGGGCACTCATTCTCAATATTATCCAGCTGACATCTCTCACCCCTTCACTTCCTAAACCCCCATTTCCTCCTGGAAGACTTTCCCCAGTAAGTCAGATGAGTTCAGGTTTGGTGCACCAGGGGCCGACCTGTGCAACATGAATGCCAGCACCTTCCAAGACTAATCTTAGCTTGGTTTCAATAATGCATCAAAAGCAACATGCGCAGGAGAACTCCTGACTCTGTGCAATCGTCAGCAAGAAGCTTTGCTGCCCTCATTTCATCCATCCACATTAGTGTCCCTGGTTCAGGACGCGACGAGCTACATTTCACTCAGGAGGACACTCAGGCATAGGTAGGCAGCGATTCTTCCCTTGTCTCAGCCATCACATAACTTCTGGTGCACATCTCAGCTGTGCAGGAAGAAAGACAGAGGAGCCGGGAGCGAGCGGAGAGTGAGGCAGAATGCGCCAGCAGCAGCCACGAAGACATGCCCGTGGAGCGGATTCTAGAAGCTGAACTTGCCGTTGAACCAAAGACAGAATCCTACGGCGACATGAACATGGAGAGCTCTGTATGTGTCTTAGATCTCCATTCGGCTTTCATTTCTTGGGGGGCAAAGGGGGTTCATTGGCGTCCCAAGACCTGTGCCCCACAGAGCTGCGTTCCTTTTTCAGACGAATGACCCTGTTACCAACATATGCCATGCGGCCGACAAGCAGCTTTTCACCCTTGTCGAGTGGGCCAAGCGCATTCCCCACTTCTCGGACCTCACCCTGGAGGATCAGGTCATCCTGCTCCGGGCAGGTAAGACATCGGGGTGCTTGATTCTCACATGCGAATGGTGCTCTAAGAGGCAGGCAATGCATGTGCACCAGAGAGTGCTTGAGTGTGTGTGTGTGTGTGTGTGTGTGTGTGTGTAGAAGAGGGCACTTGAGTCAGTGTGTACCTGTGGGGACCCAAAGGCGACATCAGGAATCATCTGGATTGTTCTACCTCGTTATTGAATGCAGGTCCTTTTGCTTGTGAGGCAGAAGCTTTAACTGGTGAGTCATGTCTCCAGCCCCCAAACAAAACTTTTTAAATTTAATTTATTTTTATTCTTTTCAAGGTTCATGCACAAATACAGTGATTTATGTTATTTTCACTCTGTATTATTCCCCAGTCCTATTCCCCTCCACTCCCCACTGCAAGCTGCCTTCTTCCAGCCAGTCTGGAGGAATAGGGTTCTTTCTTCATATAGATACCGCCATGTTCTTAGAAGTGCATTGAATTTCAAGCTTTTCCAATAACTGTTACTGAGGGTAATTTGAAGCCGTGTTTAACCATCATGATGAATCTGGTAAACAGCGATGTTCCCACTTCACACGTGAGATTAGAGAGCCAGAGATTTCTACTCAGGCTCCTACTAGATGGATCGCAAGGACTTTTCTTATTTGAGACTCTATGTGCTGCACGTCTTGCCTCCCATTTCTGAGACGACCTGCCATCCGTTGACATCTGCCACATTTCCTCTATGTCACAGAGTTGTGAAGACTGGCTGAGCATTGGAAACCAGTCCACTTGCTCGTCCCTGTTAGATAATGAGCAATCATTAAGAGTACATGGGATTAATAGGTAACACCAAAGAAATAGAGCTAGGTGGTCAAACCCTGGGGTCAGAGACTGCCAGGTACATCTGCCATGGCAGCGACCGAAGTAGCCATCACCTGGTAAAGATTCAAACCACAGTTTTTGACTGGTGGAAAAAAAAAGTTTTCGTCTTCGAGCTGTTGTTCTGGGCTGCGTCTGAGAGACTTGTATGCAGAGACAAGAAGTGGGGAGACTCAGGGAGAACCACGAAGTCAGGAGATTGAGACTGATCCTCTGTTTTGGCATTGGTTTGCTGCGTCGCCTTGAACGAGGTCTTACCTTCCGAGGTTTCCCATTCTGCTCTCCTTCTGTAGGGTGATAACCCAGCTGTCCATCAGGAAGCCAAGGTGCAGTGGGGTTTTCCCTCAAGGCCTCTCCCTTGTTCTTGCAGGATGGAACGAGTTGCTGATCGCCTCCTTCTCCCACCGCTCGGTGTCGGTCCAGGATGGCATCCTGCTGGCCACCGGCCTCCACGTCCACCGGAGCAGTGCTCACAGTGCTGGGGTCGGCTCCATCTTTGACAGGTGCGACTTCCTGCCAAGCCACTGCCGGGGCTTGCGCGTGTGGACACACATTCACATGGAGATCTGTGTGTAGGCTGAGATGTACAACAGACACCCCAGATAGATGCACGTGGCTAGCTGGAAACAATTTTTTTTTTGAGACAAGGCTCTACTTTGACCTCAGACTTGTGACAATCTTCCTGACTCAGTCTCTGTCCCTCTTTTATAAAAAATATTTTATTTGTATTTTGAGAGAGAGAGGAGAGAGAGAAAGAGAGAACGATCCCATGGTGCGTGGATGGAGTCAGAGGATAACCTTGAGAAGTCAGTTCTGTCCTTCTGTCATGTGGGCTTCTAGGGATCAAACTCAGGTCACCAGGCTTGCGAGCAGGTGCTGCTGAGCTATGTCCCTGGGCCCCTGACTCAGCCTTTCCAGTGCTGGGGTTATAGGTGTAAGTCACCAAGCCCAGTTTCCAGACACCGTGAGGCACACGAAAATATGCATCTGGAGAAGGAGAGAGGGAGTAAAGCAAAGATGATTGCATGAAACGGAGCCAACAGGCAGCCAGCATCGCTGCTCAGCAGACGGAAGAACCTGTTATTCGCATGAGTTTCCAAAGATGTTGGATCGCTGACATCAGCTAGTAAGCTGGGGAGGAAGAGGGAGGACTGCTCATCGTAAGGGTCAAGGATGGAAAATAAAGGCCCAGCCGGGATCCATCCTCAGCAGGCCTGGCTAGGTGGGTTGAGGTTTATGCTGCATTCTAGACTCTGGGGGAGGCGGACTCACCGGCAGACTCACGTCCTTCAGGCAGTGACACCATGACAGAGATTTGGTGTTGACTTGGGGACTGAAAGGACCGGAAGCTGGTAAAGAGGAAGATAAAGTTGAAACTCTTGGGATTCTCTCCACTTCCATCTTAAATGGTCTTTTTGGCCAACATGCCCACCTCAGATGTGTCTGCTTCCCCCACACCGTGCTCCAGCATGACTTTTGGAAGGACCCAGCCAACCCCCTCAAGGTGTTTGGAGATTATTTTTCTTTTTTAGTTGTGCTGCCCTCTGCTGGTCCTTCTAGATGTGCACCTCCCTAGCTTGGCTTTGCCTATTTTCTCATTTTCAAATCCTCCGAGATGCCTTTCTATCTTAGCATCATTACACGTTGTTGCAACAAAATACCCGACCCAGGTAACTCAGAGGAAGAAGAAGTCTTATTCCAGCTCACAGTTCCAAGAGACAGTTGATTATAGCAGAGTTGTCACGGCAGCTGGAGTTGAAGGAACTGGTCCGCTGTATGCAGAGCAAGAGCGAGAGCCATGAGTCAATGCATGTGTGCGTGGCAGCTTGTTCGCCAGTCTCGGCTGGCGGTCCTCATCCTCACCCAGCCACCCAAGGAATGGCTCCACCCACAGTGGTCTTTTACATCAATTACACAATCAAGACCATCCCTCACAACCATGCCCAGAGACCAATATTAACCTAGGACATGCCTCTCGGGTGGGCCCAGATCTGCCTTCTAGAATCAAGCTGACAATGAATGGATACTAGCCATCCCCTCGTCTGTCCCCTGCTTCCTCCTTGGTGGGCCCTGGAACTTTGCCCATGATAGTTAATTTGACTGGTCTTTGCCATGTAATACCTTGCGGTTTCTACCTCTGCCTCCTCAATTAAACTGTAAGCTCGTCTGGATAAGGAAGTGCATCTCATTCATCTCCAGCACCTGAGGCACTCTTTAGAAATTGGCTGGGTCTATAAACAAGTGTCACCAGACTTCACTTTTTTACTTTTTTTTGGGGGGGGGGGGTGTCGGTCCTTGGCTGGGTACTCACGGTTGGTTTTCTCCTTCCCCATCTTTGCTTCCTGTGAACAGAGTTCTAACCGAGCTGGTTTCCAAGATGAAAGACATGCAGATGGATAAGTCGGAGCTGGGGTGCCTGCGAGCCATTGTGCTGTTCAACCCAGGTGATGTGTCTTTAACCCCAGGGGACCACCTTCCTCTAAGTCAGACTGCTAGGGGGGTCTCTCTTTGTTTGACCCTGGAGCTCAGCCAGGTAGAGCTGTCAAGAGCCAGATCTCAGCAGAGTGTGGGGTCAGCTATCATTGCCTCTGCCCTACGGCATCCTGAGAAGTGTCCCAATTGGGTGTGCAGTTACCAATTGGGGTGCAGTTACTAATTGGGGTGCAGTTACCAATTGGGGTGCAGTTACCAATTGGGGTGTAGCTGGGGAAGATGAGCAAGGACAGGGACCCTGGAGGCAGTGAAGGAGGTGGTAAAAAGTGATCAGATTCTGGGTCTATGTCCAGGTAAGGCCATTGGAATCTGCTGACAGATCTGATATTGATGTGGAAGGACAGAGGTGAACTGTAACTTAGGGTTGTTTGGCTTAGATTTTCTGAACAGTTGGAAAAACAGAGTCCTTATTCATCTAGGCAGAGGAATCTCCAGGGAAAGCAAGTTATGAGAGTGGGTGGGAGTCAGAGTTTTGTGTTTGGACATTGAAGCTGGAGATAGATATGCACGGCACGGACCTCACAGGAGAAGCCAGGAGCAGAGATGCGCAGGTGAGAGGTGTCGGCTTCTGTCCAGCATGGGAGCCGGGAGCTGAGACCACAAGGAAGCAAAGCAAGCAGAGGAGGCGGCTGGGGGCAGTGTGCGCGCTGACTCTCAGAACTTAGAGGGACGAGGAGACTGAGGAAGGGTGGTTGGTGGGGAGGGAGAGACCAGAGTGACATTATGGAGGTGCCCGGGAACATAGTTCAAGAAGGAGGAAATGAGCAGTCTCATCAAATGCTGCTGTGCGTCCAGAATGCCAAGTGTTCTGGTGGCGTGTGTGTGTGTGTGTGTGTGTGTGTGTGTGTGTGTGTGTGTGTGCACGTGTGTGTATGTGTGTGTGCGCGCATGTGCGTGTTCGCCTGTGCTTCATCTCCTAGGTTCTGACGCAGGAGTGTGCACCTTTGTTTTTCACACCGTCTCAATGCTCCGTCCACGCTCTGCATGCACACTGGAGGGACTCTAAGAGTGTGAACATGCATTTCTAGACTGGCCGGTCAGTTTGGCTATCAACAGTTTCTTAAAACCAAGTGTCTGTTGGGAAGATCAGACACAGGAAGGACAGCTGCGGGCACAGCCGGCTACCTTCGTTTATTTCCCAGTTGCTCCCATTCGCACGACTCTCCTCACTCCAGGGGAGGTGGCTGATTTGATGGACATACTCTCTGGGGAAGGGTGTCCTGCTGAGGCATTAACCGGAAGTTGCGTCTTTGCCTTTTGCAGATGCCAAGGGTCTGTCCAACCCCTCAGAGGTGGAGACTCTGCGGGAGAAGGTTTATGCCACACTCGAGGCCTACACCAAGCAGAAGTATCCAGAACAACCGGGCAGGTGAGAGAACAGTTAATAACAGTACAGCCACTCCTCTTCCCGTTTCCAGTGTGTCAGGCACTGTCTGGATGCTTCTAGACTCTGCTTCTGTCATCCTGAAGAGATGCGTGCCTCGGCGAGGGTGGGGTCCTGTCCGTCTTGCTCACCATCCACTCCTCTAGGGCCAGCACTTAAAGCGATGGCCGACTAGCAGAACAGAATCCTCCCTTGTCTCTGGTTCAGCGTTTGCTATTTCAGTTGCCAGTGGTCAACCATGGTCTGGAAACATTACACAGAAAGTTCCAGAAATAAATACCTCATGAGTTTTAGATAATTTTTATTTTGATATATCATTATAATGGCTATGCTTTTTATTACTATTGTGTATCTCTTACTGTGCCTAATTTATAAATTAATGTTATTAGTACATATAAATGAATATATCAGTATATCAATATCGATATAGTTATGTATCCACATCATCTGTCATTCTCAAAGAACTTGAGCCCAACAAATTCTCTATCTAATATGTACATATATGTTTTATGTATAAAATTTGGCAGTATTCTTAGCTTCAGGCAGGCACAAGAGGTTCTAGGACTTTCTGTATATAGCTAAGAGAGTACTAGTGCTAAACTCTTCAAATGTTGGGCAAATGAGAAAGACTGGATCCATGTGGAATCATGATCTCAACTCTAACAAGCAAGCGAGGCTCAGAAAGGTAAAGTCACAGGCGCACACAACTGCTTCCTTGTGGAGTTGAGACGTGGACCCGGGTCTGATCTCAAAGGGCCATGAAGTGGCTGCATTGCTCTTGGGCTCTGCCCCATGGGACAGGTATAGGGGACAAGGACCGTGGTCTCTGGTACACAGAAATCCATCTCTTTAGCCTCGCTGGATCATCTAGCAATGTCACCACCCCTTGGCCATTGAAACAAATCATTTTAGAAGTTTCCCCAGAGCACAGACGGCAGGGAGCATTGCTTTTCTGCAGGCTCTGAGAAACTGTGATCTCACAAAAAATGAAATAAAACCAAAACCACTGCTGAAGGCATATAGTTTTGTCTTTAGAGTTAATTTTAGCTCCTCTGTTCTCACTGGTGGCTTTTATTCCTCATGAAGTCCAGTTTCCACTCAGCCATTCGTCCAGATCACAGGCCCGCATCTACCAACTCCAGCAGAGGCTGGGCTGTGCATGTCAGAGCGAGGAAATCGAGGGGCGGCTTTCAGCTGTTTGGTGCAGGGTATGCTAATCGAGGCTGAGCCAGGATCGCAGATTCCTTTCTCATGTGCTCCTGGCTCGAGGTGGGCTGCTCAGTCCAGTCGGTGAGGTGGTTCTTTTCCCGCCACCACTCAGGATCCCGGGGTCCTCCCTTTGCGTGGCTCCATCATATCCCAGGGTCACATAGAAGCTTTACCCCCAAGTGATGGGAGGGAGGAAAGGAAGAGGAACGGAGAGGGAGAGAGGTCATGCAGATACCTGAGCGGTCGTTCCTGGAGTGGACTTGGGTCGGGTTGATACTGTTGAAGGACAAAGACAAAACCCAAACATTCTGACTCTCTTTTTCCTAATTGTAAGAGCAATCCCTGCTTTCTTAGAAAAGTATTTTTAAAAATGAGGTAATAAAACTCGTCAGTATTTTAGTACATATTGTTTCAGTGCCCTTGTGTTTCTATGCATAGATGCACAGAAATATGTTATCTACAGATATGAAATTATATAATTCGGTATATTATTTTTCCTCCTTTAGCCATTTTAGGAATTTTTTTGCACACGCCTGTGGAGGCCCAATAATGACACTGGGAATCATCCTGGATTGCTCTACCTCCTTATTACTTTGCTCTGGGTTTTCCCAGACTCCACCTCCAAGGCTAGAATTACAGGCTACTGCCATTTCCACCTGGCATTTTTACATGGGATCTGGGGATCTGAATTCAGGTCCATTTGCTTGGGGGGCAAAGACTTTAACCCCTGAGCCATCTCCCAAACCTCATTCTAGGAATGCTATCAAGATTTTTGAAAACACAAAGTTGTCATTCACAACGTAGCTGCATTTTAGGTCATTACCCTATGGTCCGCATCTAGATCACTGTCTAATTATCACTTGAAAAACTTTGAAATGTGATTCTTTCCCTGGAAAAAGGCTGCGAGGGTCTGGGCTACCTTCAGACACTAGGGAGGATGCCCGCTTTGACTATCTGGAAGCTAAGGAAGTTTGTCCAGCACACCCTGGACGGATTACTTTGAGCATTCATAGGACACTCAGCAGGAACATTATGGGGGTCTCTTAGCTCAGCCAGGCAGATAAGTGTGTGGAAGGTTGGTTACCTCTGGCTTACGTCATGGATGCTGGCTGAAGAGGTTCCTGGCACTGCAGAACACTGCAGTTTTCACCGTGGTGGAGTGCTGCCACCCTGTGGACACAATGTAGAGGTGCACCTTTGTTAGGCTCAAGTTCTTTTGAGTACTGGCAGAAGCAGAAACTCACCCACATCCTCAGGCACAGGCGACAAGCACATTCGATACACACGGGTGAGGCCTGCTGTGGCAGTCCCATGGGATGAATATTAATGGAAGCGTTGGTTCCATTAGCCCAGATCTCAGTTCTTAAACACACCAAATAGCAAAGAGAACAGCACGTGACAGAGGTAGCGTTTGGAAAATTGTGACAGCTTCACAGGACATCTCAGTCTCAGTGTCCATTCTGTAAAGAAGGCCTGCCTAACCCCTTGAGGCCCACTCACCCCATCATGCTGTCCCTTAGCTGCAGATGACCCCCTTCAGATGCCTGTTGTTTTATCATCCAGAGCTCTGAAGTTCCGATCAGCCTCAGCACAGATTTTTAATTTTCCATGTAGAAAAAAGGCAATCACTGCTTTTTCAGAGGGTCCCACTTTATTTTTCTTGTGTCACTACATTTTTAATGCAGTGTGCACACAGAGCTGTGTGCATTTCTAAAGAATACTGACATTCCAGCTCAAACCTCTGGTGAATAACATGGTGTCACATTCAGCTCAGCTCAAAAATCGCTAACTTAGGGCCACGTGCAGCAATGCAGCTTGGATCCTTGTGTTTGCTGCTAGAAGCTGTGAATAGAGCAACTTAATTTCTAGTGGCTTAAAAGGATCTTGAGACTTGCAGTGGGGTTGGCTATGTGGGCATAGTGAAACGGATCTCATAGCAAGAGCCCCAAAAGGTGCGCAGGCATTGGGAAAATTTCTCTAAACCTCTTTGTGGATTCACAGTGCATGCCCTTTTACAGAGGAGTGGGAAGCATATGCATGTTCACATATGTGTGAAACTCAGTGTATATGACAGTGTGAGTGTGCATATGTGCACATGTAAAGTAAATGCGTGTGTGCACGCACATATGCGCATGTAAAGTAAGTGCTTGCGTGCATGTGCATATTCACATGTGTTGAGAGGATGAGGGTATATGTGCAAGTCTATTCAAGGATAGATGGGACTGCATGTTGCATGCAGGTGTGAGAGGGCAGTGAGTATGTGCAGTCACGTGAAGCCACATGTGTATGAGGACATGTGATCCACGTGCTTGCACATGTATGTCCCTTGACTCTTCAAACAGAATAAGCTCCCTAGAGGCTGAGGCCTAGTTTCTTTCTTCCTCTCTTCTTGACCTAAAGACAAGCTGAGAAAGATGCTGATCATAAAAGCTGGTAGCGACTGGTTTAAAAACTGAAAATGAAAATTTGGCAATAGAAGCCTGACTGAGGTCACGCAGCCTAATGTGTTGGGCTGAGCCACGCGGGAAAGTACAGCCTATGCCACACAGTGATTCTGTCAGCGTCTCGCCCACGCGCACAGCCCTGAAACTGTGGTAATGCCTGGCACACTGGAGTCCTTACACGTGTTCTTCTAGTAGTCACAGACCCCATGTGCACCCCGTGTGTCCTGCAGGACCATCAACCATGCAATGCTATGGCTGACGGAGGCAGAGGGCAGTTCTGGGACATGCCACAGAAGTCAAGACTACCAAGAGAGGTGGCTCAGGGGTTAAGCCTCTGCCTTGCAGGCAGAAAGTCTTGAGTTCGGATCTTAGACCCCACGTATAGATGCTGGGCGGAAGCGGGGGCAGCCTGCGCTTCTGGTCCTGTAGGGCAGAGCCTGTGAATCCCGGGGCAGAGTAAACAAGGAGGAAGTGGAGGCGGTCCATGATGGTTCCCGAATTCGCCTGTGGTTCTACACATACACACACATACATACACACGCACACGCACACACACACATACATACACACACACACACACACAATTGAATAAATAATAATAAAAAAATTAAAAAAAAGAAGAATGCATTTGTAAAAAAAAAGACTACCAAGAGGTCGGGGCCCCAATTCTGTCTTTAACACTCAGCCAGCCTCTGGCCTGTTCCTGAGGCTCCCTGGGATCCACAGATGCTCCAGCCCCCTGGTCTCCAGCCTCACAGGTTGGTAGAGCCGTCCATCAGCGGGTGTGTCGCGCATGCCCTTTCGCATCACGTGCCCCTTGGCTTCCCGCAGGTTTGCTAAGCTGCTGCTGCGCCTCCCAGCTCTGCGCTCCATCGGCCTGAAATGCCTGGAGCACCTCTTCTTCTTCAAGCTCATCGGGGACACCCCTATCGACACTTTCCTCATGGAAATGTTGGAGACCCCGCTGCAAATCACCTGAGCGCCCCACCCCCCAGCCACAGCCTCCCCACCCAGGATGGCCCCTGGGCAGGCACGTGTGAAGCCCCACCCCGCATACTTCACCCTATCTCCTCCCCCTGAACTCCTTCCTGTCCCCAAAATGTGATGCTTATAATAAAGGCAACCTTTCTACACAGGAGACTTTTATAGGTGGGATTTTGTAAGATGTTACAGGGAACCCTTTTTTGCTGTCTACGGGGCTAAGTCTTTCTGGAAGTTCTTGGGAAGAGTAACCAAGCCTCTGTACATATAATTGGTTTAAATTATTTTTTCACTTGCCATGGAAAGCAAACAAATGGAAAATAAAGGAATCAATACGATATTGGCACTGCTTGCAACTGGAGGTGTTGTCTTGTGTTGCTGGGTGTGGGGGTTGGGGTGTGGGGGCTGGGGCTGGGCTCCAGAGAGAGACAAGCATCCCAGCGCTGGTATCCGAGGTTAAGCTAGGCTCAGGCATAGTCACTGTCACCCCAAGGTGGCCCTGGAGAGACAGGGAAGATATCTTTCAGAGTCAGGTGGGCTTCTGGTCCTCTTTCTCCCTGTTCTAAGAATAATAGCAGATAGAGTTTTGCACTGACTGGGCAACTGAGAATGAGATCAAAAGATATCCTCTCTTTTAAATAAATGTCATTCTCTTTCTGTAAGGATTGCATGTATTTATGTGTGTGGGTGTGGATGCACATGCATGTAGAGGCTAGAGGTTAACCTTGGGTTTCCTCGGTCCCTTCCCACATTCCTTTGTGAGACAGGGTCTCTTATTGTTACCTGGAACTTGTTGATTTAGCTAGGTTGACAAGCCAGCAAGCTCCAAGGATCCTCCTGTCTTTGCCTCCCCAGCACTTGGGTTACAGGTCTCGCTCTGATCTTTGATCTTGGAATGTAGCTCTTGCTAGACTTGGACTAGGACCGGTTTGTATCTTGGACTCCTGCAGCTAAATGAGGCCCGCTGAGAACCTGGCTGTCTGTGGGACACAGATGAGGTCAAGATGCCACAGAGCCTCACGGAGTCAGACAGATGCTGGACAGGAGCTAGACTGATCTCTTTTCAGGTTGGTCCCGTGACACTGACGGCTCAATGGACATGTCCTTCTGACCTACCCCGACACACCACCGCGGGAAGGGTAAGCGAGAGGATGCTGCCTCAGCGGGAGCCAGGCATGCAGGCTCCGCGGGCGCCAGCTCAGCCCTCCAAGCCATGTCTCTGAAGGGAAGGACCTGGAGTTCACTTGGCACATCTCATTGTCATGGGGTGTGGGCTCTGTGGGAAGACACCAGCGGAGGTTGTTTCCCCCCCACATTACAGCAGAAGGACAGCCCCCTTTCCACAGTGTTCCTGGAGAACGTAGCCCAAGGCTCCCCTCAGGAAAGCCTCTGGGTTGTGGACTTTGATGGAGACTGGTGTCTACGGCTTCCACTGGAGGGAGGCCTTGCATTTGGGAAAAGCCGTAAAGTCATTTCACGTCGCTACCTCTCACTCCTTCCCTCGTGTGTGAAGGTCTGATGGTATCTACCTTGTCACCATACAGACAAGACCCTCTGAGTCCAACACGAGAGCTTACACTTCCTCACAAACCATGTTGAGGCTCTACTGCCTACTCTGTAAAATGGGTAAATGTGCTGCTACCTGTATTCAGCGTCCTCAGAAAGGGTTAAGCAAGAGAAGAAGAAGACGGGTAAAATCATCACTTTATTTCCTGCTGAAGGGTGACAGAGTGTCTCACATACATGAAGACATAAAAGCAGCAGGGAAACTTGCTGGGAAGAAGTGGGAGAAGCAGGGGGAAGAGGTTGGGTGAGGTGAAGTGAAAATGACTTAAATTCACCGTATCCGTGAGTGAAACTGTCAAAAAAAATGACAATTGGGGCTGGAGAGGTGACTCAGGGGTTAAGCCTCCGCCTTGCAGGCAGAAGGTCCTGAGTTCGGATCCCAGATCCCACGTATAGACGCCAGGCGGAAGCTGGGGCGGCCTGCGCTTCTGGTCCTGGTAGGGCGGAGCCTGTGAATCCCGGGGCAGAAGGAGGTGGAGGCGGCCATGGTGGTTCCCGAATTCGTCTGTGGTTCTACACATACACAGAAACACACACACACAGACACACGCACGCGTACATACACACGCATATGCACACAGTTGAATAAATGATAATAATAATAAAAAAATTTAAAAAAATGACAATTATAAATTTACAGTGTATATAGTAGCATAGTGAGTGTATGGTATTAGATCAGTAAATGGATATAAGAAAGGATTAACTTGTAGTTAAAACACAAGCTTGGACGTTGGAGTCTCTGAAACGTGTACATATACGCATGTGCTCACTGGGCATCCATTTAAAGACTCCAGAGATCACGTTGGGTTCCGGGCACACATGACAGTCAGCTGCAGCAGTCACAGCAGATTGTGGATCCCCAAGATCTTTACCCTCCTATTCTGTTCAGTTCGCGGCACTGGTAAATACAAGGAGAAGATGCAACAGGTAAATACAGGAGAAGACGCTTTTTAAATAAAGGTGGAACGCGGACTAACGAACTGGCCATAAGCTTACATCTCCTTCAGGATTTCTCTGCCACAACGATATGTCTCTTTGACTAATTCTCTTCCACATTTTTGTCTTCAAAACTGGCCTAGAGAGTTGGGGAGATAGCTTAGAGGTTAAAGCCTTTACTCCAAAAGCAAAAGGACTGAGTTTGGATCCCCAGATCCTGTGTAAAAAATACTGGGTGTAAATGGCGGTGCCTGCACTTCCTGCCCTGGAAGGCAGAGCTTGGGAAACTCCAGAGCAAAGCAATAAGGAGTTTTCCTAAAGTCACCCTTGGGCCTCCACAGGTACACACACTGAAGTGCCCTCTTGTGTACACGCAGACACACACAAAGTAAAAAGACACAAAGACACAAAAAGTAAAAAGAGAAACAATTTAGAGACCATAAAATAATTTAGAGACCATTTAAAAAAACGATTTCACAACCCTACACTAAAGACTTATTAAATCACAACTACAATAGCACTCACATGTCTTAGATTCCCACAGCACCCCAATCCACCCAGTCTGGGCTAGCACCAGGCCCCAGGCTGGCACATTCATATACACGCCTAGTTTTCTTTCCTACCTTATTGAACAGATTTTGGAGCTGAACAGGATTTACTTGTTTCCAAAAGTCAAATATCCCTTCTTCGCCTGATCACTTGCCGTGACCTCTGCAATTCCAACAACTGGCCCGGGTTCTAGAGGGTCCTCCCCCACCTCCCCCACACTGACCTTGTCGTTCTAGGAAATAAAGCAATGACCCCTTTTCTACTTGGAGAAAGTATTAGGTCCTACTATAAAATTAATTTCGGTTGCTTATCTGGGAGGGGCCAAGTGGGGGAAATGCTAGGGAAAACTCGAACTCTTGCCTGAGGCAGGCTGGGAAGGGCTTCTGAGCACATGAAGAGAATTCTGGGGAAAGGGCCTTTGCCAGCGTGTGAAGAGAATTGGAACCCCCTGACTCTTTCCCAGCCAGGGAAGAGCCGCTTTCACCCTCCTCCTTGGAGAACTCCTTGGAAACGTCTGCCGTGACAGTTTCGCAGTACACAGTCATCTCTGACCACAGACCACAGAGGAACTGGCCCTCGGCCCAGAGTTCCCAAGGGAAACTCCTTGGGTTGCGCAGCTGCGAGCATTCTTGCTGCACGCCCAGCTGGACGCTGCGACAGGAAGATGGTGAGGCGCGGGCGCCCTCTACTGCCAGCTCAGGGCATCGCGCCTGCCTGCCAGGGGAAGCATCTTCCGTGAGCCTGGGAGATGGACCAGACCTCGGAGTCAGGGCCAGAAACTGGGTGTCTATTTCACGCTCTGGGGAAGTGGGTTCCACAGAGGAGCCCACGGGATAGAGGGATGATAACGAGGCAGCCCGTTGCCTTGCAGGACCTTGGGCATGTCGTGGGCCCCACAGGGCTTCAGAGTCCTCTGCTGTAAAAATCAGAGATTCCGACTTGAGTCACCTGAGGCTCCTTCTTCCTTAGGGAACCAACAACATCTGTCAAGAGATTGATTGAGATTCCCTTTCATGAGCTAGGGAGGAGAGGATCATGCCAAGCTCTGACTCTAGCTTCAGAGAAAACAGAAAGATTGTACTTCTTAGACGCTCAGAATCTCAAGGACAAAACACAAGGGTTAAACATAATTATCATTGAACACAGGCTGTGGGCTGAGTGATGTTAACTGACACATTTTAAAGATGTCATCTAAGGCTAGGATGATGGCTCAGTCAATAAAGTATTTGCCATTTGTCTTGCACAAGGACCTGAGTTTGATCCCCAGTTTACCAGAGAGAGAGAGAGAGAGAGAGAGAGAGAGAGAAAGAGAGAGGGGGGAGGCATAGGTGTGGCAGCCTGTGTTTGTAATCCTAGTACTGGGGAGGAAGAGATAGATCCCTGGGGCTCACCAGCCAGCCAGCCATCTTAGAATATTTGACAAGGATCAGTGAGAGGAGAAAGAAAGAAAGAAGAAAAAGAAAGAAAGAAAAGAAGAGAAGAGAAAAGAAAAGAAAAGAAAAAGAGTGGATGGTCCCTTCCTTGAGGAACAACACCTAAGATTGTTCTCTGGCGTCCACACATGTGTGTGTACATGAGCTCAAATTCACACACACACACACACACACACACACACACACACACACACACAAATAAATAAATAAATAAACAAATAAATAAATAATGGCAATGTATTTTTTAAAAAGAAAATATACTTTCCATGTGGAGCGTGGGTATTCTATCAGTGGCTATGCAACGGAAGAAGATAACTCCCTTCCTGCAGCCAGCATTGGGCAGCAGGAGGGCCGGGTCTCCTGAGTTCTCTCCCCTTCCTTGATGAAACGTCGATAGTTTAGTCGTGTGCAGATAAATGAGGAGGCGTCTTTTACGAGTAGTCTGCACTGGCTGACCCTTGAACGCAAGGACCCGCCTGTCCTTCCCCTCCTTAGCGCTCAGATCTCGGGTGCACATGCCCACACCCAGCTTCTCTGCAGACTTGTGCCAGTTAAGACACAGGTTTCCACTTGACAATGGAAGCCCGGGGCGTTGGGCACATCTGTGAAGAATGGTAGTTTAGCCAGCCCCTGAGCGAGCCCGTGGGAAATTACCTAACTGATGTGTGAAGATTCACCTGTTGTAGGTGGAGCCATTCCCTGAGCAGTGGACGAAACGGAGAGCGCGGGCTCAGCAGTTTAGTGATTCAGCACGCTAGTATAGGGCATTTCAGAGAAGAAAGAGTCCTCTCTTTGGATATGGTGTGAGTTTCTCTGACTTCTGATGTTGGTAAGAGCTCTCCTACCAAGCTGAACTATGAACTGTGGCCAGAATTAAAAGCAAGAAAAACAAACCTTTCTCTAAGTCGTTTGGATGTGAACTTACCAGGAACATAAAGAGAAACTGGAAACAGACTGAACTCAAGTGCTTTTGCCTGCAGGGCGCCGGCTTTGCCAATCCCAGCCTCAAGGACTGGTATGTTGAGCTGACTCCCAAGGTGCTGCTTTAGGGTATAGAACTTTCTTGGGGGGGAGAATTGAGGTCTTAGGAGCTCTGGTCTCACAAATGGGATTTGTGTCCTTATGAAAGAGACTCCAGAAAGCCCCCGGAACCTCAGCCACATGAGGACCACTGAGATGGGAGTTGTGAGCCGGAAGGAGCCCTCGCCAGATGCAGGAGCTGCCAGCGCCTTGTTCTGAGACTTCTCAGGCTCCAAAGCCGTGAGTTGGTAGGTTCCAGCCATTCATAAGCTACCCAGTCCTGCATTTGTTGGCACACTAAGACTTTGTCATTTTTCCATGGTGTTTCTGACTTCTTCTTACTGGTTGGCAAGGGCTCCTCAAACAATTTTTATAGTACACCTTCCAAAGCTATAAACGCTGCATGTAGTTTCTCCTGTCCATACCACCTATTAACTTGAGCGGAACCTTTCATTTCGCTGTGGTCAGATCCATCCTTTTCTCGCTCTGTGGTTTGGAATTGCGGCATCTGGGAGAAACCACCTTGTCCTGATGTCCCACAATCATTTCCTCATTAATGCAGCAACCGATTCAAGAAGCCATGGGGCTTGGGTCCTCCCTCGGGGGGGTAGGGCCTGGATGAGGATTCCTCTTGCGGGTCCAGGAAACTCTGAACTCATCTTGCCTCAGCCTGTGAAGATCCCCAAGGCCTTGCAGGCCTGGCCTTCACCTGTCCATCTGGCCATGATGGGAGTGGCCCCTCACCCACTACATCAGTCAGACCAGTTGCTTCTCTTCCACGAGTGAATGGGAGTAAAACGACTTCTCCCAGTGCTTTGGACTTCCGTAGAAGAAGAGCAGACTCCTTCATTTGGTACTGAGATGGAAATGTGAGAACAAGAACTATATAGCCGCTCATTTCATGAGGTCATCTCCGTAGCTTCATATTGCTGTTGAGAAGAACGAAGCTCAGAGAGGTTGATTGACTTACCCATGCCTGCAAAGCAAGTGGTTCAAGTCAGCAGTCAAAACCAGCCTTTATTGAAGCTTTCACAGCCTGGATCGTTTCATTTATTTAATGACCAGTTCCTTATCCCCCCTTCCTCTCCCCTGCAGAGATTTCCAATAAGCTTCAGCAACTACTTAGCATGCCTGCTAGAGCTACCTGCTGGGTAGAGATCCAAAGAGCGGAGGGACTGGACAGAGCCCAAGAGTGAGATCTGTGTTTTCTTAGCATGCTGTGTGACGTTCCGCTTCACAGCCGGATGCTCTGAGCTGGTCTTCAGAGGGAGCTTTGGAAAGCAGCAGTGATGGGGCACAAGGGTTTGTGAGATCTGTCCCCAGCAAGCTCAACCAAAAGTGACTGCCAAGAGCTCTCAGTTGGCACCCTGGGGCCAGCGGCCCTTGCAGGGGCAGGACGAAGCCTTTTGTGTCTCAGTGAAGCCACTTGGATAACTGAGCCTTGGAAAGATGGGTTTCCTGAGCGAGAACTGAGGCCCAGTCAGCAGAACTAGGGGAGTGGCTTCATACTTGGTAAGTCTAAGTGCAGCCACCCGTGTCCATTTCTCTCTGACTTACCTGTATCTCTCACACCCAGCTCACTTTAGCACTGGGCTCTTGTCTTATATACATCACTTCTGTTCAGCCTCAGGGCACTTCTGGAAGATGGGGACCGCCATGACTCCCATATCGAATGACAGGACATCAAAGCTCAGAAAAGTTATTTAACTTAATTAGTTATTTAATTTGATTCAGAGTCACATAGCTCGCTATAGGCGAAATACAAAGTGAAATTCTAGGAATGTCTTAAGTCACGTACTTTAAACCACTGTACTCTCTGATGACTCAGACAGCTAGTTCAAAGGGGATTGGCCTCGTTCTATATTTACCACCTTTTAGGTCTTCTCCCTTCCCCACCTCGTTGGACTGTCCTTTACTGTACAATCGCTTCTGATTTCTTTCTCCAAACTAGACTTCCGCTCCATTCACAGACACTTCCTTCCCAATGAAGCCTGACCACCCAGACCAGAGCCAACATGATGGGGGAAAGGGAGGGGCGTTGTTGGGTTGTGCACGCTGTTTGTTTTTTTGGCCTGAAGGAGGATATTCTCCCCCAAGTTGCCTGATGCCAAACTGGCTAAATCACTTTTGTTCAAACTTTCCAAGCAATTTCATCCCTGGGGTAGAAACAGAGCATGGAACGATTTGGAGCAAAAGGACAATTTTTGAACAATTATAAGTGAGTGAAAACAGGAGGTTATAATGGAAGTCGTCTTTCAACCCTTAACTTGAGCATTCTGTAACCAAGAATTCTGTCTCTCAGGTTTTGGTGGTGGGAATGCAAGCCGTTGTCTGGACCTGCTTCTAGATGTTTGATAATTAGAAACAGCCCCGCTGACTCAGGACCCCATCCGCTGGATAACAGAGTACCCTGCTCTTTTGGAAATAAAAAAAAAAAAAAAAAAGAAGGAGGGGCAGGGGGAGAATGCTGGAAATGCATAAAAATAAAAATCCTAAAAGCTATGTCATGTGTGTTTTGAAAGCTATTTGTATTTCAAAATTGCATCGTCAAGTGTCTGATATTAATAATTCTTGTATGAGGAATGAGCTGGAGGAAAAGTTTAAAAAAATTCAATAACGATGAGAAGGCCCAATCTGTGATTTGAGGGCGTGTGGTCAATGGAAGGAGACAGTGCGGTTTAGTAGCAAGTCAGGTGACACAAGTAGGAAGCTAATTTGTCTGCAAAAGTGTATTTTGCAACTTGGTCCAGAAGGAGATCCGTCATCTTCCAATTTCCTAGAAGAGATTTAAAAGCTGGAAAGCACCCAGCTATTGTCTGCGACTGAGACGCAGCTTCCTGGAGACAGATCATGCTTTTGGGGTGTCCCTGAATGCTCAGCCACTCGGCTTTTATCTTCTGTCTTAGCACATGTGTGGTAACATGGAACACAAGGAGGAGCTGTGTCTGGGTGAACGCACCTGCGCACAGGATGGAGTCCTTGCACACAGCCAGGATGCCAGGATATGCCAGAAGCAAGAGTGGGAAGCAAAATTTCCCTCGCATGGAAGAGGGCTGGGCTTGGGAAGAGGGCAAGTGTCCACTCCTCTGAGGGTATCTAGCACAACAGCTGCAGGCATAGCATTCACCCTCTGCCTTGTCCAGGATGAAGCCAGGCGGCGGTGGGTGGGACGCACACCCTGGACTTCACACATCATGGGACTGCATCCTTGGCAGTGGTCTGGAGGTGGGCGTGTGAGCTTACTTTGCCAATGCCCATGACACTACCTCTCAGACCAATGGTAAGGAGTGAGATGGAGCTTTCTGGATCTTGAATATATGCTCTGAGTTCTAAGAGCCTTTGTGTCTTTCTGGAAAGAATGTATTTATGGGATGCACGAGTTGGGGACAAAAACAGTCTACCACACATTGAACACCCAGTGCCCTGGGGAAGGTGACACCTGTGCCGCCACAGGGCTGGCGAACGGCGGGTTCTTGAGTGCGCCTCTGAACCCGGAGCTCGCCAACCGCACGGTCATCAGCAGAGGAAGGCAGAGAACCTGCTCCTGGTGTTGGACCTGAAGCTCAACGTTAGGTGGATCTTTGGAGAAGTTCTTGAAACGCAACAGTTTCAAGCATGTACTGCATCTATCTAGAGCACACAATCTGAAACTCCATGCCATGTCATGGGATAATGAAATCCTAAAGTATGGATCTAGGTCTACACAAAATACCCCAGCTGGGTTTTTGCATATTTGTAAATGCATAGATAGAACACTGAAGGACATTCATTGCTAATGACGTTACTTCTAGGAACACAGTGGGATTGGCGGTGGTGCTAAAGTGTACTTTTACTTGTTATTTGGTCTTCTCTGTCTTTTTATAATGATTATGTGTCCACATATTGTTTCTGAAATTCATTTTAACATCCATCATATCTCATAATTTTATGCGCGTGTGTATATATTATGGTGTTGGTGAAACAAACCCACTGCAAGGTCCATATCTATGTTGTACAAAGGTAATGTCTACACTTAGGTAAAGTACAGAATGCTCAATAATAAACGACCAGGTTGCTATTTTATATTTACTGTGCTTACAAATATTTTAGAGTGTGTGTATGTATATATATATATATACATATATATATATATATACACATACATATCTGAAAGGCATACACTGAAGAAATAATGCATGTATAGGTATAATACATATGTACATGTACATATACATGTCTGCATATATATGTGTGTGTCACTTAACAATAAGGCATGTATTGAGAATGCACACTTCGGTGTTTTGTTGTGTGAACATTATAGACTATAGTAAGCAAACTTAGTAGTTCACTCTACCATGTGTGCAAATACATGGTGCTTAGCTATTGTGCTAGAGTCATGGTTCAGCCTGTTGTTCCTAAAACCATGATGGACCAAACAACACTAGGTTGCATCAAGCACAAGGTGAAAATGAGCTGCCTTGACAATCAGGAAATATGAGGTACATGAGGCTACTGTCAGTGCAACATGCTCGTTGCTTTATGGGAAGCTTCTCTGTATAAGTAGAAAGAGTGCACGCTACAGTGTTAGTAAATAAGTACAGTGCAGTAGATATGAAACAGGGACATGGCCATTTGCCATTGGTACTAGACCAAGATGCAACTTATGTGGGGTACTCGTGGCTTTCCCAAGCAGAACAGACGTCACGTCCCTGGTCAGAGGAGAAATCTTGAGCTCTCACCCTCCTTGCTACCTTTCCAGACTCCTCACATCTCCTAAAAGCGCTGGAAGATTTGTACAGTTTGAAATCCAGGTTACCTGCCTTGGTTTGGTCCTATAGAAGTCATTTCAGGCCCTAGGTGAGGCATAAGTATATATGCATTATAATATGTATCCGGCCACTGTAGTCACTATGAACTAGAATTCTAAAAGATATTATGATAGTATCTTCCTTTGAAATATCACCTAAAATGAAGATTGCTAAAATTTTCTCATCCTTCCAGAGGTAAGAAATGATTGTCATTTCATCTATTATTTACTTTATTTATAGACAAATAAAGACTTTATACTATATCCCAGTTCTCATTTTACAGGGTCACCAGAATGCTCAGGGACATATTTTGCACCACACTATTGAAATGATCTTTCTCTCTCTATTTTTTGGTATAGCTATTCTTACTCCTCACCTTCTCCTCACTTCTTCAACACCTGTTTCTTTGGTCTGCTTCTTTTCCTTAAAGGTTTGAAGTAGAATGGTTTAATTTATTGCAACTTTTTTTCAAGTTTCTTTTTGAAAGTTAGAAAGATGCAGAAGCTAAACAAAGATGGATGAGGAGGGCAAACTTTGGTTTCATGATGGGCAGATGGTTACACCATGTGGTCACACGGGTTCTTCAGTGATTCTCAGCTTGTAACAAGATACAGGTGTGGCTTAGAACATCTCTGGCATTATGTAGCATGGGGCAGACAGTGGCTGCGTGAAGTGACCATGGCATGGAGAGGAATTAGGACAGTCAGTGAAGATGCCAGGGAACCTCAGACCTTGCAGAAAGAGAGCACCCTGCTACTTTGAATGTTGTCATTGTGACTAAGGATTCACCCATGAGAACCAGTCAGCTTGACTTCCATAACAAAGTGAATTTGGCCTCTGATTGCCTTAATTGGTGACTAATTCGTAGCATGTTTCCATTAGACTCCTAGGAACTGGAATGAAAGCATGAACCAAGCAGCCGTACACCCTCTGTCGTGGAGTCTGGCATGCAGACTGGGCAAGGACCCAGCAGCCTGGCCACAGCACACCAGTCAAGAGGCCACTCGGAGTTCTGCCAAGAGGCTGCTGGAAAGATGGAGGTCTTTCTTGTGGTTTCCTGGCATGGCTGCAGCTCCTTCTTCCCCCAAACCCATGGGCAGTGCCGCTGATCAAAAGATGATGGATTCAAGGGCCTGAGGAATGGTGGAGCAAAGGAGTACGTACAAACAGGTCTGAAGAGACCTTGGGGTGGACTGACCAGAGAAAGAGCTTCACCTCCCTGGGGATGGACCAAAAGTTCCCTTGCTGCCGCTGCTCACTAACCTCGGGCCCCTCAGCTCTTCATATTCAGGAAAGAGATCTGGCTCACCCGGCATTGCTGGGGAGGAGGCAGCGGGTCTGCCATGGTTTGAAATGTGAGTTGTCCCGTGCAGACTTCATGTGTTTGTATCGGCAGTTGCTTGGGAAGGTGGATCCTTGCTGGACGAAGGCAGCTACAGGGCGTGGGCCTTGAGGTTGCCTAACCCTGCCCTGGTTCTGGTGCGCTCTTGTAGCTGGCATGACGTCTGCAGCCTCCGTGATGTCTGCAGTGACTCAGGCAGCCTCCAGCCTCTGCAGCCAGCCAATGATTTTTCCACCATGAAGGACTGAATCTCCCCTCTGGAATCGTAAATGGAATAATTCTCCCTTCCTTCCATTCATTCACTTGACTTGCAAGTGTTGTCTCATAGCAGCAGTGAAGAATACCTGGTACTGGGACCCTCGGAATCCTACTGTTGCAGTATCGCTCTTAAGTGGTTGTGCACTGCTGGTAGTGGCCTCAGGAACATTTCTCCAGGGGAATGAGCAGACCTGCTGTGAAGGTGACCACCAACTGGCATAAGAGAAAGGCATCCTGCAATACCTAGACTAGTGACATCTGAATTTACCTGGGTAAGCAGCTCCTTCCAAAAGCTGTGCGCTACTCCTGACCCACTGACTCAGAATCCCACAGGGGTGGGTGGTTCATCATCTCTTTAAAGCTCCCCAGGTGACACTAATGTACAGGCAGAATTGGCCCCCACAATGCTTATTTCCACATCTGGGAGGTGGGCCCAGAAAGGTGACTCACAAAGGCCAGCCCCAGCCAGGCTGGAATGCAAGTTTTGTGGGAACCAGTTCAGTCCTGCTTTGATGATTGCCAAGTTTCCCTGGCCAAGGCTAATGCTGTCCACCAAATGCTTCCTGGGCCTGCTCGCTAGTTTGCTTTTTAAAGGGAAAGAATATGTTTATCTCTCTGAATCGCTCATGAAATCATCACACCTAAGATGTAATGGACCACCACTACAAATCAAACTCCAAGTCCTGGTTCCGGAGCAAAGACTGTGGGCCTCGCAGGATGCAGAAAAACATGAAAGTTGAATATCTTCCAGAGTAGAAGATAGCACAGTATGGCAGAATGGAATCTGATTTGAAGTTGGACAAATCAGCTATAGAATTTCTTCTCGCATCTGAGCTTGAAACCTGACTTTGTGGAGCATAGTTTTTCAATCTGTAAAATTAGACTTAAAAGGTAACTGTGGTGATTGCAGGAGTAGATGAGTGGAAAAGTACCTATGTGGTCTAGGCAGAATAAACTAGGTTTGCTGCTGTAACACACAATCCCCCAAATCTTGGTGCGTGCTATTTCTCCTCAAGGTGCGTACTTGAAGATGGACTAGAAGGCAGGGACAGGGAACTTGGTTGATGGTAGACCTTGCCATAGTTAGGCAAGGTCTTGACACTTGAGGGTTGAGCTCTGGACACATTTGTAGAGAATTAGTGGTTGAGTTAAGCCCAAAGCAAACCTGCAGGAGATTGTCTAGCTGATGGGGAAGGCCCAGCCCATGGTGGGTGGACTAGGCCCTGGAATAAAATACAGACAGCTAGTTGAGAAAGCTGGCATCCTTGTGTACACTTGGCCAGACATGCTGGTCTGGCAAGTAAGGATTGTCCTTCTCTCTGCCATTATGTAGAGATGGTGTGGCCAGTTCCCTCAGCCCTGGTGTTGCTGTGCTCGCTCTCCTGCCAGGCTGAACTGAGAACTGTAACGGGATAACTGTAAGAGAAAATACACCCCTTGTTCCCTTAAGCCATTTGATGGTGATTTATCAGCAACCATGCAGGCTGACTGCTACAACCCTCCACAACTCAAGCTGGAGTTTCTACCACCATCCTAATATCAGGCTCTAGGTTGGCAATGACAGAGAGGAAAACATGGACAGTCGCACTCCAGTTTTCAAAGGTTCTCTGTAGAAATAGCACATCATTTCATCGCATTTGATAGGGCAGCTCACAAGTGGCTGTCTAACTTTAAGTGACAGGTACTTAGGAGAAGATGAGACCTAGAAATCACATTGTATTACTGAGGAAGCACTTAACATCCTGATGGCACCAATGCACTAGGAGTGGAGCCCGGGTTCTCATTCCCTTCTAGTTTATAGACTTCTCTTTCTTCGAATCATTTGTTGCATTCTAGACAAATTCTGAAAAAAAAAAATTTCCATGGGTTAAAAAAAAGTCTGAGCAAATACAATGAAATTCCACTGTCAAGTTTTCCAGTTTGAGAATTGCTCCTTTTCCAGAGTTTATAACTCCTGTCGTATTTCTAAGCAGCTTACACTTGTCAGCAATAGAACTTCCTCTGTAAACAATGGAATTTGAGATATGACTTATAGAAGAAGATATATCACTCTTTTGAGGGGATCCCTGTGCAGTGCTTGCAGAGTTCCTTTTTCGGTCAACCTCTTCCGAAGACATCTTTGCCATTCTCATGGTGAGGGGGTGCCTTAGCTTTGTGGGGGAGGGGGTGTCCCAGCTCTGTAGAAGCTGCTTAGATAACAAGTCTCTTGAACCTCTTCTCCAATACAATAAAGCCAAAGAGCTCTGCGTCAAGAGTGGAGAGACTTTGCAAGTGAACCCCATTGGCTTACTTTAAATTTGTCCTAAGTAGCTTGAAAGCTCATACGTGCACTTCATATTCGGTTGCTATGGAACCAGGCTGTGTGCTAGGCTATGGAGCTGGGCAGCAAACGGAACGATTCCTGCTCTCACAGATAGTCTGAGGAAGGATAAAAACAAGGCCATCGAGAGAGAATTCTACCCTGGGTAGAGTGTATGAGGAGGAGATCAGTGGGAGCTAAGGGGGGAGAGGATGCCTCGGGACTGGCCAGGAAAGGCATTTATGAAGAAGAAGATATTAATGAGATGTTTGAATGAGAAGGGGTCAGTAGTGTTAGGATATATATGATGTCATAGATTCAGTGCGTGCATGCGTGTGTGTGGTGTGTGTGTGTGTGTGTGTGTGTGTATGTGTGTCTACAGGCAGATCAGGTCATAAGCCCATCATGTCTCATGCAGGTTGATTGATACATCCTTGGGGAGCCGAGTTTAATGTGTCATACAGATGAGCAACAGCAAATAGGAAGGCTGTCTTCTTTTTTTTTTAACATTTTTTATTATTATTATTTCCTCGCATACAGGTACACTGGTCCCCTCCTTCCCTCTATCTCTCTCCACCCCCCTGCTCCCCCTCCCCTCTCCCCTTCCTCTTCATCCCCCAGTCCCCCCCCAATCCCCGGAGCATCCTTTAATGTGCATGCCAAACTCTCCTCTGGGTCCTCCTCTCCAATGCGGTGCAAGGACCCAGGGGCATTTCCCAGAGCCCTTTCCTGTGTTCCCCTTAAGCTTAGGAACACTACTGTGACTGTCAGTCCCTAGCCTCCGAGGATCCTAGTGCCTTTAGTCCATGCTAGACTTTGTGGGGTCAATAATGTGTTGGACATAGCGCAGGTCATGCAAAGTCCAATTATGATTGCTTCGGCCCTAACTTGTGTGGAGTATTTTGCATATCATTACTCTTCCCATTCCTGTGTTCTTACAATCTTACTGCCCCCTCTTCTGCAAATTTCCCTGAGCTTCAGGATGGGGAGAGATTAGGCTGGCCCAGTTCCAGGTGGTTGATATAAGGTCTCTGATGTTCTGAATTATGGTTTATTGATTTTTTTTTTTTTTTGGTTTTGCTGCTCCTGCAATGCCCTGGGCTCCATCCTGATGGGTATTGGATGGATGTCACCCCCTGGCCAGAGATAAAAACCTGTTAAATTAGAGTCTTGTTATAAGAGTATATTCAAAGGTAGATGGAATAAAAGTAGGAGACTGCAGTGAGAGAGGGGTCAATCACCCATTTGCAAAATGGTTACCTTCTATCTGGCAGCCTATATGCCCTCCCCTTCTGGTGAGATCATACCCCATCAGTTGCAAATGATAAGGAAGGAAAGTCTGTGAACTTAACCAGATGTCTCATTACTTACTTGCAGTCCTTGATGGTGGCCTATTTTCTCTGCTATAACATGGTCTCCTCTCTCCTTGTCTCTGGTGGGGCCTTCTTTCCCTGTCCCTTTGAGTGTCTTTGAGTGTCTCTAAGTGGGTTAGGTACTAGGATCCACCTATTAGGGAGTACATACGGTGCTTAATTTTCCGTGTCTGGGATACTTCACTCAATATAATTGTTTCTAATTCCATCTATTTCCCAGCAAATTGCATTAATTCATCATTTTTGATAGCTAAGTAGTATTCCATTGTATAAATGTACCACATTTTCCTTATCCACTCATCAACTGTTGGGCATTTGGGCTGATTCCATGACTTTGGTATTGTAAATAGTACTGCTATGAACATGGCCGTGCTTGTGCTATCTAGGTGAATTTTTGCTGTATGGGGGTTTATTCCCAAAAGTGGAATAGCAGGGTCATACAGTATTTCAATCTTTACCTTCTTTAAGAATGGCCAGAGTGGTTGTATGAGTCTGCATTCCCACCAGCAATATAGGAGAGTACCCCTCTCTCCACATCCTCTCCAGCATTTGGTGTTGTTTGTATTGTGGATTTTTGCCATCTTGACCAGTGTGAGATGATATTTCAGGGAAGTTTTGATTTTCATTTCCCTGATGGCTAAGGATGTGGAGCATTTTGTAAGATATTTGTTAGACATTTTAATTTCGTCCCTGGTAAAGTTTCTTTTAAGTTCCAGGGCCCATTTTTTAATTGGGCCGTTTGTTTTCTTGGTGTTTAGTTTTCTAAGTTCTTTGTGCATTCTGGATAACAGAGCCCTATCAGATATATGGTTAGTGAAGATTTTCTCCCATTCTGTGGGTTGCCTTTGTGCTAGAGTTACAATCTCTTTATTTGAACAGAAGCTCTTTAATTTCATAAGATCCCATCCGTTGAGTGTTGGTTGTATTGACTGCACTATTGGATTTCTGATTAGGAAGTGTTGGCCTAGTCCAATCAGCTGCAGGGAGTTCCCTACCCTTTCAACTAAGGTTTTTATAGTCTCTGGCCTTATATTGAGGTCCTTGATCCATTTGGAATTAATTCTTGTACATGGTGATATGTACGGGTCCAGTTTTAATCTTCTGCAAGTAGATATCCAGTTTTGCCAGCACCATTTGTTGAAGATGCTGTTCTTTTTCCATTGGATTTTTTGGGCCCCTTTGTCAAAGACCAAATGGCTGTAGTTGTGTGGGCTTATATCTGGGTCTTCAACCCTTATCCATTGATCTGTGTGTCTATTTTGGAGCCAATACCAGGCTGTTTTTATAACTATGAATGTGTAGTATAGACTAAGGTTTGGTATGGTGATACCTCCAGCAGTGTTTTGTTACTCAGGATTGTTTTTGCTATCCTGGGTCTTTTGTGCCTCCATATGAATTTTGAGATTGTTTGGTCAACTTCTTTAAAGAATTGCTTTGGGATTTTAATTGGTATAGCATTGAATCTGTATATTGCATTTGGTAGGATGGTCATTTTTATGATGTTGATTCTGCCAATCCAGGAACATGGGAGGTCTTTCCAGCTTCTGGTGTCTTCTGCAATTTCTTTCTTTAGGGTTTTAAAGTTTTCATTATAAAGGTCTCTTACTTCCTTGATTAAGTTTATACCAAGGTATTTCATTGTTTTAGGGGCTATAGTAAATGGGATTTTTTCTCTCAGGACTTTTTCACTTCTTTCATTCTGGGCATAGAGGAAGGCCACTGATTTTTGCACATTTATTTTGTATCCTGGCACCCTGCTGAACTTCTGTATTAGTTGCAGGAGCTTCCTGGTGGAGTTTTTGGGATCACTCAGGTATAAGATCATGTCATCTGCAAATAGAGATAACTTGACTTCTTCCTTGCCAATTTGAATCCCTTTTATGTCCCTTTCTTGTCTTATAGCCTCAGCTAAGACTTCAAGTACAATATTGAATAGAAGTGGTGAGAGTGGACAGCCTTGTCTAATTCCTGATTGAAGTGGGAATGCTTCCAATTTTTCCCCATTGAGTAGAATCCTTGCTGTGGGCTTGTTGTATACAGCTTTTGTTATATTGATAAAGGTTCCTTCCATTCCAACCTTCTTTAGGGTTTTGACCATAAAGAGTTGTTGGATCTTGTCAAAAGCTTTTTCTGCATCTATCAAGAATATCATGTGGTGTTGAACTTTGGACTGGTTTATATGGTGAATTACATTTATTGATTTGCGTATATTGAACCAACCTTGTGTGCCTGGGATAAAGCCTACTTGATCCCTGTGGAAGATCTTTTTGATATGTTTTTGAATCCTATTTGCTAAGACTGTGTTGAGAATCTTTGCGTCTGTGTTCATCAGAGAGATTGGCCTATAGCTTTCTTTTTTCAGTGTATCTTTATTAGGTTTTGGGATTAAGACGATATTAGCTTCATAGAAGGAATTTGATAGTGTTCCTTCCTTTGCTATTTGATGGAACAGTTTAAGGAGTATTGATGTTATCAGCTCCTTAAATGTCTGGTAGAACTCTGTTCTGAATCCATCTGGTCCAGGACATTTTTTGGTGGGAAGATTAGAGATTAATTCCTCAATTTCCTCATATGTTATAGGACTATTTAAATAATTCACAATCTCCTGATTCAATTTAGGTAAGTTGTGTTTACTTAGGAATTCATTCATCTCTTTTGTGTTGTCAAATTTCACAGAGTATAAGTTTTTGAAATATGATGTTATAATTTTCTGGATTTCTTGGGTATCAGCAGTGATACCTCCATTTTCATTTCTAATTTTGTTAATTTGGGCTTTCTCTCTCTTGCTTTTGGTTAATTTAGCTAGGGGTGTATCAATTTTATTGATTTTTTCAAAAAACCAGCTTTTTGACTGGTTGATTTTCTGTATCATTTTCCTAATCTTGATTTCGGATATTTCTCCCCTTATTTTGCTGATCTCCTCCCTTCTACTGCTTTTGGGATCAGATTGCTCTAGTGTCTCTAAAGCTTTAAGCTGCATTGTTAAGTTATTTATTTCTGATGTTTCCATTTTTTGATGTAGGCATTAAGGGCTATGAACTTACCTCTTAGGACAGCTTTCATTGTGTCCCAGAGATTTTGGTAAGTTGTATTTTCATTATCGTTCACTTTCAGGAAATCTTGAATTTCCTTTGTAATTTCTTCCTGAATCCAATTCTCATTCAGTATCATAGTGTTAATTTTCCAGGAGTTAGTGTATTTTCTGTTGCTTGTTGTCTTGTGGATGTCAAGCTTTAGGCCGTGGTGGTCTGATAGGGTATAGGCTAAAATTTCAACTTTCCTGTATATGTGGAGATTTGTTTTGTGGCCCAATATGTGATCTATTTTGGAGAAAGTTCCGTGTGCTGCTGAAGAAAATGTGTGTTCTTTGGTGCGTGGATGAAAAGTTCGATAGAGATCTGTAAGGTCCATTTCAGTAAAGATTTGATTAAGCTCCAAAGTGTCTATGTTAAGTTTTTTACCTGTTGATTTATCCCATGTTGAGAGGGTGGTGTTGAAATCCTCAAGAATTATTGTTTTGGGATTGATTTCTCGCTTTAGACATTGTAGGGTTTGCTTAATGAATGGGGAGGCGTATTGGGTGCATATATGTTCAGTATTGTGAAGTCTTCCTGGTGAATTGTACCTGTGACTAAAATGTAGTCTCTTATGATTTTTTTTTTTGGTTTGAAGTCCACTTTGTCCGATAGCATAATGGCTACCCCTGCCTGTTTTCTGGTTCCATTAGCTTGCAGAATTTAGGACTAGCCTTTTATTTTTAGGATGTGCCTATCTTTTGTGGTGAGATGGGTTTCCTGCAGGCAGCAGATTGATGGATTGTGATTTTTAATCCAAGTTTGTAATCTGTGTCTCTTGATCGGTGAGTTAATTCCATTAACATTTAATGTTATAATGGAGAAACTATTTTTAACTCCGGACATTTATTATGTTTAGTGGCTTTTGTAAGTGTATTGTTTCACTTTTAGGTTTTGGTGGTATTATACTTCTCCTGTTCTCCTGGATATGCCTGTTTTTTTCTTCAAGCTTGTATCATTTCTAGCATTTTTTGAAGGCCTGGTTTGGTGGACATGTATCCCTTCAAGTTGTCTTTGTAGTGGAAAATTTTTCTTTCTCCCTCGATCATGGCAGATAGTTTTGTGTGGTATATCAGCCTGGGTTGACATTTTTGCTCATTCAATACTTGAAGTACATCTCTCCAAGCTCTTCTTGCTTTTACTGTTTCCATTAAGAAGTCATTTGTTATATTAGTAGGTTTACCTTTAAAAGTGACTTGTTTTTTTCCCTTGAAGCTCTCAGCACCATTTCTTTATCTTATTTTTTTTAATTTTTTAATTATCATTATTTATTCAATTGTGTGTGTGTGTGTGTATGTGTGCATGTGTGTATGTATGTGTATAGAACCACAGGCGAATTCGGGAACCACCATGGACCGCCTCCACCTCCTCCTTGTTTACTCTGCTCCGGGATTCACAGGCTCCGCCCTACCAGGACCAGAAATGTAGGCCGCCCCCGCTTCAGCCCAGCGTCTACACGTGGGGTCTAGGATCCGAACTCAGGACCTTCTGTCTGCAAGGCAGAGGCTTAACCCCTGAGCCACCTCTCCAGCCCCCATTTCTTTATCTTGAATGTGGAATGTTTTAACTATTATTTGCTGTGGTGAGTTTCTATTTTGGTCATATCTGTTTGGGGTGTGGAATGCCTCTTGTATATGGATGGGCCTCTCTTTTTTTAGATGAGGAAAGTTTTCCTTGATGATAGTTTGAAAAATTTCCTCAGGTGTGGTATTTTGGGGTTCTTGTTCTGGTATTCCATGAATACGCATGTTCAGCTTCTTCAGGGTGTCCCATACTCTTGAATATTTCTCTCGAGTATCTTTTTGGCTTTAACAACCTCTTCCATTGAGCTGGTTAATACTCCCACTTTGTCTTCAAGATCTGAAATTCTGTTTTCTGCTTTGTTAGTTCTGCTGATAAGACTCTCTGTTGAGTTCTGGGTTGAAGATAACATGTCTTTTAGTTCAGTTTTAAACTCTGCTTGAGTCTGTTTTAACTGCTCTATGCCTGTTTTTGTTTCTTGAAAAGTTTTTCTCAACTCCTCCAAGTGTCTGTTGTGTTCCTCTTCAAAGTGATTGATGTGGTTATTTAATTCCTCCCGGATTTCCTCTTTCATAGTATTGAACATGGTAATGATCATGTTTTGAAAGTTGTTATCGTGGGTCAGGCTTTCTTTACTATTTTCTGTGGGTTTGTTCTGGTTAGAATCTATCATTATAGGATTAATTCCTTCAGTGGGAGATTTGTTTTCTTGGGTGTTGTTTCTCATGGATTTGCACTTTGAGTTGGGCATTGTCATTTTAACTCTTAAGACCTTGTTTCAATTTCTATGTGTATTTGACTTGGGGTTTGGGGTTGGGCGGCGGTGGGGGCGGCGGGGGGGGGGGGAGCTTACCTAGGTCGCCATGAGTCGGTGAGTCCCAACTGGACTGCGTCTGTGTCTTGGGCGGGTGGGGAAAGGGAAGGCTGTCTTCTGAATCCCTGTCCTATTTACCTTCTTTGTTGAGGCAGGAGGAGCTCGTTTGTGGAACAGCAAGAAGGCAAAAACCTTCTTCAGCAATGTCTGGTGATCAGAGGAGGAGAGGCAGCACAGAGAAAACTACATCCAGACTGGCCTGATGGCTATGGAAAGGATGAAGTTCTGATAGCACATCTTGGTCATATTCACAGTGCACTTTGACCTTCATCACCCATGACACTGTTCTACTGTGTAAAGGAGCACAGCGGGGAGAGAGGCTGGTGATGTGCTAAGCCACACAGGTTGTGAGGGATGGATGGGTGTGGTGGAGCTAAGTACCCCAATAAAGCAACTGAACACCACTGTATAGATACATGGCTTGGTAGGAAGACAGATTCTACTTCCTGCCCTACTGACTTTCCCCCACTCTACCACCCAGCCTTATATGGTTCTTTATTCACTCTACTTTGGGAAGTGTCTGGGGCTTCTCACAGAGTCTTGCTAAGAGCCCAAAGAAAGGAACCAGTGAGAATGATTCTGTACTTTTTATGAGTGGACCATGGGACCCTGAGATTCGGTGACTAGGGGAGCTCTGAGCAACTTCCAGAGGAAAGATCCACCGGTCAACCCTGGGGAGAAACAGGAGTTCAGAAAACAAACCTGGCTCGCCTGCATCCCACCCCCGTATCCTCACAGTGCTCCATCACCCTGGTAATTGTTATTCTTGGCATTCCAGGGTAGCAGGTCATGTTAGAGCTTTTCAAATATTCTACTTACATCAAAGCAGAAGGGACGGAAGGTAAAAAGAAATAAATTGGGGAGGATTCTGCATGTTTCACAAACCGCTTTCATGTCTAGGGTACACAGGAATGCTGGGGTAGGCACAGACTCTATTATTCCCCCCACACACACTCACCCGGCTGGACTGGGAGTGTGGGGTTCAAGCACAGAAAGATCTGGACTGATAGCAGAGCAGTGGTAGGCACAAAAGCGAGTCAAGGGCAAGATTTTTTCAAGATGAGATTGTCAAGTGGATAACGCAGGGCTTAGAGCAATAAAATACACAGCATTGGGGAGGAGACCCGATGTGACAGGAGGAACGTGGAGAGATAGGGTAAGGGTTAGATTGCTTGATATGTGACCTGGGAAAGGACCAGCCTTCTGAAGTCCAGACTTTGTGCTAGTTGAGTGACATCTGTAAGTTTGTATGACAGGGGTCCACATTTCAGATCTTCCTGGATACTTCTGAACTGCTGATAATTCATTCAATTGACAAATAGCAATGGGTTAACTAAAAAAAGAATCAAAAGCAATTTCATTCTGTATTTTCTTTTTCTTTTCTGTGTCAGGTAGCTCAGGCAGGCTTTAAACTCTTCATCTTCCTTCCTCTACCTCCTGAAGGCTGAGATTACAGCTGTGTACCACCACACCTGGCAGAAGCAATTTCATTTTGTAACCTGGCCTCTCAGCCCTTGGACTTCAGACATCTACGGTCCAGTGGAGACTCGGGAAGAGCATGCAATAGTGGCAGAAGTCCCAGGTAAGCACTATGTGAAGGGGAGCCTGAAGCACTGAGTCTCTCGGGGAAGTGTCCTATAGGCGTCTACAGGGTGTCAATCTAAGGAGATGGCTTAAGGAAGGGGGAGCACTGGAGTTCACATTAGAAGAGTATAGCATGATGGTCCATGAGTGATATTACAACAGCCCGCATACAGACAGTGTCTTTCTGGTTCCTGGTTTCCCTGGATGAGCCTGTTATAGGCTGGGGTCTACTATCCTACAAACAAACTTGTAAATGAATTACACATCTTCTTTAGAGTATGCATCAAGAAAACATCTTTATCTTAAGATATGAATTTGCAGAGAACAATCAGGGCCAGCAATTTACTGTTGACTGAGGTCTTTCTACCAGGCAAATGTGAGCAAAAGCAATTTCTTAAGTTATTTTATTTTCATCATAACCCTGTAAGGATACATATTATCACCATATTATCAATGTATGAAAAAGATCTAGAAAAATGAAGTAAATTTGCCTGTCTAACCAGTGGTATAGTCAGGATTTGAATTCAGATGATTCAGCAACTTATTTCCCAACCCCCACAGTTTTATGCCTCTTTAGGGACATGCGCAGTGACTTAGGAATAAGCATTGATTAAAATGATGGTGGTTTGTTCATGACAAATATTATGAAGGCATGAAAAAGGATGTCATAGACACTTGGGTATCATGACAGTTATGTACCATTACATAAAATAATTATGTGCAATACATGAACCCAATTTTGTGAAAAAAATCTGACAGTGGTTGGGTGCTAATATAAGATGTTGGTATTTCTGTAAGGTAATAATGAAATGACGAATATTTTCTTACTAATGATTTCTGTATTTTGAAATTTTCTTGAAAAAATAGCATTGCTTTTATAATCAGGAAAAACTCATGAGAAGGTATATATATATATATATATATATATACATTGTTGCTGATAAAATCACTATCAAATGGTTTAAGGAAAACAAGGAATTTATTTTCTCTTATGATTCCTGGTTACAGTTGTTTGTCTATCTAAGCAAGAAAGCATGTACCCTCTCCACAGGGCCAAGGAACTGGCCACATATTTCTACATAATGGCTGAGAGAGGTACACTCCTTACTTGCCAGACCAGCATGTCTGGGCAAGTATATACAAGGATACCAACTTCTCAAATACTTCTCTCCACCTTATTCATCTGCCTGGGAACTAGTTCCACCCACCTTAGGCTGGGCGTCCTCATCACCTAGACAATCTCCTACAGGATCACTTTGGGGTTAACTCAACTACTCTACAAATGTACCCAGAGTTCAAACCCTCAACCATCAAGTTGACACCTGTACCTAACTATAACTATAACTAACTATAACTATAACTATAACTAAACTATATATATATATATATATATAATTTGGAAACTACCTAAAATAGAAGTAAGGAAATTGTTCCTTTACTTTTGTAACTCAATCGTCTTGGAATAACTACACTGGTATCTTTCTGTTCAGTCTGTCTGGGCCTGTCTGTTCACAGGTTTATGCTACAAAGATATACTGAGGTTTAAAACGTGAACTATGCTGTTCAGGGAAATTTCATCTGTTAACTGTTTTCCTTGCTTGACCAAAGATCTGTAAAGGCACTTTTTTTTTTTTTCTGCTTGTTACTGTATTTGCCGTCCACAGCTCAATGCCTGGCACATTACATATGCTCAATAAATACTTGTTGAATGACTAAGGAATGAGGTAGGGGAGGAAGAGGCTATAAAGTTTCACGTCATCTCAGTAGATTTTTTTTTTTTTTTTTTGCATTGGGAGCTCTTGAAGAGAAGGCCACCGATCCCCGCAGGCAAGATGGGGGGCCACGGGGGAGGACCTTAATGCTCACGGTTAGAAATTGAGATTTGACATATGAGGCCGCTGGGATTCACTTTGGTCTTCCAAGGGGGGATGTTACAGGATCAAAACCGTGGAACGGAAACGCGGTTCTGGCAGCTGGAGCGGTGGATGCGTGGGTCAGGGGGCGGCGGAGGGGAAGGCGCGGAAGGCTGGGAGGCAGGAGGGTGGGAAGAAGGCCTGGCAGGTTCCAGCCAAAAGCCTCGCACTAATCCCTGCCTGGGGAGGCCGGGTTTGGCCTGAGGCCACAAATGCGCACAGAGAAGGACGGGATACCAGGAGCTCTGCTTCAAGGGGCCGTCCGGCCTAGAGGGGCAAAGGAAGGTGGAAAGTTGGAGACAACCAGGTGGGGAAGGGTGAAGGGTCCAGGGGGCTCCCGGGACCGCAGCCAAGGAACCCAAGCCGAAGCAGCCGCACCCCAGACCCCCATCTCTTGGGCTCCCCGGTTGCCTGGATGTGCAGAGGAACAAATTTGTGGTGTGGAAGGAGTCCAGGCCAGTCATCCATCATCCGAGTGAATCCTCGCCCCGCACTCATCGCACACAGCGGCCCTGCCCTTTCCAAGAGAGCGCGCTGGCGGCGGCCCAGGCCTCTGCCAAGGGGACTCGCCACATCTCTTCCAAGCTCAAGTCCCAGATTTCTTTGTAATTCTGAAAAAAAAAAATACAAAAGCGACAACAAACAATTCTCAGCCTCCTCTTTTCTCTCCCCCTCCCTCCCCTGTCCCTCCCTGTGGTTTGGCAGAGAAAGAAGTCAGCAAGTCCCTGAGAAGATTATCTAACCCGTGGCTTGGCCAGGCGGGAAGGCAGCGCCCTGCAGGGTCTGGTGTCTGGGGTCTTGGGCCCAGAGGGACTGGCCGGCCTCAGGGTCTGTGAGGTGGGCGGGGCTAAAAGCCAGCCCCGCCCACCTCAGCCCCGCCCTCCATGAGCAGATGGGTGGGGCCAGCCATCCAAAGACTGACGGTCACTTACTAGAGCCTCAGTTTTCTCATCTGTGAAAGGTCAGGCTTGGCCTCCTCCACCTTGGCCTCCTTACTAGTTGGCTGTCAACCTCAAGTACTCTTACTATATATATGGTTAGTGAGCATAGCGTTTACTAGGCATTAAATGAGTGCTTACACCCAACAAAATTACCAGTATTAGGGAGGTCAAGTGCTACCTTTTCATGTGCTATAGAACCGCAACTGGGGGTTTGCTTATGTGTTTTTGTAGCACGGTCTTGGCTCGTGAGGAGAATGGATTTGTTGGTTTCCATGTCTTCAAGTGCTTCAGGGTTGGTCTTTCCACTGTTCATGTGTGCTGTAGTATAGACCTACCCAAAATGTACCTGTGATTTAAAGATCATAAGTGTGTATGTGTGCGTGTGTATGTGTACATACAAGCATAATACCAAGGGTGAGGGGGACCCACCCAAATCAGAAGTGTTTGCTGAATAGGCTTATAAAATTTAGCTCCATTTAGACATAAGGCATAAGAAAACAGAGATTTAATTCCAAAGATAGGTGTGGAAGGCAAGGGGCAGGAAGGCAGAGGGAGGTTTCAGGGCTCTGTGGCTGTTTCCCAGGAGGGCCTCAGTCAGTGGGGGAGGGGGGAAGCACACCCAGGGGGTCTTACTCAGAGGCGCTGCTCTAGGGCGGGGCTTGTGCCGAGACTCCTTGCAGCCCCCTAGGCAGCACTTGCAGAACCACAGAAAGGGCTGGGTGATCTTTGCATAATTAAAATGCCACGTGGGCATGGCCAGCACAATTGGGGGTGTCACTGTGAAGATCAAAGTAGTTTTAGGGGTGTGTGTGGGAGGGGTGGAGGCTAGTTTATCTCAGTAATTGTTGGCTTTTCTTACTTCCAGGATGCCTGTGTAGTCCCAGAAACTTCAGTTAAATATGGCGAGGTGAGAATTTTGCTCTCTAAAGCCAGTCCTTATCTTGGGATGGATTTGGGTGACTGCTTTTTGGAAGGTGGTCAACATGTGAGAATTGCAAAATATGTTTTCAATTCCTCTCATGTGGGGCTGATGTAAGTCACCCATGACGGTTCTAAAGGGACTTTGGGAAATCTATCAGATGATTACAACCCAAGGGATAGGTCTTAAGGGACAGAACATAAAACCTGCTGTCAGAACTTCATACAACTGGGAAACCCACTGGGAATTAACTCCCAGCAGCTAGGGCTTCCCACCTGCAAAACCAGAACTACTGTGTCTGGCCTTTGTGCATCTCTCGGGGTGAGGGAAGTCAGAATTTATATAAATGTCTCACAGGGCACTTGGTGGAGGGAACAAGATAGGTCTGAGATCTGTATGATTTTTACCCTGCTTTTGACTGACTGACAGACAAGAAGGGGAGAGGATAATTCCAACACTTCCTCTCAAGTGCACAGGTCTGAACACACACACAGCAAGAGAGAGAGAGAAAGAGAGAGAGCTATGGATATTCAGAAAAAGCTGCCATTTTGCTATGTACAAATACTAAATTTTAAATAAGATGAACTTGGAACAAACTATTCAAATATTTTAATTTTAAAACTCTTAGGGAATCCATTCTTGTCTCAAATCTATGTATTTTATTTTCATTAAAGAAATATTTTTTGCTAATGATAATAATGCATCTGCATGAAAATCTTGTGTTCACAGAAAAGTAAATAGAAGACACACTAGTAAAAGTTTAACCGTTAACTTTGTGTGACCTACATCACATGCAAGGGTTGGGGGGGGATGAAAAACGGCATGGAACTTGATCCATGTGTGAAGTGTAAGCATAGGACTGCTTGACTCTGCTGCTGGCTTTTGGTTGGATAAATTTGAGTGTTGACTGTGGTATTCACAGTGCTCTGGGAAGCAAAGCAGATTCTTCAGCCTCTGTTAAGTTACCTGCAAAGGAGAGGCGGGTTTGCTGGCCAAGGCCATCAGCCACTAAAGGGGCATGACACCTCAAGTTCTGTACTAGCATTTGAGGAGAAGACCCGTAAGTCTGGGAAACATCAGTTCCAACTGTAGATGTATATGGGCCTCAGGAGGCAATTGAGAATGTGCATCTGTCACTGATTCAGCTTCAATTGGGGGTGGGGTTTTCATGCAGACAAATGCCAGTTCTTTAAAAGGTGACTTTGTCTGGTATCCTGGGAAATAACCAGGCCGAGCTGGCTCTGACCACAGAGATATGTCCTTGCCTCTATGATCATATGGACATGTGTCAGACTCGGGGTCTACCCAGAGGTTAGAGTCCTGCTGGGACTTGTGGTGTGTGTGAGTGACAGGCTTAGTTATGTGGGGGTTCTGGGGCACCACATCAATTACAGAACGTTGGAGATCAATTTGTGAATGGAAATATAGAGAGCCGCCTTATAAGTTACTCTATGAAACCTATAGGAAAAAAAGTCTATCTTAGGCAAGAATAATTCAGCCCACCACACACCAGACCCAGGCAGTAGGGCTGAGAGGATTTTTAAAGGGATTGTTTAGAATGTTTTCAGCAATTACAGCCAGTGCTCCCCCTTCTGTGAACAACTTGGACAGAACCATGGCGTTCCCGTGTCCCAACTAAATCCCAGACTGAGAACTGATTTTTTTTTTTTCTCTCCCCTGCCCAGGAGTCTGAGGAACCTCATTTGATACATCGTTACTGTTTGCGAGATACATCATTACTGTTTGTGAACTGGGTATCAGCTCTGGTATCTCAGATATGATAAGCTCAGAAGGACAAATGCACACAGGCACATGTTCAGGGGTCTTTGGCATTCAGAATTGGTGATTGTAAAGGTATCACCTTCCCATTGAACAATGAGAAGAAATACAAGTGAATAGGGAGAACAGATTTCGGAAATGTTACTTAAACTGCCCGAGGATGAGCACGCGCAGGACATTTTAAAGGTATGCTTTGAATGAAATAAACGTGCCAGTGCTAACGCAAAAATTAAAAGCAGCTGCTGGGGTAATTGAAGCTATCAACACATCTAGAGCAGAAGTGCTTAGAGAAGTGTTGTTCTGGATAACTGACTTGCAAAAGTTCAAACTAACGGAGTGCCCTGTAGCCATGTTAATCAACACCAGCTTCCTAGGGTGGAGCTGACTTATACTGTCAATCATGGGACAGTGACATTATCAGAGTTATGGAGGAGTCCACATGCCAGATGCCCTGCACTGAGCTTCTGTGGGGGGTATATGGGATTCCTCTTTCCTGTGGGCATCGATGTTCACCACAACGTGTCTCGTGCATGACTGTGCACTTCTCCTCCAAGTTGCTGTTGGTCCTATGACTGTAGCTATCTGCCATTTTTTGTCTCTTGCTACTGCTTCCCCAGTGCCTCGGTGTTCCAATACGGCTTGTTATGCAGGTGCTAGAAGTCATATGTGGAAAGCAACTGGAGAAAGGCCTGGCCTGTAATAAATGCTCAACAGATGCGAGTCGGCGCTGCTGTGACGCTTGCTGCCCGTGTGAGATCACCCCGTTTCCTTCTTGGTGGGGGTGCTGGCAGAGTTTCATCTTCATACTCATGGATGGTCAGCAAGTGAGACAGTTTTTGTTTAGCAAAATAGCTGCATCTCAGCAAATACGCTGCCTTTCCCCCCCATTTCCATTCATTGCTTTGAGTACTTCTAGGATTGTGGTTTTTCTTGGCAGCTAAATTGAATTAGATGGAATTGTGCTATTGAGCATCTGGGTACTGAATAAAGAGAATGTCCCTGAACTCTGAATTTGAACTAATGAAAACATATCCCATTAAAAAGCTTAAAAGTCTGGATTTCCAACTCCTTCCCTTCCATCTGATTTCTCCAAAGTTTGAGTTGGTGAGGGATTTGACATTTGTTAAGAGTTGATATTTTGTGTTTGTACATGTTGCCTGTCTTTATTTCTGTTAGTACAAAGGGAATGATGATGTTTGCAAGTAAAACGAAGCAATCACTGTGACCCTCATGCAAAGTTAAAGGCTGTGCTGCTAGAGAGGAGCTCACTCGGGTGCTGTTGACCCCTGCAGCTCACCTGTGGGGAGTCACTCCTGCAACTCTCCTTTGCACAGTTCTTCCATCATTTGCTCATTCACTGAGCATGGATTTGCTGATGGGCTTCTAAGTGCATCATGGAAACTGCATGCTCTCGTGGACCTTGTCCTTGAGTGATGGGCTCACACAGGTTTGTATGCCGAAGAACTGGATAGGAAAGTCAGGGAGGAAAGAGAGATGGGGTTGCTGCAATTGTGTACGTATGTGTGTGTATACATGTGTGTGTGTGTTTGTGTGTGTGTGTGTGTGTGTGTGTGTGTGTGTATACAAGAGGACACTTGAATATGTGTACCTGTGGAGGCCCAAAGGTGACACTAGGAATCATCCTGGATTGCTATCTCCCTGTTGCTTTGCTCAAGGGTTTTCCAGGCTCCTCCAGGGCTAGAATTATAGGACCACCATATTTTTATTGTGATCTAGGGATGTGAACTCAGGTCCTTTTCCTCATGAAACAGACTTTATTTTCCACAGACCATTTCTCCAGCCCTTAAACTTTTAAAAAAATCCTTCAGAAGTATTGACAAAATCAACTCTTAAATAGCCAGGTAATAAATATGATGATGATTCATTCTATAAAGACACAATGGAGATAGAGTGCAAATGTGGGTTTACCATTTCTGATAAGCCAATGATCAAACAACATCCAAACACGAGAAGCATGAAGAGGAATCTGAAGGAAGTGCACATGCCTCTAGGGAGGACCGGATCCAAGGACATACTGAAGGAAGGAAATGTGAAGGAGGCTTTAGGAGTTTAGGTAAGGCTGTAGGTAAGCTAATTCTGTGTTTAGATTTGGAACAGTGCTTAGATTTGGAACAGTGAATGCTCCAAGTGCCAATAAATCATATTCATCTTGAAGATCCTATCTTAAAAATAGCTCAGCACCAGAAGGAAGGCCTGTATTTTCTTTGTCAAATGTAGCTGATTTAAAGTTGAATGTGTTTAAACTTGCCTGTGGAGTAGGATGTGAACAGGGGAAGAGAGAGCGAAGAAGAAAAAGGAGGAGGAAGAAGAAAGGAAGAAAGGAAGGAGAAAAGGAATGAAGAGGAGAGGAGAGGGGGAAAGAGGAGGAGGAGGAGGAGATAAGCTGGAAGGAAGAGGAGAGGGTGGGAGTGAGGTTTGCATGGAGGTCACATATTTGCCATCCTGAAACTTCATGAGAAGCCATTTTCCTTGCATCTAAAATTGCCAAGCTCCCCCTTGTTAGCAGACATTGGGACAAAAGAGTGGAGGTAGAGAGATAAGTAAGACCCTTTGGTCATTTCTTAGCCCTGGACTATGCCTGACCACTTTGCTCAGGACTCCTCACACATGTGTACTATGGGATTTGACGGCACCACTAGCTCTTGGCAACTATTCACCTCCCCTCAAAGTTTCTTTCTGGGAACAAAGTATTTGAATTTAATGACTCCTTAGGACATGAACTCTCAAAGCAAATGTAAGTCGTGAAGGGCAGGGTACAGAGTCAGAAGAGCTGAGAGTGGTTGGCCAGTTGGCTATTCTGTCCCAGGGGTCTCCTGACCTGAGCTTGGCTGGTAGAGTGGGCCCTGGATGAATTACTCAGTATAGTTCTGTGCCCCCTCCCCTAGGGTGGGTCCTCTTCCTTTAGTGCCAGAGTCTGAGAGTTGAAAGAGAACACTTCTTCTGCCTTCCAACCCTCCGATAAACACAACACCTTCTGTTAATGACCCAAGAGCTACCTGATAGTCTGAGGAGTCAAACCTCGGGCTGAGTAGCCTTAAAACAGAAAGGGAACTGGCATGGGGTCGCACAGCTTGGGGGATCTATGTAAAAGCAGTTGTGCAGAAAAATCAGGAAGAAGAGAGGGACAGGTAGGCTGCAGTGTGTTTATCTTGCATGAGGATGAGCAGAGAACAAGAAGACTTGGCTAAAGCAACCATCACCTTCAAAGCCACAGCAGTGGGGCTAGAGAAGGGTTGTGGGGGTGTCCAAGGAAACAGGAAGAACATTCTCATGCCTTTGTGTCCATTTGCCACGGAAGTGAGCTCAACTCACGACAGTTTGGATTGCTCTACCTTCTTACTGCTTTGCTCAGAGTGTCCCAGGTTTCTCTAGGGCCCAAATCATACACCACTGCCATATTGTCAGACATTTTTACGTGGGACTTGAGGACCTGAACTCAGGTTCTTGGGCTTCCCCAGGCACAAAACCTCACAACTCCAAACGCGCAAGACTGAGAACTTTGGCCAGTGGTATTCTGGGCAAAGACTTCTTTGCAAGGAATTTCAATAAAATAACGTGCTGTCCTGCAACTGCAACTGGGAAGCTTCAGGTCCTGAATACTATAACCAGACAGACTTGCTCTTTCAATGGCTCCACAAGGCTTCCACATCTGCCGGGCTACAGAGTCCCGACTGACTAATGCAGACTCACCTGTCCCTTCCCCCTCCCCCCTTTCCCAGTAGCCTTCTCTTCCCACATCGCAGAAGTCAGGGCTGGGGAGGTATGTTCTGGGCTTGCTTCTTTTCAGTCGAGATGTTTTCTTTCTCTTCCTTGAGTCCTGCTCCTGCCTGGAATGAGCCAGAGTGGAAGGTTAGCCTTGCTGGGACTCACTCAGAGCGCCAGGCAGAGAAGTAGAGAGGCCCAGAGAAGCACATTTCTCAGAAGAACTAAATCCTTTCCTCTTCTGCCCTCATCCCCAGTGCCCACCATGGAGCCAACCGGCAAACAAAAGATGCGTTTTCCAGAATCCTAGGTCCAGCTTTGCAGGAGACTAAGAAGATCAGGGTTAGAGCTGAGAGCTGGCAGCTTAAAGACTGACGTGGTGCACTTGGCTGGACTCGAGGGAGGCTCAGGAGCCGGCAAGAATTAAGAGGTAGTCAACCAGTATTTGTGCTACTGAATGTTTATGTGTGTGTTTGCATGAGCATGTGTGTATACACGTGCATGTTTGTTCGTGTTTATGTGTACGTATGTATGTATGTATGTACATGTGTGTAGTGTGTACAGACCCTTGAGTAATGGATTTGATGATAAACTACTAAGATGCCAGACTGGCTGCCTGGACCAAAGAGCTCCTGTGGGCTCAGGCAGAGTGAACGGCCCCCTTCCGTACCATCTAACCAGAGAAGACTGGGCAAAGGCCGCAAAGCAGTGGGGCCTACAGGCAGCCCTCCAAAGCTGGGCAGGTCACCAGAGAAGAGCAAGCAGGATGGTGCTGCCCTCTTGTGGACACCTGCGGTGCTGCGGAGGGCAGCCCGCTTCAGGCAGGTGGCAGCTGGCTGACCTCGCTTTATCTTGAACTCCAGGAAGGACAGCAGAGGAAAGTGGGTGTGAGCCTGTGATGAGCTCTGACCTGGTGCATGACCTACAGAAGCCTTGAAGTCCACTTCTGAAGGGAGTGGAGACCTGCTGCTGAAAGGCTCTTTGGACTTTTGAAACTGAAAGACCATTTCATCTTTTAGAATGTCCTGTAGAGCACAGGTTGGCATTTGTTTCTCTGCAGAGGAACAGAGAGTGGGGCCTGGAGAGATAGATGGCTCAGGGAGTAAAGTAAGGACCTGAGTTTGGGTTCTGAGCACAAACTTAAAAGCCAGCAGACGTGATGCAGGTCTGTAACCCTCGCGTGGGTGGACATGGCTGGGGTGGGGCTGGGGGGGTCCGCAGAGACAGGAGGATCCCTGGGGCTTACCATGCAGTCAGTCTAGAGGAATTAGCAAGTTGTGGTGTCAGTGAGAGACTCTGTCTCAAGAAAAGACGGGAAGCAATAGAGAAAGGCATGTGTACACATACAAATACATAAATACACCCCACTCATACCTCATGCACATGCATGTACACACACACGCACATACACACACCATAGCATACCACACCAAAAAAGCGAGGGTGTGGAGGAGCAGAGAGAATACATTTATGCATTAGAGTAACTAATGGCAGACTATGGTTATATTTCAATAAAATGCCACTGTGGGTTCCAAATTTTGAAGTTCTAGATAGTTTTCAAAAAAAATGCTATTCTCTTCCTTTTGATTTTTATAAGTCATGTAAAAGTGTGAAACCATTCTCAGTTTGCAGGACCTGCAGAGGGGCCACGGGCTGCCCTTGGCTCTGGGACGTGGCCCACGAACCTCCGCGCTGTGTCCTTCCGCCGTGAAGTCTGTGGTTGGGCTGTGGGGCACTGCGGCCAGTAGCAGCATCTTGGCTCCCAGGCTGTGTCCCAGGAAGGTGCGCACACTGCATCGGGCTGTGACCATCCCCAAGGTGGGGTCAGCTAGGGTATCCACTCCCTGCTTACTATCGGCGTGCTTTCTGTGGGAGAAGCCCTGCTCCGAGGCTTACATTTCCCTCACTGGACGGGGAACCTTGTTCTCGATTATGTTTGTGTTGCTGGACTCTAAGAAGATGAGGGGTATAAAGGAACAGAACCAAGTCAATAGTTTGGGGAACTTTCTCACTGGTGAGAAGAATAGCTCCTGCTGTGTCCAAGCGACATGTGCTCTCATGGGATGCAGGACCCAGTTCATGAGAATGCAAGTTTTACATGATATACAAGGAACCAAAGCTTTTTAAAAAATTCTATGAGAGAAGAGAGAGAAACAGTGAGGCCACAATGCCTCATTGCATGTATGGAGGTCAGAGGACAACTCTTGGAAGACAGTTCCCTTCCATGTGTGGATCTGGTGACCCAACTCAGATCATCGTGTTGGCACACAGGAGTCTTTACCCACGGGACCATCTCGCCAGTCCAAATGCATCATTTCCCAAAGCAAGTCGTGTCTGTGTGTTGCATTTCCAGGAGATGTGCAGTTTCATTTGCTTTCTGAATAGCTAAACCCTCAAGTTGGAGACAGACGGAGAGAAGGCGCAGGCAAGGAGCTCTGCGGGATTTAAGTGGTCTTTCGAGGAAAAGAAATGAAGTTTAGAATGCTGTGGCCTTTTGGATTCCAAAGCGGGGAGTGAAGGGTCAGTATCTGTGTTTCCATGGATGTGTATAAAGAAACCCCAGAAGGTTCCAGAAGCACCTAGAACCTGGCCTAATGCTGGGGAGGCTGGGCAGGGAGGCCCCAGGCAGGGGATCTGCGGCACTATTTTGCCCCCTGGCTTTGAAACCACTCAGTGTTTGTGTCTTTCTTCTTCCTCCCCATGACGTGCCACGGGCCTGCATCTGTGGGCCTCTAGGACTCAGAGGGTTGGGCCAGGGACGTGGCTCAGTATGTAGAAGTACTTGCTGTGCACTTGCTGTGTGAGGAAGGACCTGGGTTCAAATCCCCAGAACCCATGTAAAAGCTGTAATCCCAGCATTCCTTGGGGCTGGGGGGGGAGCGGAGGTAGGAGAATCCTAGGAAGCTCACAGACCAGCCAGCCTGGGGTAAAGCAGCAGAAAGGGACGGCGGCTCAGAATGAGGTTATTTTCTGATCTCCTTGTGCACTTTGTGATACCCATATGACTGCATTTACTTACACCCACCCCCACCCCCCACCCCACAAAGGACACAGGGATCCTAAGATGCGCATGTGTCTTCCTAGGAAGGATGGAGGCAAGTAATGAGAACAGATACTGCTAGGAGATAAAAGTGCTAAACAGCGTGGGAAGGGGCAGAGCTCAGAATCGGCACTAATGACCCATCAAAGGAGAAAGAGAAGCCGAGTCAGGGTGAGGACCCCACCTGTACTCCAGCATCAGATTGTGCTCAGGGAGGAGCCTCACTAAGAGGCGGAGCTCTGAGAGCCCCGAGGGAGGCGAGGGTGGCAGGCTCCGAAGGGATAGGAGGAAGTTTGCACAGAGAAATGTGGACTTGCTCACAGTCCCCAGCACACATCTGGAAAGTCCTGGAGTCCCTCGTCTGGGAAGCACAGGTTGGACTAGCTGGAGTCCCTCTGGCCATCTTTCTGTGACTAGGTCTTGTTGTACAATTGCCCGGCCCATCCAAGGCAGGGCCAAGGCAGGCTCAGCAAGCTGCGCATCAACGCCCTGCAGTGCGCAGAGGTGAGAAATAGGATCGGGCCTCATTGCTCAGGGGAGCAGACAGACAGGCCTGGGGTGAGGCCAGAGCCCGTGCCCGGGAATGAGTCAGTAGGAAGAAAGATGAGATGCTAAGCTCGAGAGCTAAAGAAACCGCTGCATGGCCGCATTCCCACCACCCTGCCCAGATGTGGGAGATTCCTGCTGAGCTCGGGGCCACACCCATCCTTGTTCCTGGCCAGCATGGCAGTCCAAGTGTTTGCAATATCCAGCCTTGAGCTGTGCTGGTGCAGAGAGAGCCAGGACGGGGTGGCCAGGGCCCCCCAACCAGGCCTGGGGGCTTCCTGGAATGGACGACACACCTGCAAGTGGGCTCTAGAGCTGCAGGAGCTTGGGGCTGGGGGTGGGGGGAGGTGAATCAGACAAAGGCTGGGTCCCTGGAACTTGGCAGTTCTGCACAGGGGCAGAACGGTTTGCAGCTGACACCAAGGGTGGATCTCGCTGCGCTCCTGTGGAATCAGTGAGATAATGCAAACACTCGGAAAAGCCACCGCGCTTCCTGCTGCCCTCTGTCCCTTGCTCTTCCTCCTGTAGCGCCTTCTCCCGTCGCCCCCCTCCCTTTCTTCTCTCCACCCCTCACGTCTGAACAGGGGCCGAACTTTCTCCACTTGCTTTCTGAGAGCTCCTACATTCAGCTCTTTCAGTTTCTATCAGAAGAGCCAAGTTGATCTGTTCTACCTCCCATCTCTTCTTGTGTGGTAATCACAGACCGTGTTCCCGATTATGTTACCTCCCCCGCCCTACACTTCCAAAGGCTTTCTGCTGCCTACAGAGGAATACGCTGGCCAGGTCCTTACTTCTTCTGTTCTTACATTTGTAGCAGCCCTACGGCTCACCTTGGCTTTCTGCCCTTTGCGTCTTTTTGCTCAGCCACGCCATCTGCCTGGAATGCCTTTACCTTCAGGGTCCTCCTGACAAACTCCTGACAAATTCTTCCCCTTTGAAATTTCAAAGTTCAAAAGGGTTGTGGATAAATTATTGATGGGATAAGAAAGGAGGAAATGGAATCATATTTTAGATGGAGAAGGAATCTCCTCTTTCTCTCTCTCTCTCTCTTTCTCTCATACTCTCTGACAGAATCTCATGTAACCTGTCTGGCTTTAAACTTGCCGTGTAGCTGAGAATGACCCTGGGCTTTTGATTCTCCTGTCTCCACCTCCCACGTGCTGAGCACACTTTCAACTAAGTTACTTTCCCCAGTCCCACTGAAACCAATCTTTAACATGTTATTAATATGTTCATGCACCAAAAATGCATAAATGCATTTTGTGCAAGGTTACTCTGCAGAGTACTGGCGTGGAAAGTTAGCTGGGATTCACCGTGTACTAACTTGGGTCCAGAAATCTAGAGCTATGAAGATAAGGACTACTTTTTCCTTTTTTTTTTTTTTTTTTTTTTTTTTTTTGCCAACTCAGACAAATCTACAACTCTAGCACTGGCCACATGTATCTGCAAAACTGCAAAACTTTCTTCTTGCTTCTCCACCCCCAGCTACCAGGAAGTTCTGGCATCTTTGACTCTCAATCAGAGTATCCATTTGCTGCACATACAGCAGTTGCTAAATGTGTGCTCAGAACAGTGTTACATGAAATCTTCCCTCCTTGAAAAGGAGTTTTCTGGTTTCTCTCCCCTTGATTTTGTAGAATCTGTTTTACAAATTTGTGTTGCCAAGCCTTTCAGAAGCAGTGTGATATGGTCGATATATCAAAGTAGGAATATTCATGCAATGCCACCATTGCATCCTTATGTTCATTTGTTCTAGACTATCTCCTAAAGCCACCGAGATACATAAACACAGGTAACCACTGTCTGATGCAGTCATGATGATTTTACAGGACTTTCTTTATTTTGCTTTTTCTGTCTTATCTTGTCACACAGAGTGACAGCTTTTTTGTTTCCAGTTATAGTTTCATTTTTTAAAAAAATCATTTAAATATCAATATTGTTTATACAACACCTGTTCGGATCTTGTCAGGAAACTAGGTGAGATGTAGTAAATGAGCGAGATGACAACTGATGAGCAATCATGAGCCATCAGCTGTCTGTGGGTAGGCAGGCATGTGCTCAGAAATGGGGAGCCCTCAGTGTCCCCTCATCTCCACTGTGGCTTCATGTCCTGAGTGTTGAAGGTTCAAGAGGTCTCTGCTGCCTGAAATTACTTATGGGTATTTGATGTAAATGTGGAGTCTTGTGACCTTGCTGGTAGAGGGAGCCTGGTATCTTTACCCACCCTCAGACCAGTTGTCTATGTCCCGGGCATTGCCTGTTAGGGGTGGGGGTGCTCCTAGCTCCTGGGCCAGCCAACTTTAACAAGTATCGGTCATCATCAGTCTATGAAGAGAAAAGGTATATTTTGATTCAGTCTTCGAGTTCCAGTTCATGATCAATTAATTAGCTTTTAGTCCTGTGTACCGTGGTGGGAGTCATGGCTGAGAAATGAAGGAAAAATAAAAGAGGAAGCAGAATGGATTGAGTTCCCACAATTCCCTTTAAGGACACTCTTACCTCTGTAACCTGAAGACCCTTCACTTGCTCTACTTCTTTTGTGTGTGTAGTGTGTGTGTGTGTGTGTGTGTGTGTGTGTGTGTGCACATGCACATATGAAGGCCAGGGGTCAATCTGGAGTGTTCTTCCTCAAATACTGTCTGTCTTGTTTTTGGAGACAAGGTCTCTGACTCGTCTGGAGCTCACAGAGTATTCTAGATTACCTGGCCAGGGAATCTGCCTATCTGCACTTCCCCAGCAATGGAATTACAAGCTGTGCCTGAATTTTTTTTCATTTCTTTTAGAGTTTGACTTTGGGCCTCCATGTTTGCAGGGCGAGCACTTCAACCACTGGGCTATTGCCCCAGCCCTCTAGATCTACCTCTGAAGGGTTCCACTGCCTTCCATTAGTCCACAGACTAAAGACCATGAGACTTGGGATGGTCCAGACCAAAGCTGTACCGGGTGCTGTGCCTCGTTACCGGACATCCCATGGATGCTCTGCTAAGTCTTGTTCAGAGATCTCCGCTTCACCGTCTGAACATTCACTGCACAGAAACCAAGGTGTGGTGAGCAGGCTGGGAGTTAATTGATTTAGCTCCTCACAGATGCCCTGGCCCAGTGATGGGTCCCTGGCAGTAATAACTCCTCGTACCCTGCCTTCTGTCCCCTAACTGTCAATCATTTACAGTCTCTGTGTGTGGTGTAAAGTATCATATGTAGGAATCAAAAGATGGGGCATGTTGGAGCCCAGGAGCGAGGGGCTGGACTTTTGTTACAGAGCTAGGTGGAATTGGGTAGAAAGAACACCATCTCAGGTTGTGCCTGGGACCAGGAGTCTTGCCCCATGGGAGTTTAGTCCAATGTCTGTCATCACCCCAGTTTAATCCAAGACACACTCTCTGGAAACTTGTACAAACTCTGGGCACCAGGACTTCAAATATCAACAAAACACTCTTCTAGGACCTTATAGTCTGTGTGATTATGATGATGACGACGATGATAGCAACTAAAGTTCACTGAATCTTAACTGTGGCCTTATCACCGTATGTTGAGCATCTCATATGCATTTTTTTATTCAATTGTGCATGTGTGAGTGTGTGCGCCTGTATGTATGTATGTGTGTGTGTGTGTAGAACCACGGGCGAACTTGGGAACCACCATGGACCGCCTCCACCTTCTCCTTGTTTACTCTGCCCCAGGATTCACAGACTCCTGCCCTACCAGGACCAGAAACGCAGGCCTCCCTGCTTCTGCCCGGCATCTATAGGTGGGGTCTAGGATCCGAACTCAGAACCTTCTGCTTGCAAGGCAGAGGCTTAACCTCTGAGCCACCTCTCCAGCCCCACATATGCGTTTTTGTATTGAACTCACACAAAATACCCCTCGATATCAAGTGGGGAAATAGCTGCTCAAAGAGATTGAAGAACTTGCTTATAGGCCATCAAGAGAATGAAAGATCAGCTCCAGAGTGGTCTGACCCAATTGCCCATCCTCTTAGCTGCTGTGTTCTGTTTTGCTTAGGACACAGCCAGTTCCCAGCTCAGAAATCTGGTTTTGGCAGATACGTGGACTCTGAATGCCGGCAGGGTTCCCGTTGGTTCATGCCAACAGGGCAGCACCAAGGAGATGGTCTTCAAAAGCTATGTCCTCGTGTCTGTGGGAAGGTGTGATGGAGGCATGGAAGGTGTTGGAATGCTTGTCTTATGTTCCATTGGTCCGCTCGCTACAGCTCTCAATGAAGGTCTCAGTTCCTTCTTCACAAAGACAAGCCTGGGATACGAAGATTTAAATCATCTTTTTATTTCCCGTTTTCTCAGGTATGTGCATGTGTGGGGTGCACACACATGTATGCCTGAAGTTGATTTCAGGAATCCCCTCAACTGTTCTTCTATGTTATTCTTTTTGAGATATGGTCTCTAATCAAACCTAGAGTTCACACACGCTAGTCCAGCTAGCCACTTGCTGTGGGGATTCTCAGCCTCTGCCCTCTGAAGTTGGAATTCCAGGCAGGCTACATCTGCCTGGTATTTTATGAGGGCCCTGAAGGTCCAAACTCTCTTGGTCCTTTGGCTTTCACAGCAAGGGCTTTAACCGTTGACCCATCTCCCCAGCCCTGAGTGAAATAATTTCAGATCAAAGAGCAGAGCAAGTCAGAGCTGATCCGGATTCTCTGTTCTGTAGCCCAAATGTTGTATGCCTCGTTGTAGTATGGAGTGGACCACAACTTTGGAGCATTGTTTCTGCAGGTAACATATAAAAATATGGTAGTGGCCCCGTTAGTGTGTGAAGCATAGGGGGATCAACACGGGGAGGGAGGGAAGTCTGACCAAGTAGTTCCTCTGAATGAGCTCATGCCCCAGCAGAAGAGCACACAGATGATTCTCCTACGAGGTCCAAAGACCAAAGACTGTGCTGCTTCAGAGGGGACCTTTGCAAGCCTGGTGGAGTTTCCTTCTTGCCCAGGGCTATCTTCCCACACTACAACTCTGAGGATCCATAGGCGGCATCTCCCAGTGGCATCCACCAAATTCCCTCTGATTCTAGCAGCTGGGCTGGGACACTTCTTTTAGCTCCAGAAAGAGCTGGTTCTCCAGCTCTATTGAGAGACCCGAATGCTAGCTCAGGACTAAGGAATTCACAGGGAAAGAATGCAGAGGTCAGGGGAGAGCGCAGCTCAAGTGTGTCCCCCCCCCAACCACCACCTCCCACTTAGTCTCTGCACCATCCCAGTATCCCCGTCTCTGTCTAGGCAGCAGTGTTTCTGCTTCTTTTCCTCTTGCTTGAAATGCACTTTGACATTTTTTAACAAATAACACAATTTTCCCTTTGTGTTTCCCTTAATAAAACACAGAAATGAGAGCAAGAAAAGGAAAGTAAAAAAACATGGTCCTGTCAGCTCCACTCTGCAGGATGTCCCTCCCTTCCCACCCAATGTTGGTCTCCTCCATCCTCGCTCCAAAGCTTGGCCATAATGATTCATGAGTCATTTATTTCATGCGTGTGTGTATGTACGCGCGGCTGTCTGCCTGCCTGCGCGTGCGCACAGGGGCCAGCCGTCAGTCTAGGATGCTGCTCCTCAAGAGTGTCCGTTTTTTGGTTTTTTTTTTTGACAGTTTCTTTCCTTAGTCTAGGGCTTGCCCATTTAGCTGGGCTTAGCTGGCTGGACACTGAGCCCAAGGGATTCTCTGTGTCTTCGCCTCCCGAGTGCTGGGATTACAAGCATGCGTTGTGTCACCATGCCCTGTTTTTTTATGTGGGTTCTGAGCATCTAACCAGGTTCGTCCATGCTTACTTGACAAGCACTTTATCAGCCGAGTGATCTCCCCAACCCATAGTCATATTTTTTGTTTTTCTTTTTTCTGCCTTAGAAAAGCTTGTCTGCATGTCTCCTTTATCCTCAAACTGCCTTTGACTGAAGATGGATTACAGGGAAGACCCTGAACAAAATCAGGGCCCCTCCTACCTGACCAAGTCCCCTTGGCTACAAGGTTAACCACACTGACCCTTGTAGATAATCCCTACTCAGTGCCTTGCCACTCATGAAAATAGCTTCCAAGTCAACCTGGGAAGGGCCCCGTGACTGTTCCCATGCCCCCTAAAGGCTCAGGTCCCAGGGCCGCAGTGTTCAGAAATGGGATCCCTGAGAGGTTCCATCTCATGAACTGATTGATGTGCTATTACGCTGTGGGTCAGAATGGCTATTCAGAAGCAACACTTGGTGTAGGAAACACATCGTTCAGCCATAGACACGACTTTGAAGGACACATTTTGCCTTTGCATTCTCTTCTCTCTCCCACTGCTTCCCTGTTACTATGAGGTGGATAGTATCGCAATGAGGCCTGATACCTCTGCAGGCATGAAAATAAATCCTTCTTTAAGATTTAAAAAACAAAACAAAACAAAACAAAACAAAACACAGAGGTATTTTGTCACAGCAACAAAAATGGTACTCATACTGACTCTCTATTTCCTTCTAAAAGCAAAGCACCAGGCAAAGTGCTTGAAGTTGCAATGTTCCAGATGTTTAAAATGCTGCTTGTCTTTTAGCAGGGGATAACTGCAGGTTTCCATACCCTAACTGTATGATAATGCCGACTGTAGATGATGCTGGCTGCAGGAGTGTGCCCTACCACTGCGGAGGTTTTGTTAATTACGCGTGCCCCGCTGACATACAAGAAAGCCATGTTAGCAGAAGTTTGAGCCCTCCAGAGAGGACATGTGGCCCTAGGCACGATACCACCAGGTCTGGGAACCCCAGGTAATGAGCAGTATGAAAACACAAGGCCAGTTTCAGTGAAGGTATACATGATTATAAGGCAGCTCTACTCTCGCTTGAAGGTTCTGGAAGCAGGTTTTGACTTTCTGAATGGGTGTGCCAGGGCGATTAATGGCCCAGAGGATTCCAGTCCTACAAAAATAAATTTTGACTCACCACAAGCCAAAGGGTTGAACTGGGTGATTTGAAGGTCACATCCAACTCTGCAAGAGTGATTTTGGGGTCTTTTCTAAAACATATGTACAACACTCTCTTGGATATTTTTTTTTTTCAAAGGGATAGACTTATTCTTCATGAAAGGCTTCTAGATAGTAGTTCTGTGACAAAAACCATAGCACATTAGTCCTAAGTCACTGAGATAGGCCACATGAATGCAGAATAGATAATGTCAGGGGCTGGGGAAACGGCTCAGTGGATAAAGTTCTTGCCATGTCAGTGTGAGGATCAGGGTTTGAATCCCCTCACTCATTTAAAGACCAGGTATGCAGACATGCATAGTGGCCTACCTGTAATTCCAGCAATGAGGAGGTAGAGACGAAAGAATCCCTGGAGCAAGCTGACTAGCTGGATGGCTGAACTGGTGAGCCCAGAGGTACAAGTGAGAGCTCTGCTTTGTCATATAAGGTGGAGACTGATCAAAGAAGACATCTTCAACATCAACACATGGCCTCTACATGTGTCCACACAGGCACATGCACACACATGTGCACACCACCCCCCACAGAGATATGGTAAATAAAGAGGATATAATGAGATGGAGTTTTACTGTGTCACCTAAGCTGACCTTGTACTCAAATCCTCCTGCCTTAGCCTCCCAAGTGCTGCGATTCAAGTGTGTATCACTAGGCTTGGCTGAGATACATCTTTTTTGTCCTGTACATTAGCTAAGTTAGTCTCTATGTGGCAGCTACTTTGCAGCACATTGTAGGTGCTACTCTACTCTCTTAGCCAAAGTCTGTCGAATTCCATAAACATTGGGCTGTAAGCACCTTACGAGTCATGCATTATAACCCCTTCATTTCCGAGAGGTGCCCCATGGTCCAGCTTTAGTGGTAGAGTTGGAATAGAACCCACCCCGTTTATTTACTGACCCTTCCCTGCAGGGTTTCAGACTATAATAAGGGTTCCATTTGCCCCTCAGCCAAGTAATGGCTATTGGTTAATCACATCTCTGTGAGTGGCTCTATGCTTAGAATGGTAGGACTTATAATGAGATGATACGTATTCTACATCTGCAGCGCCTAAGCCAATTGGGGAAAGGTATTTCCACCACAAACTTGAATAATCTATACTAATCGGGCTGCTTTCCCATTGTGAAAACCACTAAAAAGATTGGGGCCTCAGATCAGATGAGAATCTATCCACTTTCGAGACATCCACTAAAAAGAACATTCTTAGCACCCATTAAGTGTGGTTCATAAGCCAAATCTTTAGTCAAACCCCAACTCTGCTGGGTGCGTAAGAGTACTCCTTGTGGTTATATTTACTCTACACTACTCTTATTTTTTTTTTTTTCTGGCCAGACTTCTATTTTATATATTTTCCTAAGAATACCTCTAATCTACTTTTTTTCATATCCTGTTCTATCTGAGATGACAAACAGGACAAATGTCAAGTGTTAGGAGACATGCCACCAGCCACCTGGGCAACGCAAAGAAATCTCCCAGCTTCACTAAGCCCCAAAGATTTGCCTGCAACAATGGATAAAACTATTTGTTCTGCCTACCTCATAGGTTTGTTGTAAAGATCAAGCAAAATCATGGATGCGAACTCGTCCCCCAAATTATAAAGCAGCATTCAAGTATAGAGTATTAAACTGCCCTTTCCCCTGACTCCTTTAAAGTCATATTGAGTGTTTGACTTGTGTTTGTTGATAGGAAGCACTGAGAATGGAGAGAGAGAGAGAGAGAGAGAGAGAGAGAGAGAGAGAGAGAGAGAGAGAGAGAGAGAAACTCGCTGTCCCATACATTTTTAAAATTAGGACTCGGCGGGGCTGGAGATGTGGCTCAGGGGTTAAGCCTCTGCCTTGCAGGCAGAAGGTCCTGAGTTCGGATCCTAGACCCCACGTATAGACGCGGGGCGGAAGCGGGGGCGGCCTGCGCTTCTGTTCCTGGTAGGGCGGAGCCTGTGAATCCCGGGCAGGGTAAACAAAGAGGAGGTGGAGGTGGTCCGTGGTGGTTCCCGAATTCGCCCGTGGTTCTACACACACACACACACACACACACACACACACACACACGCGCGCGCATACACGCACAGTTGAATAAATAATAAAAAAAATTTAAAAAAATTAGGGCTTGGTCCTGTTCTTGGTGGAGGTAATAGAAAACCCTTGTTCCGGTTCACCTCCTCGGGTACACCTTGTCAGACAGTCTTAGCTCCGCTCAGTGTACGAACTGAGGGTGCTTGGGATTGGGAACGTCCTACTGAACTGGACCTTCTTTTGGTATTCAGGAGGCAGGGCCGGAATTCCGCGAACCGAGGTGCCCCATTTCCTTTACCCAGAACACTGACAGAAAAAAATCGTCTCCACCTTAAATCGAGACGATTAAATGACCTGACTGTGTAACCAAGCTTGGTGCAAAATAAATGTTCGATAAATGTTCGCTAAATCTTATTGAGCCACTTGGCCCCAGGCACTTCTTGAAAGAGAGGAGTAAGACCCCCGCTCTGGCCCCTGGAGAGGCTCAAGAGCTGTCACTGATTAGCCAACGATTATTAAGCAGAGGGAATTAAAAATCTGCCCCAGGAACTTCTGTCCCTAAGAATAGCTCCCCTTTTCGTCCACTTCCCACTCCGTGTCTGGGGGGTTTGTCCGGATGGGGGAAGCCTGGCTCAAAGTTTGGCCGAGGATCCTAGGGTCTCTGCCTCTTCCAGCAATGCACCGGCTTCCACCCAAAGCGGTGAACGGTTTTTGAGCCTTAAAGAAACTTGGGGGAGTCTCCGGGAGATGCAGGTCGGAGGTGTTCTGAGCTTTTGGAGCTGGGGTTCACAAAGGGGTAGGAGGGGGGAGCTAGGTCTAGACAGAAGCTTCCCTCGGCCTCCAGGCGAGTCCGGCGCGCGGTTTCTCACTTACAGCACTGACCGGAGAGGTCGGGGATCCCCGGCCGACCCGCGCGGTCGCTCTCGCTCGGCGGCAGCTCCCCCCAGGTGACAGTTACACGTGTAGGGGGAGGAACCTCGGCGCGTCCCGGGAGGTCGCAGCGACGGAAGGGGCGCATCGGGGCTGCACCGGCGAGGTGGGCCCGCGCAGTCAAGCCGGGAAGCCGAGCCCCGCCGCCCCGCCGCCCCGCCACGGGACGGGCTCCGAGTCCCCCCCGCCCTGCGCACCCCACCCCCTCGGCTCGGCCGCGCACGCAGCCAGCGGCCGCTGTCAGAAGCCGCGGGATCCGCCGGGGAGAAGCAGGGCCGACTCGCACCCAGGACCCCGGGCCTTCGTTTCCTCTGCCGGCCTCCCAGACGCACCCCGGCCTCTTCCTTCCCCCCACTCGAAAAGTGACGCGGGCTGGCGGGACGTCCCGAGGAAGATCGGCTGCTCGTGACCACGTCCCGGCCCGGCCCGGGCGCGCCGAGGAGCAGAGCCAGGGGCCGGCGTCCGCTCCTGCTCTCTCCCCGGCGCGCCGAGGCGGGGGCGGCCGTCTGGGCTGCAGCCTCCGGGGCCACGCCGTCCTCGGCCGAAGCGCCCCCCGTCTCCCGTCCACTGCGCTGGGCTCCAGATTCCGCGAGCGAGCCTGGGCATCAGGTAAGGAAGGCGGCGGGTTCCTCGGCTCCGGCTCGGGCGGGCGTGTTTCTGAAAGTTGATTTGAAATGCATCCAAGAGTGAGTCGGGCCAGCCGCGGCTCCTCCCCGAGGCGACTTCTTTGCTCCTGCAGACATTCCCGGCACTGGCCGACCGGCGGGAGGACCTCCCCGCGCGCCCCGCACACCCACTCCCGAGCGCCCCCAAGCCCAGTGCAACGCCAGGAGTACGGAAGCAGGCGGGACGTTCTCTGAGTTCCTTGCTCTGCCTCTCTCCAAGTCCAGGCAGGTGAGGGTCGAAACCGGGTAGCCCTGACCAGGGGCCGGAGGTGGGGGGGGGGAGCGGGAGAAGGGTTGCAGATCCTGTGCTTGGGCCTGGCCAAGGAAGAGCACCCCCTCTTTTTTTTTTTTTAAATCTCCATCACACCTAGTAGCTGAACTTGGGAGGAGACGTCCCTGGGGCCCACACATTAGTATAGATTGGGGCGGAGTCGATCTTGGGATGGGGAAACCTGGGGTCATGGGTGGGGGTGGGGGTTAAGAGGAGATACGCAGTTGGGGGGCGGAGGCCTAAGTACACCTCGCGCTGACTTCACGTGAGAGCAGAGTAGTCCAGCACTTTGCTGTGACTGTCTCTCCCTTCCCTACCCACTTTTCCCTCGGCTGGACTCTACTGGCTCATTCTGTCGCGGGGGAGACACTCCTTCCGTCCTTCCCCCAAGAGTGAGGCAGCTGAGAGCGCAGAGTCCCGGCGGGCGCAGGAGGCAGACGCATCCTTTTCTCTTCCCTACAGGTCTCTCTGGGTCGACCCGAACATGTTGGACGGTCTGAAGATGGAGGAGAACTTTCAAAGCGCTATTGAGACGTCAGCGTCCTTTTCCTCCTTGCTGGGTAAGTGTTCGTGCCACACATCCTGGGCGCATCGCCCTGAGTTTAGGTCAGCTTTATGGTACTTACTTGGTCGGGGAGCTAGCGCTCCTTTCAATACGCACTGTGCTGACCCCTCACAGTCTGCTCTTGCGAGTCGCCCCTACCCAAATACAACCATCAAGCCACCCCAGGCCCGGCATTGAACTCCACGAAGCCTCGAGGGACGGGTGAGCATGTCCGCTGGCGTTTGAGTGGCAAGTGATTAAAAATACTCCGGACTGGATTTTTAATCACAGAACTGATCGACGGCTCGTAAATGCTACTGGTTTTCCCGTGGTCTGTGGCTGAACATCTGAGATCCGAGCCCCGGAGCGCCCAAGTTCGAGGCGGCTTCTCCTTCCTCATCAACTCCAGTCCAATTTTAGTTTTGGGCACGGCCGAGAGAGGCTTTTCCGGACGGGTGGGCAGCATTGCGCGGGATTAGCTTGCCCGGCGGGGCCCTCGCTTGGGCTTTAATTAACTGAAGCTGGATCCCAGGTCCCGCAAGTCCGGTCCTCTCCTCCCCACCCCATCCCTTTCTGTCTCTCCTAACCTAGTCCCTTCCCGGCCACCGTGGAGGAGCAGAGTCAAGAGACGTGGAAGTGACATCCACCAGGAATTCTTGTTTAGAATTCTCCTCACTCTGCATTTTTTAAATTTGGGGAGAAGGTGTTCTCTCTCACAGTCTGTCTGTTTCTCTCTCTCTTCTTTCTTCTTTCTCCCACCCCTCCCTTTCTTTCTTTTCCCTTCGTTCTTCCTGTCTAAGCAGCAGGAATTTTTCGTTTTGTTATTTAAACATCGTTCCGCTCATCAGAACAATTAGGGGGTGTTGAGGCATTTCAACTGGAGAATCCATAAATTCCCCACCCCACCCCCAACACTCCAGGTGAAACGAAATTGTGTGAGTCGGTGCTTCTGCCGGGTCAACCTCCTTTTCCATCACAATGTCAGAACACCACTTTCCGGGCAGGAGCGCAAGAGCGCTGCCCACCCAGTGCACTGCTGACGTGGGGCTGGTCCCGCGCTGCCGGACTCTGAACAGCGCTAAGGCCCGAGCGGTGATCTGGGATGCTGAGACCCAGCAGAAAGAAAATGGAATTTTAAAACTGGGAACTACTATGCTGTTTTTTCCTCACCTTCTAAAACGACCTGTCCCTCTTTCAAGCAGTCTGCGGGTCCGCAAAGGGAAAAGTCAAATGCGTGCAGCAGGAGAGCTAACCCCAAGGGACTCCATGCGCAAAAGTCATCTTACTGTGTGACAAGGACTTCTTTAAATGATTGTGAAGTGCGCCAACAAAGGCGGCGAAATGTTCTTTTGCCCGAGGGGAAAAAAGAGAGATAATCTTTTCGTTCACCAAGGAAAAGTTAAAAAAAAAAGTCCAAAGATAGGATGGAGCGGGTCTCCCCCAAAGAGTCAAGATGGTCTATCGCTCCTGAGGCGCTGCTGCGCGCCCGCGGTCTCCAGCTTCTCAGACCCGGGGCCCGCAGCAGCGGCACCTTGCGCGGCTTATTATCTTCCCATCTCTTCTGTCTATCTTGACACTTCTTCATTATGAGAAGCCCATATGCAATTTGCACGCCAGCCAAGACCGAGAGGTTTGGGGGTTATTGGTTTGAATAATGCTAGATTTGCCTGAGGCGAGACCCTATTTTTGTGTACCCTACAGGGTTATTTTGGAAGGAAAGGGGCAGGTTTTTTTCTCCTTTTGAAAGTAGAATGCAATCGAAAACAAAATATTTTTACTCATTTAAAAATAGTCAAAATACATAGGCATATTGATATAATGATTAATGACGACCTTGCCTTAATAATACAAATCGAGTTGTAATCTAATTTTACAGGGTGAGAGAGCGCTCTCACTGATACCTGGATGTATCTGATACTTAAAGTCTACTTAATTGCCTTCCATCCTATTCCCTGCTAGAATTTAAAACTTGTCATTCAGCTCTTGTTTATTAGAAACGCCACTTGGTTTGATTTGACTTGTGCAAATCTCAGCTTAGTTGGGCGTGGGGGGGTGGAGGGAGACTTACTGGGGTGCAGGGCCGAGAGGGGGTATACCTGGGGGTGTGGAGCGATCCCGAGTGGATCTGCGGGGTTCATCTGTCGGTCTGGCTCACCGGCGGACGTGTGTTCTGGCTGCAGGTAGAGCGGTGAGCCCCAAGTCTGTCTGCGAGGGCTGTCAGCGGGTCATCTCGGACCGGTTTCTGCTGCGGCTCAACGACAGCTTCTGGCACGAGCAGTGTGTGCAGTGCGCCTCCTGCAAGGAGCCCCTGGAGACCACCTGCTTCTACCGGGACAAGAAACTCTACTGCAAGTACGACTATGAGAAGTAAGTGACCGCGCGCCGCGGTGCGCGCCCGGGGACTGTGTCCTCCTCGCCGGCCTCACCTCTCCTGGGAAGGACTCACCGGCCAGTCCAAAGACATAAAACTTGCGATCACTGCAGTCTTGTTCCTTTTGGGACCCGGCGCCGCGGGAATCCGCTCCTTGTGCCCAGCCAGGCCCAGAGCCCCGCAGATCGTGCACCTCGCTCCCCCCAGGACTTGCCTTTTAGCTTTCCCAAGTCCCTTACCCCATCCCTACCTTCTTCTGGCCATTCCCAGAGGCCACTTTGTGGGAGTCTGACACCTTCTAGTGCTGTCTTCGATTCCCTGGGGGTTCCCGTGGGTCACCAATGATCAAAATCTCCTTGCTGATTTCCATTTCATCTTACTGCTGCTTGGATCCAGAGATGAGGCGTAAGGAGCCAACGATTTCTGTCCCCTGGGCGTGTTTTCCTGTGCGCTGGGGTCGCACAAATTGGACTTGGAAATGGCGCTGCCTTGCCTTTCTCCTCTGTCTACTCCGGGTTTCTCCGAAGCCCTGGGACGCAGGAATTGCTTGGCTAGAAGCTGGAGCTTCACCTAGTGTCCACCTAGTTCCAGCTCTGGTATTCGTCACACAGCAGGTTCAATTCCCACGATAGGCACGAGCGTGCTTTGTGGAGAACCGGGAGGCGGGTGTTGGAGAGATTGGCGCTTTTCGCATCTAGGTTCTGAAATGCTTCAGGGAGTAAGAGTTAGACATATTTCCTACGCTCCATGGACAGGCCCGGAGGTGCCCAGAGAAAGATGGAGAGGACACTGCTTTTCCTTTCGAGTGGTTAATCATAGATAGGGACATTGGCTTCTTGGGGATGTGGAGCATTTGGAGCAAGAAGAAGCGGGGGGAATTGGCAGTCTCCGTTTTGTCCATCAGAACCGGTATATATTGACTGTGTGGGTTTGCATGTGTGTGAGAATTCTGCATTTGTTGCTAGTGAATGAAAGGTCAGGGAATGTGGAGATAATCAAAGAGTATTACTTATGTGTGAAAATAAGTTCTTATATTGTTATTACAAATTTCCAATGAAAGATATACTGGAGAGGTTTCCCTATAACAAGCAAGGAAACACAACACAAAAACAAAGAACACAGAAATAGAACTGAGATTTCATGTTTCTGCATTGTGTGGACTGTCAGGCTTACTAAAAACCAACCAAGTGTACACACATGCATGTGTGCGCTCACACACACACCACACACCACACAATACACATCATAACACACACACACACACATACACACACACACACACACACACACACACACACACACACACACACACGCTGCTGCTGCTGCTCAAGTGCTCCTTTTGCCACACATGAAATGCTTCAATTTTACTGTCAAAGGAGAGAAAACACTAAGTATTTTTGTTTTGAAAATATGGCTTTTGCATTTCTCAGAACTGGAAAAAATGCATGCTTGATTTTGCATGAGTTGGACAATGCAGAAATACACCAGGGCAAAAATGCCTCATGTCCGCTTCAGAAAGTTATTGTGCTGGTGATCATTTGTGAAAGAAAATCCGCCTGTGTCTGTTCTGGGTCGCCTGCTCATGGCCACTGTGTCTGAATAGAAAGTGTGATTTTTAGGTGATTAAGCAGATTCAGTCTACACAACTTCAAGTGTCACCTACAGATAAAGGCTTGGCGATTGCTCCCTTTTTCTCTCTCTCTTGCTTTTCATGCAAAGGTTTTGGTATTGTGTGGGCCCAGTCTTTATCTTTCTGCTTATAGATTACCGAAATGTCCACATCCTTCAGCACAACACTAGGAAATTCAAAAGTATTGGAGCTTAGGAAAGGATTTGGGTTGTGAATTTCTATTCTGTTTGTTAAAAAAAAATTCAGGAATCAAAGAAGGCTTAAGGGTCAACACAGCTGTCTGGCCAGTCAAATCTTCTTTAAGGAAGTCAGGCTGTGTCAAGAGGAGAAGAAACAGTTGTTGTAAGTACTTAACACAACAATGTCCCTTCCATCTCAGCCCTCCAGGTTTGGCGCGGTTTGGGCTTATTAGCCCAAGAGGGTCAGTTCTCTGCTCACAAAGCTATTTCTGCGAAGAGAAAATTGCAGGGATCAACTTGCCAGCTGTTGGCCAGAACCAAGATTTTGTAGAGGAGTGTGAGGCTACATTGTTCAGAGAGGTGTCGGCGTAACAATGAAAGGTTTTCAATTTTAATTTTAATATGTTGATGGACGCAGGGATGGACAACATCGATTTGCTTGGGCTCTTAGCTCCTTAGCATGCTGTCGGGACTCATCAGCGCTCAGTCCATCAATTGCTTTTTTAGATTCATTTATTCCTTTCTTAAATTCCTTTTCTCTTCTATTCCCAGTGCAGTCTCATCACCCCTCCCAACAAAGCTGAGTTTTAATGTACTTGATGCTCTTCATGGTATTAGTCTGTAGGGTACTTGCTGTAGAAGAGAATGAAGCTGGATTTTTTTTTTTTAATTTGACTCGGAGAAAAATTCCTTTATTCAACAGGCTTCCATGGAGATTCTTTATGAAGGACACTGGTTGAGGTGGGGAGAGAATCAGAAAAAAAAAAAAAAAGCAAGACAAAACAAAACCTCTCAGAGGTTTCTTGCAAGAGGTTTGCTTTCTGCAAGTTTTTCCATCTGCTGTATCCTGATCACTTACAGTTCCCTGCAAGCCTTCAGCACTGAGAATACAGGACTAGGTCTATCTCAATGGACAGATATTTATCCCGCAGAGTATACAGCTTGATTTTGGGCAATAGTCATGAAACGATCATAGAGAGCACCTTTTTCATACATCACATTTGTAGAAATAGTTTTACTGTTGTGTGTGTGTGTGTGTGTGTGTGTTTCTTAAATGTTTGAGGCCCAGACACTTGAAAAGGGAAGATAAGATGAAAGTGAAGTGCTGGGAGGCAACAATGGAGGTGAATTTTGAGATACTTCATAAAAAAGGCATATTCAGTGACACCCTGTGATGGTCTAGAGCTAGTTCTACAATTTAAATAAAGCAAATATAGCAAATGTGCCATCTTTGGTGAATGACATGAGCATGACTTTAACGACGCTGCCTTATATTTATTTTAGCCATGTGTATGCCTTGCTGGCAGTTTTTGAATTGGGCGATTCTGAATTTTGCATCTGAATTATTTGCTGTGTATCCATGGTGCCAGGGGTCCACTTAAAAAGTGAAAACTCCACTCCGTTCTGTCAACTGGTTGTTTTGTCTTCATGATGTCAAACACTGAGTTTTTCGCATTAAAAACACACGCATGCATGGATAGTGGTATCTTGTAGACAACTGCTCACTTGAAACCTCGGTTATGTTTTACTAACCGCCTCATCTACTATGACACCCTGAGGAATACTTTATCTTCCAATTACCCAAAACAAATAAGCATTTAAGGCTGGAGTGTCAAGTGCTGATTTATGAACACTCGGAGGTTAAGAACTGGAGGTGACTTTGTTGCGCATGATGTGGCCAAAGGAAAAAAATAAGTTATTAGATGGGAGCACCGCATGGATGAAGTTGACAAAGTTTGTGTTGCGAGATATAAAAATATAGTGTGCTGTAGGTAGGGAGGTTGAAAGATGGATTCGATGGCCTCGACACTCCTGAAAGTTAGCAGACAAACAGAAATATTTTCCAGCCTGGAAGACATCTATTTATGTAACTGTTGTCCCCTATTGAAGTGATTCCTCTATAATCTCGTTGGTTTGGAGTTTTCCCTGAGTTTATTCGAAACAAAAAAGGCTGTAGCTGGACTTCAGTCTGAGACAGAAGAGGCTGCAGAATAATGAAAGCGTGGAGTGCAACAGATAGTTAAGCCTTCTGGAAGGCGTCCCACATTTACGTCAAATCTATATTGTTTCTTTCGCATGCCTGGCGTCTGGGTGGGGGGGCAATGGTCAGGCAGGGCCTTTCTCCTTACATATGAGGCTTATCATTATCCTTCGAATTGTTCTAGACATCCTGGGAGCTGTGTGGGATAGTGTTGCTGTCATCAGAGCTGTTCTCACAACATCATAACTCGCCACATGTCAGCAGATCGCAGGAAAACCTTTCCTCGGAGGGTCTGCTGATGTTTTCTTCCCTTCCTTTTGGGGCAGAGCAACTTTCCAAAGAAAAGGGCCAAAATGAGGCGGCAGGGGGTTGGGGGAGAGTAGACAGAGCTTTCTCTGGACCTGTGGATTGGCAGCCTTGGGTGAAAATGACATTGGTAATGCTCTCTATTAGATCAGTAATGAACTCATTCTGCATTTTATCAGGGTAGCGTAGGAGGTGCATAAGGAGGAGTTAGTTTGGTTTTTATTACTGTGACATTGCTTGGCGATCGAAATTGGCCATGCAATTACTCATAAAAGGAACCACAAAAGAAATTACAGAGGCAATTGTTAGATCTTTGCTTGACTTTATCTTTTGTTGGCCTGGCTTTCCTGGCACAATCAAATTTAAGGGATATGAAAATCAAACACAGCTAGGTAATAAATTGATGTCTGAGCTACATTGCAGGGGGGCTTAGCTCAGAATGAATATACTCCACGGTTGTGGCTGTGTTTATGCAGACAGACTTATCTTTTTCTCTTTCTTTTTGGTTTTAATTTTAGAGGGTGATTGAAAACATTCCCTGCTCAGAAGTGTTTTCTCTTTTTATATATGTTGGTCCCTGGGCAAGACTTGCTCAGAAGCTAGATTCAAAATTTGAAATAACATTAGTTATTAGTAGTAGTAAATATTAGTAGTATTCTGGGAGTTGGGATGATGCAAATGAGCACTGATTTTTTTAGAGTAGACCACTGGGCTCCTTTGATCCTGACTTAAATGGAACATAGTTTTGAAGAGTTACATATCGAGGAAGGTTTTACATGCTGTAGAGTCTTGGGACTTCTGACTTCCAACCTAGCTCGGAAGTAGTTTTGATATTCTGATTTCATTGACAAGCACTTTCACTTTATGCTTTAGTTTCATTTTTATTTATCATTTTTTTTTGCATTAACCAAAAGGCTGTTACTAATACCAGGAAGGGTTTTCCATTTTTGCTCTTCTAATTTTGAGAAGGTTTTCAGTGGTAGTGACCAAGCACTGCTTCTTTCATGTTTCAGCTCCATTTATCACATTACCACTATTTGCTTGTTTGCTTTTGCTTTTGTTTTTGCCAAAGAAATCACATGGGCGATCATATTCAGAATGAGACAATAAAGACTTTAAAATATGCATTCCATGACAAGAAACTTACTAAACCTTCTTAGAGAGCAAATGCATATATTATAAGTTGTGACTGATGAACATTTCCAAGATCAAAATAACTAATACCGAATTGTGTTAACTTGGTTATTAAGTACAGTTGTACAATCCTGTGAAATAAATGATGGTGGTGTGCTGTAGGACAAATAGCCACACAGGTCTAGTTAAACGGATTTTGAGAATATTTGCCCTAACTATGAAATCATACTTCTAGTTCATCGCTTTTCTTTTTCTTTCTTTCTTTCTTTCTTTCTTTCTTTCTTTCTTTCTTTCTTTCTTTCTTTCTTTCTTTCTTTCTTTCTTTCTTTCTTTCTCTCTCTCTCTCTCTCTCTCTCTCTCTCTCTCTCTCTCTCTTTCTTTCTTTCTTTCTTTCTTTCTTTCTTTCTTTCTTTCTTTCTTTCTTTCTTATCTGAAAACTTCTTCCAGACATCTGTTTTAAATTTTCTTCACATGTTCAGAGAGGGATTCTTAGGAAAACCACTCAAGAAAGAGATGAAGAGGGTCTGGGGCCATACCAGACACCATTGTTGTCAGCAGTTTTTCCAGACTTGGTTATGGGAAATGGTTTCTTTTTAGAACAAAGTTGTAGAAAAGGCTCTGGAACAAATACCCCAGGGTACAGAGAAAAGATCCTCTTTTCCCTCTGGTCCCTTTGAGTGGTTTGATGGGGAAAGGCTCGCTCCTGCAGTCATTCAGGACTCATATTCTCTCCCCTTCGTCTCTATACATGTTTAGTTGATTTATCACGATTAGAATTAGTTGTGTGATCTGATGTCGACTGCAGCTTTGTGACTCGTTGTCACATCTGAAACAAAACCTACCTGACTGTCTTGCAAGCACCTTCAAATGTCAAATTATTATCTTGGTGAAGCACAGTGATGGGCCTCTATATTTTTTTAACCAAGATGAAATTTAATAAGATTGCTATGGCCCTGGCATTAATTAGTAGGAGGATTAGGGCCGTATTGGCTACAATGAAGGCGTAAACACCGTGATCTTGCTACATGTTTGTCTTTACACTCCTGAAAATAAATAAAAGCAGACTTAGGAGAGGGATTAAGTTTCTCTTGGCTCTTGAGAGTAGATGCAAGCCAGAGCGCAGCAGAAACGTTGATGTTTGAGTGGGGTATTATGTAAGGAGTGGGACCAAACCCACAAGCGTTTCCTGCACCCTGGATGGGCTTGGTCCTGTACAGATCGGTCATACGTGTTGTTGAAGAGGGTTTTGAAAAATCTACTTCTGTACTATTATTTGCCGTGGTGAACCAGGCCATTGGATCATCTGCAGAGCCGTCACCTGCTGCCACACTCGGATTAGCTGAGAATTTAATGAAACCCTTTGAGGGAGTCTCCCCGCTTCTTGCACCATAATAACCATCTCAACTGAAAATACCCAGGAGGCCTTGCTTTTCCTGGTTGTAACTGAAGTCATGTGGAAGAGTTGGTTCTCTTCTAGTCACTCGAAATTCCAGTGTGGGGATCCTATTTTTGGACCACAGCAAATATGTCTGGCTTTTTGACTCTCTGGGCCTCCCGCATCTCTCCACACCATCAGAACTGTGGTTTATCAGTGTGGTGGTCATATAACAGATGAGCTCTGAGAGATGTTTGGCCACTATGGATTAGATTGTGTTGGCTGACTCGTCCAACAAATTCCATATATATATAAAGTGTCTGATCTTGCTGGGAATGGACTACATGCCACATGCAGACTCACAGCTGCCCTGTTCCATTCTGCTTCCTCCCCTTTGCTCTTTGGAAGCTTAATAACTTGTCTCTTGTTAAATACTGACCATTATTCAAACTGCATCATCAAATGACTAATCCCTTCTGTCCCCCATCTTGAAGGATAAGTAACACTTTTTTTCTTAATTGGGAGAACCTAATCAACTTTTAGTTTTTTCTCCCCTCCTCATCTTTCCCCTCCCTTCATCTTTCCTTCCTTCCCTGTCTGTTTCCCTTCTTCCTTCCTTCCTTCCTTCCTTCCTTCCTTCCTTCCTTCCTTCCTTCCTTCCTTCCTTCCTCCTTCCTTCTTTCCCTCCTCCCTCCCCCCAATCCTCCTCCCTCCCTCCCTCCCTCGCTCCCTACCTCCCTTCCTTCCTTCCTTATCTTTGCAGCATTGGGATTGAACCCAGGGCCTTGCGTGCATGCTAGCCAAGTGCTCTTGCCTCAGCTGGCCATTGCATTTGTCCACCCTGGAGTCCTCCCCTATAGCTCTGGGGCACCCGGGTTCTGCTGCTGCAAGGAGAAGAGCCCTTTGGGGCCAGCTTCCTGCTGCTCCAGTTACAGCAGTCACTCCTCCACTCACAACTGGATCACCTCCTTCCTATCAAGTCTCTGGAGCCTTTAAAAGGATTTTTCCAAACAAAGCAAAACAAAACACCCCCTCCTGAACTCAAGATTAGCCTGCTAAGCTCATTAAAGGTGCCTTAAATACTAAATGTTGGGCTCCTGGGGACTATCCCCCCAACCATATTTTCATTCTTAGCATTGTTGCCTTTCACTGTGCAGCAGATTAACACAGCTCCCTCTGGGCCTCCGAACAGTCCCCCCTTTCTCAGCAGGAGGCTCCCAGTACATCTTTGTTTGAGCACCAAGACAGCCTGAGGCCCGGGGGACAAAGATGCCAACGTGGTGTGGCCTGGGCTGCCAACTCCAGGGTGCAGAGGAGGTCAGTGTCTCTCCTCCTCAGAAGGGTCCAGAGAAGGGAGTGACTGGGCAGCTTAGAGGAGAAGCCAGGAGCTGGGCAGTCGCTGGCCCCTCCCCAGTCACCAGACAACATTCTGATAACCTGGACTTAAGAGCTGCTCTTGCTCTTATTCAAGTTTTTTTTTTTTTTTTCAAAGTCCTTTTGCTTGGGACGCATCCGGGCTGGTCGCAGACCAGAGCTGGGTTTTTATAGCCACACTAAAATGACGCGCCCCTCTGTCCTGAGTTTCAGCCTCCTCCTTACCTCCTGCTCCTGTGTCCTTCCAGCCTTTCACCCCTAGAGCAGGCTGGGGGTGGGATGCGGTGGAGGGAGGGTTTGGTGCTGACAGTGGGTCAAATCCTTGTTAGCATAAGCAGCTAGACTTTCTTCCTCAGCTGTCCTTTTCGTCATTTCTTTCTCCTCTGGCTCCTCTGCCCACTGTGCGACCTGATGGTGATGTGTTCTATTTTTACTGGGTATGAGCATGGCTCTCAAGCATGAGGATGTAGATTTAAAAAATCTAGAAGGGATGGATATCCCAGAAGTCTGCCTTGCTGGAGAGCCCTCCCACCTTTAATCTCTTAAGTTTATGTGTTGTTGTTGTGTGGGGGGGTCAGAGGACAACTCAGGAAATCAGTGCTCTCCGTACACCACGTGATTATCAGGCTTGGCAGCAAATGCCTTTGCCTGCTTGAGCCACCTCGCTTGCCACGGCTGGAGTTTTGCTGGGTTCCTGCACCCCTCTTTTCCCCTGGAGCCCTGCATATCTCAAATGACTCTGTGCACAGGTTAGAGCCTCCTTGGGATGCATGCAACACTGGGCTTCCTTCTGAAGATACTTTTTACTTAGAAAGGTGTTCTGTCAAAAGAATGAGGATCCTTTGCTAGAATTGCAGACCAGTAATGAAAGGATGAACACAACAACACTTGATGGAGACGTCTCTGCGGTGCTGGTTCTGATTACTTGTCCCCTCCTGTCCTTCCGGATTTCATTTTCTTTATGCTTTGCTATTGGTTGGAACCTTCTATTTTAAAAGTTCATGTCCACCGGTGCAAAGGAATGGGCAGGTAATCATGAATGTTCTAGACACTGTATGCCTTCTCTCTGATATTGAAAACCTAACTTGAATTGCTTGTCTTAAGTGATGCTCAAGCTATAATAGTCTTCACCTGTACAAAGAAATACAGCACCCAAGACCTCGCAGGGTTATTGTGTGAGCTAAGATATTGGGGCTTAGGGAGATGGGGCAGGGGGGGTACAGTGCCTGTTTCATAGGACCTGAATTCAGATCCTCACCATACATGTAATGGGTGGCACTGTGTGCCTGTAACTCCAGTGCTGGGTTGGGACAGAGACAGAGAGATTCGTAGAGCTCATTGGCAGTCGGGTCTAGCTGAATAGATGAGTTTCAGCTCTAGAGAGAGACCCTGACTCAAAGAGTAAGATAGAGAATGACTGAGGAAGATACCCAACATCCGCCTCTGACCTTCATACATATGCGCACCTTTATTCACACGTTCACACATCCATATGAACACACATGTCTAACACACACACAAAGAATTAAGATATCAAGCTTATAAAACTTTTTGATAAATTACAGATTATTCTATAGTATTAAGTATTATTACTGCTAATTTTAGATAAGTTAAAAGTCTAAATGTGCTCTTTAGAGCTGTGTTTAGTTGTTAGGATTACAGAGCGTGTTTAGGATCAATTTTCTTGCTAGATTGCTAATTACTAAGTTTCCTCCGAAGGGTCTCACTTCTTTTTGTTTCTTCTTTCTGAAAAGGGATAATGACAAACCTCGCTTCTTTGGGTCACTTTTGATTAATATTTGTAAGGCACGTAGATCAATTCTTGGCTTTTAGAAAAATGCTGTACAAGGTTTTGTGGTAAATATATTTATTCTTTTTCAATTTTCAGAGAACTTCACATATATTAGCAGTTGATTCTCACAGTAGTTTTGAAAATCAGCTAGGGAGAATTTCTTTGTTCCACTCGTACAGCAGAGAAAGCTGAGGTTCAGAGAATTGAGGGAACTTCCCCAAGTTATGCTATTGGTCAAGAGAGAAATCAGGATGCTCTCTCCAGCTGCTGACCCCTGATCCCACGGCCTTTCCACTAAGTCACACCATCTGCTGCCCGAATGGTGGTGTTCACACCCCGGTGAGATCACAATTCTCAGTTTGTCCTGTGGAACCAGCTCTTGGAAAACAAGTCCCCACCTGCTAGATTCTGTGCTTTCCGGCGGCCTTGAGAAGGGCAGCTGTTTGTAGCATTCTGTGGCTTTAAAGCAAAATTTTAGGTTTTGAGGATTGCCCAGATGTTTGTGTGTGTGTGTGTGTGCATGCGTGTGTGTGAAAGTTGATGAATCTGTTTATCTTGCCCAAGTACAGAGCTGCCCCTAGCTTTCCTGGTCTCGTGGTGTGTGTGTGTGTGTGTGTGTGTGTGTGTGTGTGTGTGTGTGTGGTCTGTGTCTGTGTATGTCTGTGTCTGTCTCTCTGTCGGTCTGTACTGTACTGTACAGTTGTTCCTCTCCACTGGAAAAAGGCAGAATTAAAAAAAGGCGAGCTGCATCCATCTCCCTTCTCCGCAGCTCCCAGGGTTTGCACTTGGCGACTTTTGTTCTGGAAGCCTGTCTGCACATTTGGCAACAGAACTGTTAAATATCAGATCCAGAGCCTTGCAGACACAGCTTCCATTGGGACCCACCAGCAGCTGTCCATCCGTTCCTTGGATAACCCCTTTCTAAATTTTCTTCTGCACAGCGTTGCATTTTCAAATCAGCCCCAGCCGCTGCTGCAGAAGATCCCACAATGTCCCACACGAGGCCAACTTCTAGAGCCTCCATCCCTCTCTCCTTTGGGAGGTGCCCTTGATCTGGCTGGATTGAAAGATGACAGCAGAATCTCGGTTTTTGAAGGCAGCCAAGTCTTTCTGTATTGTGTCATTTCCTATCACCACAGCCGACACTTCAGCCTCTTAAAACTGGTTCCAGTCAATTTTAGGGAGATGAAGTGTATATCCCAATTTAATCTCGGTAAATTGGTGTTTAATAAAATGAGATTCCAGGTAATACATGAACAATTGGAATGTACTTTGCTTAGTCATAGAAAGAATTCTCCAATTTGAAATTAAGTGGATTCGAACAATTGGTTATTAATTAAAATCATTCATTTAATAAAAACTATTTAATTTAATCAATGAATGATTAGGTTCTTGTATATATCAGGTATATAAAAATGAATGGAACAAAACACTGATGTGTTAATGGTCTAGTACAGTCTATTGAAAAATGTCAACTGAATAGGCCCTTTGTTTTAAGAGAAGCTTAAGATAGGTAGGGAATTAGTTTGTCTAAATCCTGGTGTTCCCTGTTACTATGTACTATGTGTTGTCTTCAAAGCATTTGTCACAATTTGAAACATTTTTATCTATACAATTTTATTACCTATGTCACTAGATCACAAGTTCTACGAAGAAAGGACCCTTTCCGCTTGTTTTTTTTTAACCCTTTATTTATTTATCTTGCATGTGTGAGTGTATATGTGTGTGTGAGCGTAAGGAGACAAGGCCATTTGAGTGTGTATATGTATGGAGACCCAAGGTGACTTCAGGAATCATTCTGGATTGTTCTACCTCCTTATTCCTTGACTTGGAGGTTTCCCAGACTCTGCCTTCCAGGGCCAGATGTGTAAGCCATTGCTGTTTGCTTTTGTGGCGAAGGCTTAGCCCTTAAGCCATTTCTCCAGTCCCTGTTTCTTTTAAACCCTTTATCTTCAGCATCTTGCATAGTACTTGACATGAGAGATGTCTTTGTAAGACAAATTCCTCAGCACGTGACTTGTTTGGAATTACTGAAAAATCTTTGTAGCGGAGGGGCTATGCAAACTGACTCTCAGAGAATGAAGGGAAAGTAGGAAAGGGGGAGAGGACGGGGGACTCCAAATTGAGCGTGTGATTGTGGAACAAGGAGGAGGAAGCACATTGACCCTGATAGTCACCAGCCATGGAAATGGGGGTGGCCACAGGGCCAAGTGCATTAGAGGCAGGGCTGGTCGTGGACTTCAAAAGCAATGCCAGGCAGTCAGGAGCATGGTGTAAGATGGCGAAAGCTTTCATCCTAGGTTAGCAGGTCACCAGCAGGATTTATCAGCAGCGGAACAGGTGGCCATGACTGTTCAGAAGAGTAATTCTGGTGGCAAGCTAGGTCACCAATAAGAAGCTGGATTGAGACTGGCCAGAAAGACCTGTTAGATAGTTGCTGTAGGATTTGACAGACAACAAAGATATAAAATAATGAGGAAACATTTGGATCAGAGCTGATGAACCTGATTCAGAATATTCCTGATGAAGGACAAGTCAAACTTAATGACCTTGACAAAAGGTGACAGAGAGGGAAAGGTGGATGATGATGGGGGCAATGAGGGGATAACAGGGTTCGAGGAATGGAGCTGGAGTTTGGGTCAGAGACAAGCAGGTAGTAAATGTTGACATGCTGAATTACTGAAGGTTTTTAGGCTGGCATGTCCAGGAGGCAGCTATGTAAGAATTTACGGCAACTAGCCTAGATGTAAATCTTTAGGATACAATGTCTTATCAATATGGAAAGAGACTGATGTCTCAGAGGATGCTGTGTGGAGGACCAAGGATGGGGGGGGTTCCTCTGGAGCCACCAGTATTCAAGGACCTTGGAACTTTGGAAGAACCCTTAACAGTGTGACGGAAGTAGAAGAGAACATCAGGGGAATGGGATCCTGCAGATAGGGTGCAGTGGGGGAATTTCAAAAGTTAAGGCTGCCTCACTGCCCTTACTTAGTTTGACAGCCTCCATCAGTAACTCTATAAAGACTAGTCTTATTAGACTTAGAATGGGAGCGGAGTCAAGATAGGACAGTAGTTAGTAGGCTGTACAGTAAAAAGAGGTTGAAGAAGTGAGCTTAGGGATATGGGTAAGTCTTTTGGGAAAATGAGAAGTGAATGTACTGGAAGTAAAAAAAGATAGTATTTGAAGCACTGCTAGACTGGAAGGAGGATGTTTTCTGGTAAGGTAGTTGGAGTTTACTTGTTGGTAATAGCGAGTGTAGTCAGGAAGGGAGGAGCTGAAGATGCGAGGGAGAGCAGGTAGCTGCCAAGGGGAAGATGTCTAGAGAGGGTCAGGGACCTGGTGGGGCGTTACTCTTCCACATCCAGCTGTTGCTTTTGGTCTTCAGTCATTTCCCTGCCCATGAGCTGGAACGGAGGTCGACAGTGTGGGTCTGCTTTCCTCCACCTCTCGGGGCTTATTCCTACTGTGGGGGCTTCCCACAGTTTTATTTTTGTTTTTCCTAAAACTGCCGTGGTTCATGGGCTTGAGAATAGCAGAAAATGAAGGTCCAGCCTATTTTCTATTCTTCAGATATTAGTTCATCTTATTTCGTGTAAACCTCACGTTTTTTTTTCCTGTTTATGACCCAAATCCATGAAGATCTCTACTTGTTTCAGTATAGGTCAAAGTACACCACTGCATGGCCCATTCCCTAGGACAAGTCTTAGCGCCCCCTTAGGTTGGGAGCAAGTCAGCTTGTTTGGCAAAGAGATCATCCACCTGCCTGTCAATCGACATTTGCCTTCTGTGACGTTTTGAGATCTCTCAGAAGAGGGGAGTTGAGGGTATGGACACAATCCTCCTCGCTGACCATACTATGGTAGTTTGGTCTCCTTGCCTAGGTATCACTATTTTGTAATTTTATCTACTTGCCTGATGTAGTAGTCTGTCTACTGTTGCTATAGCAAAATACCAGAAGCTTTATAAAGAAAAGAGCTTACTCACTTCACAGTTTTGAAGGCTTAAAGTCTAGGATCAGAAGATTCTGTCTGTTTTGTCTCATGGTAGCAGACAGCATCAGGGTGGCAGGAATTGTGTATCACAGAGATGACATTAATGAGACAGGAACACAAAGAGGTTCAGGGACGGGCTTATTGTGTTTATGACAGCTTGTCTTCATGGAAAGTAACTGAGGTCCTACTAGAACCACATCAATCCCTTCCACTAGTTACCGCCTATGAAACTTACATTTATTTATTGTGTCTGTGTGTGTGTGTGCGCACGCGCATGTGCGCTCATGTGCATGTGGAGGTTAGAGGACAACTTTCTGAAACGGTTCTTTCCTTCTACGATGTGGATTCCTGAGTTTGAATGCAGGTCATTAGACTTGGTGGCAAGTGCCTTTACTTGCTCAGCCAGATGGCTGACCCTAGTATTTTTTTAAAGATTCAGTCACATCACTATACAGAGGACTAAACTTCCTTGAGGGATATACTCAAACTGTGTGCAAACCTTACACTTGGTTCATATGTGTCCAACCCTAGACTGGAGACCTCGTGGGAGCAGAGGGTTTTCAGGTTCTGTGAGCTGTAATCCTGTCTTTGCCTTCAAGTTGTCTGGGTGATCTGAGCAAATCATTTAACCTCTTTGAGATGATCTCATTTGTCCCATGCTTTTACCTTGAACCTGCCGAGGTGTGCAGTATGATCACAAGATGTCTGATTGTGTAGTGGTAGTGCTCATAGTTCAGATAGAGACTGGGAAAGCCATATGTGGTTAGTTGGGAATCCCTCTTAAGGTTAAGGTCTTTCAAATACTTATGGCCCAGGAAAGAAAAGGAGACAAGGTCACTAGGGGCCAGACCTCTTGGCTTAAAAGGGAATTAAACTGATCTTGACGTTGCCAAGGAAGTTGAGTATTTTCCAAAGGCTCTGCCCTCGGTGGCCAGTAAATTCAGTGGAAAACATATTAGTGATGGGTTATTTGATATCATAGACATCCAGCTGATTCATGGAATGAAATTTTCTACTTGTCAACTGATTGTTAAGGCTTAGTTTAGACTGAGCTCAGTGGTGCTAGAAGGGAGAGTTGGGCTGAGATCTGTAATACAAATTGCAATACTTAATGATGCATTATTTTTCAGTTTCCCTGTTGACAGTTAAAAGAACAGAGGCCAAATGGAATGCACTCTTTTAAATGGCAACATGGACACAGTGGGATTGTTGGAAAGCCATTAGTAGCCAAAGCTAGTTAATATCAGTATAGGTAAATGCTCCCCGCCACTGGTCCTTTCTCCAACTCAATTATTGAAGGATTAAAGGACTTCCCCAATGAGCTCCCTTAAAATTTAATGATGTTCAGCATTGCAGAGGTCGAACTGTTATGGTGAAGTGATTTCAGCTTTGCCCTGACACTGCTGGCTAATCAGAGAGCAAAGAGGGCTTCAGAGCTCACATTACCTGTAATATGGTAAGAACCACCGTCAATGAAGTCACATGCCGTGGAATCCAGAGAGCTCATGTTTCTGACGATTGCCGATTGAGCTTACTTCTGAGGATAAGATGGGGGTGGGGGCATACATCTTGTCTGGGGCCTTTCAAGACTGGTGGCACCATTTTACCTGTTGCTAGTAATGAGAGATAAGGCGCTCCACTGGCTGTCTTCTTGATGAGCCATTCACCCTTCAGAAATCCTAGATTTTAAGCTTCATTTTGATCTCTCATTTTCTCTCTCTCTCTCTCTTTCCAAGAGAGTACTTGAGTGTGTATGTACCTGTGGAGGCCCACGGATGACATCGGAAATCATTCTGGATTGTTCTGTCTCTTTATTGCTTTGTTATGGGGTTTAGACTCCATCTTCCTGGGCCAGAATTGCAAGTGGTTGGAATTGAGGCCACTGCCATTCTGTCTGGCATTTTTATGTGGGATCTGAACTCAGATCCTTTTGTTTGTAAGGCAAAAGCATTAGCCTCTGAGCCATCTCTCCAGCCTCTTCCTGTGTGTGTGTGTGTGTGTGTGTGTGTGTGTGTGTGTGTGTGTGTCCATGTATGCATGCATGTTTGCATTTGAGAAGGTGTACAAGTGCGTGTGGGTATGCATACATATACATATTTGTGGACGTGTATATGGAGGCCTGAGGCTGATGAGGGAATCATTCTAGATAGCTGTTCATTGAGGATGAGTTTCTAATCAAACCTAGAGCTTGCTGATAGGCATAGTCTGACTGGCTTGTTCTGGGGATTTCCAGTCTCTGCCTTTTGAGGCTAGGATTACGTGTGAACTGCCAAATGCACCTGACATTTATGTGCATCTTGGGATTTGAATTCTGGCCCTTTTGCTTAGGAGATGAACTTTTCAATTGCAGAGCCACCTTCCCTGCCCTTGATCTCTTCTTCTTGATGGCAAAACCATCTTCACTGTGTCTTTGCTCCGGGTTCTGAAATTAGCATTTAATTTTAGATATTGTTAGATTTAGAGCAAGATTTAGAATTATGCCATCAACATTTATTTTTGACCAGTCTGGAAGATAAATTGACTTACTGTTTACTGGACACTTAATGTGCTGGGCATTGTCCAGGCATTTGAAATATAGGGTGAACCACAACAAAAGGAGAATTCTTGACCTTTATGGAGTTTATAGTCTAAAGGAAAGGTAGATAATACAAGCTCTTGCCCAGATATCCACCGCTGTGATTCCTGTTCATGTGTTTTCTGTGATCTCTAGTCAGCGTTACAACACATGCCTCTCCTCCCCTCCCCCCATAGCTTCTACATATTCCTTCTTTTCCCAGACCACCTTCTAGCACATGCTGTGATTTTCCTCTTTGCCCTGACAGTGTTTTGTCTGTTCCTCCATCAGTTTGCTGACTGCATGAGCACTGGGCGAGCCATTGCTTTGTCCTCTAGTGAGATGCCCGGTGCATCCTAGGCTCTTGGGATTGTTAGAGAAGGTTTGCTATAACCAACGAGGGTAAAACGCAAGCGAGGATGGAAGGATCATTCTAGGATGTTCCATCTGAGCTGGGCATGGCCGTGCTCTGTGCTGAGAGGGTGAGATGATGCAGGTGACTTCAGGAAGAGAGCAGTGGGTAATAAAGCTGTTTGTGAGGCACGGGCGAGATCATGTCCTGCTTGTTAGGAACATTGTTTATTTCTTAAATGCTTCCTCAAAACTCAAAAAGAAAAAAAA